>VDFB02049217.1:38004153-38720092 GCA_007258455.2 Sequoia sempervirens | reverse complement strand
TGGAGTATCAAATATGCTTTTATGTTTTGTTACACTGAATTGTGTTGGGAGATGAAAGGTTGAGTTTTACGTTCTCATGATTGATTGTATTTTCCATTGAATTATTTTCCATGATGTGATTTTCTTTGGGAACCCAAGTATTTGCATACCCTTTAGTTGGGAGTATATGAATATTGGTGTTATAGTATCCCTTTCTTTTCCCTTTGTATTCCCCTGGAAATAGTCACCTTGTAAGTAGTCGTTGAGATTGTTGTTTGTTATGTTTTGGTTGCTCTTGTGGTTTGGTCTTGTGGTCATTTTTTTCATCTGCTTTGGTCATGGGTCTTTCTTGTCAATTCCTAGCATGGGGGTGAGCCTTTGGGTCCATATGGCTGGGTGGAATGTGCTATGCACCCATTGGGTTCCCAAGTTGAGTTCATGTTGCAAAAATAGATGTAGAGTCTCTAGAGCTCCACTTGGTTGAAGACTGGTCCTCTTTTTATACCCTATTCTTCATTGATGTATCATTCTTGTACTCAATATACTCTTCTCACTGATATAAGTGAAGCATTATGCAATGTACTATCATATCCATGATGTGTTGTATCTCTGGAAATATGCTTCACAATTGTATTATGGAACTATGAATTGAATTGTAATAAAACGATGTATCATTTTCCTCTAAATTGATCATGGATGGTTGTGTCATCAATATTTAATTTTGGATTTCATTCGCTTTCATTTGGTAAAAGTTTAGATTTCATAATGCCAACTCGTGTACCCCAGGACATAGATGATGTTGTAAACACATAGTTGCTCTTCATTTAATGTATGTATATATTCATCTTATGCAATGTTTCTCTTTCAAAAAAAAAATTAGTGTGGTATCTTTGTTGTCTATTGGGGTTCACACAGCAGGGTGTTACAAGTACTTTGAGTTGGAGGAGGTACCTAAAGAGAAGTAAATAAATTTGTCCAGGACCAAGTTGAAAGGTCAAGCATCCCTATGGTGGGATTATGTTTAGGAAGAAAGGAAGAAGAGAGGAAAATCCAAGATTACTTCTTAGGATAGGATGGTTTCCAAGTTGAAGGGAAAATTCATGCTTAGTGACTACATGAATTAGTTGTGTAGGAAGTTGCAAAACTCGAAAAAAAAGGATATGGGAGTGAAAGAGTACACTAAAGAGTTTTATAAGTTGAGTATCAGATTGGGACACATGGAGGATGATACAAACAAGGTTGCAAGATACCTAAATTGGTTAAAGTATAGCTTACAAGATGAGTTAAGCCTTACAAGCCCTAAGATATTTGAAGAGTGTTATCATTTGGCCTTAAAGGCTTAGGAGAAGTTTAATAGGAAGAATGAAAAGAAATAAATATAGAGGAAGGACTTATAGAGGTAGAGGCCCATATATTGATACAAGATAGTCACATAGAAATCAAGGTGAGTCAACTACCTCATAAGAACAAGTACCAAGTTCATGAGGGGATTTTAGAGGAAGAAGGCCTTAATTTAGGGGCATATTTGGATAAAGAGGAGGATTCAATGGTTTCATAGGAAAATGCTACAAGTGCAACAAGTTTGCAAGGCATCAAGCTTGGGAGTGACCAAAAGAGCAAACTACCACCTTTAGGAATGAAAGGACTCAAGTTTCTCGAGGAGATTAATAAAGTGTTAACTCCTCTCCACAACTAGAAGAATCAAAGATAGGATAATCATTATTTATGAGGACATTGATCAAGGTCCCATTGGAGAAGGATCCACCTTAAAGGAAGTCACTATTTAGGATTGTTTGCAAGTGTTAAGGTGAGTGTTGTAAAGTTGTTATAGATTCATGAATTACTACTAATTTAATTATTGTTGAGATGGTAGAGAAATTGAATTTAAAAAGATTAACTCAATATAAACCTTATAAAGTGTCATGGTTGAATAAGGGGTAAGAAGTATTAGTCAATGAACAATATTGGGTAGATTTTCAAATGGGAAGGTATAAAGACAAGGTGTTATGTGATATCATCTCAATGGATGTATTCCATGTGTTATTTAGTAGGCCTTGGAAAGGTGATAGAAAAATATACATTATGGTAGGAATGCTTTGGAGAAAGATGGAGTTACCTACACCATAGAACCTTTGAAGGTGGAAGATAAAGGCCTAAATATTGGATCAAGTGTGATGTTAATGGGTAAAATAGAGTTTCTAAAGAAAATGGAAGATGAAGAGATGGGTTTTGTAATGATGATCAATACTAGGACTATTATAACAACAAGAAGAATTGATGAGTTTCCTTGGGACAAGACATGTTGAAGGGTTATTTAGATATAGTTGTTCATGAACTTCCCAATTCTTTGACTCTAATGATAGATATCAGTCATCATCTAGAGTTCCTAGAATGGAAAACCCATTTTTTTAGTTTAGTTGAAGATGTTGAGCATATTAAATTGGAACTTAAGAATGAAAAACAAGTTATCTCTAATTTTCAAAGGTAGATTGGTGAATGTTAGTTAATAAAGGATGGAAATGGGGAGCTAAGTTCCAAGATAGAGGTCCATTTTTCTATTTTACAATCTGATATCTACAAAGAATAAAAAGATAGAAATTCATTGAGTATTTTAGAAGAGGAAAAAAAATTGACCAAGAACCTATGCTTGGAGAAAAAGTGATCTCATTGATTCCATTAGAGTGCACGAAGAGACGTCTAAGGAAATTACTAAGGATAATGAGAAAATTTAGTTATCATTGTAAGATGCATTCATTTCATTAGAAGATACATATTCAATATTGATTGACCAAGGTACTAATATAGGTGTATTGCAAAATTAGTTACAACATTGTGAAGTTCTTTTCCAAGAATTATCATAAGATGAAAATACAATCCAATGTATGGAGGTTTTGTTTGGGGAAGCTAAATCATGTCTTCAAGACAAGGAAAATATGAAATCTAAGTTTGAGACTTTAGTTGCACAATTTAGAGATAAATTCTTAGTTATTTATGCCATATTCCTAGGGAAATTTAGAGATGTAGATAATGTAGCAAGGTCAAAGGATGATCAAATTTTAGAAATGAATTCTAAGTTTGATAGGTAGGCTAAGATTGAGAATGTTTACAAAGAATTAGGGAGACCTAAGGTAAAAATGCTATAGGAATTAGAATGTTTGAAAGAAGTGTAGGCTAGATTAGATGATGTGAAGCAAGACTTTACATATCATATTAGCATGTTGCAGGGGTCTGAGATGGTAGACATTGATAAGACCTTATAGGGTGCAAACAAGGAGCAAGCTCTATACAATGGAAAATGCAGTTATTTCGAGAAAATGTTGAGTATGGAGGATGAGATTTTGTGGGATAAAGAAAGAGAGACAAATTCTTTACAAATAGAAATTTCACCAAAATTTGAGTTAAATAGATAGTTGCAATTGGAGTTGTAGACCTCCTCTCATATGGAACTGAGTTTCTTTTATTTTCCTTCAGAAGATGATGTAGGAGTATCACTCAAACATGTGCTTTTGATGCCTTGATTTTTGATGATAAGAGTCATAGTGAGTTGGTGATGCAGGAGCATCCAGTGGTGTAAGGGAAATCCTACATCACCCAAGAAAAGAAAGATTTTAATTTTCTGTTGGTTGTTTCTTAGATTTTTTTGCATTTCTGGATACCCCTTTAGCTATCATAGGCCCTACTTTGCACCAAATCATCTTTTTGAGAGCTTTCTGAAAAGGTATTATCATTGACAATCTGATGGTCAGATTAAAAGATATGGCTTCCGAAATTTTGTGCATTTTTAGAAATGTGTTAATTTTTGAATGTGAATTCAAATGTTTATTTAAAATTGTAATTTGGGTGCCAAACTGCCAAAACTCAAATTTGAATGTTTGTTTGGACCCAAATTGGAAAGGAGCTCTATTTATGGGTGAGATTTTTGATTTTTGGTAGCTTTTTGGGGAAAAGAGTTTGCATGCTGCGAAAGGGGGTCTTTGGTAATTTTTGTAATTTTTGTAATTTGCATGTATTATAGAGCTTGAGGATTTGTGATCCTCTACATGTAAGAAGTTCCATTCTAAATAATAATAAAATTTCTTTGGTTGTTGGCATCATTTTCTATGTTTTGGGTTCACTCCATCATTAGGTGGTATCAAAGTGGGTTTTCTTGAGTGTGTGGATAGATCACCGATCATGAGGCAGTTTGCACCAGAACCATGGTTTTGGGTTCGAGATATTCAAGATGCCTCCAAGAGTGATTCCTTGTAGGCGTGGAGATGCTAGAGGTGGCAAAAATGTTGGTGAAAGAGATCCATTGGTGGCTGAGGGTTTTAGAGCCCTCCAGAGACAAATTGATGCATTGCAGGAATAAATGAGAAGAGGGTTACACCCGAGAAGGAGAGGAGAAAGCGAGGATGAAGAAGAGGTGAAAGATTTAGACATAGAAGAGGAAGAAGAAGCAATTGATGAAGATCAGATGCAGTTGATAAGGGCCATTTTGAAGATCAAAAAAATACCTAGAATAGAAGTCCCCAATTATTCTAAAAGTTTGAACTCATAAGAGTTGATCGAATGGATCAATGAGCTAGAAGAGTATTTTGAGTATGAAGAAGTAGAGGACCTAGATCAGGTTAAGTTTTCAAAAATGAAGCTAAAGGGCCATGCCAATATTTGATGGAAAGAGGTCCAATTAGTGAGAAATTGAAGAGGAAAAGGAAAGATCAGCAGTTGGGATCACATGGTGGAGAAATTGAAGAAGTAGTTCATACCAGTGGACTATGAGTTAGATCTACTGAAGAAATTGCAAGGGTTAAAGCAAGGAAGTAGATCTGTGGAAGAATACATAGAAAATTTTCATAAGATGATCATCAGAATGAGCATTCAAGAGGAGCTAAGCCTAGTCAAAATGGCCACTATTGAGGATGCATACCAATTTTCTCAGAAAGTTGAGAAGTTGAACAAAAGATTTGACAGCAAGCAAAAAAGACAAGGAGGTCAAAGTGGAAGGGGTAGTGGAAGATCTTTCTAGAAGTTGAAATGAGGATGAAAGGACAAACGAAAATGTGGGTACCAGTCAAAGCTAGAAGAATGATAACTTCTACTACCCTCATGATCAAAAAAGTGGTGATCAAAGAGGTAGAGGATGAGGAGGATTTGGGCTAGGACCCAGAAGAGGTGGTTTCAAATGAACTTGTTTCCATTGTGGTGAAGAAGGGCATCAAGCCAATGAATTTCCACAACACCAATGAAGGACAGACAAAAGGATAAAAGGTCATGGAAGGGTTGCACATGTAGATAAGAAGGCTCAATTCGAGCATTCAAATGATGCGGAAAGGGGAGAAACCCTAGTGGTTAGAAGAGCCCTAGTGACTGAAGAGAAGGAGCCAGAACAAAGGAAGAATCTATTTCACACAAGGTGCAAGTGTGAAGAAAAATGTTGTGATGTCATTATTGATAGTGGAGGCATCAATAATCTAGTGTCAAAAGAGATGGTTATGAAGTTGAAGCTAAAAAGGGAAAGGCATCCACATCCATATCTGATTGCCTAGTTATAGAAAGACCACAAAGTTTTGGTCAATGAGTAGTGCCTGGTGAAGTTCAAGATCAGAAGCTATTGTGATGAGGTACTCTATGATATCATCCCCATGGATGTGTGTCACATGTTGTTGGGCAGACCGTGGCAGTTTGATAAGTGTGTTGTACAAGATGGCCATGCAAACACTTGTTTCTTGATGAATGATGGAGTCTTCCATAAGTTGAAACCATTGTAGAAGGATAAAGAAAAGGTATGCAGTAGTGCTAGAATTTTTTTTGTTGATGGAAGGAAATTTTTAGAAGGCATGAAGCATGAGCATATGTGTTATGCATTGATTCCTAGAGTGGATAAGGAAGATAGTGAGAAGGTGCTAGTAGAATTTTTTGGACTATTAGATGAGTTTCAGGAAATTATTTATAATAATGTACCTAAGGGTTTACCACCAGTGAGGAAGATCAGTCATCAGATTGACTTGATCCTTGGAGCTAGTTTTCCAAATAAGGAAACTCACAAAATGACTTGTGTAGAAAATGAGGAGTTGAACAAACAAGTTTAGGAGTTGTTGAGAAAGGGTTTGATTCGAGAGAGTTTGAGCCCATGTGCAGTACCTGTAGTACTAGCAATGAAGTAGGATGGGGAGTGGAGGATGTGTATAGACTCTCGGGCCATAAATAAGATAACAATCAAGTATAGATTTCCCCTGCCAAGGATGGATTACCTGATGGACTATTTGAGTGGAGCATAGTACTTCACGAAGATTGATCTGAAGAGTGGATATCACTAGATCTAGATTTGAAAGGGTGATGAATGGAAGACTGCCTTCAAGACCAAGGAGGGCCTGTACGAGTGGTTAGTCATGCCCTTTGGTCTAACCAATGCACCGAGCACATTCATGCGGCTCATGAATGAGGTATTGTAAGAGTTTTTGGGGAATTTTTTTATTGTGTACTTAGATGATATTTTAATATTCAGTAAGTCCCTAGGTGAGCATCTGATGCATATTCATAGAGTCTTTAAAAAGTTGAGAGAAGAGAAATTGTTGATTAATTTGAAGAAGTGTAGTTTTGTGAAGGAGTTAGTGTACTTAGGGTTTTTTGTCTCTGCAGAAGGTCTCAAGATGGACCCAAAGAAGGTGAAGGCTATTCTGGAATGGTCTACCCCAAGAACTACTGCTGAGGTGAGATCTTTCTAGGGTTTGGCTAGCTTTTATAGAAATTTCATTAGAAACTTTAGTAGTATTTGTGCACCCCTAACTGAAACAATGAGAGGGGATAGAAAAGAGTTCAAGTGGAGCACTAAAGCAGTGAAGAGTTTTGATTTATTGAAGTAGAAGGTGATAGAGCAACCAATTTTAGCCCTCCCAGGTTTCAATAAGGTGTTCCAGGTGGATTGTGATGCTAGTGGTTGTTCCATTGGAACAGTGATGAGTCAAGAAGGTAAGCCCATTGCCCATTTTAGTGAAAATTTAAATGATACAAAGAGAAAGTACTTTGTATATGATTAGGAATTTTATGAAATAGTTCAAGCATTAAATAAATGGAGACATTATATGTTGCTGAAGGAATTTTTTTTGTATACTGATCTTCAAGCATTACAGTACCTAAGTATTTAGAGAAAATTAAATCAGAGGCATATGAAATGTGTAGAATTTTTGTAGAGTTATACCTTTGTTTTAAAGCATAGGAGTGGCAAGTTGAATAGGGTTGTAGGTGCCTTAAGTAGGAGGCAAACATTATTAACAGAGATGCAGATTGAAGTGGTTGGGTTCAATGAACTCAAGACATTGTACCCTAAAGATCCTAATTTTGTAAAGGCTTGGAAATCTTGCAAGGAGCCTATTACAATTGACAAGATGAAGTGGCTGGATTTCATAGTTCAAAATGGCATGTTGTTTAAGGGAAGCCAATTGTGTATTTTGAGGAGTTCTATGAGGGAGAACCTTATAAAGGAGAAGCACATTGGAGGAATGGTGGGACATTTTGGTTGGGATAAGACCATTTCCATTATCAGTGAGCATTATTATTGGCCTCAGTTATCACAAGATGTGAAGAAGTTTGTGTAGATTTGCAAGGTATGTTAGATGGCTAAAGGAGTGAGCCAAAATACTGGGTTGTATCAGCCCTTACCTGTACTAGAGAGGCCATGGGAAGATATAAGTATGGACTTTGTTCTTGGTTTTCCAAGAACACAAAGAGGAAATGATTCAGTATTTGTGGTAGTTGATAGGTTTTCGAAGATGGCCCATTTAGTCCCATACCAGAAGACCCATGATGCAGTCCACATTGTTGAATTGTTCTTCAGAGAGGTGGTGAGGCTAGATGGTTTGCCAAAGAGTATAGTCTTAGACCGTGACACAAAATTTGTTGGGTACTTTTGGAGGACCTTATGGAAGAAGTTGAAAATAGAGTTGAAGTTTAGTTCTACACACCATCCACAAACTGATGGGTAGAATGAGGTTATGAATAGAAGTCTGGGTAACCTATTGAGATGCTTGGTAGGAGATAAATCCAAGGGATGGGACTTGATCTTGCCCCAGGCAGAATTTTATTACAACAATTCTATCAACAAAAGCACTGGTATATCACCATTCCAGATTGTGTATGGAGGTAGTCCTAGGACCACTCCAGAATTGAGAAGGATATACCAAGAGAAGAAGACAATTGTTGAAGCTGAAGAATTTGTAGAGCACATCAAGATTATACACGAGAAGGTAAGAGAACATATTAACAAGATGAATATATAATATAAGGCTAAGACAGATCAGAAGAGGAGGTATAAGGAGTTTCAAATTGGTGATGAAGTGATGGTCCACTTGAGGAAAGAAAGGTTTCTAGTGGGAACCTATAACAAATTGAAGATGAAGAAGTTCAACCCCTATAAAATTTTGAAGAGGCATGATTCAGGGAATGCATATGAGGTAGAGTTTTTGGATGGAGTCAACATTTCCCCTATGTTCAACATTGTAGATTTGATAGAGTATCATGACGGTGGCATAGAGAATGGTCCAACAATAGAATAGTGTAACATTCCCTCATCTACTTCAGAGAAGGAGATTGAAGCAATCCTGGATAGCCGTGTGGGAAGGAGTACCAAAAATAGGTAGTATGAAGAATATTTGGTGAAGTGGAGAGAAAGGCTTGTGGAAGATTCATCCTAGTTGTCTAAGCCATAGGTTGACTATTTGGGTTTTCCTCAACCATCTGAGGCATGATGGGGTCACTTCTCAAATTACCCTGGGTGTTTGATGCAGGAGCATCCAGTGGTGTGAGGGCAATCCTACATCACCCAAAAAAAGAAATATTTTAATTTTCTATTGGTTATTTCTTAGATGTTTTTGCATTTTTAGATACCCCTTTAGCTATCATAGGCCCTACTTTGTGCCACATCATCTTTTTGAGAGCTTTATAAAAATGTATTATCATTGAAAATACGACAGTCGGATTAAAAGTTATGGATTTCGGAAGTTGGCACATTTTTAGAAATGTGCTAATTTTTGAATGTGAATTTAAAATTGTAATTTGGGTGCCAAATAGCCAAAACTCAAATTTGAATGTTGTTTTGGCCCCAAATTGGAAAGGAGCTCTATTTATGGGTGAGATTTCTAATTTTTGGTAGCTTTTTGGGGAAAAGAGTTTGCATGCTACGAAAGGGGGTCTTTGGCAATGTCTATAATTTTTGTAATTTGCATGTATTGCAGAGCTTGAGGATTTGTGATCCTATGCATGTAAGAAGTTCCATTCTAAATAATAATAAAAGTTCTTTGGTTGTTGGCATCATTTCTATGTCTCGAGTTTGCTCCCTCATCAGTTGGTTTAGGTTTAGGAGGTTCATGGGGCTCATCTTGATTGGTTTAGGTTTTTAAGTTGGCTTAGAAATTCAAATTATGAATTTCCCACAAAAGTGCAATTTTGAATTCTAGGTGATGTTTTGGCTTGCTACAAGGTTGGGTTTTTTTTCTCAACTCTTGGTTTTGGTCTTGCTAAGTCTAATAAGGTATTAAAGGACCATGGATATAATTTAAGGTCTTTTTACTTGTTTTGTTTCTTAGGTCTTGGTTACAAGCTGCAAAAAATGTATACTTTTACAAGTTTGATGCATAGCTTATTATGGTGTTTTTAGGTTTTGATGGAAAACACCAATGTACCTCAATGGAAATATCTTTCAATATATCATTCACACCAAAAATAAAAAAATTCACACCCTAAGAAATAGTTAGAGGAGCTATTTGATAAAATGTACAATTTCCCTCACCATTTATGATAGTTTTTAAGCAATTATAGTCTCAAACTCATTGTGTACGGCCTTGGACAGTCAAGTTGCAAGTTTGTGATAGTGTGGGATAGTAATGGCATGTCTTAATGTTCAAATGAATTTTTATTTTAGGTAATTTCATTGATTTTTTCTCAAGTTATGATCATAATAGTGCTTGCTTCCCTATTCTAAAACTAGGGATTCCAATGGGTAAGATTTGATGATAATATTTTTTCTAACCATGGTAAAAATATTAAACTTGGTAGAAAACTTCTTTTAATTTCTACCAATGGATCTACCAAAGGAGATTTATTGAATGTTTTGTAGGTTAGAGTTATGCAAGTCTGAGTGCAAGTAGGACTTGCAAGCCTATGAATCCTTGAAGGTTTTAGTGAAATCTTGCCTTTTTGAGTTAACCAATACAAAGAAAAATTTTAATGAACACTTTGGAGTGTGTAAAAAGTGTCTAGGATCCAAAAAAATATAAAAGAAAATGAATTTTGATGCCTTTTGAGAATGTGAGCTTAGGAAAATAGGTTTGAAGAGCAATTTGTAGGGTGTTATTTTCTCTCAACATTGAAAGATTAGGGAATATTATGCCTACAGTTGTGAAAATCATATTACCTTTGTTATGGAGAGTTCATTGATCTCGAAGATCAGAGAATAGTATTAGTGTTGTTTTCTTTTTAGGGTTTGATATGGTTATAGTACTTTCAGTACCTCCAATCATATCTCATAAAACACTTTTTTGTTGTTATTGTGTATTGCTCTGCATCAACATTCATAGACAAAAATGTTGACATATATACCCATACACATATATGTAATCTGTATACAATTAATTTACATATATATGGAAATATATTATTATGATTAATTGATTATAATATTTATTAATGTGCATATATATACTTGTATATATATATATATATAATTTTATGACAAAAGAATATATATATATGCATGTCAATATGTAGATAAGTTATTATATTGAGCTAAAGATAGTTATATATTAATATGTATATATATACATAAATGATGAATATTAATTTATATTAATATAGATACATTTAATTGAATGTGATGATTATTTAAATATATATAATCATTTTGAAATATAAAAATATGTATAGTATAAATAGAGATATACATATATACCATAATAAGGAATATATATATATAAGAGAATAACATTACATGCTTTAAATGATAATATTAATATATGAATAGCATGCTAAAAATATATTAAAATTATTAATTTAGATTTACCTTGTTTTGAAACTAGAAATATCATGTCTAATTGAATGTGTAACTTTTAAGCCACTACAGATTACCAAGTTATTTGGTAAACCTGATGTACTACCTTTTCGAGGTTGGAAGACTTTTCATCTCACCTCAAAAGTCACTCAACACTTGGCATCAAGATTTATGACTTCGTTAATTAGGTTGTTAGTTTGCACATGCCAAGTTATCCTAAGGTTGACACCTAAAAGACACTTGTCTACCCATTTGTTCTACTTCATGGGGCACTTGCCAATCTACCTCATAGGTGGATTGCCTCTTCCTTGCCTATATATATAATAAAATATTGTGCATTATTCATTTGATCTTGTATTTTATCTCCAAGATTCTCCTAATTATTATATTGTATCAAAGCTAGACAAATATAGTGCAATCCATAGTTGAACAAATTTGTTGTATTCAATTTGATTCCATTGCCTTGTGTTAAAAATTTGTAGGAACAATAATCCCAAATATGAGTAGCAATAGGGTGGTTTGAAGCAACAAAATAAATGTTAATCTCCTCTTCCCACCCTAGTGACCTCACATAGCCTTTTATTGATGAATTGGGAGGAATTATGGGATAAAATGCATCAAAGTTTGACATCTTGGAGGAAATATTTTATTTTATTGCAAGCCAAAAGTTATCACTCATGACATATTTGGTGTTCAAATATACAAAATTGAGATTTAAAATTTCTAGTTGTAAAATTCTATGAAAATCATTATTAAATTGGTATTCAAGACCTACAAAATCACCATTCCAAGGGTATTAAATCTGCTCATGTCAAAAATTTGTGTAGGGTTGGGAATTTGGCATTTTGAGGCTTGGTTGAGGGGCATGGTGGAATTGAATCTAGAGGGTCATAAGTAGTCTTGTATGGGCCATGCACACCCCTCATGGCCTATGCTCAAGCTTGAGATCTTCACAACCCATGTACAAGCTTCAAAAGCATACATCCTGGCCATGTAGGAAAATTGACACACATGACTATGATTGAGCATACCATAATTTGGAGGGGCGCATGATATGGAGGGGAACATAATTTTTTTTGGGTGTGGAAGGAGGCATAAATAACCACAATTATTAGATTATTTGGTCTACCCTCATGTGCATTATTTGTTATAATTATGAAAAAAAAAAGATATGCAATATTCCTCAACAAGAAAAATCTACAAAAATGAACCTCAAGAATCTTCAAGGAAAAAAAAAGTTCTCAAAGGTTGAGTTCTATCGAAGGCATAATAATACAATGAGGGTTGAGTACTTTTAAGAGAAAACCCATAAATGAGAAAGGGATTAGACCATGAAAAGTGTCAACATCTCATGTAATGAGAGGTAATGATCTTATAATAGCTCAAATCATAAAAGCATAAAAACACTCCTAAGTTTAGCCTAAGTGTATGAGAATAAATTAGAATAATAATTAATTAAAGATTAATTAATTATTAGATAATGCATGATTACTCTAACACTCTCCTTAATATGAACTTAGGGAGTAGTTAAACACCTGAAAAAAAGAGAATGCATGATGGGTCCCAACAAATAAGGCCTAATGAGGTACCCATGCACAAACAAAAGATTTCTCAAAACTAGAGAAAAGGAGAAAACCCCATGGGAAAAAAAAACTCTCCAAAAGAGAAAAAGGTGAATGAAGAACTTAAAAATCCTCCAAATCAAGGTGATAGACTAAGAAGAATCTAATCATAATAATGTTATAGAAAAGAGGAACATGTAGAACATCACTGAAGCATGAAGAAGTAGTAAACTATTGTCGAAAGATAACTTATATAGTGCTGAAATAAAAGAATTTCCAGTAATAGGAATTCAAGAATGTCCATATGGTAAATGATCCATCTAACTAAAATGCATGTAACCAGCCACTGATGTACGTTGAATCCAAAATAACATAAGAAAAATAACTAAACACATAGATCACTCAAACCATGAAACCAAGGAAGCATTAGCACCAATTGTAGAAACCCATCAATAATGCTAGAAAGGGAGAGTAATGATAGGTACACTAAAAGTATGTGAAACCAAGAACTGCTTGTAGGAGAAGCAACCTACAAATAAAAGGGGTGCAAACTAAGGCTCACACACATGAGGCAAGAATAACTTAGATTCGCTTTTATCATGGAAGGGACACTCACTTGACAAATATGTGATGGAAAACCAAAGGGACACATCAAACCCTCATGGAATTTAATATCATAGTGTGAGTACAAAAGGCACAACAAGATGTGAAAAATATCCAAAAAATATACACCAAAATAGTGCATTATCTCAATGCATATAAAAAAGAGAATGCAAATGAAAAAGATATTTACAATGCCTAAACAAGATACAATACTAGAAATAAATATAGAATAGCAAAAAATGAGTCATCACATGCAAACAATTTTTTTCTAGGAGCGATAACAACCAAGTAATTCACCAAAATGTGAAACACTAAAAATTGAATAAAATATACCTAGAGAGAAATCTAGAAAGAGTCCATGGATTGATGTATAGAGCTCTAAAAGACCATACCAATGTTACTAGAATCATGAAAATTTGAGAAATAGGTCAAAATTTATGAGCATGAGACTAAAAACAACACTGCTAACTTCAACGTGCTTTAGAATGTATCATTAGAAAAAAAAGTGATGAGGCCCACACAACTAGAAAGCTGGTGGAATAGTCTTTCTACCAATATATTGTTCACCAAAAAATGATATTGTCTGCACAAGTTATGGCCAAATGAAAAAACACCTCCTTTAGGGCACGAGGAGGGTTCAAAGGGATGTGCCCTAGAATCTATACCATTGACATCATCATGATGTCATTCTAACATCAATGAAATATTTTGAGAATATTTCTTGGTTTCCAAAAAAATCTAGCAAAACTATTGAAAATGGTTATTGTGAAATTCTTCTTGGGCTAGGAAGATGTTTGTGGGAATTTTAATTTTTTGTTATTGGTTGTGAAAGGAAACACCACCAATAAAGGTCTATCGTTGGTTGGCTATGTGGTTGTCAGGTGACACAAAAGTCATCAATGATTACATGGGCCCGTAGGGCCTCCAAGTTGCAAGTACCATATCGGTATGAATTTTTAATGATCCCCACTTTTTTTAAATCTACCCAATTAAAAAAATAACACTTACTTTTTTAAAAGAAATAATTTTCCAATTATTAGAAAAAACCAATAATTTTCCACTTTCTTAATATTTTTTTATTTTTGTGCCTAAGGGCCATATGACCTTTGGGGAAAAACTTTGCCACAAAATCTCCCAATGATGAAATAGAAAAAAATTATAGTTAATATTCATTGAATCAACCTCCTAAATCAAACCGTGAGTTCCTTTTTAGCTCAAAATGCTTTGACTTGCAACTATCCTCCAAATCTAGAAAAAAGACAAGTGATTCAAATACTTGTAGATCTAACCTCAGGAGTCCAAATTTGTCATATCTCAATTTCTTTACTTGCATTTAATAATGTTTAGTTAATTGAAATAAATGAAAAATGAAATTTATCAGTTCTTATTTATAAAATTTGATAAATGCAATGATATTTGAAAAAAGATTTATTTTGAAACTTTATGATTTAAGAGACTTATTTTATAATGATTATTGGTTAAAGCTTATTGATGAATAATTGCAAGTGCAAGAGTATGTGTATGTAGGAATAGGTTTAAGAATGAGAACATGGTTGAAGTAGGAATGCTTAGCTGAGCTACAAACAATAAGCAAGATTGGAATCTGGAATTTCACACACCATAGTAGACCATGTCATATGTGTTTGTATTGTTATTCATAAATGTAACACCCCGCCGTGCGAACCCCAAAGGAACTAATAATAACGGAACATTTTTTTTTTTAAAGAAAATAATAAACATACTTAAGTATTCTAATATAACAATATACTAAGTTACATGATTAATTCCAATGGGGTACACGAAGTGACATTACTATTCTAGCCCATAACAATGATAGCAAGATAACAATAATTAGACAATTACATAAATCTATTCATTCCTATTTCATCATTTAAAATATCCATTAACTAGTATCCATATTCATAACATATGTACATATGACAACAAAAGATACTATAAAGATAAGAAGCATTTATATTACCATAGATATAACACAACTTAACACAACTATTACAAATGATCATTCCTAAATAAATACATAGCCTGAATATATATTACATCCAAATGATAGTAAAATACAACTGTCAGAACATACATCTCAATAACCACATATACAATCTACAACTAGGTCATCCCAACACACATGAGAGACAATACATCAATGAATACATTACATCTGAAGTATAACATATGTCTGGTACAAAGAATTACTGGATCATCAACATCCTCTAAAAATCTGCAATAAAAGATACATCTACAACAGAAAAGGGAAACCCAACGGGGTGCGAAGCACATACCACCCAACCACCCCCGTGCTGAGAGTAGACAAGGAAGGGTCCTCGACCAAGCACGTCTAACAGAACACAATACTAACTCCTGACAAAGAACTTAACATCAAAGACCACCTAGAGAACTCACAACAACAAAACCAAAAGGCACAACAACAAATCATTTCTGAACATAACAATAAAACACCTTTCCATATTACAACTAGTCACATTCACAACATCAATGGAACTCAAGGCATAATAACAAAGACTTCTTCCAACAATAACCAAAGAGAAATCAATAAATCACTTAACCACTACAGACACAATATCACTTAACAACTACAATCACAAAGTCACTTAACAGCTACAAACACAATATCACTTAACACGAGGTTACAATGCTTCCAGAGGACAAAGATCATATACATCATACAATAACTGACTGACTGTTGACATAGGAAGAGTGTCATGCATACATTTCCATGAGTTACCTTGGCTCAACCTTCCTAGGCTACCGGACCCCCATCCTGGGTTACCCTCTCCTATTTCCTAGGAGGCAGAAATCCCCGTTCATGGAAACCGAGTACATCATAGCACAACTCTACACCATTCCCAAGATGATTCATAGATTGAACCTCTACACAAAACATCTCACTCAAGAGAACTTCTCTGGAAGACTTACATAGACACTTAACCCCATTTGCTCGACATGGAGAATAAAAGAAACATGATAAAAAAAAACATTCCAGGCAACACAAAATCTAATGTTAGGGTTTCCTAAACCCAGTCAAACACAGTTTTCAATCTTACATTTACTCAATCAAATACATCAAATTCACTTCCTAACATTGAAGTATTTACAACCCAAACATCTAATCTAAATTTTACAATTAACTTCCCTAACCAAAGCGTTCCAATAAATAAAGTCATCTAAATAACATAATCAACCCTTACTCTACGTTAACAGTTGTATTCATAATCGAGTTATTATAATAAACAAATTCATCCAGTTAAAATAAATCATTAGCTCAAAAAGAATCCGATTTAATCCAACTCACACGATATATTCCTAATTTGCACAACTACATTAGGCATTGAAATTTCTCCTATTCTTATCATATTAAAATCATATTTACAACAAAACAACTCTATTACACAAATGTCCATTTATATAAAAATAATCATTTAATAAAATTAATAGTCATATTACAAAAATTAGTTTATAAAACAAATTTAGATTAAATCACATTCGAATATTATAAAAAAATAAAAAATTGAATTCAAACTCAATAAATATATGTATATGTATATAAGAAATAATATATAATAAGTATATATTAAATAATATTATATATATATATATATTTATATAATTATTATAAATATTAATAAAAATATGAAATTTAAAAAAAAATTAAAAAAACTTTTTAAAGGAGGTGCGCCTCCATTAAGGAGGCTGCGCACCTCCCAATAGGGAGGCTGCGGCCTCCCCAGTGGTCGTGCACAGCAGCCAAGGGCTGCTGGGTACAGCAGTCCTTGACTGTCATAGCCTTCAATACCACATGACGGATGACCGGGGGGGAGGGGGCGCGTACATGGTACGGCATGGCAGACCCCTCCCCAATGAAACTTTATTATTTTATTTAATTTTATATATATATTTTTAATTATATTTTGTTTATTTATATACAATTTTTATATTTCATATACAACCAGAGACAATATGAATTTTTAAAGAACAGTTTATAATTTTACTTATTTATTTATTATCTATATAAATGAAATCACACCAGAACAAAAAATTTATATATATATATATATAGATTTAATGATTCAACCAGAATAATAATATATGTATATCTAATTTTTTGTATATGTATAAATATATTTAAACTGAGGTTCAAAGCAACACAAACAATGGATTTTCAATAACTCAATATAAATTTAAACATGCAAATTCGATCTTCCATCAGAAATGATTTTTATATTTCAAACACACTAATTTTCCCTACTAAACTATGTTGAAGAATTATAAAAAGGGTTCTACTAAAATTTTCTACAAAAGATTCAAGAGAGTTTTAAACACAAACAAGTTTTCAAAACATAAAACTTCATTTAAACAATTTTTTGAAAACATAGCAACTAGATTTGTTTACAGATCTACAAGTATTAATAATTTAAAAGGAGAAAACCTGGAGTCTGAAGAAGAAACCCTTCTATAGCCTCCTCTCGATCTCCTCCTGCCACTCTCTTTTCTTGATCTTCTGCCTTCCACGTTCTTCTTGGACAATCTTTTCTTTCTAATACCACAATAAGTTTTACCCAAAAACACCAAAACCCAAAACTATTTTTCTTCTTCCAGATCCAGAACAATAGAGCCAAAACTTGTGTGTCTGAATAATTTTCCCTCATAAAAATAATAAATCAAAGATAAAGATTCAATAAAGCTCTTCCGCTTTCTTTTTCAAAAAGCCTATTTTCTTATTGGTCCTTTTTTCAGCTTTTAAAAGCATAACTTATCTACAATTTTAATTAAAAATAATTTATTTACTTCAGATATTATCTTCACATGATTTTCTAATTTAATATTAATAAAAAGATAATATCCAATTATTCTCAACAATATTAATTTAATTTAATTTCCTTCCCTTTAATTAATTAAATATTTTTTAATTTACAATCTATTTAAATTTAACATTTTTCTAACTCGCAATTAAATCAAATAACAATGCAACATTAATTAATTATTTTATGAAATACGATTAATTAATTAAACACTAACCAAGAATTAAATAAATACTCAATAGTCAAACTACATACAAGACAAAGACAAAACTTCAGTCATGACACACCAACTTACAACAAGACGATGGACTTGGGATGGGGACACTTCCAAACCTACTCCTTTTTTCAACATTTTACCCATTGGGTTAATTTATTGCTCACCCTGTCCTGCCAAAGCAGGTGGAATCGAGACTTATTCCTACAATCCTGCATCCAAATAAATGTCAAGTAGCACGTGTATATATATATAATCAAACATCCTATCATGAGAAGGAATTATAGTGTAGCAGGGCACTCGTGAACGAGTGATGTTATACTGTCCTCTCACCTACTCTATTCTAACACTTACAATACCAATAACGAACTAACATTTCTAACCAAATTGATCATAAGATAACATGATACTTAACTACTGCATCATAACTAACTATTAAACCATTGCATTAGAAAATAATACTGAATTCAAATAACATGATCACCATAGAATCATCACATTGACATATAAACATTAATGAACAACTATTTGATTAAACAATAATCCAATCAACACACAGAGTATCATAAATCATACTAATAATTTCATATCAAATGATCATGTCCACTAAAGGGATAATAACATCATCAAACTACAAACCAACTAAATCAAACCATAATAGTATCATCATAGTATCAGCGTATCAACTTAACACAAAGAAATTAATAAGTCTAAATAGTATGAGGGGTATTACAATAAATATCATTATTGTTTGTATGGAATTGTGATTTGGTTAAATAGGAAATCTTGTGAAATAAATGAATTTAATGTGTTGCATGTCTTACCTTGTCTATTCCAAAGCTAGTTTCATAGTGGTATTGGAAATGCTTTTTGTTATACACAATTATCATGAGAAGAAAGACTATATTATTTGTTCTATTAAAAGAACTTGAAAATAAAATATTGATCAAGGAAAATAAAAACACATGTTTGTGAATTTATACATACGTGTGTAACAATATATATATATATATACAAATATGTTATAAGGGATTTTAATGAAAAGTGTTTCTTTTATTTGAAATTCATTATGGAACCATATGGAAGGAGACAATGACAACTATTATTCATATAACCCCCTTCATAAATGAATAAGGCCAACACATCCCATATTAAAATGAAGGGAATAATGCTCGTAAATAGGGGAGTGGCTGACTAAGTGATAAAGGGATGGAGAATTAACTCCAATCCAAATAAAGTATATAAAAATCAATGGACAATGAGTGGCAAGATTTCAAAAGGAAGAGATTGTAATGACAGAAATGAGTTCCCCTTTTCCTTGCTTAATTTGGGAATAATTAATGATAAGTTGGACTTGATATCACCTTGATCTAGTGTTTTGATGAGATTTACACATCCACATTAGGGTCTAGGGATTGTTTAAGCTAAATAAACATAACTTTTCCCTAATTTAATATTGTAAATTGTATTTATTGAAACCTTCACATTAAATTTAGGAATTTTGTAAATTAAGTGGACCTAATCTAGTGTTGTAATGTATTCTACACATTCGCATTGGATTTAGGGCCCTTTTTAACTAAATAGACCTATTTTTTCCTTAATTTAATGTTGTAAAATGTATTTATTTATTCTTTCACATTGAATTTTTGGCTCCTTTGCATTTATAACCTTTATATCATCACTAATAGGCCCCTATAACCTCATATTATGCATCCCAAGGTATATTTTAATCAAAAACCCAACAATATCAACATATAAACTTAATTTACACAATCCCTAACACTTTAGCACTCAAAATAGGCCTTGCTCGACCCATTCCCTAGTTTGGGTGAATGAGTCCCATCAAGGTGGGACCCAATCACCACAAATGGTGAATGAGTCCCATTTGACCTATTTTTGAGGTTTTAAGTGGCAAAATTTGATTTTGAGTTCAAATTTCTTCTATGTCAGCCTTGGGGGTCTAATAAATGGTCATTTGAGTGGATTTCCTATATAAACAAGATCTCAAATCATTATTTCATATAAGCATTCATGATATTAAGTCAAGAAATCAAGATTTAAGGATTCCAAGACTTCACAAGATTATTAGGAGAGTTTTAAAGATCATTTCTAGGACATTCAAGGGAAAAAATCTCCTTCAATCATTTTATCAATTTAAGATCCATCATCATGTCAAGATTATCAAGTATCAAGCATGTTATTGAGCTAGTGTTGTGATGTAGCATTGAAGATCAAAGACCAATCATTGTTCTACACCTATTGTCATGATCAAGATCTACATCCTTCATGGCCATTTGATGTTGAGTTGTAGATTTACAAGACATAATTTGCAAGACATCATTCAAGGTATCTTTGTTCATGTTTCATATCCTATGTTTCATGTCTCATGTCCTTGTTTCATTGTTTCATCATTTTGTTTGATTACCTAAAAGGGGTTTGACCAAGGAAAACTCCTATTCACTAAAAATAACAATTTTTTATCCTCCTTACATGTGTGATGGCAGATCTAGGCATCTTGGAACCTGAAGGATCATTAAATACTAGGATAGAATATTGGAGAGAGTTGTTGGAATTGTCTCCTCATTTGTAAGGTTGTAATATTCACTAATAGGTCCTCTATAGCCTCAAAATTAGGGTTTTAGATCCAAAAACCTAGATAAGTAGATTCAAAACACTAAGAAGAATAGATTCAAACTTTGAATTCCCAAAAAAGAAAAATAGGATTGATTCACCACAAGTGGAAAATGAGTCACACTGTAGGTGTTTTCTAGAGATTTTTATATATTCAAATACCCTTTTTCTTGAAACTTGTTTGTATATAGAATTCCAAATCTAGGACTAATTTGAGGGTATGTGCAAGATCATCATGGAAAAAATAGACCCTTAGTGGCATTAAAATTCAAAAAAATTAGAGTTAGGCAAGTTGACATAAAAATTTGAATAAGTTATCTATATTATTTCAAAAATATGTAAGAATATAATCTAGAGTAAATTGAATGTAGTTTCTAAACTACTAGGTTTATTTATTTTTTAAATCTATTTGGTGAAAATTTGAAATTTCAATGCAGTAGCACTTAAATTTCAAGGAAAAAGTAATAAGTAGGTGTCTATCTAAGCACCCTAACCACAATAAAATGATAATACTTTTTAATAATATTTTAGATATAAGTAGAGGACTGATGTCCCGATGTGATGCATATTTTTTTGTAATTTTTTTCCAAGTAAATAATTAATTATGATTTTTTTATTACAAAATTTAAAAAATATTAAAACTTGTATGTCTGACCACCTTAACTTGGTCAAAACTTCATGAAATTCAATTCTTTTTTAATCCTATACTATGCAAATCATAGAATGGGACACATATTTCAGATTCAAAAAAATGTGATATTGTTTGAAAGCTATAGATGTTTTTCAATTAGCCTATCAATTAGGACTTTAGTTGTAATTTTAATAGAAAATGAATACTAATTATTTATTGAATTCAAATTAAAGAATAATTTATATTTGTGGAAAGTTGAGAATATCCTTTAAAAACCCTTTCCATTTCATCAATTTTGGGTTAAACAAAAGTCATTAGCCACATACCCTACACATACCCATCATATTGCCACTTTTTTCCCCATCATGATCCTACACATTCCCTCGACCAGAATGGCGAATGAGTCCCATTAGGTCAAAAATTCATAATTTCCAACATTTCAAAGTTCCTTATAGTCATCTTCACATTTCCAGGTACACATTTCTAATTTTACTTTTTTCTAATCTATTTTATATGCATTTCTAGGTCATTTAATTCAAGTTTGAATCACATTAGGGTTTTTCATTTCATCTTGCATGTCATTTTCTTTTCTATGTTTAAACTTGGTGGTGAACCCATTATTAGTTTACTTCTAGCCCCTAGGACAACCCTATTGCAATATCTCTTTCTCATTTACATTAAGATCACTAGGGTTATCCTTGAATGGAATTGAAGTGGGTATGGTCTATGTCCTAAACCATATGATAGCATCCATACCACATTTTCATTATTTCAGAGATAATCTAGCAAAAGAAAAGAGAAGATTATGAGGAAAAGCAGAGTAGAAGACACAAAAATAGGGGTAGTTATTTCCATTCATTTGAAGCAAAAGCAACAAAATTATAGACTAAAGAGGTATTTCGATTCTCTTTTTCATATGTTTCAAATGAATCTTTGTTGTGAGAATAATGGATATCAATTGTATTGTTACTATTCTCTATTATTCTTTATCATTGTATTCATGGCCTTGGTTTTCATTATATTCTTTGCAAATTTCTCAATTAACCCATGTTTAGAGGGTGAAATCCCCCACAAAACCTTTTCTATGTGTTTGTTTGCATCCACATGCATGATTGATATGAAGGTTGTGATCAAGCTCTAGCCTATGTGTTTATTTAACTTATCGTTTCTTTTAAAAACATTGATATGTCCTTTATAGATGTAAACACTATGTAAGGTGTTATTCACCTTCATTCACTACCAAATGATATACTTGTTTGAAGCTTCTAATATCGACCTTATTTTAGAGGTTGAATAATAAGAATGATTTGAGATGTGGCTTAGCTCTAAATGATCCCTATCATTCTGTCTATTATGTATATGATAATGGGTAATTATGTTGCCAATATTGATTTAAGTTAATGAACAATGTTTATTTTTCTATTCAAACTTTAGTGTAGAATGAATTCCATCAATTTAGTGAAATGCATGATACCATTGAGATTAGCTATATGTATACGATTATTTTTTTGAGAATGAATCCATCTCATTCTATCATTTTCTTTAAGTCGAATGACCATGCATTGTTTGATAAGCTAATAGAACAATATCTGTCTGTTATAATGTAGCTTTTTCATAAAATGATGATGCATGTAGACATGAAGTATGTCACTACTAGTATTTAGGACTTACTAGACCGAGGGTAAATGAGTCCCTTGTGGCATTTAAATGATCTTTATCTTATCAATGGGTATATATATACACATACATATATATGTACACACTTAGTTGATCAAGTGTTGAGCCACAAAAGATTTGATGGCTAAATATACTCTATTTTCACAAGATAAAAAGTTTTTTCATGTATAAGGATGACAAAGCCATAATGAAATTATTAAAAAATGGGTGTAATTAATCAATATAATGATTATCAACTTACGATACATCATGCTTATAGACCCCAAACTTTTTGGTTATTTGTACTTATATGTGTGAATTAAGGGATGGACAAAATGTATTTTATCATAGTGTTCTAATATTAATAGTAAAGATTAAATATGGAATAAATCCAAATGACATATGGTTAATATGTTAGTCATTGATAAAAAAATGGATGGAAACATTTATCAAGAAACTAAATGGGATGACATCAGAATGAAACCAACTCATTTAAATCTTGATTGTCACCTAAGGATATAAATATACTAAATCTATAGGAATGTTTAGAAAAAAGGAATTAGGATCATCATTCAAGCTATTCTACAAATGTTTTCTCATGTTATAAAATGAATATTATGATTATTGTAAGACCAAAATTGTCAATCTGATAAAATTGATGTTTTCCTAAATATAGAAAGAATTGCATACATAATGGATTTTTTTCTTCAATCTTAATAATGTATATAGGTATTCCAAACTGTGTTTACTAGGCATATATTTGTACACACATAAAATCATGATTTATGCATGTGTGAATACATGCAGTCTACCTTCTTATTTCATATTACTTACTCATTTGATTATGTTTGCTTAATTTCACTAAAAATGAAAGAACTATAGAAATGGAATAGTATTGATGTGAAAATTTGAATCTTAAAGAAAGATAGCTAATTGATGAATGATTGAATTGATATACCTAATTTAAATGTACTACTTGCTTGATGTATGATGAAATGGAATTGAAATGAAATGATACATAAGTATTAAATAGATCATAGGACACTGATTTATGATATTAGTAGATAGTCTAGAAGGGAGGTATACCCCTTTTATTTATGGAAAGATTCCTTCTAGAAAAAGGTGCTAGAGGGTGTAGATTTTGGTTTTCCAAAATCTAATTTTAAGTTGTATTTTCAACATGGGCTTGGGCAAGCTTTGTAGTCATTATGTGGAAATAGACTAGTTTTATTTACCCTCTCTTTGTTTTATTTTATGTAACATGAGACTTTCATGTTCTAATAGTAGATAGAAATACATGTAGTTAGGCACTCACTAGATTCCACCTTGCATATTGTATCTCTCGCTAAGTGTTTCATGTAGGGTCAAGTATTCTTCAATGGACAAAAGAATTTTAGGGAAGCATAGCTTCATGGTTGAGTGGAAGAGAACCTTAACCATGTTCTCATCTACTAGTGGAGGCAATATTGATGGTGAATATCAATGGAATTCCATTTTTAGTATTTGTATCATTGACATAAAAATAATTGACTAAGTGGTGATTGAATTCCAAGTCAAACTATGTAAATGAAAGCTAACATTTGGAAATGGATGTAATTATAAATATATATATATATATATATTTCTTATTATCAGATACATGTTGCTATACTAAAAATAGCTTTACCAATTTATTTCTTTTATTATATTGTTAATTCAATAGGTTATTTGAGATATTTTAGTTTGGGAATTGTTACAAAATAAGGCTAAACAAAATAAAAATATAACTTTTTATTTGGGAGTTGTTATTGTAAGAGAGGGGGGCCAATCATGTCAAGGCCCTAGGTCATAGAGGCTCGAGAGTGGAGGGCTACCCTAACTTACCTCACTCTAAAAAATTCCTTGGGATAAGGATCAAGAATGATGAGCACTATAACATACTTCTACCACCCTATAAATCTTGAACTAAGGTTTGGGCTAGGTGCATTGGTTTTGGGAGTTTGTACTATGTCTCAGACAACTCTCTATCCAAGGATGGTAGCTTAGCTCTGGGATGATAACGTGGTACACTAGCGTCTCTTAGGCACACTAGCACTCAATAGTCAAAAAATGGTAAACGTAATACAAACTTCCCAAAAATTAACTGACAGCCTAGCTAGTTGGTTTTGATGGGAAAAACAAAATGATAAAGTAGGAGAAATAGATATGAAGATGATAAATCAAGTAAATGGAAGCTATTGTGATGAACATAATCACACAAAATCACCTATTCACTAGCTAGCTCCACATGTACTTTCACCTACACATAAGAAAGAGGGAAAATTGTTGGGGTTGTATAAGGGCCTACCTTAGTCAGACCCCCATTTTTGTGTTTCCACCTCCATGAACAACCAAAAAGCAATGAAGTAGAATATGTGGTAAAGAAAAGGAAAGAGAGCAATACATAATACAAAAGAATACAATGCTACTCAACCAAATAAAAAAGGATAGGAGTGAAACATTACCACCTCCGCCCAAAAGCTCACAAGCCAATGGAGGAGAATATGGACTTGGAAAAGTCACCACAACCACAACTGTGATGAAGGGAGGTTTTGCAAGACTCCAAGCCCATACTTCTATGGTTTGCTTCACACTTGCAATGTGGAGTTGATGGATTGTTCTTGCTACAATGGAGCGCTAAAATTCTACTTGAGTGTGAAGTGAAGTGCTAAGAGATGTGAAAAAGATTGTGTAGAGATGAAATGAATGAAGGGAGAATGTTTATGAAGGTGGGATGAGAAGAATCTGTCATTTTTGGGGTTCATTGGTTGAAGAGGGACATTACAAATTGACCTCAATTAGATGTGTAATGCCTTTTCAAACTTCAGACGTGGGAATCCATTAGAGATGGTAGTGTGCTACATGGGTGTTTGTGCACCGCACGTGCATCCCCAATAAATATTCTATAACTGAAACAAAGGATAGATGCCAAGTGGAAGGAAGGTAGTTGGGTGATGTGGAATTTCACCTTTGGATTTTATTTTCTAAGGTGAGGGTGTGCAAAAGGAGAATTTGCGTAAGGGGTGAAAATTCGACCCTATACATTTGGCCTCCACTTTAGTGAGCATGAGTACTGATGAGTGATTTGGTAAAGTGGATCGAAGATTTAGTAGGGTTAGAAATTTATACCTAAACTATCAAGTATGTAGACTACAATCTGGTGAGCTCAAAAGCATAGGACAAGAAAATGACTCCATGGGTACTCTCCCTGAGGAGTTTTAGACAAAATAATTTATAACCCTACAGAACTATGAAGTTGCACAAAGTACACTCAAGGCCCTTAGACCAATGATGGAAAAATTCTATAAGGATTAAAGCATCTCATAGGCCTACAAACCTATAAGGAGGAAACCTACAAGATCTCTCACATGATGGAAGCCCCAAGAAGTAAGTGTTTTATAGGCTTGTAGACCTTCAAGGAGGCACCCCTTAAGATCTCTCACATGAAGGAAACCCAATAAGATAAGTTTCTTATAGGCCCATAGATCTACAAGGGAGCAACCCTCAATATCTCTCACATGGGGGAATCCTATAGTTGTAAGTGTCTTATAGGCCCTCAAACCTACAAGGACTCATACCTCAAGATCTCTCCCATGGAGGAAACCCAGATGCAAGTGGAATCCATAGAGTTGGAAGGTAGCTTTATAGGTGCATGACAGATAAAGAATGCCCAAAAATAAAGAAGCCATGTTGGCACATAAGCGGATAGTCATGCAAACTATCAACAAGTTGGAAATCTTTTAAAGAGGTCCCTCGGGGATGTGATGTAAAGAGGAGTCCACTCAAGGGATGTGTTTTTCAAAACTACAAAAGAGACCTTTTTTCTCAAATCGATTCATCACCAAGGAATCCTTATAAAATATGTTAACTTCATCAAGGAATTCAAATAGAAGAAGATTCCCCCTTGTGAGGGGAAGGTCAAGACTTCTCCCACCTTGAAGGAAAGTTCTCAAGTCCTTTTTTTGTGAGCCCATGATGGAGGAAACACATTCCGTTAGGGGTGAATGTGATTCTTGAAAAATCTTGCAAATATTCGCAAGAAAAGATTGGTTGGTAACGAATGCATTTTATGAAAATAAAAGTATCATAAAAATGGAATTGTCACACATGAATGGGAAAAATCAAGCAATGAAGAGAGAAAGATAAGAAAATAGCAAAAAATAAATAATCACAAACAAATGGCATAGGGGTGATCTAATATTTCAGGGTTAGAGTTTCTCATAAATATATATAAGTATAATAGCATGTAAATAAACTATCATCAACCCCCTACTATATCAGACCATGTTAGTAATGCATGAGAAAAGAAAGTGAAAATTAAAAAATGGGTCAACATGGAAGGGGAGCCTAAATTCTCCCAACACTTTGTATCATCCCCAATTTTTTGAAAATCAAACACAAACATGGAAGAATGATGATACAAAGAGAAGAAGGTTTATGACACAAAATTACTCCTCTATCCAAGCACTAACAAGGGTGACAAGGGTCATCTAGGAACACATAACACAATTATGGGGGAACACATCACAACACACACATTTATTCTAAAGATAAAGAAGAGGCCTCTCTATAACACTCATTGACCAAGAGGTCATCTGCTTCCCAATCTAGATCATTATAAGGGGAAGAAGGATAAGCCTATAGTGGTGGAATATTAATGGGAGGAGCTTCTAATGCTTGAAAACAAGGGCTAAGGAAGAAGGCCTCATAAGGTCTTCTTCACTCAGCTCTTGTGGAGACATGGTCGATGATTTTATGAAAATCACTAACAAGGTCAAAACTTCATCTAGAGAGCTAAACATACACTTTACTAAAGTTCCATATCATACCTCAATAGATGGAGAGGGTTGCACCTAAGATTCACTTCTTGGCTCACTGAGTGACTCGGGAGAGGTGAAAAACTCAGGGGAAGCTAGGATTTGCTCTATTTCTAGGAAAAAATAAGCTAGCACAGGACCACCTTTCAGAGAAGGTAGGATCCTCTTACACCCTCCATTGCTGGAAGGGCCATCCTCCACCTTCTACTTCATTAGGGCATGTGAACTCCCCACAGATAAGGTGAGAAGCATGGAGAAGGAGGAGGAGGAGAAAACCATAGTAGATACCACTGAAGTATTCAACATGTCCATGGTTTTTGGGAATGGTGAGATGTCTAGAAGGGAAATCAATAGGGGAGGCTCAAACAAAGGAGCAATAAACACCTACACATTTTTGGGGTCAGTTGCACTCACACTCATAGTAGGAGCCAAAATAAAGATTGAACTTGATTGAATGGAAGCAGATGGGAGGAGAGGGGAGGACACATCAGGAGGCCCTAAAGAAGGGGTGGTCGTCTCCTCTTCTTTCTTCTGTAAAGCAACCATTTTAGCTGCCAAAGCCTTTCACCAATGCTTATGTTCATGTGCAAGGAAGCTTCTATGACTCTTTGAGCTAAAGGATAGGAGTTGTGAAGGGATGAAAGGCTCCTACTCAACCATGGGAGTGTCAACTACAGTCATTTCCAGCAGAGGGATAGGCTCCTGTATGAGAGCAGGAGGAGCAAATTGGTAAAAAATGGGGGGAGTCAACTTTAGTTCCTTAGTAGCATGCCTCTTCCTATTTAGTTCTTTGTGAGAAAAAGTGTTGGGATGCTACAAAGGCTGAGATGTAGTGCCTCCCATGTTACTATACTCCCATGATACCTTTATGTGTGTGTGGTTGTTTCTATTCTAATATTGCTTATGCTTGATGCATTCTTGAGACTACAATGGTGACTGTTTCACCTATTTGACTTGTATGTCCTATTTGGATGCTCATAATACTATTTCATTCTGTTGATGATATAATGTTGCATGGTGTTCACCTTATCTGATTGTGTGATATTGTGCGGTTATGTAAATTGTTTAATTCTTGTGTAGTTCCTCTTGTGATACTGTTCTCTTTTGATATTGTGTGGATACTATTATGTTTGATACATACTCATGATTATGTTGGTGATTATTTCACCTGTTTGACTAATGTGTTTTTCTTGGATGCACATGATATTGTTTTATGATGTTGATGATATAATGATGTATGGTGTTTTTCTTTACCTAATTATGCAATATTGTGTGGTTATGTAAATTGTTTAATACTCGTTTCATGGTATTTATGATGATTGTGCTATTGCTTGAGGTTCTGGTGAGAGGGACAATGTTGCATTGCTCATCTGTGAGCACCTTGCACACTACAATTCTCTCTCACAATGTGTTTGGAATTAAATTTATATGTTGTTTCGACACTTGGTTTTATGCAGGGCTACATGTACTAGGCACCGACTCCACCCACACCATCATGTTTGAGCATGCCCAACATACCCAATGGATATGACGTGGTCTAACTATTTGACAAGAAAGTGTCCTAGTTCGTCTTTGTCATCATGTAAATGTTTGACGATGTCATCCATCAATATTTCATCCTATTATGGTATCGTACTATTTCATGTCATTCATTTCAAGTCATAAATTTTGATGTGTTTATCATTTTAGTTGATGCATGTCATTATTGCTAATTGGATAATTAATTTGTTTTAAGTATCAGGCATAGTCATTCAGGCTTTGTTTTGGGTTTTGTAGCTCATTTTTGTAATATTGATTTAATTATAGTAGTAAATTAAGTTATTGAATTATTAAGGGAATCTTAGTAATTAAAATATTAAGTTAATGTAAAGGTTATAATTATTTTGAAATATAAATGAAACACAAATTTGTATTCTTAAATGATGGTTATTTTAAATTAAAATATAATGGATTGATAATCCACTTATAAATAAATTTTATACTTAAATTTAAATTATATGTTGAGTGGAATGTAATTAAATACTACATTTGAAATATAAAGTTTAATATATATATAGATAATTAAAAAGTTTTTACCCATGGAGAGTTATTTAAATTTAAATGTTATAATATATTCTTTTAATGGTTTTAAAAAGATAAAATAAAATAAATAAAAATATTAAATTAATGATGAAATTGTTTCCATATAGTTGCAATCAAACTTTAGTGGGGGTTAGGTTTCTAAATTTTCTAGAATGAAGAGATTTTCCTCCAAGTGGGGGTAAAAGGTAATTGACGGGTGTTGGAATTAAAATTTGTGAAAATTGCCACCCATCTCTTAACTTTAAATTATTCTTTATTTTATTTTGGTTGAGGGGGAGGTAAAAAAAATAAAAATAGAAAGGGTGAGAATTTTAGAGAAAAACAGAGATTTGGGAATGGAGGAAAACATACCCAAGTAAAAGGGTGAAAAGAAAATTATGTACCTAGGTACATGGGTGAAAGGAAAGTTATAGTTGGAGAAAGTTTGGAATGGAGCTCACTAATTCTGTTACCAAAAAAAGAACTTCAGGTTGGTAGTGTTATTTTGAATTCACATTTGATTTGCATAATTTTTTTTGTTTGAATAGTCCAGTTTTATATGCATTTTATTTTCCAATACCTAACTATCTTGTCCTTGCTCTGCACCTTGACAAACCTCATTTTCATTTTATTTTTCTATGATGCCATGATGATATTTTCTGTATGATGGAGTTGTTGAGTAAGTTTAATTAAATATACAATATGTATTCTGGCTTGTCAAACTAGCTCCCAGATTTCAAATGCCTCTTCCTTTGGATAAATGAGATATAACAAATACCCCAATGTAGAATTTACCAAATAAGAGTCATAAAATTTTGTAACACCCCTCCATTTTGGCTCTTTGATCGGCAGTGTTTTCTTTGTAATGCTTGTGTTTGATTATGCTTTGACTTTGAAACTTGGTTGCTTTTGACTGCTATCTGTTAAATGATGTGAATGATATATTTTTATGTGATCATTATTTTACTCTAATGTTACCATTATGGCATGTTTTGGATTAATTTAGCAAATAACTAATTTAATGATGTTTTATGCTTATGATCATATCATTGATGTTAGAATCATCAATTAGTAATTGTGTATTATTGAAGGGGACGAGATTGTATCACTTGCTTGCTAGTGCCCTACGATTCTAATATTTCCTTTTCACGGTGTGTTTGATCATATTATATATATATGCATGTTCGATGTACCCTTTGTTGTAGGTTGGCAAGTACATGACATCGACTCCACCTAGTTTCCAGGTTTGAGCATGCCCATTGACCAATGGAAATTGATTGGGAGATAGTAGCTAGGTTTTCTATGCCAAGTTGTAACCCTAGCCATAGTGTGTCGTTGAGTTGTTGTCGGGTTGGTTGTGCTAATTTGGCCCATTTCACCTTCAGTATTGATTTAATTGCAAATTATAGAGGTTATTAAATGGCTTGCATAGTTAAATTGATGTTTAAATGTATTTATTTGGAATGTTGAAAAGTCATTTATATTATTGATTGATTTGTTTTAATCAATAAAATCAGATTGAATTTATTGATTAATTAGATTAAGGGTGATATATTAAATGAGATAGTTGTTTTGGGAAATTATTGTATATTATGATTTAATTAAAAATCAAAGTAGAAATCATGTGGATAGTTAGAATTAAATTAAAATAAATAAATAAAAGGAGAATGGGTTTTGAATCTCACTTTTGAAAAATTGTTGAGAAAATCATTTATTTGCAACTTTGAAATACTTTTGTTTTAATGAATTTGGAAAATGCATGAAGCTTGAATTAAAAAATTAGAAATTGGTTTTAGAATTAAAAATTAGAAATATTCCCCACATGTTTTTAAAATATATTTGGTGAGTGGGATTTTTAGGGTTTTTGACCAATTTGGGGAAAAACCCTATTTTTGATAATGGAATCTCATCTATGTTTCAATCTTTCAATTTGGGGAAATTTTTTTTGGCTATGGTTTTTGCTTGGATTTGTGAAGAGGATAGAGATTCTTGCTTGAGTTGGATCCAAGGAGGAGTTGGAAAACACCATTGTTGAAGGCTACAAGTTTTTGGAGAAAAATCAAGTTCCTCTTGTTCTTGCTTTGTTCATTTTGAAAATAGTTTAAATCCTTAATATGTTGTTTGGAAATCATTGAAATGAAGTTTAAACTTAATGGAAACCCATGAAAATTATTTTTAAACTAGTAATAGATCTTGGAGGGGATTCAAATGAACAGATTTAATTTCTTTGTCAATTTGGGGAAAACCCAGAAAATTCATCATGATTATTGTGCTATAAATTTCTTCTTCTCAATCTTCTCCTCAAGAAAATTTGTCCAATTTGGGCTGTGGAATGATATGTTTATATACATTTATCCACTTTCATTTTACAAATTGGAAGATTCTTTTCAAAAATTGTTGTTGTGTGAAATTCATTTTGAGGGTTTTGTTTTTTTCATTTTTGAACGAAATTGTGAAAATGAAAATAAAATTTTATTTTTATTTTTTTTAGTGTGGGGGCTGCCCACAGCCACCCCCATCCATGGGGGCGCTGGCTGTGCAGTGCTCCCCATGGCTGGGGAGGGGTTGCAAGGCAGCTACCATAGGGGTTGCGTCCCTTGTGTGAGGCTGTGTAGCAGCCACCACAAGGGCGTGTCCCCTGTTGGGGCTACGTTGCAGCCAAAGGCCTTTGGCCTTTATTCTTTTAATATAAATTTTGTTTTATTAAAACTTTAGTTTTAATTTAATTTTTATATTATAATATATATATTATATATATTGTTTGATATATATGTAATATATATTTAATTATAATATATATATTATATATATTAATTTTAAATTATATATATAGAGTATATATATATATATATTAATGTATATATATTTAATGTTTTCTCTTCCTCACATTAAGTGGTAAAATAGAAATTTTAAAAAAGATTATGTGATTATTATAATTGAAGGAAAATGATATTTTTAATAAATAGTCGTAAATTTTAAAAGAATTGATTTTAAGTAATTATTTAAACATATATTAAAGACATAATTTGTAAATGTAAAATAATAAGGAATTAAATATGATTAATTGAAATATATAAATTATTAGATATATTTTAAATTAATGGGGTTCTAAATTATTAGATATATCTATTTGTAAATAAGCATGTTAATATACTTTGATATTTAATTGTATTGATATTGCACTGGTACTTTACTTTAATAGACGCATTAAGTGATATCATAATCAAATGTATTAAAATGATTATCGTCATGCTATTAGAGGCAAGGGTGGAGTTTAGAAAATCTAATGTTTTATTTGAAATATTGATTTTAGCTAATTGAATATCCTATGTTGCAATATGGATTAAGTGATTTAATTTAAATATTATTTATTAAAATATCTTGATTTTGAATATAATAGTGAAACTTAGAGATAACGAATGTTTTATTTAAATCAGATGACTTTATTTGTCAAATGTTTGATTTATTTATAATTTGGTTTTGATTATTATGGATAATTGTGACAATGAAATTAAATAGACATATTTAAAATATAGATTATCTTAAGATGATTTTGTTGTGAAATAGAAGCAAAAGTGGATTTTATATTCAGGAATTTATTTAGAACGATGAATTTTAATAGATGAATGATTAATTTAAAAGTGGATTTCAAATAACCAAATGCTTTTACTTTAAAAGATGATTTTTATTAATTTAAGTAATTGGGAAAATGAAATATAACTATTGGTTTTTAACTCCTTAAGTTGTTAACGTACTTTGATTTACTGTTAAGTATATTTGTTTTGGAATATAATTGTATTCAAGTAGAGATAAGACTTAGTTGATTTATTTAATGCTAAGGTGAAATAAAGATTAAATTATTTAATCTAAATGTTTGTTTATTAAAATGATTTAATTATAAAATACGATTGCGGAACTTAGAGATAATGATTAGTTTAAACTTTAATCAAATGACTTCATTGATTTAAGTGTTGTGATTATGTTATAATTGTGAGACTTAGTGTTAATGACTGATTTATTTCAATCAAACAACTTTAATCATTAAAATGCTTTGATTATGAATCTAATTGTGAAATTTAGAGTAAATGATTGATTTGTAAATATTTCAATGTCGTGAAAAGAAATGGGTCTATTTGATTGGATATGTGCAAGTCATGAAAACTCTAATTGACTGGATTTAGAAGATCCGAACATTAGCTTATTTAACTGTCTAAAATGCTTGTAGTGTTATAATGTTTGTCCTCGATATTGTGGAACTAGAGTAAATGTTTTGGAAGTCTTCCATATAGAGGTTTGTTTATTGGTATGGGTTGTTATTATGTTAGTCAACTCTTGATGTGTCATGGAAAGTGAGTATAGTTACATCCTGTTGTTCCACCTGGTTTTCATGAATAGGGATGGTGTGTGCCTCCTTGAGATTAGGAGAGGGTTTTGTAATTTGTGCCTCCATTGGAAGGAGTGAGTTTTGTATTTTGGTTTCCTCTAGTGTTTGGAGTAGGTTTTGTACTTTTGTTTCCTCCAGTGTTTGGAGAGGGTTTAACCTTTGTTTCCTCTAATGTTTGGAGAGGGTTTTGACCTTTGTTGCCTCCTTGGTTTGGAGAGGTCATCTTATCTAGTTGCCCAGTGGCTTGTGGTTTTGTTTAGTATGTTGTCAAGTAGAAGAGTGGCTTCTATTAGGGGCCAGAGGCCAAAGAGGTAAACTGGGAAACCTTCAGAAGTGGTTTAATCAAGTGATAACTAAATTAATGTACTTAGAAGTAGGGTAGTTTTTCAAACTAATTAAGATAATTGAGCCTCGCTTATGGACCCAAGAGCTTGTATAGACTTGGGATGAGTTGGGAAGGCCTGGAATGGCAAGATCATCTATCTTGTCCTTACGAGAGGTATTTGATTCCACATGAGTGAGTATGGGTGCCAAGATTTGGTAGAGGCCACTAAGACAACCCATAGTGGGGGTCAGAGCCTAGGAAGATTCCCAGATGGATATCCCATGATTAGCTATGTGATGACACTCTTTCTACTGCAATAGTTGGTATTTGATTCTATGTGTATGGTCTTCTTATCATACTCGATCTGTTTTATTTCTGGAAGCAATGTGACCTATATCAGTGATGTGTGAGTCATACTAGAGTTGTTGGTTTGACCCTTCAGTTCATGTGATGTGGTACTTGTATTTATTTCATATCAGTTTTATGTAGCTTGTGTCTAGTGGTAGATGGTCTTGTGTAGGAATTCCTTGTTACTATCTCCTAGCATAGAGGGAGTGGAACCTTTGGGATTCCACATAGTTGGGTGGCATGTGCTTCTTAATCCATTGGTTCTTCTTCTTGTTCGTGTGGTCATGATTTCTAATTGGAGAGCTCGTGGGAATCAGTTTCTTCTCATGCCTTATTCTCGCAATACTTATTGTATTTTATTACCCCTCATTTGTTATCAAGGTGGAATTTGTAATATGTTATCATACTTGTTGGATTTACCTCATTCAGGGAATGAGTGATGTAATCTTGTTGTAAGTTATATTATTGGAATCAAGAGGTATCTTATACTCTTGTATGTAAATTATTATGAATAGAATGTGTGTGAACTTTAATTTGTTAAGTAATTATATGGTATGGTTTTAATTCATGTTCTGTGTTTGGTTTAAGTAACGCAGTGTCACAACCTCAGGGGATTGGTTGGCAATGGTTAGTGAACTTGTGTGTTAATTGATCCTTTAAAAAAAAAATAGTTCATTTTTTTAGTAAATTGCAACTTTCCCTAGGGTTGCATGGTGGGGCGTTACACATGGTATGAGAGCCTAGGTTAAAACAATGGGTACTCTAGGATTATGTTGGACCCATTATGTTGTAAGCTATGTAGGTTTATACATTGGGCACTATGAGCCCATTGTATTGACCTAGTTGTTTTACTCCTTCGGGTGGTTTTCCTTTTGGGTTGATTTCTCGTGTTTGCCCAGAAGTTGTCATTAGGAGGTGTAGGTCCAATGGTGCAAGAAACCAGTGGAAAGGATAGGATCCTCGGTGTAGTGCACAATGCACCGATATCCTTTCTACTAGAAGAATGCATTATGGACGATTGTGTGGTGTGTGAGTCTGGGGTGTTGTGTGTGGTGGACGATAATCAGTTTTGTGGATTGTTTCTACCCCTACATGTCTTTTGATGAATTATTTGTGAGGGTTGGTTAGGCCCGCGAGCCTACCAAGAAGTGTGCTTTGTTTGATCTCCTTTTTGTTGCATGGATCTTTCATTGTGTAAAGGGTTGTGACCCTTGAGTGGTTCTTGAAGTGTGGTTGTAGTGTGTTTGTTGGGTGTGTTCCAAGTGCTTGCGGTAGCAAGATAGTCATAGGACCTCTAGCCTTGAGTGCCTTAGTATGGTGTTTTTGAGGGTGGAATTTCCCAACCTTTTCTTGTGTTGTGGAGGAATGATGCTCATCTCTTGGAAGTTCTATTTGACCTTGAGGGTTCCAAGAAGTTCCTTGGGTGTGGATTCTCTTTTGGAGTCTTGTTGTTTCCCTCTCCATGCAATTATCTGATGCGTGTTTTCTTGTGCTTTACCTCTTTCTGCAAGTGATTACTTGATTGACCCTTATGTGGTGTTAGAGTTGCTTTTGCATGTTATATTGAATAGAGAATTATGAAATATGATAATAGGAAATGAATGAATATGTTAGTTCATAGAGATTTGGGCATGCTCTCATATGGTTGATGCATTGTGTGAAAATGATTGTGTGATGACAAAACCATGATTACATTCATGCCTATGTTAGAACTATAAATATCTTGTCTTCTCTCTCTTTCCATTGGGTTAATGAAGATGTTGTCCATAAGTGTGTGGGGTATCGACACCCGTGGTATGTTGTATCTTAGGAGAAAATGCTTATGTATTCATGAAGGTTGTTTTATTAGATTAAACCTTGGGTAAAGGACCTAAGTCCCCAAGTTGCATTCATAATCATGGAAAATGTATAATATGAATAGAAAATCATTTTGCAATAAGTAAAAGTTTAAAGAAAAGGGATTAGTGAAACCATTACATGTTAATGATAATTGCATAATAGGTGCATCTTGTTGGTGAGGCCTAGAGTCCCCAATTTTATTGTTGAGACTTAAGAAATCATGTAGTTGTTAAATTATTGTACCTGGATTCAAAATACAAAATGTTAAATGAATGTTGAAGTGATAATGTGCATGCCTTGTCTTGAGTAAACATTGTAATGATATCACATTATGTGTGGCCTTGTGATGATTTTCAATAATGTGTATTGGTGCATATGGGTATTATGTATGTTAATCGATGGATATGTGTTTTGGAATTTTGGTTGGTGGTTGCTTCACCATGTTGATTGTATAGATTGACAATGTGCTTGGTTGGGTTGATTATAGCATAGGTTGTTTTATGTTGAGGTGTGCAGTGGTTTAGTTTTAGAACCATTGATTATGTGTGATTTTATGGAGTTTGTACTAGGGGTGCTTATAGGCTTCCAGGAGTAAGCCTAACCCTAGGGGGGAGGATGTAACACCCCTCTGTTTTGGCTCTTTGATCAGCAGTGTTTTCTTTGTAATGGTTGTGTTTGATTATGCTTTGACTTTGGAACTTGGTTGCTTTTGACCACTATTTGTTAAATGATGTGAATGATATATTTTTATGTGATCATTATTTTACTCTGATGTTACCATTATGGCATGTTTTGGATTAATTTAGCAAATAACTAATTTATGATGTTTTATACTTGTGATCATATCATTGATGTTAGAATCATCAGTTAGTAATTGTGTATTGTTGAAGGGGACTGGATTATATCACTTGCTTGTGAGTGCCCTATGATTATGAGATTTCCTTTTCACAGTGTGTTTGATCATATTATATATATATGCATGCTCGATGTACCATTTGTTGCAGGTTCGCAGGTACATGATATCGACTCCACCTAATTTCCAGGTTTGAGCATGCCCATTGACCAATGAAAATTGATTGAGAGATAGTAGCTAGGTTTTTCGTGCCAAGTCGTCACCCTAGCCATAGCGTGCCATCAAGTTTTTTTCGGGTTGGTTGTGCTGATTTGGCCCATTTCACCTTCAGTATTGATCTAATTACAAATTATAGAGGTTATTAAATGACTTGCATAGTTAAATTGATGTTTAAATGTATTTATTTGCAATTTTGAAATGCCATTTATATTATTGATTGATTTGTTTTAATCAATAAAATTAGATGGAATTTATTGATTAATTAGATTAAGGGTGATATATTAAATGAGATAGTTATTTTGGGCAATTATTGTATATTATGATTTAATTAAAAATCAAAGTAGAAATCATGTGGATAGTTAGAATTAAATTAAAATAAATAAATAAAAGGAGAATGGGTTTTGAATATCACTTTGGAAAAATTGTTGAGAAAATCATTTATTTGCAACTTTGAAATGCTTTTGTTTTAATGAATTTGGAAAATGCATGAAGCTTGAATTAAAAAAATAGAAATTGGTTTTAGAATTAAAAATTAGAAATATTCCCCACATGTTATTAAAATATATTTGGTGAGTGGGATTTTTAGGGTTTTTGACCAATTTGGGGAAAAACCCTATTTTTGATAATGGAATCTCATCTATGTTTCAATCTTTCAATTTGGGGAAAATTTTCTTGGCTATGGTTTTTACTTGGATTTGTGAAGAGGATGGAGATTCTTGCTTGAGCTGGATCCAAGGAGGAGTTGGAAAACACCATTGTTGAAGGCTACAATTTTTTTGGAGAAAAATCAAGTTCCTCTTGTTCTTGCTTTGTTAATTTTGAAAATAGTTTAAATCCTTAATATGTTGTTTGGAAATCCTTGAAATGAAGTTTAAACTTAATGGAAACCCATGAAAATTCATTTTTAAACTAGCAATAGATCTTGGAGGGGATTCAAATAAAAAGATTTAATTCATTTGTCAATTTGGGGAAAACTCAGAAAATTCATCATGATTATTGTGCTATAAATTTCTTCTTCTCAATCTTCTCCTCAAGAAAATTTGTCCAATTTGGGCTGTGGAATGATATATTTATATACATTTATCCACTTTCATTTTACAAATTGGAAGTTTCTTCTCAAAAATTGTTGCTGTGTGAAATTCATTTTGAGATTTTTATTTTTTTCATTTTTTTCGTTTTTGAACGAAATTGTGAAAACAAAAATAAAAATATATTTTTATTTTTTTTAGTTTGGGGGCTGCCCACAACCACCCCCATCCTTGGGGGCGTTGGTTGTGTAGCACTCCCCATGGCTAGGGAGGGGCTGCAAGGTAGCCACCATAGGGGTTGTGTTCCCTGTGTGAGGCTACATCGTAGCCACCACAGGGGCGTGTCCCCTGCTGGGGCTACATTGCAGCCAAAGGCCTTTGGCCTTTATCCTTTTATTATAAATTTTGTTTTATTAAAACTTTAGTTTTAATTTAATTTTGATATTATAATATATATATTATATATATATTGATTTTTGATATATATGTAATATATATTTAATTATATAATATATATTATATATATATTAATTTTAAATTATATATAGAGATTATATATATATATATAATGTATATATATTTAATGTTTTCTCTTCCTCACATTAAGTGGTAAAATAGAGATTTTAAAAAAGATTATGTGATTATTATAATTGAAGGAAAATGATATTTTAAATAAATAGTCGTAAGTTTTAAAAGAATTGATTTTAAGTAATTATTTAAACATATATTAAAGACATAATTTGTATATGTAAAGTACTAAGGAACTAAATATGATTAATTGAAATATATAAATTATTAGATATATTTTAAATTAATGGGGTTTTAAATTATTAGATATATCTATTTGTAAATAAGCATGTTAATATACTTTGATATTTAATTGTATTGATATTGCACTGGTACTTTAATAGACACATTAAGTGATATCATAATCAAATGTATTAAAATGATTATCGTCGTTCTATTAGAGGCAAGAGTGGTGTTTAGAAAATCTAATTTTTTATTTCAAATATTGATTTTAGTTGATTGAATATCCTATGTTGCAATATGGATTAAGTGATTTAATTTAAATATTATTTATTAAAATATCTTGATTTTGAATATAATAGTGAAACTTTGAGATAACGAATGTTTTATTTAAATCAGATGACTTTATTTGTCAAATGTTTGATTTATTTATAATTTGGTTTTGATTATTACAGATAATCATGACAATGAAATTAAATAGACAGATTTAAAATATAGATTATCTTAAGATGATTTTGTTACAAAATAGAAGCAAAAGTGGATTTTATATTCAAGAATTTATTTAGAACAATGAATTTTAATAGAAGAATGATTAATTTAAAAGTGGATTTCAGATAATCAAATTCTTTTACTTTAAAAGTTGATTTTCATTAAAATAAGTAATTGGGAAAATGAAATATAATTATTTGTTTTTAACTCCTTAACTAACTTTTGAAATTTTGTCCCTACATATTCCCCAAAATTGCACTTTAATAACACTTTCTTGATTGACAATATTGTATTTTATGTAACTTTTGGCATATCACCATAAATAACTCAAAATCTATCCAATTACATGAATAATGGTATTGTATACCTTACTTATCATGGAAAGACACAAACACCCTAACTCTAATCTACTAACCACCTAAGAAGCTCCATAAAGGACCCAATTTGGACAATAAAGTGTAGGTGCTCCTACACCAATAATATTTCATGTACATGTGTTAAGCAAAGCTTTCAAACATAATTCCATGATGTTATATATGTTTGTACTCTTGACAGTGTATGTGTTATGAAAACAAACACTTCTTCCTTCCATTAACATTCTATCAAGCACAAACAAAAAACAAGAGTGGCTATTATAGTGGTATCAAAGAAAATATTTACTACTAGCCTATGTTATTTATCAATTATTACCTATACAATATTCTATGAGTGAGATGAAACAAAGATATTTTCAAAGAGAATAGAGAAAAGCACATTGGCAACGCCCATAGGTTCTATAAGGTGAAACAGTTTCAAGTGTTCTCAAGGCACATTTGGAGTCCTCATAGGGTTTAAAGAGTGAGACAACTCTAGTTGGTATTGAGATGCATTAGGGTATGTTTAGGATCATTATGGGCCAAAAAGTGGTCATATGTAAGTGATATGATGGCCCATGTGGCTAAAGACTTTTTTAACCAAAAATTGATGAAATGAAAAGGGTTTTTAAGGGAGACTCTTAGCTTTCCACCAATATAAATTATGCTTTACTTTGAATTTAATAAATAATTATTGTTCATTTTCTATTTGAATTATGACTAAAGTCTTGATTGATAGGTTGATTGAAAAACATCTATAGCTTTCAAACGGTATCACATTTTTTGAATCCAAAACATGTGTCACATTCTATGCTTCACATACTATAGGATTAAGAAAAAAATTGAATTTCATGAAATTTTGACCAAGTTAAGGTGGTTAGACATATGAGTTTTTATATTTTTAAAAAAATTTAATAAAAAAATCATAATTAATTATTTACTTAGAAAAAAATATAAAAAATATGCCTCACATTGGGACATGAGTCCTCTACTTATATCTAAAATCTTATAAAAAAATAATTATCATTTTATTATGCTTAGGGTGGTTAGATAGACACCTACTTCATATCTTTTCCCTAAAATTGAAGTACTACTACATTGAAATTTTAAAGTTTCACCAAATTGATTTTTGTTTGTTTTTAAATAAACCTAGTAGTCGAGAAACTACAGTCAATTTTCAAAAAATTCTATTCTTATATATTTTTGAAATAATATAGATAACTTATTCAAATTTTTACTTCAAGTTGCCTAACTCTGATTTTTCTAAATTTTTCACCATTGAAGGGTCTGTTTTTTCTATGATGATCCTACACATACCCATTAGGACCCTCGAGTTGATGGGAAATGTTCTCTAGGGAACACAAATGAAAGAAGTAAGGGTAGAGCCGGTTCAGTTAGACCCAACTCAAGGATGGAAAAGAAGTTCAAAACAATGATGGACATGATGTCTTAGTTTTTGGAAAAGGTTGAGAAAAATATAATAGTAAAAAAAATTCATAACAACTCACAAGGTAACCCAACAAATAAGGGGAACAACAATTCTACACATAAACAAGGAGGTAATGGATGATGAAGTGTAACAATAGGAAACACTTTTTCTAGACCCTTCCATCCCTCAATAATTGAACAAGAGACACCACAAAATGGTCATGACACTCCTTTACCATTAGTGGATGAATTAAGAAATGCCTATGTTGAATATGAAACCATTCCAAATCCACTTAAAGACCATTTATCATTCAATGATTTCCTGATCTAGAAGAGGAAAAGGGATGGTGGAAGAACTGATCATAGAGGACTAATAGTTCAAAGGGACCTATAGCAAGCAATGGGTAAGGTAACACGTGCTCATTTTGATGGTAGTGATAAGTGTACAATGATGGAATGGGTGCACAAGATGGAAAATTACATATCCCTTAAACCTATGACTAAGGATGAGTCAATTAAGTTTACCACTCCACACCTTGATGGAGTAGCTCATGAGTGGTTGTACCATGGCCTTATCACTTTGGACCATAGGTCTATCACCTCATATAATGAGTTTACTACTAAGCTTATTGGGAGATTTGATAAAAAGGATCTTAAGTTGCACTTTAGAGAGTTGGCTTAGTTGAAGCAGTATGGTACAATGGAGGCCTATATAGTAGAGTTTCAAAGACTTTTAATGATGGTCTCCAAGATTACAGAGAGAAGATTGGTGGTCTTATTTAGTGAGGGACTTATGGAGCCACTTAAGGGGTGGATTAGGGTATTTGACCATCCAACCTTGGAAGAAGCTATGATAAAAGAAAGGAGTATGGAGTGGGGCTCCCTTAAATCAAAATTTTAGTCCAAACCATTTCCACACAAGAAAGAAAAGGAAATTTACAAAATACACTACTAAGCCCAAGAAATCAATCACAAGACTTGATGGTGATACCTTAAATGACTTGAGAAGGAAGAATTTATGTTTCTCATAAAAGAAGCCTTGGAAGATGGAGTAGTTCCACTCCAACAATTCCTTACTAACCTCCATACCCCTAACTTTGAAGTTTATTAAGAAATTTCCTACTTAAGCTATTTGGCTCTAGTAGACGAGGCATCCCAGATTGACTAAATGACCACCATTTTGTAGCTCATCTCCCTTCTTTTTTCACTTTTTATAACATGAATTTCAGTACTTCCATGTATATAAGAAACACACACACACACATATATATCTTTAGTGTACCTTTTAAAGCATGAATTTACTATGTATTGCTTTATTGTTTTTACATTTCATAGCACTATGTGTGAGAATCCCAATCCTAATACCTACAAAACAATAAGAACAAACACATTAAGTTAGATATTTCAACCAAGAACAAGGATTCCCCATGAAATCCATTCACCAAATTCAAATTAGGAAAGAAAATAATGAAGAACACAATGAAAATAACAAAATATAGATTCAATCCTAATTAGACTAGAAAAAATATGATCCCATAGGGGAATTGGTGCCAATTTGATGTGAAAATTAGCCCATTCCCAATCCCTAAGATGCAAGCTAGAAACCTACATAACCTAACTAGGATTCAATTTTGATGGATGGAATTTGATAGATATTTGAGCATGGTAACTTTGCATAATTTGTGGATGATCAAATGAAGGATGAACCTCTTTATTTATAGATGATATTGAAGGATAAATGTCCAAATTTGAGCAATGTGTGACTAAAATTCAACCAATGGCAATATGCCACTTGTCAATCCATGAGTGGATGGGGGATGTCAAAGTTTAGAGGATTGTGCCAATAAATGCATATTTTTGAATTTCAAATTTATTGAAATGACATGCAAGAGGGAAGATAAAATGCAATAAATGCCACTTGGCTCAAGACAAAGGACATGTAAGATGAAGTTAATGCCTTGTTGGATGTACATGTTAACTTGGAATTTTTTAATTCAAACTTGGAGGAATATTCCAAAATATGCCTTGTGAGGAAAATAAAGATTTAATAAATCAATTAAATCTATTTTCATGTGCAACTTACAAAATCTAGAGGATGGGACATGATAAAAGATTAAATTAATCAAGGGTCAATTAATTTAATAGGATATTAAGTGATGTGACTTATTTGACTTAGATTTATGGATTTATTTAAATCAAATAATGAGAAGAATTGTGATAAGAGATTAATTAAATAAATATTTTGATTTGTTTAATTAAAAGAGATGATTGTTAGATTAAATTAAACAAGGTTTTAATTTATTTTATTTAATAGATAGAATTGAGGGATTTAATTAAATAAAATTGATTATTTAATTAAATAGGATAATTAGATCGAAATTGATTAATTTAATTATTGAGAAGAGGTGACTTACCTAGATAAAATGATTTATTTAATTAAGAGAGGAATATTGATGTATTTAATCAGATAAGGGGATTTGATGAAATGGTTAGACCAGAGGATGATTTGGGATGAAGTAATGTTAGTATTCAGGATCAACTACACAATGTCAATTAGTACATTTTACGTGTCTACATTTTTCCCCTCTTTGAAGCAATGCACTTGTTGTGATGGTTCAAAGAATAAATGATGTTGATCAAAGCCAAAAAAAATATTATTTAAAATCTTACCCCACTACTACCTGGTGAGAGAAAACTTGCCATTATATTTCCCCCTCAAGAGATTAGACAAAAATTTCCAATTTTTGGACAATCTCATGAAAAAAGAGGACAAGGTGCCCAACATGTCCAAAAAGGCTCTAGGAGGAAAAAAATGTGTCTAAACACAATAAAATGATGTAAAATAGGCCTCAAATAGACAAAAATAGGTTCGAGGGTCCAAAACCCTAGCAGGATAGCCAATTAGGGTGAAAAAACCCTAATTTTCAAGCTTAAAAGGGGCTTGAAGGGTCACTTTCAAGTCATTTCACATAGCCATCTAGCCACCTTGAGATTTGAACTCTGACCTCCTAATGATATGGCATAGCGAAAACTCCTAATGTACATTTCCAACCAAGTTTAGATGTAATAGCAGCCACCCAACATTAGGGCACTGGTAAGTGATCCTTAACTTTTATTTCTCATTTTTATCACTCATTTAATGCTTTAAAAGTTAGGTCTTCTATAGTGGCGCTATATAGCGCACTTAGAAATCAAATTGTGCCACTTGGTGCGATATTGTGGCATGGTGGTGTAGTTTGGAGTTTGAAAACTTTGACGCTGAGCTCGTGGCCAGTGGGGGGATTTGAAAAGTGCGACACGGTGGTCTTTTGTCTACTCAAACTGCACCACTGGGGAGAAAAGTGCACCGCGATAGTGTTGTTTTACTATTTTCTACCCTAGCATTAGAGTTTGATTAAAAATAAAATTGTGACACCTTCCCGGATTCCGATGCTAAAGTGGCTTTTTGGATGCTCAGATTTTTTTTTCAAAAAATTTAACATGGTGACATTCCTTGATGCAAGATGTGGGGAGGGAGCTCTATTCTCGAGAGCACAGATCGCAAGATCTCTTCAGTTACTTGCGGGATCTCAACAACAAAGATCAAGACCATCTTTGAGACATGGGGCTATGGTTCATCACTTATGTAGTGCCCATTCCTATGCACCTAGGGATGATGTTAGTGCTTACCAAGAGATGGAATAGCGAGATATCCTCCTTCCACCTTCCTACCGATGAGGCCACCATCACTTTGGAGGACGTTTGGCATATCCTTCGATTGCTGATTCATGGTCAACGTGATTTTTAATATGGAGGAGGGGTGTAATGCCTACCACGGGGTCCTTGCCATAGAGGACATTGTTATTTGTGAGGTGAAGATCGAGTTGGAGTGACACAGGACCCTAGCACCCCCTTCTGCCTGGTATTTGTAGTGATCATCTCAGGTATTGTTGCCCTAGACTGATGAGGTCAATATTTCAATCCTAGTTGGGGACTTCGCTGGGAGCAGATGGTTTGTGATAGACCAGTCTGTTTTGTTTAGGGACCGGTTCTTCTTGCCTCCTTGTACAAAGATCTACATGAGTATGTTTATATGGATGAAAAAGCGCTTAGAGCAGGTTTGATGCTCCTCCATGTTTGGGCATGGGAACATGTTGTTGTCCTTTGACCATGAGTTGTTTCAATGCCAATGTTTCTAGATGATCCCCTCGTATGGGGTTATAGGGGTGGTGTGTCCTTTACACACATGGTGAGCATAGTATCCCCTAATGGAGGAGGGTCTTAGACGAGATACAGGTATTTACATGGCACCCTTACCTTGGTCAGCTTGGATGGGCCGGCAATACAGATGAGCTCTTCTTTGCTCGCCAAGACCACTTTATGTAGGGATGAGAGCACACCATGATTGAGAAATATTTTCCTAGGTGTGTGCAAAATTAGTTTGGTGAGCCCCAAGATTGGCTAGATGATTACCATGTTTCCATCTTCACCCACACCATGTCACAAGTTTTATGGGGGTGGTGCATTCCTACTTCGAAGGTCATTGATAGTTTCTAATAGTAGGTAGGTCAGTCATAGGCTTATGATTAGGGGCCTATAGATCTATGCACGACACAGGCATAGGGTCAAAGGTAGAGCGGGAGGATGACGATGGAGAGGCTATGCACAATAGGATCAGTTAGTCGGATCCCCAATGCATCCAATTCAGCCTAATGTGCATATGCAGGATTAGGAGCAGGTACCAGCAAGTCCACCACCATGGGTTGGGGGTGAGGATCAACCTCAAGAACAACCTCCATGTGCACATCTAGCAGTGTAGCTAGTAGGGTAGGTGGATCCTCAGGACACGTTTATTACACAGTTGTAGGCCCAAGTGCAGACTGTGATACCTGAGAGAGATCAGACTAGAGCTGAGAGAGATCAAATGAGGGCTGAGAGGGATCAATCCATTCAGTAGAGATAGGCTGTAGAGCTACAAGCAACCATAGAGCTAGGCTGGAGATAGTAGCTAGAGAGCATGGTAGCCTCGTCCTCTTAGGGTACAGTGTCTGTTAGGTCCTACAAGGAGGTCGTTCGAGAGGCCAATTACTATCGAATGCATTATCACGAGGCTGTACCCAAACAAAATAGGTCCCATAATACTCATAGTGGACCAGCCTCAGACCAGCAAGGGGTCATGCTGACAGAGGTGAGGGAAACATATAGGGGGGTTGATCAAGATGATACTTTTTTGTGCCTTATGGGATCATTTTTGATAGCTCGATGGGCCTTTTTGTACTAATGGACATACATGTATAGTGATCCGATTATTCATGTAATATGGTAGTTACATTATTGATGATATATATGAGCTGATGATTTTGATGCAATGTGATGTGTACCATTTACTTATGCATGTATGATTCTACTTTTATATTTTTTTGTAATGATGTTTATATGATGCTTTTATGGATGCATTTACTTTTGATGATGTAAGCATTATGTAATGATTATGACTAACAAATCTATACTATGTTTTATTAATCTATGATATGTAAATGTATGAATGGATAATGTATGATGATGCATTTATGATGATGATATGTGATATGAAATATGCAAAATGATATGAAAATTATCTATGGTGTTTATGCGAAATGATGTGTATCATGATTATATATGAAATGATTATGGATGGATGTATGCTTTGCATGTGATGGACTTTTTATGTTCCTATTTATGTTTATAATGATGTGGAATGATCAATGAAATGCAAAAAATATTGTGATGCTATTTATAAGATGATACGGATGTTTTTAATGAATGATATAATGCAATGTAAATGCAATGGTCATGTTTTATATGAAGTGTATTGATGATGCAAAATGAGATGGTTAAGATGCTTAGAATAACAAATATTATTATAAACATGTTAAATGATAATGTAATGTATGTGATGCATTTAATGTGGTGTACTATATGCAATGATATGACAATGATGTGCAAAGAGGTATGATGATGCTTAATGAACGTAATGTGTGAGATGATCTTATGATGTTATGTGAGTATGTATGCAATGGATTATCTATAATGCTTATGTACCTATCATCTATGATTATGCAATAAGTGGTAATTATTATGCTAATGTTTTTGTGAATGTTTATGCAAGTGAATGTTTATGTCATAATTCATGCAATGAATGCAATGTGATGCAAAAAATGAATGCAATGTAATGAGAAAGGGATGTGCTAATTTATGAAAATGCTTATACTACCATATGATGGAAATGCAATGCATATGTTTCCTATATGATATGTTTATGCAATATGTTGATGATTTGTGGATGCAAGATCAATGACGAGGATGATGGTGATGATGATCAACTATCATAGTACCTTGTTAGTGTGAAAAGAAAGAAGGAATGAAAGAGAAGTCATTTCAACAAGACACAAGATGATGAATATTCAAATGATGATGATTACTTGTCAAGGAATTGGTATTATCAAAGGGCCAATTTTCTTATGTTTTGATAACACATGTGGTACGATGCATCAAGGTATAGAAAATTAGGATGGCGTTGTACCCAATGTGATGGACTTTGACTCGAAAATCAGATAGGAGTATTCTAGTTCACACTTGACATACAGAAACCTTGCTAGGATGTATTTTAGACATTTCAAACACCTTAGGAAAAAAAATGGAAAGGTATAACCTTTCAATGCAATAGTCAACAATTTGTTCAAAACACCCTCCATACATAACTAACAAAGCAAGTATTTTCCAAGGTTATATTGCAAGAACGTCTAACAAGCATAACAAACAAAAGATATTGATTGTTGCCCCATTCGTATTTCTCTAAATCCTCTATTTGAATATCATTCTGAAGTCCTTGGAATGAGTGCAATAAGATAAGTCAAAAGAGAAAGACAAAGTAAATAAACAAGCCGATGTTCTTCAATACCGCTAACCAAAAAGGAGATGTGTTTTTAAGGATAAGAACTGAAACTATTGCCAAAAGATAATTCCCATTGTAGGAAGGATACATCTTAGGAAATATTAGTGGATGGAAACATGTCATTTCATTTATCCAAAGGTGTTATTTCAAATGATTGATATGGGAGCAAATGGATGATAAGTTACCAACATAAAGAGTTGACCAACTTGCTTGCGTACCGACTCAGACCTAAGACTTGACATTTTGAGTTTTCACTTTTCACCTGCTAGACTTATTTCTGATTATCTTACCAAAGATTGAGGATGATGATTGTTTATTATGAGTGATGTTATTGTGGGTGTAAGCAAGATGAGATGGATGGATTTTTCAAATATTTGGATGTTTTTGATGTTTTTCAATGTTTTGAGGCTATTCTTGGTATTTTTCAAAATTTTCCAATGTTTTGATTTTCAATTTTCCAATGTTTTGGTATTTTCTAATATTTTTACCAAGAGACTAACCTAAAGTCCTATTGTAGGGGCCTCGAGGGCTAATCAACAACTTAGCCTTGCCTACATTATACATGTAGAGACCATGCAGTTTGACTGATGACTTGACAAATTTAATGATGATGATATACATGATGAAATGTCACCTTATTTTGACAAACTCCTAAAGGATTGGCCTAAGTGTCTTGGGGGACGATCAAAGATCAACCTTTCCCATGTTCAAGGCTTAGATACCTGTAGTTTGACATGACAACTTTTTTTTTGACTTTTTCTAACATTTTGACATGATAATGCTTTTGTCTTGTTGAATGGACCTATTGTTGTGACATGATGATCACTACGACAATTTATATCTCACACCACCTGGGGAGATCTCTAGCTGACAGTTTAGTTCCATGTGTTGGTTAGTGAGACTCATGGTGACTGGGTCATCAGTGTAACATGCGACTTCGAAAAGAACTCCTGGTGACAATTGGTATGTCTCACCGATAGTATACACTTAGAGTATTAGAGTAACTCATATGCTTTGGTATGAAGTCTTGTCGATATGGAATGTCTCTCCAATAGGTTCACTTGGAGTCTTTAGGGTAACATGGAGGCTTAGCTATGAAATATTGGTGACATATGTTTGTCTCACCAATGCTCATTGAGGTAATATGGAAGCCTCAGTAAGAAGTCTTGCTGATAGTTGGTTCTCTCATCGATGGGTATGAACATCACTGTAACCTCTTGGCAAAAGCAGTAAGTCCTCCCGACATTGGTGTTTGTTAAAGGGTATCTTCGGTGAGACTCCTAGTGACTGAAGTCTTTGGTGAAAGGTGTGAGCATTTAATATTACCTCTCAATGATAGTGGTCTGTCTTGCCAACTATTGGACATTTTAGAATAACTCGAAGACTCAATGTGATCTCTTGGCGAATGATGATAGTCTTGCCAATGGAAATAATAACATCTATGTGACCTTTGAACATTGATATGATGTCTCATCGAATAGCAATTGTCTCATCGATGAGAATGTTGAGGTCAATGCGCTTTGTGAACTTGGTATAACATCTTGCTAATGGTTAGGACTCTTGACGATAATGACGATATAGCTTTGTGGCATCGGGGAGACACGGTTAGTGTCTCATTGACATGTGACACAAGTTGAATGCCTTTTGACTGAGTGATGACTATCCTATGTGGTGAGTCTTCGACCAATTAGAGAAGCCAAATGGGAACCATTGCAGGTTAGTCTATTGTGGCAGTTATGTGAGGAAGTTCAATAGATAGGGATGACATGGATATACTTTGCAAATGCAAATGATGTTCATTTCGATAGTGGTTCAATAGATTGTCAGATTGAAGTTCAATGAGTCATCAATGTATGAGTTTGATTCTACGAGCATTGTAACATGAATTTTTTGTACAAGGTTGGTCGTTGTGAAAGTTACTATAATTTGACATTAGAGATTCAAGCCCATACTCTATATGTAATTTCATTACTATAATACAAAGGGGTTTTTCTTGGTGTGGTGGGTTTTTCTCCCATAAGGGTTTTCCCATGTAAATTTGGTGTTCATATGTGTATGTTTAATTCTTTGTTTCTGTTATCTCTTTCAAGTGCATCTTAATTGGACTTTAATTGTAAAATTTACAAAAGGTATGCCTGCATTCTTCCCTAAATCTTTGACATTAGGAGAGTTGTTTCTTCACCTTAGCTTTCCTGACACTTTTGGATTTTCTAATGTTTTGATGTTTTTGGATTTTTTGATATTAGGACCTTAAGAATATACATGAATCTGATTTGATAAGAATATTCCCCCAACATGATGCAATAGACTACTTCGATAAAGGTAGGACAAATTGACCTTGAGGATGGGCCAAGTAGTACTAGGAGAGATCGTGATATGAAAATAGGACCAAGCTATGATGCAGATGTGGGTCGATGAGTGATGGATTGAGATCTAAATGTGATGGATGATGGAAATGTTATGGATGGATGATGTAGAACAAGCTATAGAGATCCTGGTGAATGAAATGTGTTTATTTACATAAGGTACCTATTTGCTAGGTTTTCACTAAGGTACTTGTCCAAAGTGCCACCGAAGTGGTTTTCACTAGAGAACGATTTTTCTCTTTACTATTTTTGAATCCATTTTCTAATTTTTTTGGATTTTTTTTTTTTTTTCTTTTTTGATTTTTTTTGTTTCCACCAATACACTTGTTTGCTAGGTTTTCACCAAGGTAACCATTTTTTCAGGACATTTTCTAATTTTTTGGATTTTTTAGTTCTATACCTTGAAATATTTTAGGCATAAAACTTTTTGAGATGGGAGCTATTCATAGGCTCCTATAGAGGTTCTCCTTTGGGTGTTGATAATTTATATGCCCCTAACTTGTAACTTGTTGTGATGACGAATGGTCCCAACCAATTAGGTTAAAACTTGCCTTTGTTGCTTGGATTTGGGATATTCTTTTGGTTCTCTTTTAACACCAGTTCTCTGACTTGGAAGTTCCTACTTCTGATTTTCTTATTGTAACTCCTTTTGAGTCTATTTTGATAGACTTGCAAATGATTCAAAGAATCCATACGTCACTCATCTAGTAGTTCTAGCTCATTTAACCTTGATACCTAGTACTTTTCATCTATTATGAGGTTTTGCAATGATATTTTGAGGGATGGGAGCTCAATCTCAATGGGCAGTACCACTTCTGATTTGTAGACAAGAGAGAAGGGGGTGGCACCAATGGGTGTGTAGATACTAGTTTGATAGGCCCATAGGGTAGGATTAAGCTACAAATGCTAGTCATGACTTGCATCATTGACTATTTTCTTGAGGATTTTCAAAATGGTTTTGTTTGTAGTTTCTGCTTAGCCATTTCCTTGGGGATAGTACAGGGTGGAAAAGTGATATTGGATTTTCAATTTGTCGCACAAGTTGTGAACATCCGAATTTTTGAATGGTGTTCCATTATCTGAGATAATGGCTTGTGGGACATTGTAACGACAAGTGAGATAGTTCAGGATGAACTTTGAAATTTGTTTCCTAGTTATGTACGTCATGGGTATGGCCTCCAACCACTTAGCAAAGTACTCTGTTGCAGTTATGATGAACATATGGCCATTAGATGAGGTAGGAGTTATTTTCCCAATGAGATCAAGTCCCCACTGTGAAAAGGGGCATGGTGTGACGATGGGATGAAGCTCTTGGGCTGGAGCAAGGATGAGGTCCCCATACTGCTGACATTATAGACACCTTCTGACATAATCATGTGCTTCTCAGTAGTTTCTTGGATATGGTTATCCCACTTGAGTGCGAACCACAAATGTTGTTATGTACTTTAGTTAGAGTAGTCAATGCCTACTCAACATTTAAGCAGCATATTAGGGTTCCTTCTATGCTCCTACAATATAGGGTATCTCGTAGGATGACAAATCTAGATGCCCTTTTTACAAAGGTTCATTTTAGGTTTGAAGGTAAGTTGATAGGTATGACTCCTATTTGAAGGTATGTATAAATGTAGTGGTACCAAGGATCACTGGGACCAATGATTTCACACATGAATTCTAATTTTGGTACCTCAAATGTAGGTACGAGAAGCTACTCTATTAGGAATTCATACTTTGGAATGTTGTGGGGGATACCCAGTAAGGATCCAATTGTTGCCATGGCATCTGCTGCTCTATTGTTGTTTCTAGGAATCTGCTCAAATGTAATTTTGATGAAGGAATAATTTAGAGTCTCCACCAATTTCTTGTATGGAGTGAGCTTGTCGTCCTTAGTCTAGTATTCATCTTTCACTTGATTTATTATCAACTGGGAATCTCTGTATACTTTGAGAGCTATAATGTTCCACTACACTACTATTATAAGGCCTATGGTTAAGGCCTCATATTCTACAATGTTATTAGTGTAGGGAAATGCTAGTTTGTAGGACCTTGGTATACAATCTCCTTGTAGAGTGATAAAAAAACACCAGCTCCTGATCCATGCTATGTATGTGAACAATCAAAGTACAATTTCTAGTGGTCAGCTATATTGAGACTGAAAATAGATTCATCTAGAAACTCTAAAATGAGAGGGTTCTCTTAATAGATTGGTGCTTCTGCAAGCTGATCTGCAATGACTTGACCTCTGATTGCCTTCTACTCCACATATTCAATGTTGTATTCTATCAGTATCATCACCCATTTGGCCATTCTTCCTGTAAGCATTGCCTTTGGTAATAAATATTTGAGGGGATCAACTTTGGTGATGAGTTTTATTTTATGTGCCAACATGTAATGTATGAATTTCTATGATGAAAATATTACCACTAGGCATGCTTTCTCTATGAATGAATAGTTTAGCTCATGCTTGACCATTATTCTATTGATGTAGTAGATAGCCCTTTCTATTCCATTTTCATCATGCTAAGCTAGGAGAGCTCCAAGGGCTACTATTGTTGTTGATATGTAGAGAATCAATGGTTTTATTGCAATTGGTGGCATTAAGATTGGTGGTGTCAGTAGATATTCTTTGATTTTAATAAATTCCTCTTCACACTTGGTATCCCATTTGTACGCTACTCCCTTGTGAAGTAGGTGAGAGTATGGGTTCTATTTATCGGCCAACTATTCTATGAATATGAGAATGGATTGGAGCCTACCTTAGAGGCCTCTCAATTGCTTTAATGTTTTTAGTGCCTCCATTTCAAGGATTTCTTTTACCTTTGCTGGACTTACCTCAATGCCCCTCATTGACACTATATATCCTATTAGTTTACCTAATTGTACACCGAAGACACATTTCTTTGGGTTTAATCTAACTTTGTACTCCTCAAGCCTGTCAAAAATAACACTTAGGGTTGCTATGTGATCTTTTCTTTTTCTAGATTTGGCTAGAATATTGTCAACATAATCCTCAACTTTCTTATGAATCATGGCATGGAATATCAATGTCATGGCCCTTTGGCATGTTGCTCCTACATTCTTTAAGTTGAATGGAATCATGTTCCAATAGTAAGTCCCCCATGGATAAGTGAAAGCCTTCTTATGTTGGTCCTCTTTAGCTATCATGATCTGGTTGTATCCTAAGAATCTATCCATTAGTGATAGAATTTCATGTCCAGCTGTCATATCTACTAACATGTCAATGTTTGGAAGTGGGAAGTCATCTTTTGGACATGCCTTATTCAAGTCTCTGAAGTTTGTGCAGATTCTGATGGATCCATTGGGTTTTGAAATAGGTACCAAGTTTGATACCCATTCTAAATAATCTATTGGTTAGATGAATCCTACATCTAGTAGCTTGTTTAGCTCCATTTTGACCAGTAAGGCAATCTGAGGGTGCATTTTGTGAAGCTTTCTTTTAACAGGCTTTGCTTCTGGATATACTACTAAGTGGTGGACCATGGTTTTTTGATCAAGTATTGGCATGTCAACATAGCTCCATGCAAAGTTTATCTATCTTTCTCTTAGCAAGGTTGATAGGAGCTCTTGTTCCTCTAATAGTAAATATTTTGCATAGAATGTGATGTGTGGGGTTTCCTCTGTTCCTAGATTGACTAGATTACACCTTTATGTCAGGATTGCTGATTTTTCTCGATGAATAACTCTAGAAGGAAGATTGAATCCCCCATCCTTAGGTGCCTCAAAGAGGTTTTCACTATTGGATGCATCCTTTTTTTTTACATTTTTTTGGTTAGAGAGTGCCTCAATGTGGTTTTCACTCAAGGACTTAGATATGATTCTTAATTTTTAACTTTTGCGATTGAGGGATTCAATCATTTCCCCATAATAGGCATGTGTATCTAGCCCCATTATGAACCCTACTTTGTGATCCCCACTAAGAATTTTATCCCTTAGTCCCATGAATTTTGAGAGTGCCTCACCATTTTTGAATGTATCAAGAACTAGTGGTCCTCATTGGTCATAGTCGATGAGTTGGGGATATACTAGGCAGATTTCATGATCTTGATGGTTTGATTCAAAAGATAGGGTGCTAATCATGCAAAGAGTGGTATCCTCAAATAGCCTAGGTAAGTTGGTCATGGTATCCTCGTCATCACTACTAATATAGATGTCAGTTATATCAAACGTATAGTTATCTAAGACACGACCTATGGATACTGGTAAGCATAGTTCTACTATAGTTGGTTGAGGAAGATTATTAACCATTCTAATGGGAGGACTTCAGCCATGTATGGTTGTACTCAAAGATGTACATCCAAGGCCGAGATTTTTTATTTCTCTTGTCTCTAGAATTATAGGTGTTATAATCCCATTTTCATTTCTCCCAAGTCTTTTATTTTTGTCATAGCCCATTGTGAGCATCATTTGCAAACCCTTGCAACTATCATCCATTGGTAAATTAGCTACTGGTCTCTCATCTTGATATAAAATATGTGATGGATCTGCATCAATAACCTCTTGGCCAAGGTCTCCCCACCTTGTGAATTTAGGATAGTCCTCAGGGGATGTTTGAGATGTGGAGGCTTCATTTTCTTGTGGATGCCCCTGTGATCTAGGAGATTGTGGTAACCTCTGATAACAAAAGCATTATTAGGGAACTTGTAGTTTCCACAACCATTATCTTAGATGATGAAATTAATGTTAGAGATGGTGGGAATGGTGAGATGAAGGGTGTTTCTATCACAGAAGTGGATACAAGAGTGGTGGGATCAATGTATGGTGTGGATGGTCCCTCATCATTTTTTGGCACTTGGGGGATTTTATAGTACTTTGCTTCAAGGCTTTTGCAATAGGAGAAGGGTTCGAGATCTCTGTGGATGGAAACTTCTTGTCCCTCATTTGTGAATTTCACACATTGATGGAAATTTGACGCTACTGCCTTCATTGTATGAATCCATGGACATCCTAGAAGGATGTTATATGGTAAATCAAGGTACAAGACTTGACAAGTGGTTTCGATGACAGTTGGCCCTACTTGAATAGTAAGTTTGATCATGCCTTGGGACACTCTTTCTTGATCATCATATGCTCTTATTGTGATACCTTTTCCTTTGTCAATAGAATCCTCTGAGATTTTCAATTGTTTGATGAGGTTGAGAGAACATATATTCAAACCTACACCTGCATCCACCAAGACCCTTTTGAATTTTCTCTTATGTACTATGAATTTGAAGTGAAGCACACGGTTGTGAGATGGTTGAGTGCGGAAATCCTGGTTAGAGATTCTAAGGAGATTTGGTGTAATGATAATTCTGACCATATCTTTGAATTGGTCCGCATCAAGATCTATGGGGATAGTGGATGAATCCAATGCTTCCTTAGGGATTTTACTATGGGAAAATGAGAATTTTAGCAGCTCCATGATGGAGATTTGTACTGGAATTCTTTTGAGTTGCTCAAGGACATTGTAGCCATTAGGGACAGATCTAGATGTAGGGACTCTGTTTGGCTAGGATGATCCTACGATGGTAAATTTTTCACCTCTTGTGGTGACTCCACAATTGGCATGGGTGCCTTTGATGGTGATGACTATGTATTATTCATGTAGGGAGGTGATGATAGTTTCATAAACATGATTCACATTTGTGTGGGTACCTTTCCCTTTATCACTTTTATTATTATTCCCTTTATTGCCATAGTTATGCATCAGATTCATGTATATCTTAAGATCTTGGTTTTTTATTAGTTTTTCCACATTTATAATCCTTTGATCAATGAGATCTTGAACTATGTTTTTTAATCTCATGCAACTATTCATGGTATGGCCTTTTATTTTATGGAATTCATAAAGTTGATTCTCATTATACCGAGGAGGTTTCACAACCAGTTCTTGGTAATTCTCAAAGGTAGGACCCTTGATGAGTTTTTTGTTTATCAGCTTCTTCATGATGACTTCTAATTGTTCCCCCAGAGCAATGTATTTTTGTTTGGGATAATTCTTGTTTTGTTGAGGTGGTCCCCTTTGATCATTGAGATTGTTGATTGTCAGATTTTGGCTTGGTTGTTGTGTTATTTGATGGTTGTTTTGATGTTGGATTTGGATTTATGGTGCGGGTGTATTTTGGTGAGGAGCACTAATGATAACTTTGGCATTGACGACACCATCATTGGTAATATTTTTTTCCTCGCCCACATGCAAGGTTTATCATTGTAATTGGATGGTGAGCAGTTGTTTTATTGTTTGAGGTATGAAGTTGTTCTGTAGGTATGTCATGAGGGCTCATTTTATATTGAGCACCTTGGAGATCAACTAATCATATGTGGTGATCCCTTGTACCTTGAGATGAAATTCCAAGAGGCCATCAAGGTTGGATATGATGGTGAAAACTTGTTGTTCCTCAAGCATGGTCCACTTGCTCTGATTGGCCTTGTATTTCTATCATTGTAAGAATGAAGCGAATGATTCATTCTTTCCTTGCTTTAGAGCTAAGAGTTCTAGACTAACATCCATGGAAATGTTGCATGCATAATTTTTAATGAATCATCTATAATTTCTTGGAATGTTCTGATGCCTGTCAATAGCTGAGAGAACCATTCCATAGCATGGCCAACCAAACTCCTAGGAAATAGCCACATTAGATAAGTATCAGTGTATATGACTTACATGCAATGAACCTAGAATTCCTTGATGTGATCTTTAGGGTTTCCCATTCCTTGATATTTTTCAAACTTGGGGATCTCAAATCCCTTGGGGAATGGTTTCATCACAAGGCTCCTATCAACTGGATAGGGACACAAGTTGCTTGGTGTTTTTGTGGTTTTCCCTAATTGAAGATCGAGCACTTGTTACGAGAGCAACCTAATTTGTGTTGTTACGTCATTTTGCAGATCAGGGGGTGGGATGAAGGTGTTCTAAGGTGTTTTGATTATGGGTTGGTTGGTGTGTTATTTGATGGTATTTGCACATTTTGTCAAGCCAAGTATTCTTGCACTTGCTGTTGTATGAACAACGCTTGTTGTTGATCTTGTTGTTGCTACACTAGGATTGCTTGTTGTAGTGCTAGGATTGCTTTTTGTTGTGCTTGATGTTGTGCTTGTTGTTGTTCCCACAATGCTTGTTGTTCTATCAATGCTTTTTGTGGGGCTACCAATCGCATTGCTTCTTATTGCTCTTCATATTTCTTTATTGCTTGTTGATATGCTTGCATTTGTGTTGCTTGTTTTTGTGCCAGAAGTTGTGCCTATGCTTGTGCTTGTTGTGCTTCATATTGGGAATTTTCTTGAGCTTGTGCTTGTACTGCTTGTGCTTGGGCTTGTGCTTAGGCTACTTGTTGTTGCAATAGAATTTGGGCTTGAGCATCCTTTTGTGCTTGTAGTGTTTCTTGAGCTGCTTGAGCAGCTTGTGTAGCTTGAGCGGCTTGTTGTTGTTGTTGTTGCAATAACGCTTGGGCTTGTGCATTTTGTTGCACTTGTAATGTATCTTAGGTTGCTTGAGCAACTTGAGTGGCTTGTTGGAGAGCTAGTTGTGCAAATTTTTGCTTTTGGGGTATGTGCAAGATCATCATGGAAAAAATGGGCCCTTAAGTGGTAAAAAAATTAGAAAAATTAGAGTTAAGCAACTTGATTTAAAAATTTGAATAAGTTATCTATATTATTTCAAAACTATGTAAGAATAGAATCTGTAGCAAATTAATGTAGTTTCTAAACTACAAGGTTGGTTTAAAAAAAAATGAAATCTATTTGGTGAAAATTTAAAATTTCAATGTAGTAGTACAAAAATTTTAGAGAAAAAATAAGAAGTAGGTGTCTGTCCAACCACCCTAACTATAATAAAATGATAATATCTTTTTATAAGATTTTAGATATAAGTAGAGAAGTCATGTCCCAATGTGATGCATACTTTTTGTAATTTTTTTCCAAGTAAATAATTAATTATGAATTTTTTATTACAAATTTTAAAAGATATATTTGACCACCATAACTTGGTCAAAACTTCATGAAATTCAATTTTTCTTTTTTAATCCTATAGTATGTGAAGCATGTTTTGGATTCAAAAAATATGATACCATTTGAAATTTTTACATGTTTTTCAATCAGTCTATCGATCAGGACTTTGGTCATAATTTGAATAGAAAATGAATAATAATTACTTATTAAATTCAAAGTAAAGCATAATTTATATTGGTGGAAATCTAAGAATCTCCTTTAAAAACCCTTTTCATTTCATCCATTTTGGGTAAAAAAAAATTGTTAGCCACATACCTATCATATTGCAACTTTTTGGCCCATCATGATCCTACACATACCCTTTGCACTTGTTGGAATCCTCTTTGAAAAGTAGCTTGCTGAGCTGCTTATAATGCTATGTGGTTTTGGCTTGATATGTTGGAAGTTGGTGGTGGTGGGGGTGGTGGTAGATTCAGAATGGCGTTTGTGGTGGTAATGAGTGGTGATGTCATGTTGGTGTTTTGAATGGTGAATGGTGTTGTCGTGTTGGTGGTTGGTCCTTGGAAAACCATGTTTTGATATGTTAGGGGGGTGTTTGATGATGTTGTGATTGCTTGTGTAGCTATCATCTATTGTTATGATATCGATGACAAGTTCTGCCTAATGTTTTGATTAATATTTGGGATGTTATGTTGATTTTGATTGATACTTGGTAAAGGTGGGAGACCCAAGCCAAGTAAAGGCATGGATGATGATGGTAACGGTGGAAGTGGTGGAAATTTGAGGGGTGTGGTATCGAAAATCCCCCCTCATTTGAACATGTCACCTTCCTCTTGCGAATTTGTGAGGAGAGAAGTGTGAGGTGTTGCGTGGAAGAATGATGATGATGGATCAAGATGGAAAGTGAGAGGGAAATTTTTTATGTAATGGGTTTTCGGGTATGTTTTGTTCCAAAATGGTATTTTCATCCAATTCCTGATTATTAACAAGGGGGTGTGTTTGAATAGCATTAAGAAATGCATTTCCCTTATTGACATTAGGTTGAGTTGGAGCAAAAGACGTGATTTGTGAAATGTTTTGAGTGATGCTTTTGGATGGGGGTGTAGATGAGATGAGAATGGTAGATGAGATTGATGGAAAAGATGTCTCAACTATAATACTTACATCAAAATTAGAGGGTAATTTGGCCCCTTTCTTTGCTAGTTCAAGCATGTATAGTGAAGGGTTAGGCCTCATCCTGATGTTGATGATCTTATGGTTTTCTAGATTTTAGAGCATTTTGGTTATTTCTTCATGTGACATCCCAAAGGTAGGATCTTCTCCTTTAGTTTCCTCTTGTTGGTTTTTTGATGATGAGAGAGTCAAAGGATTATTTGATTCGATAGGATTCATTTCAACTTTTATTTGGCTTAGATCACTTGAAGCAGGTATTTCTTTGTCAGCTTCCTTGTTCTTGTATTGAGATCTAGTTTGAACCATAAAACAAGGATCAAGAATATGGGATATGAATCTCTTAATTCTTTGGATTGATCTTTACTTTATGCCCAAATAAGAAACCTTTAGGATATCTTGAGGATCGAAGGGGTGATATGATGATGATGTAAGAGATGGATGATGTGAATGTTTTGATCTTTTGATAAATCTTGAGGGGAATGCTAGAATTTTAGGGTTTTTTGGATATGTTTTTGGATTTTGAGTTTTTCTTTTGGGAATGTCCTTGACTTGATTGATTTTGGTTTTCTTTTATTTTGAACAAATAGATCCTAAGATGTTGGATTATTATTTTAAGGAGTGGATTTTCTCAAAGGATGATAATTTGAATATGTGTAGGGAGAAGGATGAAATCTACCCACACCTATTCAAACAAGATGATAATTTAACCAAGCATATGAAGAAGGATGCATCTACATATACCTAGCTAAATGAGATGGTTTGATAACTTTGACTAAGAATATACAAAAGGATGCATCTACACATACCTAGCCAAAGATGATTTTGATAAAGATTTCAAGGATTTTGTCTCAAAGATTTGATAATTTTTATTTTTTTGCCAAAAAGCCTAGCATGAAGGATAATTTCAAGATTTCTCAAAAGGTAATGGTGAAATTATTTTTTGATGCTGATGTTTGAATGGTGGGTGAAAAAAGGTTTTGATTTCTTTTGATCCTAAGGTGAACCTTAAAAAGACATTTTGTTTGCCTAGACCTATGTATTGAAGAACATGCAATGCTTCTATAGACCTCTCTAACCAAGAAGTGGTTCAAATTGAGCATACATTTTGGGATTGTTCAAAGGTATGAGCCTATAGAACCTTGTGAAATTTTTGTTTATCTTGATGTATTGCTTTTGATTGCACTTTCTTTTATACTTCTTGATGATCTTTTGAGTGTGATTTTTAAATCTTGAACTTTGACTCAAGGATTTTGGTTTTGGGATCTTGACCTTCTTGGAAATCATGAGGTTTCAACACATGTGATAGTCAATTTTGTTCTCTTTTCTTAGTGACTTTATTTTACCACAAACACTTTCTTTGATTATTTTTTCCAAGCTAGATGTCCAATGTCCTAATTTATTCGAATCCCACAAAGTATGTTATGTGGCAATTTGATGAATTCAAGGTAAGGGTTACCTATTGTTTAACTTTAGTAGAAAAATTGAGATGTAATCCAAGCATTTAGAAACATCTAAGGATGTGAATCCAAAGGGAAAACAATAACACATGAATTGAGTCAATTGTATTTGTCTCCTAAAGGGTTTGAAATTTGGATGATGATGTTTAAGTATTTTTTTCCCAATTTTTTCAAACAAACAAAGTGTTTTGTTACCAAAAATAAGTAAAACCCTATGGATGTGGAAGACAATATTTGTTGGATTCCCACTTGGACAAGTCCAACTACACTTATCTTTAGTGAATGGTTAGATGCTTGACCCCATTGGCTCCCCTCCATGACACTCACTTATATGGGGCAGCCAAGCATCAACACCCATGAAAATCCCATGTCATGCTTTCCATTTCTACAAAAATACCATAAAAGTGTGGGGTGGCTTCAAAATGACCATTATTGCACCAACAAATAGATCAAAGGATTTTGGGAATTCTAAAACATGGGTTTTAATTAGGAATTTTTGTTTGTGGAGATTGACCCATATGGAAAGAGTCCCCTTTCGGATCCATCTTGTCAGAGCCTACCACATGATATTGGCATTTATTCCAATACCCAAATTTATATCCCATCTAAAAATACTCTTGGCTTTAGAGTGTTACTAGTTGAGTTGTTCCCTTGGGTGAGTACTTTTTCCCCAAGGCAAGCCTCTAAGGTGAACAAAAGAGAATAAACTTATCCATAGTTTGATCAACCCTTGTTTAGAAATAAAGGGAGAACACATGCAACAAGCTCATTCACACTCTCACAAGATTTTGTTCAATTTTTAAACCCAAAATGAAGTGTGGAGGTGATTTCTTTATCTCACTCTAAAATCACTAAAAAAGGCTTTTTGATTCTTAGGATCACTATAAATCACGAGAGAAGAGCATACATCCTTTTTTAATGAAGCTAGGTTAAGTAAGCCATCACAAAAAAAAATAGAACATGTTCATTTTAGATCCACAAAGCAATTATGAATTCCTTTTAAAGCACCAAAACACAAGTGAGAGTTGTTTTGTTCAATTTGTTAACCAATAAACAAAATCTAGTAAGTTGTATTCCTAATGTTCATTTTAAGCCTTTTGCGAAAATTGAAAAGGTTCTTTTTAAAGTCTAAAAAAATTAATGTCCTAAGCAAAAAGGAAAAAAAATAGTTTCCTAAGAGTGTTGAGCAAACACTAAAGTGTTTAAAAACACTTTGATTTTGTGGAATATCATCCTCATGCTTCTCTTTCTTTCATTTTCAATTGATCCAACCTACAAGAATGAAAACTAGTCAAGTTCCACAAAACAAAAAGGTCAAAAAGCATAAAACAAAAGATAAATTGATCATATGACAAAAAACCATGTGCTAAAATAAAACTTCAAATTTTTACTCCCTGCCAATGGTGCAACCTGTGACTACACACAGTTTGATTTCTCAGTGGTGCTCTACAATGCTGCTTACCAATCAATGTTGCTCTGTGTCTAGGCTAGTGGGCTCAATTGCGTCACACTTTTGTTCAACGTCACTGTTTAAAATTTAAATTAAAATTTTTTTAGGCAGGATGGCTAAAGTGTTAGAGTTTTATTTGTCAGTGGCGCTATACAACAACGCTAGAGAGCCAATGGTGCTAAAACAATGACGATGAGCTTCTAGTGTTGGAATTTTCCTATGCACAAATAGAAACATGCAATTTTTTAGAAAAACGTGATTTAAATGTTGAGATTTCCCTCCTTCTAGCACCAAATGTGAGAACCCCAATCCTAATACCTGCAAAACAATCAGAACAAACACATTAAGTTAGAGATTACAAGCAAGAAAAAGGATTCCCCATGAAATCCATTCACCAAATTCAAATTAGGAAAGAAAAAAATGAAGAACACAATGAAAATAACAAAATATAGATTCAATCCTAATTATACTAGCAAACATATGATCCCATGGGGGAATTGGTGCCAATTTGATGTGAAATTTGGCTCTTTTCCAATCCCTAAGATGCAAGCTTGATGTGTTGATGATAATTGATCCACTTTGATGATGTTGAAGAGTGCTTCAATCTAAAAACCTGCATAACCTAACTAAGATTCAATGTTGATGGATGGAATTTGATAGATATTTGAGCATGGTAACTTTGCATAATTTTTGGATGATCAAATGAAGGTTGAACCTCTTTATTTATAGATGAGTTTGAAGGATAAATGTCCAAATTTGAGCAATGTGGGACTAACATTCAACCAATGGCAAGATTCCACTTGTCAATCCATGAGTGGATGGGGGATGTGCAAGTTTAGAGGATTGTGCCAATAAATGCATATTTTTGAATTTCAAATTTGTTGAAATGACATGCAAGAGTGAAGAGAAAATGCAATAAAGGCCACTTGGATCAAGACAAAGGACATGTAAGATGAAGTTAATGCCTTGTTGGATGTGTATGTTAACTTGGAATTTTTGAATTCAAACTTGAAGGAATATTCCAAAAGATGCCTTGTGAGGAAAATAGAGATTTAATAAATCAATTAAATCTATTTTCATGTGCAACTTACAAAATCTAGAGGATGGGACATGATAAGAGATTAAATTAATCAAGGGTCAATTAATTTAATAGGAGATTAGGTGATGTGACTTATTTGATTTAGATTTATGGATTTAATTAAATCAAATAATGAGAAGAATTGTGATAAGAGATTAATTAAATAAAGATTTTGATTTATTTAATTAAAAGAGATGATTGTTAGATTAAATTAAATATAAGGTTTTAATTTATTTTATTTAAGAGATAGACTTGATGGATTTAATTAAATAAAATTGATTATTTAATTAAATAGGATAATTAGACTAGGATTGATTAATTTAATTATCAAGAAAAAGTGACTCAACTAGATAAAAATGATCTATTTAATTAAGAGAGGAATATTGATGAATTTAATCAGATAGGGGGATTTTATTAAATGGTTAGACTGAAGGATGATTCAGGATGAAGTGATGTTAGTAGTCAGGATCAACTGTACAATGTCAATCGATACATTTTATGTGTCTACACTATGTTACAAAATGTTTCAGTTTACTCTCATGTGTATGATAAGCTAAGTAGAATTTACTAATGCGAAAGACAAAATAGAAACAAAGAAAGAAAGAAATGAAAAAACAAAAACAAACCCTACGAAAGCAAACTAACCCTAACTAACCAAAACTTACCCTAACAAATGACTAAACCCAACTAAGCATTTTATTTTAAGTTCAATAACTATCTTCATTGTTGTTTTTTGTATGAATTATAATAGGTTTATCTTTAAATTCATTGGAATAAATTTCAAACCTCCTACAATAACAATGAATAACTATCTTCATTGTTTTTTTTTGTATGAATTACAATAGGTTTATCTTTAAATTCATTGGAATAAATTCAAAGTTGTACTTACCAATAAATTGGCTCACATGTATAAAAACAACCTTATTAAAGGCCGATTGCACACACTTTTGTTGATTCCTCAATACTCTACCTTTTTCCAGTTCTAGTTCATGGTTTTCTTCTTTACTCTATTCAGCTCCTTGAATGACTTTTTCCATTCCTTAATTTTCTTTTTCTCTAAAATTTTTCAAGTCTTTGGTCATGTCTTCACTTTGAGATCTGTTAGACCAAGTATTAACAAAATTTATATTATTATTAGAGAAAGAGAAAGTAAAAACTTGATACTCTATATCTTGCATGAAATCAATAAAATTTCCCTTTTTAGCTTGTGGATTTTTTAATTTGGAACAAAAAACAAGTGTCTCCCGCTCGATTTTCCTTCTTTTTCCCTTCACTAAATTCTCCACATGTGAAAAGAATGATGACTTGCCACTATCATTTCCTTGTTTTTGGTGCAATATTTTTGAGTCTTGACATTCTCACTTGTCTTCTTACAAAACCTTAAAAAGATTCTTTATAGCATTTGCAGTTAACAAAATGTTTTGATATATCAATTAATTTTGTATCATTTTTAGTTCTACTAGGGTTATATTCCTTTTCAAAATTCAAAATATTTCTCGTTAATGGTTCCTTTCTTTTAGTATTTAAAACCTCTTCCATTAACAAAATCACTTTAAGCATGACCAAACTTACCCTCGTTAAAAAAAATTCACAATCGAGTTCACCATGGCCAATTGTATCATGAATTCTACATTTGTGACTCTACCAAAGGTGAACAAACTCAAAGGATGTAATCTCTAGTTAAGGATTCTCCAAAGATTTTCAACTTCCATTTTCAAACTACTGGCTTGCATATACTTTTGTCTTATAAGCTACTTGCAAATATGAAATGGATATAGATTCTTAAACAAAACCTAGAGGGAAAGATATGAGTGCCCTCCTTCAAGTACCAGTTTTGGTACTTGGTACCTGGTATTTCAGCTTCTACCCATAATTTTCTCAAACCTTAGATTTTTACCAGAACTTCCATATTTATCAAACCTCTACTCCTAGACTAAAACACTTTCCTCAACACCATGCATTATATTTTTATAGTTCTAGATTTCCCAATTCTTAGTACTTATTACCTAGAACACTTGAATTATGAAGTACTCTTTTTTAAATATTTCCTTCTTTTTTTTCACTTCCAGTGATCTTTCCAACTATCCAACATCTACCATAAGTGTTATTTTTCACTTGGGGTCCCCAAGTCTTACAATCTTGGGGAGTGTTGTGAGACCACACAATAGAACCTAGGTCATAAGTGTGCAACCAAAGGAAGAGTGAATAGGATAGAGTAGTATTCTATAGAGGAATCTTCATCAAAAAAATGAGACCAACAATATGATTCAAAAGAAAAAGAGGAAGAAGAGTCTTCTAAGGAGTCTAAAAAGGAGGAGGAAAGAGATGGGAAGATTTCCCAACTCTATAGATTCCAAAAGAATGAGTTCCTATGCATTAGAGGAGTCCTTAATTGGTATAAATTGGTTGCATTGATAGATTTGGGTGCCACACATAATTTCATAGATGAGGGACTTGTAGCACATAGGGGTCTTTAGATGCAGAAGGTAGATGGCTTCAAAGATAGTTGCAAATGGGTTTACCATTACATGGACTAGGATGATTACCTAATTAAGCCTTTAGTTGGGTAACTACAAAGTCAAGGATGACCTCTATGTGATTAGTATTGGAGAAAAATATGTTGTGATGGATATTCAATGGCTATGTTCCCTTGGTGAGATCACACTTAACTTTTAAACCATGGAGCTAAATTTAAAATTAAAAGGTAGGAATGTGGTTTCGAGGTTTATATCAAATGGAGAGCTAGGAGTAGCTTATTTCAAATGCATGGAGAGACTATTAATACATGGTTAGGTAGAGTGGGAAGCATAGTGCATAGTTACGCCCATAGTTACAAAAGAGGAAAAGTGGATTTATCCTCTAGACATTCAAGCTTTTCTATCTAAGTGAAGCAAGGTTTTTGGTAGTATACCTCATAGTAGGACTTGTAATAGAGGTATTGAGAATGTGATAATGTTGGAGGAGGGTTATAATCACATAGAAGAGACACAAGGATTATATTGAGAAAGAAATTAAGGAGCTTCTAGACATAGGGCATATTAGAAAAAGTAAGAGTCCATTTGCTTCTTCTATTGTGCTAGTGAAGAAGGATGGAACTATGTGAATATGCATAGATTACAATGCATTGAACAAGAAAACCATCAAAAATAGATGTCATATTCCTTGGATAGAGGAGATTGTTGATGAGTTATTTGGAGTAGTCTAATTTTCTAAAATAGACTTGAAATCTAGATATCATCAGATTAGGGTCAGAGAGGAGGATATTAAGGAGACAATGTTTAGATGTCGCTATAGAAATTTTGACTACCTTGTGATGCCCTTTGGATTGAATAACAAACCTACGACATTCCAATCATTCATGAACAAGATATTCAGTAAGTAGTTGCATAAATTTGTTTTGATATTCTTTGATGATATACTTATTTATAGTAGGTCATGGGAGGAGCATTTGAGACATTTGGATGAGGTCTTGATCATTTTGGAGAGTGAGTCTTTTTTTTTTAAGAATTCTAAGTGTGATTTTTGCATGAAAAAATTGCTATATCTTGGACATACAATCAACTCTAAGGGAGTTATCATTGATCCTAAAAAGATCAAGGCTATTCTTGATTGTTCTCTACCTACTAATCTTACATAGTTGAAGGTATTCTTTGGGCTTTGTGGATTCTAGAGTTCCATGGGTTATTGAATTAATATTTATTATTTTTCACTTAAGTTATGTTAAAAATTACTTTATAACTTAAGTGAGGGTGGTGTGTTCATGAGATGGTTCCATTAAATCATGCCTAGAAAAAAGGTGATTTAAGTTATTTTAAAAGATACATTTTAGCCTCCAAAAGTAGATGCCAAGTGTGGGGGAGGCATAAGGGAAAAATTAAAAATAAATTAAAAGGAATCATGAAAGGGGTGTAGCATCTTTGAAGGAAAAGTTGAAATTTGAAATGTGTTGCCCTAATTCCTCCTCATCTTTTACATATTTTCAATTTGGGCCTTCATTTGGTTATCTTGATTTGACAACATAACATGATGCTACTAGATTGTTTCTAGGATTCATGATTTTCCAGTTGAGGACAAAAACCCTCATCTCTAGTATGTTGGTTTCAGTGTTGAAAGACCCACCCTATCTAGTTGGTGATGGATTCAATATTTAAAATGATTTTAACTTGTTTATTGAGCATTTTTGGAACTATTAGAATGAGGTTATTTTTAGTATTTTGAGTGGGTTTGGATATTTTAGTTTAGTCATTGATTTGCATTTGCTTTTGAAGTGTGATTAGAGTTGTTTAGGCTTACTTCAAAGGTCTAATATACTTTTCTTGAGGTCTAGAAATGCAAATTTTCTGAGTGGATAGAAAGACAAATATGTTCATTACTCTATGTGTGGGAAGAGCATCATTTTGAGAGTTGATTTTATGGATCCCTCATAGCTATGTGCCACATTTTGAGCCCTCATTTGTAACTATGTTTGGTGAAGTTCTAATTTTTAAATTAAAATTGCCCCTCCTAGAGAGCCATGCCATTTCTTGGAATTTGGTGTTCAAGGTTAAAGTATTATTTACTATTGCAAGGGTCTCAAATCTATTTGTAACCAGGTCTGACATAATATATTATGCTTTATGTTTCAATTGGATTCATATCTCTTGATTGTAACATTTCCTGCTCATGTGTTAAGAAATTTTTTCATATGTAATTCCATGATGTTATCTTTGTTTTTACTCTTGGCATTGTATGTGTTATGAAAACAAGCACTTCTTCCTTTCACTTTCTATTAAGCAAAAAAAAGGGGGGGATGATTATTACAAAAAAAATAAGTTGCTTCCCCCTAAGCTCATTCTTTATGTGAATGGTGATCCTACACCTACATAAACACAAAAAACAAACACATAATTAGTCTCATATGCAAGTTAAAACCATCATTCCCCATGAAATCCATTAAAATAGCAAGAACAAGAAATAACCAAAGATAATCAATAAAAAGGCTTCTAAATCTTATTCTAAACCATCAAACCACTATCCTAGGGGGGAATTGGTGCCATTTTGATCTAGAAAATGGCCCTTTCCCAATTCCATTGCAAGCTTGATGATCAATGTTGAAGATGTGAAGCTCCTAGATGAAAATTTGGCATAACCTAGCTATAAAATAATGAAAAGTGATGAACAATAGATGAAATGAGCTCTAAAAGTGAAGATAGTAACTTTGCTATGAAGTTGTCTAAAATGAGCAAAAGAATCTTCTATTTATAGAAGAACAAGATGGAAGAACAAGAAAAATGGAGGAATGTGGGATTAATTATCAACCAATGGCCAAGTGCCACTTGTCAAGATGTGAGAGGATGAAGGTTGTGCACATTTTGATGAATGTGCCCATAAATGATAATAGGTGGAATTTGAAATTCATGAAATGACAAGTTGGAGGGAGAAAGGAATGAATTAAATGCCACTTGGCTTAATGCACAAGGGCATGTAAGAGGCATTTAATGCCTTGTTGGAAGGACACGTCCCTTTGGAAGGATTTTCAAATTTGGAGGAATATTCCCTTTTTGAAGCCAAGTTGAGGGAAATTAGAAGATTTAATAAATAAAAATAAATGATTTATTGTACAAGTTGCATTTTTTAGAGGATTGGAGTGATTAAGATTAGATTTAATCAAGATTTCATTAATTTAAGTGAGATTAGAAAATTTGACAATTTGATTTAGATTTTAAAATTTAAATAAATCAAAGTGAGAAATAAATGATTTTAGATATAATTAAATAAAGTTTGATTTATTTAATTAGAGGGGATGGTGTTAGTTTTAAATCAAATAAAGATAAATTTATTTAATTTAAATGAGGTGACTTTATAGATTAATTAAATAAAATTGAATTATTTAATTACAGAGAAGAGAATGGTGATTTAATCAAATAAAGTTAATTATTTAATTAAAAGAGGACATTTAGAATTAATCAAATAAAGGTTATTCAATTAAATGATTAGTGAAGGAGATGATTTAGGATGAATTGGTGTTAGTGAAATCAGGATCAGGTGTATAGGATGAATCATTACATTTTACATGTGTACATTTTGCTCCTCTTTGAAGCAATGCACTTGTTGTGTTGATTCAAATAATAAAGATGACTTGATCAAAAGAAAAAATAAAATTGATATTTCAAATGCCCCAATTCTACCCCAATAGATGGATTATGTTGGTACATTGCCCCCTCAAGAGATTGGATGAAAATTTGGATTTTTGAGTGATCTCACAAAAAAAAGAGGACAAGATGCCTGATAGGTCTAGAAAGGCTCCAGGAGGCCAAAAATGTTCAAAAATGTGATAAAACAATGCAAAATGAGCCTTAGTTAGGAAAAAATGGATCAAGGGTCCAAAACCCTAGTTGTACGACCAAAAGGGGTCAAAAACCCCTAACTTTCAAGCTTAAATAGGCCTTGAGGGGCCACTTCCAATTCATTTTCATATTTACCCTTTAGAGATTTTGAAAATTTGAGCTTTGACCCCTATGAGAGATGGCATAACAAATGCCTCCATGACATGTCTTAGAGCGAGTGCAAGTGTACCAAAGGCTTCCTGGCACAAGACCATCGGTATGTCATCTTGACATGACTTCATCTTTCAATTTTTATGCACATTAATTAGTTTAGAAAGTCAAACAAGGTCAAGTGGTCCCATATAGCACCATTGAAAGGTTCAAATCGGTGTCATGTGGCCTTAAACTACACCACTTCCATAAATAGTGATGTGACATTATAGTTTGGAGTTAGGGTTCAAACTCCAAACTAAACCACAAGTGTGAAGAGCACCACAACATGCCAATTTGCAAATTAGGGTTTATATTTAAACTAAGGAACATGCCAAACTACATGTTTGGACATTTAGAGCTTTCAACGACACAGTTCAAAACTTCCCAAACTAAGTCACAATTGCAAATAGTGATGCATTTGTTATTTCAATTGTGAAAACTTCAAACAAAATCCTAATTTTTTATGAAACTTGACATTGTGACTTTCTTGATGTAGGAGGATGTAGAGATTCTTCACTCACATAAGCATAGGTCCTCAATACTAAGCAGAATGGAAGGTATGCATGAGAGGCTCTAGGAGCACTTGGGATTGATTTGAATTTTGTACATGGCATATGCACCACTATTCTGTACACACTTGGGGATGATGACAACATTAGCAGAGTGATTGTCAATCCATGGAGAGAGAGTTATCTATGATGTGCATGCTGGGAGAGATGCTTGTTATGACATTATTGGTCTTGACCAATTTTTTTTTACTAAGGGTTAGATTGAGCTAGAGTGTTATAGGCTGGTTGTGCCACCATTCCTATTGATTGTTGTGGTTATCATCTTTGGACTTGTGGCACCAGATCAACGTAGCTGATATTTCAATATAGGATGGGGTTTTTCCTAGGAGCAAATGGTCTAATAGAGAGTTTGGATTGCATGGCGACCAATGATGCTAGCCTCAATATAATGAGATTTGCATGAGGGCACATACTGTGACAATAGAGCTATCAGGGCCAAAGTCACACTCCTCCATATCTAGGCCTGGGAGCACATTCTAGTGATATGTCTAAGAGTGACGGGAGTGGATATGGAGCTAGAAAATCAAGTCATCTAGAGGTATAGAGGTGAACTCTCCTTTTCACACATAGGCTAGTACAAGATCCCTCACTGGAGGATGATCATTGATGACATGAGAGCATTCACCTGGTGGCCATATCTTGGGATGCCAACCTAGTAAGATGATGTCCAACAACTCTTCTTTGCATGTAAGCATAGGTTGATGCAGGGCCAAGAGAACACCACGGTGGAGCAATACTTGCCTAATCAAGTGGCTTGACAGTTTGTAGAGCCACAAGATAGACCTGATGAATAGTACATTATGATATTTGTGCATACTTCAAGGGAGATGACATCTGGTTGGCCCATTCTCATAGAAGAGGCAATGTAGAGTTTCAGATAGCTAGTGGCCAAGCCATGGCCTTATAATTAGGGCCAAGTAGACGCAGGGACCAGACAAGCCTACAAGGATTGGTTTAGGCCACCTCTCAAATTGATAGTGCCAAGGATATCTTTGGCATGGCAAAGCCATAGGGGCAAATCAGCAAGGCATGGCCAAGGAGGTTGAGTAGATGGGGATGGGGATAGAGACAAGGGCTAGGCAGGAGGTAGACATCAATAGCAACCCAATTAGGACAAAGCACAACAAGATCCCTTGAGAGATGGGGATTAGGATCATAGCCAACAAGATCAAGATAGATAGGTGGATTAGTCACCGAGGGAGCAACAACAACAACCACCACCACTGCTACCACCACTGCCACCTCAGCCAGATTAGAGGGATACCCTGATCTAGTAGCTACAAGCACATGCGTAGGATTTTTAGGGACAGGTTGTTTCCTTGATGGATGAGAGAGACCAGCTGAGGGTTGAGAGGGAACAAGCCACCCAGTAGAGATAGGTTGTAGAGTTGAGGGAAACATAGGAGATTGTCTAGTGCCAGCAGCTCAAGAGCATGGCTACATCTCCTCTCAAAGCATAGTATTCTTGTGGTCCTATAGGGAGGTGGTCAAAGAGGTTGATTATTACAAAGTACATTATCATCACATAGTGCCTTGAGTGGCCTAAGTTCCAGATTTTTCTTAGGGGATAGACTATAGGGCCCTAGAGGATCACAAAGAGAGGTATCCCAACAATGGGAGTGGCCAACATGGCTAGCTCACTCTTGATTAGATAAATGATTCTTTTCGTGATCCACAAGATAGTTTTTGATAGCCTCGTGGGTGATTTTATTGTACTATTGATACATAAGCATATATATATGATCTTGATTCCTTGTACCATAACAATTGTATATTTTGATGATATATGATATGAGATGATTCGATCTAATGTATGATGTGTTATATTTTACCTATGCATGGATGGATTTTCTTTACTTTTCTATATGTGATGCAACTATATCTTATATGATGTATGATACTATATTATGTTATCATTATGTAGATGTTTATAGATGCATTATCTTTTTCAATATCTTTTCTATGCACTTTTTATGATGATGATGTATATGGATGTATGGATGCAAATGTTTATGATATGCAAATGATCTTGGCATGCTTAGAATAACCAATCTATATTATGTCCTATGTGATGATGTAATGACTATGATATGTTCCTTTTTATTTTTTAGTACCTTTTCTATGTGTGATATGATGATGTATGTATGGATGCAAATGGATGATGGATGAATTTTATATGATATGATGATGCATATGATGATGCCTATATGATTATGATGATGTTATGAAATGATGCAATATGATAATGTTATGAATGAAAATGTGCTTATGTATGATTTATGATATGCTTAGAATAACCAATCTATAAATGATGATGAAATGCAATGCATATGATATGATCAATGTTTCCTATATAACATTCATTATGTTGATGGTATGTGGATGCAAGATGGATGCATTAGTGGTGTTTTTTATTTAAAATTGTTATGGTACCATGTTCATGTAGAAAGAAGATAGAAGAAGACAGCTGAAGACAAGAGGATCCAACAAATCCATGATCTAAGAAGACCTTATTGTAGACTATGATGAGATGTGAATGATGTTCACTTGCTAAGAATTGGGTTTTTCAAAGGGACCATTTACCTTATGTTTGATTACACACACGATATGATGCTTCAAGGTATTAAAGAACTAGGATGGCATTGCACCGAGTGTGATGGACTTTGAATTGACAATCAGATAGTACTCCTATTCACACCTAGAATATGAAACCTCATTCAGAGTGTAGTTCAAATATCTAAAAGATCTCAAACCAAAACACAAAAAAGAAAGCCTTCCTATGTGGTCAATAAGACACTTGAAATACCCTACCTATAAACCAAACAAAGCACACATGACCAGAGTTATATTAAAATAATATCCAACAAGAAGAGAAGAAAAAAGATAATGATCATTGCCCCATTCATATATTTTTATATCTTTTTTTTAGACATCATCAAGAGGTCCTTAGAATGAGCACAATAAGATAAATCAACAAGATAAAGACCAAGTAAACAAACAAGCTAATGTTCTTCATATCACTAACTAAGACTAAACTATGGTGATGCTTGAAGTTGATGTCCATTTTAGGAAGGATGCATCCTAGGACATGATGATATCAAATGATGATGAGATTTATTTGATGATAGGTTATTGACATGAAAAGTTGACTGACTTGTTTACTTACTGACTTAGACTTGAGATTTCAACATTAAAGTTTTCACTTTTTACTGATACACTTTTTTTAGATTGTTTTACCAAAGCTTGAGGGTGATGATTGATTTATTAGGAGTGATATTTATTGCAGGTGATAGCAATATGAGACAGATGAATGATTTTTTTGGGTTTCATGAATGTTTTTGATCTTTATGAGATGTTTTGAGTTTGTTTTTGGTATTTTCAATACTTTGAAAAAAATTTAATTTTGATTTTTTTAATTTTTAGGTGTTTTCCAACATTTTGACCAAAGACCTAACCTAAAGACCTATCCTAGGGGTCTCGAAAGCTTATCAACATATTATCCTTTCCTACATTATACATGTAGAGACCACATAGTTTGACTAACAACTCAACCAAGATTTATAGGATGGGGAAATAAATATGATGATTTTCAGCTTATTGTTTGCCAAGTTTTCACCAAGGTGCTTTCCCAAAGTGCCACTGAAATGGTTTTCACTAGAGGACAATTTTTCTCTTTACTGTTTTTAAACCATTTTCCAATTTTTTTGGATTTTTGTATTTTTGTATTTTTTTGTATTTTTGGTTTCATACCTTGAAAGATTAGGCATAAATTTTTTTAAGATGGGAGTTGTTCATGGGATCCTAGAAAGGATCCCTTTTACGTGTTGATAAATGATAGGCCCCTCACTCGTATCTAGTTGTGATGATGAAAGGACCTAGCTAATTGGGCACAAATTTTGCCTTGCTATCTAGATTTGGTAGATTTTTCTCATTTTCTTTTAGAACAAGTTCTCTGACCTAGAAGGTCCTACTTCTAATCTTCATGTTGTAGCTCCTCTTGAGGTGGTTTTGATAAACTTGCAAATGGTTCAATGCATTCAAATGTCTCTCATCCAGTAACTCTATCTCATTTAGTCATGAAACCCAATATTCCTCATCTGTGATGCGATTCTGTAGTGATGTCCTTAGGGACGAAAGCTAAATATCAATTGGGAGTATGGCTTCTGATCCATAGACTAGGAAAACTGGGGTGGCACTTGTTGGTGTGCGAATGCTTGTTCGATAGGCCCAGAGGGTGGGATTTAACTGCAAGTGTCATTCTTGACCACCTTCATTGAACATTTTCTTGAGGATTTTTAGGATGGTCTTATTTGTAGCCTCAGCTTGGCCACTTCCTTGGGGATAATACGAAGTGGAGAAGCAATGTTGGATTTTGAATTTATAGCATAGGTTTCGGACATCCTAATTTTTTAACAGTGTCCCATTGTCTAAGGTAATGGCTTGATGGACACTATAATGACAAATGAGGTAGTTCAGGATGAACTTAGATATCTTCTTTTCAATTATGTATGTCATGGGTATGGCTTCCACCCATTTTGTAAAGTACTTAGTGGCTATAATGATAAACTTGTGGCCACTGCATGAGGTGGGGGTTATTTTTCTAATGAGATTGAGCCCCCATAGTGAAAAAGGGCCATGGTGTGATGATGAGATGAAGCTCTTGAGTTGGTGCATGAATAAGATCTCCATGTTGTGGACACTGCAAGAATTTCCTAACATAATCATGGGATTCTCTTTCCATTGTGGGACAGTAGTACCCTATTGTCAACAACTTCTTGGCCAAGGTCATACCATTGGATTTAGAACCACAAATTCCATTGTGCACCTCGATTAAAGTGGCCAAAGCCTCCTTAGTATTTAGACACCATAACAAGGTTCCCTCGATGCTTCTACACTATAGGTTGTCTCTTAGGATCACAAAATGAGATTCCTTTTTGACAAAGGTTCTTTTTAGGCTCAGGGATATGCCAGCAAGGACTCTTATTCACAAATAGGTGTAAATATCATGATACCAAGGATCATCAAGACCAATGATTTTGCACAAAAATTTCAATTTTGGTACCTCAAATGTAGGTATAAGAAGTTGATCTATGAGGAATTCGTGCTTTGGGACATTGTTTGGGATGTCTAGGAGGGATCCATTTGTTGCCATGGTATCCACTACTCTATTGTTTTCTCTAAGTATCTACTCAAACATGATATCAATGAAGGACTCCTTGAGACTTTTTGCTAGCTTCTTTTATAGAGTAAAATTGTCATCTTTGGTCTAGTACTCATTATTTACTTGATTGATTATCAGCTATGAATCTCCATATACCTTGAGAGCCATGATATGCCACTACACTGCTATTTTGAGCCCTATGGTTAGAGCCTCATATTCAATAATATTGTTTGTGTAGGGAAATGCCAACTTATATGATCTTGGTATGTAGTCTCCCTATGGGATGATAAAAAAGACTCTGGCTCCTGATCCATGCTACATGTAGGAACTGTCAAAGTATAGTTTCTAGTGATTGACTATGCTTAAGTTGAAGATGGATTCATCAGGGAACTCTGATATTAGTGGATTGTTTGAATACATTGGCACTTCTACAAGCTATTTTGTGATCACTTCTCCCTTGATAGCCTTTTTCTCCACATACTCAATATCATATTTAAATATGATCATGACCCACTTAGCCATCCACCCTATGAGAATTGCTTTGGAAAGAAATTAATTAAGTGGGTTGATCTTAGCAATGAGTTTTATTTTATGTGCTAACATGCAGTGTGTAAAATTCTATGAGGAAAACAACACTACTAGATAGGATTTTTTGATGAATGAATAGTTTAACTCATTCCCCACCATGGTTCAACTAATGTAATAGACAACTCTCTCTATTCCATTCTCATCATGTTGTGCTAGGATGGAACTAAGAGTTGTTGATTTTGTTGATATATATAAGATAAAAGGCTTGCTTGGGATTGGCAGCATGAGAACTGGTGGTGTGAGTAGATACTCCTTAATCTTTTTGAAGGCTTGATCACATCTTTCATCCCATTTGTATGCTACCCCCTGGTGGAGTAGATGAGAGCATGGGATTTCTCTGTCTGCTAATTGAGCTATGAATTGATGGATTGACTGGAGCTTGCCTTGTGGGCCTCTTAGTTGCTTCAATGTCTCAGGTTCCTCCATCTCAATAATTTCTTTTACCTTGATAGGATGTATTTCAATCCCTCTCATAGACATGATGTATCCCAACAACTTTTGTGATAGTATGCCAAATATGTACTTCTTTGGATTTAGTTAGACTTTGTATTCCTCAAGTCTATTAAAAATGGAAATCAATGCTACTATGTGATCTTGCCTCTTTCTAGATTTTTCTAGTATATCGTCAACATAATCTTCCATAGTTTTATGAATCATATCATGAAGTATTAATGTCATGGTCCTTTGATAAGTTGCTCCAATGCTCTTTAGGCCGAATGACATCATATTCCAACAATATGTCCCCCATGGACAAGTGAAAGCCATTTTATGTTGGTCTTCTTTGGCTATCATGATTTGGTTATACCCAAAGAATCCATCCATCAGAGAAAGCATCTCATGTCCCACAATCATATCTATGATCATATCAATGTTTGGTAGTGGGAAGTCATCATTGGTACATGCCTTGTTAGGTCTCTAAAATTAGTGCAGATTTGGATGCCCCTAGTGGGATTTGAAATAGGTACTAGACTTGAAACCCACTCTAGATAGTCAATTGGTCATTTGAATCTTTTAGCAACAAGCTTTTTTAGTTTCATTTTGACCAACAATGCAATCTGGGGATGCATTTTCCTCAACTTTTGTCTCATAGGTTTTGATTCAGGATAAATTGCTAGATGGTCGACCAAAATATCTAAATCAAGCCTTGGAATGTATATGTAGGTCCATACAAAGTTGAATTTCTTTTCCCTCAAGAAGGAAACTAGGAGCTCTTGTTCTAATAACAAGGATTTTGCATAGAATTTGATGTGTGATGTTTCCTCTAGTCCCAACTTGATTGGGTTGCATTTCTCAGCTAGAACCGCTAATTTCTCTTGATGTAGAGCACTAAGAGGAAGATTTAATCCCATCCTTAGGTGCCTCAGAGAGGTTTTCATCATCAGATGTGTCCTTTATTTTTACTATTTTAGGGTCTGAGAGTGCCACTGTGTGGTTCTCACTCAAAGACCTAGAGATTATTCTTAGATTTTTTTCTTTTGCAACTAAGGGATTCAATCATCTCCCCATTGTATGTGTGGGTGTCAAGATCAATTTTAGAGCCTTCTTTATGATCCCCACATGGTGTGTTATCTTGTAGCCCCGTGGATTTTGATAGTGCCTAATCATTTTCAAACATGTCTAGAATTGGCTGTCTTTGTTGGTCATAGTTGAGGAGTTGGTGGTAGACTAACCTAAGCTCGTTGGTTTGGTTTTCCGACTCAAAGGATAGGGTGATAATTATAAAAAATGTTGGAGTCTTAAAAAATCATGTGTAGATATGTAATAGGGTCCTTGTCCCCACTACTACACACATCAATTATGTCAAAAGTGAAGTTGTCTATGACCCTACCAGTGGATACAAGTAATTGAAGAGCAACAACTGACAACTAAGGAGGGGATACTGATATCTAAGGAGAAGCTTTGACCCATTTAACTAGGGAAATTTTTCTAGGTATGGTCACCTTCAAAGGGGTACATATGAGGCCAAGATTTTTCAAATGTTTCTCAACAATGAGGGGTTCCAGAAGGTCGTTATCATTCTACCCAATCTTCTTATTTTTGTTATAGCCCATGGTGAGCATCATCTATAATCCTTTATTGTTGTAATCCATGGGAAGGTCAACTACAAGCCTATAGTCTTGATATAATAGGCTTAATGTGTCCTCTTCTATTACATCTCAGTCTAGGTCTACCCAACACCTGAAGCTAGAGGGGCAAGTAGATTTGCAATGTGGAGAGTAATATTTGTGAAAAAAATAATTTTTCAATAACTTGCTTATTTATGCTCTAATTCCTCTAATTTTTTTACTGTAATCTCCTTTAATATGTCTTCAAAAACCCAATAAAAATTAGGCTCTAATTAGACATGTATGTTATATACAGATTCCTAAAAATTGTGTAGAAACCCTAATTCTAAAATAACTCTCTTAATTCTACTCCAATTCTTTTGAAATCCGGGCTATTGCTTCTTTAAAAACATTCTTCAAAAACTATTTCAAAATTAGAAAAAAATCTACCAAAATCTGAAGATACACTCTTCCCAAAATTGCCTCCAAAATTAAGAAAAAACCTTTCCTCTATTGGAAATATGTGGCTCAAACATCATAGGCTAAAACCTCCATTGGAGCCAAGTTGATATGACATCCATCATGTCTGGCCAACTAGCAGATTGGTAGCATCATGTTTTGTACAGATCACTATGACCTTGCAGAAGTCTTGCTGACCATTTTCATTTTGGAGTCTATCACTATGACAAGAGTCTATCACTATCACCCCTTATCACGTGGAGATCTCTGGCTAGTAGGGCCATTCAATCGTATGTCAGGATAACCTACGGTGGCTCGGTGAGAAGTCTTATCATTAATATGTCTTGGTGACAGTATGTTATATCTTGTGGTCTTTAGTGTATCCTATATTCTATTGGTAAGAAGTCTTACCAATGTGCAAATATCTTGCTGAACGGTTTTGCATTAAAGTCATTAGGATAACCAAAGGAGCTCAGTGTGATGTCTTAGCGAAAGGCATTTGTCTTGCCGATAGTAATGTCATTAGAGTAACACATATGTGCTCGATAAGAACTCTCGGTGAAGGTGATATGTCTTGGTGACTGTTGATGACTTCAAGATGACATTTGTGATCTCAGAGAAACCTCTTGACGATATTAATAAGTCTTGCTGATTATTAGTCTTATCAACTAATATGTCTTGCTAGCAGTATGTTATATCTTGTGGTCTTCAATGTATCCTATATTCTATCGGTAAGAAGTCTTACCGATGTACGAATATCTTGCCAAATGGTTTTGCATTAAAGTCATTGGGATAACTAAAGGAGCTTGATGTGATGTCTTAGTGAAAGGAATTTGTCTTGTCGATAGTAATTTCATTGGAGTAACACATATGTGTTTGATAAGAACTCTCGGCGAAGGTGATATGTCTTGGCGACTGTTGATGGCTTTGGGATGGCATTTGTGATCTCGGAGAAACCTCTTGGTGATATTAATAAGTCTTGCCAATTATTCTTTGGAGCTTGGTATAATGTGACTTTGGTATAACCCTTGATGTCTTGATGTGAGGTCTTGGTGAAGAATGATACTATTGCCGAATGGTAAACTCACATCTATGAGACTTTTGGACCTCGCTATGATCTCCTGGCGAAAGCGATAGGTCTTGCTGATTATTTGGTGATTTGGTGTAATACAAGAAGGCTTGTTGGGATGTATTGGCGAGAGTGATACTCTTACCAAAAGTAAATCTGAAGTCAATACATGTTGAAAGCTTGATAGAACTCTTGGCAACATCGATATGAAGCTTTTTGAGCATTTGGGAGACAATGTTAGTGTCTCACTGAGATGCCAACAAAGCTTGGATCTCTGTTGACCATTTGACCATCCTATGTGGAGTCTCATGGACCAATAGGAGAAGCTGAATTTGAACAGTTGGGAGATAGTTCATTGTGATAGTTATGTGGGGAAGCTCGACAGACAGAGATCGGCATGGATATACTATGTGATTGCAGATTGAGACAGGTTGGTTGCATTGACGGATTGCTAGGTGGTTGTATGATCAGTAAATGATTTCTATTCTATGTAGACTGTAACTTGAAGGTACTAGTACAAGATTGTTCATGGTGAATGCTGCTATAAATAGACACTAGAATGGTAATTCTGACATTTCTATGTAATCTCCATTACTATAATACAAAGTGATTTCTCTTAGTGTGGTGGGTTTTTCTCTCGTAAGGGTTTTCCCATGTATATTTAGTGTTCATGTGTGATTGTCAAATACTTTGTTTTTGTTATCTACTTCATAGTGCATCTTAATTGAACTGTAAGTGTAAATTTTAAAGTGTATCTACATTCTTCCCTGAGGTATTGACATTAGGAGAATTGTTTCCACATCTAATTTTCTTTACAAGTGGTATCAGAGCCTAGCCAGTTGTGTTATCCTTGTGGGTACGTTGGGTTTTTTGCATCAATTTCTATTCAGTGGGAGTCTTGTAGAAGTTTGTCAATTTCTAATTATAGGTTAAGATGGCTACCACGTCTGGAAAGATTGAAATAGAGAAATTCAATGGCAGTAACTTTGAGTTGTAGAGACTCAAGATGGATGATCTCTTAGTGTATCATGATTTTTGGATTACTGTGTCTAGAACGAAACCTACAAGAATGAAGCAAGAAGATTGGTACCTTGTAGATAGAAAGTCTAAGGGGATGATAAGGCTCTATCTAGTAGACTCAGTTCTTCTGAATGTGCATGAGGAGAAGACTGCATCTTCTTTGTTGAAGAGACTAGTGTCTATTTATTAGGGGAAGTCCTTGGTAAATAAACTATTCCTGAGGAAGAAGTTGTACTCATTGAAAATGTAGGAAGGAGGGTCTATAGCTGATGATTTGAACACATTCAATATGTTGATTGCTCAATTAACATCTACTGGTGTAAAGACTGAAGAAGAGGATCATTGTATGCTTCTACTATGTTCTTTGCCAAACTCTTGGGATCATCTGGTGATGGCTATTGGTAGTACAACATTGAATTTCAAGATGGAGGATATTGTTGGTTCTTTGTTGTCAGAAGAGATGAGAAGGAAATATTATGAGATGGTGAAGGAAGCTCTTGCTATCAGAGGAAGACCAAAAGAGAAAGGCAAGAAGAAGGATAAGAAATCAAAATTGAAATCAGAGGGGAGATCAAAGTCTCTTGGAAAGAAGTCCAAGGTGAAGTGATGGAACTGTGGGCAACCTAGTCATGTCTGAAAGGATTGCAAAGAGGAGAAAAAGAAGAAGAAGTACTCTTCCGACAATGATTCTTCTCAGGCTAATTCAGACGCCTTCATTGCTGCCTTGGCTACATAGGCATCAGATGATGTCTAGCTGATTGATTCTAGTGCATCTTTTCACATGACATCTCATAGAGATTGGTTCAAAAAGTATGAAGAATACGAAGGTGAAAAGGTGTACTTAGTGAGTGATTCAACTTTGGAAATTCTTGGTCATGGAAGAGTCAGAATCCAATTCCCTAATGGCAGAGTAAAGCAGATCAAGGATGCTATGTATATACTAGGTCTAGCTCAAAATCTACTATTTGTTACTAAGCTTAATGATATTGGAGTACAAGTCTTGTTTTCTGGAAATAGCTACAAGATGACTAGAGGTTCAATGGTGCTGACTAGAGGTGCTCAAATTGGTACCCTATACAAGCTGGATGCATAGGTTGTTCAATGTAACAGTGTCTCTGGAAAGTCACTGAAAGCTACTCATGGAGGTAAAGAGGGGAATATCCCTAATTATGTAAACTCTATGGAAGTAAAAATTCTAGCAAAGAATACTATGCTCTGGCATCATAGGTTAGGCTAGGAGAAAAATGTTTAAAACCTTGAAGAACAAAAACCTGGTTGAGGGGCTTGAAGATTGTAATCTTGAATTTGAATTCTTTGAACACTGTATATATGGAAAGCAACACTGTGTTTCATTTTATTCTAGTCCTCATAAATCTTCTAGTTTGCTAGATTATATTCATTCAGATGTATTTGGTCTAGTGGATGTTCCTTCTTTGTCTAAGTCAAGATACTATGTGTCGTTCATTGATGATTATTCAAGAAGAGCATTTGTTTATTTTTTGAAAAGTAAATTAGAAGTGTTCAATCAATTTAAGGATTTTAAAAACCTTGTTGAAAATTAGACTAGTAGAAAAATAAAATTCTTAAGGACTGATAATGGCGGTGAATTTTGTTCTGATGAATTTGAAAGATATTGTAAAGACCATGGGATTAAAAGACATAAGACTATACCTTATACTCCATAGCAAATAGAGTTGTAGAGAGTTTCAATAGGATAGTGATGGAGAGAGCATGAAGTATGCTCAGTAGTGCTGGCTTCAAGGAGAAGTTATAGGTTGAGGTTGTATCTACTACATGTTATCTAATTAATCAGTCTCCTAATTCTGCTCTTGTTGAGAAAACACCTTTGGAAGCATGGTCTGGTAAGAAGCCCTCTCTTAGACATATTCGAGTCTTTGGCTATGAGGCATATGCATATGTGCTGGATGTGAAAGATCTAAATTGGAGAACAAGGTTGTCAAATGTATTTTTATTGGCTATAGTGCTGTCATAAAGGGATACAAGCTTTGGAATCCTGATACAGAGAAGGTTGTATACAACAAAAGTGTAATCTTTCATGAGCTAAAACCTTCCACCTTAAATTTGCAGTTAGAGGAAAAGTCAAAAAACAATAAGGATGTAGCTATTATTCCTCCTACACTAGAGAAAGAGGAATTGAAAATTCAAAATGTACCTGAAATTGAGGAGAGCTCAAGTAGTTTTGGAAGTTCAGATGAAGAAGAACAACCTCAGCCTTAGCTAGTGAGGAGGTCAACCCAAGAAAGAAAACAACCTGATAGGTATGGGTTCTCATTGATTGATTCTACTTGTGCCTATGCTTTAATTTCTAGCACTGATGAGCCTAGGACTATGAAAGAGGCATTTAAAATGTCTAACTCAGACTCTTGGTTAGAAGCCATGGAAGAAGAGATGGCATCATTAGAAAAGAATGATACCTGAAGTCTAGTGCCCTTGCCTGAAGGTAGAAAACCTATGGGCTGCAAATGGGTATTTAAGAAAAAGATTGGTTTGGATGGCAATGTAGAAAAGTACAAGGCAAGACTGGTTGCAAAGGGTTATTCCCAGGTCGAGGGAATTGATTATGGGGAGATTTTTTCTCCTATAGAAAAGTTGACATCTATCAGATTTCTTTTATCACTTACAGCAATGTATGACTTAGAGGTCAAACAGATGGATTGAAGACAACATTTCTTCATGGTGATATTGAAGAAGAAATCTATATGTGCCAACCTAAGCACTTTGTTGAAAAAGGTAAAGAAAAACTAGTATGCAAATTAAAGAAGTCTCTATATGGGTTAAAGCAGTCACCTAGAATGTGGTACCAGAAATTTGATACTTTTGTATTATCTTTGGGATTTGTGAGATCAAAATCTGATCACTATGTATATTATAAAGCTAAAAGTGATCAAGTTCTTATTATTGCTCTCTATGTTGATGATATGTTGTTCATAGGGAATAGTAAGTTAATGATTTTTGATCTTAAGTCTCAGTTGTCGGCTAAGTTTGAAATGAAGGATCTTGGTGTAGCAAGGTATATTATGGGGATGGAGATAACTAGGGATGGGAAGAATAGAAAGCTTTGGCTCAGTCAGAGTAAGTATGTTAGGACTATTCTTGAGAGATTTGGTATGAATAATTGCAAATAGCTAGTGGTTCCAATCTTGCAGGGAATGAAGCTATCTATTCAGGACTGTCCAAAATCTCCTACTGAGATGGAGGACATGACCAGTGTACCCTATGCTAGTGCGGTTGGCAGTCTCATGTATGCAATGGTCTGTATAAGGCCAGATATTGCCCAAGTAGTGGGAGTTCTTAGTCAGTTTATGGCTAATCCAGGAAGAACACATTGGGATGCTGTAAAGAGAGTTTTGAAATATTTGAAGGGCACTTAAGATTTTTCTTTGTGTTACCATGGGAACTTGGTTGAATCACAGAGGACTCTTAGTATTCGAGACTATGTGGATTCTTATTGGGCAAGGGACATTGACAACAGGAGGTCCACCAGTGGATACATTTTCATGATGAATGGTGGTGCAGTGAGCTGGATGAGCAAGTGGCAGGTTGTAGTTGGTTTGTCCACTATAGAGGCTAAATACATGGTAGCTACTCATGCTTGTAAAGAAGTAGTATGGTTAAAAAATTTGTGTTCTAACATTGGTTTTGATGCAAGGGAAATAACTATTTTTTGTGATAGTCAGAGTGTAATTTGTCTGGCAAAGAATCCAACTTTTCATTCTAGAATGAAACATATAGATGTACAGTACCACTTTGTATGAGATATGGTTGAGGATGGAAAGGTTAGTTTGGAAAAGGTGGATACTCTAGAGAATATTGTAGATGCATTGACGAAGCTAGTGAGCACAGACAAGTTTAGGTAGTGTGCCAGTTCAATGCACCTTAGTGCCCATGATTTTTAGTAAGTTTTGTTGTGCTGTGGGGGTTCCTGTGTGAACTTCATCAAGTGGGAGATTGTTGGAAATATGTGCCTCAAACATCATAGGTTGAAACCTCCATTGGAGCTAGGTCAGTATGACATCCATCATGTCTGGTCGACTAGTAGATTGGTAGTATCATGTTATGTGTAGGTTGTTGTGACCTTGCAGAAGTCTCGCTAACCATTTTCATTTTGGAGTCTATCACTATGACAAGAGTCTATTGCTATGACCTCTTATCTCCTGGAGATCTCTGGCTGACAAGGCCATTAAATCGTATGTCGGGATAACCTACGGTGGCTAGGTGAGAAGTCTTATTGATTAATATGTCTTGTTGACAATATGTTATATCTTGTGGTCTTCAGTGTATTCTATATTCTATCGGTAAGAAGTCTTACCAATGTGTGAATATCTTGCCGAATGGTTTTACATTAAAGTCATCGAGATAACTAAAGGAGCTTGGTGTGATGTCTTAGTGAAAGGAAATTTTCTTCCTGATAGTAATGTCATCGGAGTAACACATATGTGTTCAATAAGAACTCTCAGGAAAGGTGATATGTCTTGGTGATTGTTGATGACTTCGGGATGACATTTGTGATCTTAGAGAAACCTCTTGGCGATATTAATAAGTCTTGCCAATTAATCTTTGGAGCTCGGTATAGTGTGACTTCAGTATAACCCTTGATGTCTCAGCGTGAGGTCCTGGCAAAGAATGATACTCTTTCCAAATGGTAAACTCACATCTATGAGACTTTTGGACCTTGTTATGATCTCCTGGTGAAAGTGATAGGTCTCACTGACTGTTTGGTGCTTTGATGTAATACAAGAAGGCTCGTTGGGATGTCTTGGTGAGAGAGATACTCTTTCCAAAAAGAAATCTAAAGTCAATACATGTTGAAATCTTGATAGAACTCTTGGCGACATCGATATGAAGCTTTTGGGCATTGGGGAGACACTGTTAGTGTCTCACTGAGATGCCAACAAAGCTTGGATCTCTATTGACTATTTGACCATCCTATGTGGAGTCTCATGGACCAATAGGAGAAGCCAAATCTGAACAATTGGGAGATAGTTCATTGTGACGGTTTTGTGGGGAAGCTCGATAGACAGAGATCGACATGGATATACTCTATGATTGTAGATTGAGATGGGTTGGTTGCATAGATGAATTGTTGGGTGGTTGTATGATTAGTAAATGATTTCTATTCTGTGTAGACTGTAACTTGAAGGTTCCTATACAAGATTGTTCATGGTGAATGTTGTTGTAAACATACACCAGAATGATAAGTCCAACATTTATATGTAATCTCTATTACTGTAATACAAAGTGATTTCTCTTGGTGTGGTGGACTTTTCTCTCGTAAGGGTTTTCCCACATATATCTGGTGTTCATGTGTGATTGTCAAATACTCTGCTTCTATTATCTACTTCATAGTGCATCTCAATTGAACTGTAAGTGTAAATTTTAAAGTGTATCTACATTCTTCCCTAAGGTATTGACGTTAGGAGAATTGTTTCCACATCTAATTTTCTTTACAGCCTCTACGGTACCATGATCATGCTCTGATAGCACTTGTTATGAAATAACTTGCACAATAGGAGAATATGTTATGAAATATGCTTTTAATACTTGATAATAACTAAGAATAACAAGCCACTTCAAGGTGGAAAAGCTCCAAATATCTCTAATGAGAACACACTTCACAACTTGATGATAAAATAAGACTCACAACCTCCTATATATACCTATTTATGCCTAGGAGATCACCTAGGCTGACTTAGACACACCTATATAAGACCTAGGCTAACCCAGCCAACTAAATAACAATATAATAATGACAATATGACTTAATTAGGAGTTAAGATTTCCACAATCTGACTTTCCATAACCATATGCACTATGGAAGTAAGGGCATAACATTTTGTAGCAAGTTCCACCCATGGGGATCTACAGAGGACAACAAAAGAACACATAAAGATCTTTCAAACTGCCTTGAAAGATATGTTGATAGAACATGAGGACATGGCTTATAGGCTCTTCCCTTAATCCTTGGAGAATGAGGCTTTTTATTTGTACATGCATCTACCAAATGGATCTATCACCACTTGGGATAAAATGAAAACATATTCCTACAAAATTTCAAAGTTCCTATCAGCCCTAATGAATTGTATCAATAGTTCATGTCTATCAAAAGTGAAGTAAATGATTTGATCAGCTCATTCAATGACTGATTCCAAGGATATTTTATGAATTTTTAGCAACCCTATGTGGTTGATGATGCCTCAGCAAGGCTGATCTACTATGCATCCTTAGACAATCTCACATCTGCTTTAGTCAAATAGATTAGTAGATGCATATGCAGAGGCAGTCACAACAATCATGGTCTTGGGGTAGTACATTGTAGGTTTTTTGTCCTTGTTGGGGCCAATTCCCAACCCAACTCACGTTCAAGGGCTTACCCATGCCTTGACTCATCAGATGCCAATGCTAAACCAAATCCCTTGGCTGCCAATAGTGCCACATCTAGGATAGCCATCAAATCAGGCTTGCAGCCTCCACAATAGTAGGTTTATGCCTAGTAACCCCAAGTGCATATGTACTTTCATGGCTAAGAATTCCCACCTACCCAACAAAATCAACAAATGATGCAACCAGTCTTCCTTCAAAATTTGGTGCCACAATAGAATAAAGTAGAGAATTATCATGTTGATGAATTAACTAAGATGGTGAAGAATTTATCCACTAAGATGAGACATATGAGGAATCAGAAAAATCAACTCCAAGCCTCTCAAAGGAGCATCCAAGATAACCTTCATTGATACAATCATCATGCTAGTACATCTTCCAGGAAAAATTATGATAGTGGTCATAATTTAGGGAAAAGCTTCAAAAGAAGACCTTCACAAAGGAAAAATCAAACATGGAATACAAGGTCAAAAAATGGAGGCATTCCCACACCTCTTGATTAACCATGCAATATGGACAAGTCCAAAAGTAGATTTTATTTGGTAGAGGCTACCTTGTCCAAATGGTGTCAAATCCACAAGGCTAATAGGAATTTTGAGTTAGATTGCCTCGAGTTTCAAACTATAGTAGAAATTTTACAAGTGGAGTTCCAAAATGTTGTTGATGGCTCAAATTGCAGAGATTTGGTCCCCTCGAAATCATATGATTCCTTGGTGTTGGTGGTAAATCAAGCTCCATTCCCTCAAGATGAAAGAAAAATGCCTGAGAAGGAGGTTTCCCCAAAGAACAAAGAAGCAAAAGAGGTATGTAATGAAATATCTTTATTCAAGCTCTTTGATTTAGTAGATAATGGTCCATTAGATGAAGAAGAACCCCATGAGGATGAAGTCTTTATGTTCCATATGAGAAAAACTCCATATAACCTAGGAATAGATAGGCTATTGTCCCATTTACAATTTCTACCCCATCTAACAAATTTAACAACCCGCCTAACCCCAATGCTAGCAAAAATCCAAACTACCCTCATGTGCCTACCCAATACATCAATAGAAAAAGGTAGTCGAGTCAAACTCAAGATCAACCCACTAGCTTCTCCCAAAGAATTTTTTTTGAAGTAGAAGTTGAACAAATGGGAGAGTATGTGGCAGATGAATTGAAAAGGGTTATGGTGAGTTTGTCATCCTTTGAATTGCTAAGAGTAATAACAATTAGGAATGCCTTCTTTAATTCACTAAATGGAGCTTCCTCAACAAAACCATCCCAAGAGAGTCTCCTTTGATACCTCTAATAATGAGCCTATCATTAGGGAAATCCTAGGAAAGAAGCCTAATCAACCTCCAAACCAACAAGTCAATAAAAATCAATTACTGTATAAAACTCTTGCCAAAGATTCAAATCAAGTGCAAGAAAAGGATAAATCCAATGATAAAGACGAGGCTCAAGTGGCTAAGGCTAATGTGTCTATACAAATATTCCAAGGAAAGTTGGAAACCCCTTCTTTCTTGATGACTATTTAGACATTTGACAAGAACTTACACAACTGCCTATTAGACTCAAGAGCTTTAGCTAATGTCATGCCATTTGTAGTATGTCAAGCATTGGGTATAACTCCAACTCCCTCCTAATGGAAGGTGACTTAATTGGATAAGATAGAAGTGAACATAGTTGGAGAAATTAATAGGATACCCATGCAAATTATTGTTGACCCAAGAGTGCAGTAGGTTATTGACATCCAAGTTATGGATATTCCTGACACATATGGCATTATATTAGGAAGGGATTTTACTCAAACTTTGAATGACTACACTACAATAGGCTATTCACATATGTGGCTGCCATGGAAGGGATTACAAAAATAGATCCACATTGAGAGGGAGCCCTAAATGAAGTTCATGATCATTGAGTATAACAACATGAACGAGGTGTTATTTGCAAAAAAAAAGTTGGGGAATGATTATCCTATGGCCTATCAGGGTGAGGAAGAATTCCAGGAAGAAGAAGTGGGAAAAGAGGTCCTTGTGTTTTGCAGTGTGCCTACTAACCTGACCCATCTTCCTAGCAAAATGAAAGTGCTGATTAAATATAAGGATGAATAATTTGATGAAGATGGCCATCTTGGGTTTCTAAATGGATTCCAATATTTTATATAGAAATGTGTGCAGGATAAAGTCAATTTAGGAGAAAGAATGGACTTACAAGAACTATTGTTTTCAAGCTAGTACAAGGTCCACAATGCAGCTCACTCTGAATCTGAATGCTTCTTATGTCAAATAGTAGTGAATCATATCAGAGGGAAAGTTACCCCTAAGGAATAAATAGGAGAACAAGAAAATCAAAGCCAACCCATTTGTACCTAACCATGTAATGATATAGAAGCAAATATACAAAAAAGGAAGGAAGCATGCTCAACTAGCCCCAATATCAAAGGCTCTTCTAAGTTTTTGATGCTACATTTTGATAGATATAATTTCAATCAAGGAGTGGGGGCTAGCTTTGAACTCATCATTCCCAAGGGTAAAACATATTTCACTACCCATAGACTCTAATTTTATTGCAAAAATAACATAGCAAAATACAAAGCATTAATCCGTGGACTCTTGATGACATTAAGGAAAAAGGTTAAAATGTTGCAAGTGTTTGGTGATTCCAAGATAGTTGTGAAACAAGTTAGGAAACTATAATCCTATCATGATAGAAGGATATAAAAATATTGACACAAGGTATGGGATGTTATAGAAGGATTGGATGCATTTAATATTTAACTAATCCCTTATAGTAAGAATCAAACTTGATGCATTAGCTCAAGCAGCTAGCACCCTTTAGCCTTTATCCTTAATTGACTTAAAGAATTTCATTGTAGATCCCACCTCTACCCCATCCATTCCAAACAATGTAATAAACTTCCAAGTTTTCAATTATGATAAGCATATCCATGACTTCATCACAAGTTTTGATATGTTTTCCACTCAAATCATTGATGTAACTAAACTAGAAGTGGTTGAACTTGACATAGAAGGGGTTATCAACCTAAAGACTAATACAATACCATGAGGTATGATTCAGCTAGAAAAAATAAGTGATTTGGATTGGATAAGGGAACAAGATCAACAAATCAAGAAACAGTCAATAGATAATCAATGTGATGCTCATAACATGGGTACAACTGAAGAAGTTAAAAATTTCTTCATAGGAAAGTTGTGCACACCACATGAAAGAAAGGGAATTGTTGACACCCTACACACCTACCATGATGTTATTTCTTAGGAATATGAAGACCTGAAAATATAAAATACATCCATTATCACTCATACCATTCCCCTCAGGCCTAATGTGAGACCTTTCCAATAACATCAATTCCCAATTAATACATTATTGGAGCCAATAATCTTCAAAGAAGTTCATAAATTGTTGTCATACAAAATCATTTTTCTATTTAGGCACTCCACATGGGTGGCCAATTTGGTTTTGGTTAGAAGTTAGAATGGGGAAATTAGATTGTGTGTGGATTTTTTGAAACTAAATAGAGCATTAAAGAAGAACAACTATCCAGCACCCTTGTAGGATGAGGTGTTACAAATTGTCAATGGATCCTAGATGATGTCATTTCTCGATGGTTATTTAGAATATAACTAGGTTATGGTATGATATGAAGATAGGCACAAAAAGATGTTCACCACAAAGTGGGGAATGTTTACATAGAGAAGTATGTCATTTGGTTTAATCAATGTAGGTGGGACATTTTTTTAGGTGATGGACATAGCCTTTAAACACCTCATCAACAAGTGCATCATCATATACATGGATGACCTCATTGTGTTCTCAAAGAAAAGAGGAGACCATGTCTCCAATTTGTGCAAGATTTTTTAGAAATGCAGAGAGTTTGACATTTCACTAAACTCAAAGAAATGTATCTTCAGAGTGACTAAGGAAAAGTTACTAGGACACATAATTTCAGAGAAAGGGATTTCAATTGACCCAAAATGCATCTTGGCTATACTACAAATTTAGCTCCCATGCAACAAGAAAGAAATGAAGTCTTTCATTGGAAAGATCAACTTCATCAAAAAATTTATCATGGGCTTTACTGAAATAGTCAAGCTATTGAATGCCATGCTCAAGTAGGATGCTAAGGTAGAATGAAAACCAAAATCCAAGCAAGCTTTCGAAGAAATTATGAGGGAAATTGCAGATGCCCCAATGCTAGTCACTATAGACTATCTAAAACCATTGTACATTTATTCTTTCACTTCAGATCATTCATGCACCAACATTTTAGTGCAGAAAGATGATGAAGGAAATGAACATCCCATTGCATTAATGAGTTCTCAACTGAATGATGCAAAATTACAATACCACAATTTTGAAACAAAGGCATATGATTTGGTCAGAGGAGTTAATAATTTTTGGCACTACATCCTATGGAACAAAGTGTTTGAAATAGTTTTAGATCATACTATCAAGACCCTACTAATGCAGAATGAACTGGGTGAAAGAAGGGACAAATGGGTTACATTGCTACAAGAATACAACATGGAATTTTAGCCCATGAAGTTGTTATGTGGGTAAGCCTTAACTCACACTATAGCAAAAATTGGATCTAAACTTACAATATAATAATACCAGCTAGAAGATGTTTGGTATGATGACATTGTCTACAAGAGAAACCATGGAGAAATATATCTTAGGTTCCTTGAAAAATAAGAAGCAACTGAAATGGTGAAACAATTTCATGACAATTTTGGCACTAGCTACTGATCTAGTCCTTCAAAAACTAATTATATTTTGTGGGTTGGGTACTAATAGCCAAAATTATTTAAAAATGGACACAACCATGTTAGATCCTATCATGTCTGTTAGACCACTTCCACCATGGAAAGAAGTGTTGATGTCCCACTATAACCAGTCATGGAGGTAAGGCTTTTTACTTAGTGGGGACTCGACTTCATTGTTCTGGTAAGTCCACCATCCTTTCTAGGCCATAGGTATATTCTGACTACTTCTGATTATTGCACTAGATGGACTTAATCAATAGCATGTAGGCAATGTACAACTGAAGTACTTACTAGTTTCTTGGAATGTTTTATTTTAAATAACTTTGGTTGCCCCTTTGCCCTCATTTGTGACAATAGTATCACCTTCACATCCATTAAGTTTACTGGTTAGGCCTCTGATTACAAATTTTCACTTAAATTTTTATCCAGCTATTACCCCTAGGGGAATGGTCTAGCTAAATCCAACAACAAAAATTTGTTGACTGTCATCCAAAAGCTACTTGACCCGAATCAAAAAGACTAGCACACCCAACTATGTTTTTCATTATGGGTAGATTGGACATGTAATAATACTACCTTGGGAAATTCCCCATTTGGTATCATCTATGGCCTTGAGCCTATCTTCCTTGTTCACTTCAAGATCCCCATTTTTCAATTTTTCAACACATAATATGAGGAGGTCCAATGCCAAGAGGCTCACTTGACTGAATTGCTGCATTTAGAGGAAGTCTATGACCAAGTAATAGAAAATTTCACCAAACACTAGGGCATAGTCAAAAGATGGTTCAGTCACTGAGCTAAAGAAATTCCTTTAGGATTTGTGATTTAGTCCTCTATTGGGACAAGTCCAATAAAAAGAAAGGGGGACATGACAAATTCAACAAGCTCTAGCTTGGCCCTTTTTAGATTTTAGAAATTCTAGGAGATAATGTATTTCACCTTAAAAATTTAACTAGAGAGGATGTCCCATTGCTTGTTAGTAGGAAGTACCTCAAGCATTACTTCCTTTCTTGATTTTTTCAATCTCATCTCTTTTTATATAGTTGTAAATAGTTAGAGTAGTTTTTCTTTCTTTTGCTTTGCTTTCACTTGCTTTCCCAACCTCTTTTTTGTTGTTGGTGTCATCTGCTCTCGATGTGGTGGTAGTGCTTGGACTTTTTGGATGGGCCACTTTGCTACATGCTTCTCTTTTTCCCTGGATAAGTCCTCATTAGCTACTATGAATTTTTGATTGCTTTTGTCGAGTGGGTTTCCGCACTTGAACTCTAACTTGCTTCAGGACATAACCCTTATTTGAGTCTCTTCACACTTATCTCAGATTACATGTGATATACACGTTAATTTTTTTTGATGGGATATACAATAGCCTTCATGAGGCTTTAGCAAGTGAAAATTCTTAACTCTACTCTAGTGACCACTATGATTCCAAACCCACTATGAGCTTCAATGCTTATGCAGTTGAGGAAAAATTATTAAAAGGAAAATATCAAAAGAAAAGAAAAGATAAGAAAGGTAATGTTGAAACAAGCAACTATGTGTGTGTGTGAACAACTCTACCAAGGCTATGGATGCTCAGGTGGAAATAGAGCATTATTTGTGGGGTCATAGTGATAACTCATTTGAGGCTATGGCTACCCGACTGGCAATGAAGCAATGTACAAGTTACTTTTGGGGTTAGATAATTTATGCAGCCTACCTTAACTGATCAATTGTTGTTCATTATGGTCTCTAAAGAAAGGAGATGAACCCAATGTGCAAACTATTCAAATGCCTCATGATTTGATTCAACCAAGGATTGTGTATACTTTATTAAGTTTCTATTTCACCTATGGAAATTAGCTTTTGGTCTACAAAACTAGAGATTCTAGGTTCTAGATGAATCCTTACCATTAGAACGCTTGAGAGTGTTCTCCCAATGGACTTTCCATTTGTTGTGCCTATATGCACACATGCCCTGCTTAGACTAGGGACCCCCTCTTTCCTTTTTTTTCCTTCACCAAGTCATTTTTTCCTTTTCCTCCTTTTGCATGTCCCCAATTTTGAGCTTAAGTTTCTCACATATAGTAATGTCACAAATTTCCCTTTGACCAAAATCACCACCCCAAAATTTTTTAATTCATTAATTCCTTTGTGGGTTTGGACTTGCAAGTTTCCCTTTTAACTTTTCCCTGATGTCTGTGTAGCTTAGTAAACTTGCATTTGTGATTTTCCATCTATGGGCCACCATCATTACTTAGCCACTAGCTATTATCAAAACAAAACCATACACCTGCATTGTAGGTTTCGTATCCTCCCTTTCCATCCCACAACCATGCCAAATCATTTTTTTACAACCCACCAAATAGACCTACTATCATACCTAGAATTTAATGTGTGCAATTAATGATGCTTTACCTATATGAAGGGGGATTGAACCTATCATTTTCACCCATAACTTTCAAATTTTCAATGGTAAACTAGGAGCTCCCACCCACAAGAGATCTTATAGTGAGATTTGAACCAGATTGTCTTGCATTCAAACATGATTTAAAGGTAAGTGCACATCATTTTTTTTTGTGTGATTGAATTCTAAAGTATTAGGGTTAAATTATGTTAAAATATTTGAAAGAGAAGCTCTAGTTTACCTCTAGTGGTCCCATCAAACTTCAATAGTCTTGACCCCGCACCTATAAAATGCCTCAAAACATTTGAAATACTCAACATTGTTTAAAAAAAATGAAAACTTCATAGTTTCCTTCATGAAAAATCTAGTCATAATATCATTGTTCATCATGTGATGAAGAAACCCTTTCAACCTACATGGTCTCTAAAGCCATCCTTAGGGAAATTCAAAAAATATTGAAGATTTCAAAAAACTATATAAAGTTGTGCTGAAGTTAAGTAGAGACTTTGATGAACTATATAAAAGTGTGGATGAGTTAAGTGGAGAGTTATGTTAGTGTTTCTAGTTGATGGTCTATCATCTCCTAAATGGTAGCTACTCCTCATACTCAAAAAACCTAGGTCAATGTCCAATGAATAGGAGATGATTGATTGGAAATCCTCTCCTATGCACTTTAGGCTCTGTAGCACCAAGGTTGGTATCCCTATAAATTAAGGAAAATCAACACACTACAATGCTAGAAGACATTCAATGGAATAAATCATCTACAAAGCTCTCCCTATTAGTAGTGACTTTTGGTAGTGTGGAAAGGAAAAAAAGAAAGGAAATATAAACTAAGAAAGCAAGAAATGTTTTTTTAATTGAAAGCTTTGATTCTACCCTAGCTTCATACTTTGTGAATATCCTTGACTGGTTCCTAATCCACATGGATTCAAGAATGAAATAAACTCCTACAACAGATCAACCATGGCTTCCCATAACTCTACTACCTTGTAGCAAGAAACCAATGAAAGGACAATCAACATGTTAGTTATTCATCCAAAATGCACTACATTACCCTTGTTATCTCTATACAAGCAATTACACCACTCCTTGAATGATAGGAAAACATAAACATAACTCAAATAGTAAATGTGTTTGAAACTTCAACACAACCCTTGATTATACTAATTCAAAATATAATGCATACAATATTTGGAGAACATACATATTGAAATATGTAATGAATTAGAATACAAATGTTGTATGGAAGTCATCTATTGTTATTACAAAGCATAGCTCATTACATTCCCATCTATGTTCAAAGGACTTACCCTATTCAAATTGACTTTAGAAAATAATTACAAAAGGCATAGAAAACAAAATATGGTAGTGAAACACTACACTAGACCACTCATGTTGGAGAGTAGAAGTCCAAACCCAAACAAAAACAATAAATATTTCCTTTATAGTGTAGGAATAACTAAGAATTCAAATTCAAACCCTAACCCTTACTCAATCAGAGTTAAAAAATGGATAAAATTTGATCATTTTACAAACAACAATAATTCCCCCCAAAAATGAAGCAAAAACTAGCAATAAAGGCCTATGACATCTAGAGCACACTACAATAGAGTCATTCTAAAAATAGGCATGGCAGTCCTAGGAAATCCGTGATCAAATCAAGAACATACCTTGACATGCGAAAATCCACTACAACACCCCAAGAAATAAATGGCACTTCCTAGCAATCATTTTGGCCTTGGAAGAAGCACAAGAATGCAATCTACAACCATTTGGAATTGATCTAGTAGCTGGGAAATAGATGCACCATTACTACAAAGTCAATACCCATGAACAAGATTGGCTAACCTTTGGGAAATCACACTTTGAATTATTGTCATTGATCAATCCTAATCATTCCAAGATCCATCATTCACTTTTAGAATCTTTAAAACCTGACCGTCAGATTAACTGTCATTCAAATCTCCATCGTTGAACACATTTATATATTGTTCACCATGTGCAGGGTCCACTAAGACACACATCCAAAATTTTCTCATCTTGCAATCTTGAAAATAGGCCTACACAAACCTTGTGAGGTGTGTGACCACCATCCAATCTTGCTTTCAACCACGTATCATCATCCTTGCTTACTAACTGTACCATCAATGTGTGTCAACCTTTTTGGGTCTCGTAGTCACCATCATCTTCAAATCACCATTTTGGAGAGACATTGACAAAAGTCTCACCAATTCCATATAGTCTCATTGACAACACTTTCATACTCCTTATCACTCCATTGAGGAGACTTCTCCTAGACTCTTATTGATACATCAATGTCTTGCTGATAAGATAGTTATCTTTCTGTCTAAGAGAAATGGATGAAACTCTTCATGACACCATATTGTATCATCAATAAATATCCATAGTGTTTTCATCACTATTTCAAAGAGACAAAGCCTATTCTCTCACCAACCACACATTTTCACACTAAAAAAGTTCTCCTTACTCCTTATCACTCCATTGGTAAGTTCCTAAAAGTATGAACATAAAAACCTCTAGTTAGAGGTTGTGAAGTTTGGAAATCCCACAACCTTCCAATAACAAAGAGATCCAAGTCAAGAAGTTTTAAAACTTGAAAACCACTTGACACAAGTTTGAAAACCCATGAAACCCACACCTTAGAAAAACTGACAAAATACTTGAAATTGCCACATATTTTACAAGCACCACCAGTGGCTCCAGTTGGGGACATCTATTTGATAAAGTAAAGGGAAAATTTAGATATTTGGGGAAGTAGACCAAGCAACCATTAGAAAATTCAGTCAAACCAATACAAAACACCTCATTTTATAGCCCTAGGCCACTAAATGAAAAAGTGGATTTAACATTTACCCTTGTTAAACAAAAACCTATTATAGGAGCTGATCTCCTTCAACCAATATAAGTTTTTTTCACACCATAGTAGCATAAATAGCCTCCTTCCTACAAAATAAAATATGTGATTGCCCTTGAAAAAGTGAGAACTTGCTCCATGTTTGAATTTGTTATTACATGGTAACCACATCATATAGGCCACCTCACTACCGCCCATAACATTTTTTTGATTCTATATTTAGTGAAAAAAATGAGAACACTAATCAACACCATAAAAAACCTGTCTCTTCACACTTGTTGATCACCTCACATGAATCAAGCGCAAAAGAAAAAGCCTCAAACTCACATGGAACAAAAAAAGTGCCATCCTATCATGCTGAGATGGAGGGGGAAACTCATCGTCAGACAAGTCAAATTGAAAACTTTGAAACTCATGCACAAAAGGGACATGAGCAGCTAGAAAGTTACATTTCTGCTACCCATCAAAGTTGCAAGAAACATGCTTTGAGTCCTCAAAGTTGATGCAAACCTCATCAAAAAATCCATTCAAATCATGATACATTTCATGTGAAGAGTTGTACTCTTTATATTGCCTATCCTTTTCATCCTCTTTGCAATTTGTTGAGGAAAATGTGTCACAAAAATTTGAACTATGACACACATCAATAAAACTTACCTCAGTGACATCATTCTGCCATGAAAAATTTGAAGCTCACTACTCATGAGGGGGTATGTGCAGGATCATCATGGGAAAAACAGGCCCTTAAGTGGCAAAAAATTAAGAAATATCATAGTTAGGAAACTTCACATAAAAATTTGAATATGCTATCAATATTATTTCAAAAATATGTAAGAATAGAATTTGTAGATAATTGAATGTAGCTTCTAAACTACTAGGCTTATTTTTTATTTTTTTAAATCTATTTGGTGAAAATTTAAAATTTCAATGCAGTAGTACTTAAATTTTAGGGAAAAATAAGAAGTAGGTGTCTTTCTGACCAACCTAATGACCATAAAATGATAATTTTTTTTATAAGATTTTAGACATGGTAGAGGACTCATGTTTGTGATGCATATTTTTTTATAATTTTTTCCAAGTAAATAATTAATTATGAATTTTTTTTACAACTTCTAAAAAATATAAAAATTCATATGTTTGACCACCTTAACTTGGTCAAAACTTCATGAAATTCAATTTTTCTTTTTTTAATCATATAGTATACAAAACATAGCATGTGATGCATGTTTTGGATTCCAAAAATGTGATACCATTTGAAAGCTATAGATATTTTTCAATCAGCCTATCAATTAGGACTTTAGTCATAATTCAAATAGAAAATAAATAATAATTATTTATTAAATTCAAAGTGAAGCATAATTTACATTTGTGGAAAGCTGAGAATCTCGTTTAAAAACCCTTTTCATTTCATCAATTTTACATAAAAATAAAGTCATCAACCACATACCCTACAAATACCCATCATATTGCCACTTTTTGGCCCATCATGATCCTGCACATACCTGAAGAAGACTATCAACCGCCACCCCTAAAAAATAAAATGCATATGCATCCATATGATCTAAACAATCATACTCTTCAGGTGTAGACTCATCATAAAGAGCATCATTAGCTATAGAAACATGTATCTTTTGCTTTTCTTCTTCACATACAACTACATCTATGCTATCCTCATGCACAAAATCAATGGAAACTTCAAAACCAAAACCAAGGAAAAAAGAAGGTGAGAAATATGAAAAGGAAACAACCACTTTTTCATCACCCATAGTAGACATATCTTCTTCCCTACTGCTACACAAACTAGCAGAGTCATAACCCACACTTCCAGACTAGAAAACATCATTTGACTCATTATTACTACTCTCCCTTGATGCATAAAATGGTACCACACCATTTACAACTCAAAAAAAATGGATATTAATTAGTTCCCAAAGTAAAATTTTAAGAACTCTTCACAATTCACTTTCCAAGCATGCTTTCTCTATTAGTAGAGAAAACTCAGTTTTTGGCCTTTAACTAAATTTTTTTCCAAAAAACTTGAAAAAAAATTATGAATAAAGATACCCTTTTTCTTGTTACATAACATATATTAGAATTGATGCCTATTCTTTTGGACTACAAAAAAGATCCAATACACTTACCATGGAAGAAAGGCTTCAAATTAGTCCAATTTTACAAAGGAACCCCTCAAATTTTGCATTCCCAAACCAACCTAACTTGAAATAGTCTTGATTTATATTTCAAAATAGAGGATTCACAAGGGCTTAGGACTTCAAAAGCTTTTTTTGGTATCTTACTTCAAAACCCTTCCTTTCACATGCACAAACAAGGGTTTCACTAGAAATCCATACTTTCAACCTTCCTAGATCAAATCACTAGTCCAAACACCTCTTGATACCCTTACAAAAGCATAATGAAAACTCACAAGGCCATTAGATTCACTAGATTTCAAAATCACTACTTAGGTTTCTTAGTTTTACATAAAAATTGACCCTGCCCAACCTAGGGCATCACATCAAACTCAAGATTCTTTATTATTTTAACCCCTAAAAAATTGAATCATCTCCACTACCACATCACACACCAATCCACTAAGTTATAGTGAAAAATAAGTGGGTGGATTGGTGAGAATCATCATAATCTAACTTTCAAACCCTTAATACTGTGAAAAGGGAAAACCCTATGTTCTTGAAGTTCCTTCTACAAAAATGTTAGATTAGCCTTCCAAAATAGTAACTAAGGTATGAAAACACTTCTAATTTGAAGAAATGAAAGTTTTCAGATCATACCACCCTTGTACAGGTCCGTACTAGACAAAAAACTTAGAGGAAATCTGAAAAAAATAGAATTGTACATTAAACAGAGCAAATACTCTTAGAATTGTATTCCTTAACCCTGCATTCAGGCTTGAAAGATGTTATTATACATTTTCAAGCTCCAAAAAACCCCTCCAATGTACATAACTACCTTCAGCAACTTTTTAAGCACTAATAACCTATTATTTTGCAAAATTGCAAGTTTGACAACTTTTGATGTCAACTTTTACAACTTTTAAGCAACATTTTGCATACTCCTCCTAAATGACCTTACAAGCACTCAAATGCATTAAAAATTGTCTTATTATACCTTATTTATCCTAAAACATGACCTTATTAACAAAAAAACAAAAACCCTTGATTTTTTCCAACTTGACAAAGCTTGACAACTTTTACAATTTTCATCATTTTGGCATATTTTGCAACTTCCTCTTTTCTTATTGTTTGTAAGCCTTTCAAAACAACTTGTTGAAACTTCTAGACTCCTAAAGACTCAATTTTATTTCACCATAAGGTGTAGGTGCACCTACACCATACACCCCCCATAGAAAAGACTCTTGTCCAAAGAGTAAAAACTTGTTCCATGCCTCCATTTGTTGCTTCAAGCATCTTCAGACCTATGACTGGTATCTTTAGTCTTGGATCAAAATTTGGTTCTACTCTAGGTCTTATACCTGTAAACAAACAAACATTAGAAACATAGAAAATGGTTGTATTCTTTGTTCCACCCATACATGGACAACTCATCAACATTCTTTGCATATTCTTCCTTACTTTCTTTGTGGTCAAACTTGTATTCCTCTGCTCAATTTATTCTTTTTTGACTATCCCTAGACCTACCATACCACCATTCTCATGTCTTCCTACATTAACAACCTTAACCACCTCCACACTAGCAAATGCCACTTGTTTTGTAGCATTGCAGTCATTTATAGGACATATAATGGTGCCAACTATGATTCCATCTTGCTCCATGAACTTCTTTTTAAGCATTCTACCATGTTTCCCATACTATCTTGTAGTCTTTTCACCATTCACCTTGACTGTACCATAGTTAGGTATGAGTTCTCCTTCAACCTTTTGTAAAACTAAACTCTTCACTATCTTTGCATCCTTCTCTTGCTTCTTATATTTTGTCTCATCACCATTAACCTACTCCACACTTGAAAACAAATCATGCTTACTGTCCTCAAGCCTTAAAGGATCCTTTCTCCCAAAAATCACAACTTTAGACCTTCCTTTATCCTTTTCTTTTTCCTGCAAAGGAGTTAGTTTAAAACTTTAATCATCCTTCCAAATTGTATAAGTGTTTTCCCAACCATAATACATGGATTTTCTATCAAATTTCCATGGCCTAACCAATAGCAAATGGCAATATTCCATTGTTAACACACCACATAAGACCCTATCCTTATACTCCCCAATTTGAAAATCCACATATGCTTGTTTGTTCACCACTAAAGTCTGACTATGATTTTCCTAAGAGACCCTATATGGTGCTAGATGAGATATCTTCTCTAGATTCAACTTATCTACCATCTCCCTAGACACCATGTTATCTTGAGAACTAGAATTAATAACAACTTGACACACTTTACCTTTGTATTTGCATGAGGTTCTAAATAGGCTCCTTTTTTCACTCATATCCTCCTTCTTAGGTTCTTGAAACAAGGTCCTTCTCATCATGAGTCATTCTCCTACCTTTGGATTTGTAGGTCTACTTGAACTTTCACACTCTTCATCTTGGATCAATTGTGCTATTCTCTCACTCCTATCACCACTTGATGATGAACTTTGATTTTGAGGATAGTTGAATGATGGGTGTCTAAATTCATTACACCTATAACACCTACCAACAAACTCATTGAAATCTCTCCTTTGTCTAAAGCTAGTTCTTCCACCTCTCCATCCTCCTCTTGCTTTAGGAGATTGTTCCTTGTTTTTCTTAGCATCTTCATGGTCTTCCTTAGGATTCCTTGTGTTGTACCTCTACCCCTAGAAGTTCTTCCTCTTCCTCTTATTGCCTTATCTTGTCTCCTCTTAAGTTTTTCTTCTACCCTCATTTCCATTTGAAAGAATTGCTCAACTAATTTAGGTGCCAAAAAATTGATTTCATCCTAAATTTTATACCCAAGACCATTCAAATATATAGCCACCATTTTTTCCTCATCTTCTTCATGTTTATTTCTTATGCTTAATTAATAGAATTCTTCGTATAAGATTGCATATATAGTTCCTTTTTTCTAAGATTCTGCAATTTCTTAAGCAACTGGACATTGTAATCAAAAGGAAGGAATTTACATTTTAGTTTTGTCTTCATTCTTTCCCAAGAATTTATCTTTCTCTTTCTTTGTCTCTCCATTTCCTCTTGCACAAAATTACACCATACCAAAGCATGTCCCTTCAATCTTGTTTTAGCCTTCTTCACCTTATGTCCTTCATCAACATCTTCACTATCAAAGTAGTTTTCCAAAGCCCCTATCGAACCAAGAGCTCTTCACTATCAAGTTTTCCTCCATACATAGGCATATCCATTTTTTCATGTCCATCCTTCTTCACAGCCTTCAAAAGCTTCAATGTTCTCACATCATCTAGATCCATCTCCTCTTCTTCACTAGAAGTCTCTTCCTCTTCAGAATCACTTTCATCTTCCACTCCTTTGCTCTTTTCTCTTAATGTAGCCATCTGCTTCTTCAAGGTCTCTATTTTCTTAGCCTGCTCATCCATTTTTCTTGCAACAACACTCACCTTGGGAGAAATCCTTTCAATCCTATCTCTTCACCAACCTACAAAACAAATGAAACACTAGATCTACAACCTTTTTTCACAAGATACCTACTCCTTGCTCTAATACCACTTTGATGTAGATAGGGGTACCACACCATTTACAACACAAAACAAATGAATATCAATTAGTTCCCAAAGTAAAATCTCAAGAACTCTTTACAATTCACTTTCCAAGCATGCTTTCTCTAGTAGTAGAGCAAACACATTTTTTTCCTTTAACTCAAAACTTTTCCAAAACACTTAAAAAAAAGTGAATAAAGATACCCTTTCTCTTGTTACATAACATATAGTATAATCAATACCTATTCCTTTGGACTGAAACAAAGATCCAATACAAATACCATGGAGAAAGGCTTCCAATTAGTCCAATTTTGCAAAGGAACCCCTTAAAGTTTGCATTCCCAAACCAACCTAACTTGAAATAGTCTTGATTTATGTTTTAAAATAGAGGATTCACAAGGACTTCGGACTTCAAAATCTTGTTTTGGTATCTTACTTAAAAACCCTCCCTTTCATATGCACAAACAAGGGTTTCACTAGAAATCCATACTCTCAACCTTCCCAGATCAATTCACTCATCCAAACACCTCTTGATACCCTTGTACAAACATATTGAACACTCAAAAGGCCATTAGCTTCACTAGATTTCAAAATCACTACTTAGGTTTCTTAGTTTTACATAAAATTTGACCCTACCCATCCTAGGGAATCACATCAACCTCAAGATTATTTATTCTCTTAACCCATACAACATTGAATCATCTCCACTACCACATTACACACAAATCCACTAAGTTATAGTGTAAAACAAGTAGGTGGATTGGTGAGAATCATCATAATCTAACTTTCAAACCCTCAATACTGTGAAATAGGGCATACCCTATGTTCTTGAAGTTCCTTCTATAAAAATGCTAGATCATCCTTCTAAAATAGTAACTAAGGTATGAAAACACTTCTACTTTGAAGAAATGAAAGTTTTTAGATCATACCACCCTTGTACAGATTTGTACTAGACCAAAAACTTAGAAGAAATCTAGAAAAAAAATAGAATTGTATGTTAAACAGAGCAAATACTCTTAAAATTATATTCCTTAACCCTTCATATGGGCTTACAAGATGTTCTTGTACATTTTCAAGCTCCAACCAACCCCTCCAATGTACATAACTTCCTTCAACAACTTTTTAAGCACTAATAACCTATTATTTTGCAAAATTGCAAGTTTGACAACTTTTGATGTCAACTTTTACAACTTTTAAGCAACATTTTTCATACTCCACCTAAATGACCTTCCAAGCACTCAAATGCATTAAAAATTGTCTTCTTAGGCCTTATTTATCATAAAAACATGACCTTATTCTAAAAAACAACAAAAATCCTTCATCTTGTCCAACTTGACAAAGTTTGACAACTTTTACAATTTTCATCATTTTGTCATATTTTGCATTTTCCTCTTTGCTTATTATTTGTAAGAATTTCAAAACAAAATTTTGAACCTTCTAGATTCTTCAAGACTCAATTTTATTTCACCATAATTTTTAGGTGCCCCTGCACCATCCTCTAGGTGAAAGTCACCACACAAACTGCCACACTCATCTAATATAGAGAGCAAGCTCTCTATCTCCATTGTTTCAGCATTAGCAAGATGTATGACACTAGATTTTTTTGTCACCTCATCATACGTCAAATAGATGACTATTATTCACTTCACCAAAATAATTTGTGAATATTTCTTTAACCTCTTTCCATGAAAAAATAGAATGAAAAGGTAGACTAACAAACCATTCCTTAGCATCATCTTCAAAAGTTCTTACAAACAACTTCATGGTTATGTCCTCTTCTTCTATTTGACCGTTCACTAATAAATCAATGGAATCTTGCCAACGTCTTGATGTTGATTCTTCTAAACTACCTCTAAACTTTGGAAATTCAAAGTTCTCCCTAGTGTAGTTTCCAATCTATTGGTGATTCCAATTGATGGTATAGCATCTTGTAAAGCTTAGATACTCCTTATACTCAGAGACCCTAGGTCAATTCCCAATAAATAGGAAATGACTAATTAGCAAGCCTCTCCTATACACTTTAGGCTCTACAAGACCAAGGTGGGTATCCCTATACATTAAGGAAAATCATCACACTACAATGTTGGAAGGCCTTCAATAGGCTAAATCATCTACACATCTTTCCCTATTAGCAGTGACTTGTGGTAGTGTGGAAAGGGAAAATATCAAAGAAAATATAAACTAAGAAAGCAAAAAATATTTTTTGAATTGAAAGTTTTGATTTTTTCCTAGCTTCATACTTTTTGAATCTTCTTGACTAGTTCCTAATCCACATAGAGTTAGGAATGAAATAAACTCCTACAATAGACCTATTATCTCTCAAAAAATCTAGTTGAAAAAACCACAATAGGTTGCCAAGCTCTTGATATGTTTCATGGTAATGAACAAGGCCAAATAGTTTTGTACCTTCTTCTCTTCAAGCTCTGCTAGACTTAGGTGGGTGTACCTATGCAATTGAGGCATACTTAAGCTATATGATTCCTACTTGTGCAATCTATCCACAATGGAAATGAGAAATGGAGAGATGCAAACCTAATTTGCTATAAATTGTATAAGAAATATCAATTTGAAGTTTATGAATATGTTCAGTTAACAGATGTGAAGTTTTTTTTGAAAAAAAATGATAAAACTAATTGATTAAATGTATGAGACTAGTGCCTTGTTGGGTGTATGGAGTCAAGTTAAAGTCTAAGACTAGTGGCTTGTATTTGGCAGAAAGTCTAACTGTTTGGCATAAAAATATTGGCTTATAACTTGTATAAACATGCAAGAATGTAATTACAAAATTCTTCTTAGTGGTCCAAATGATACCTCCAAATTACTGTAAATGACTAAAAGGATTTAATCTACTTGAAAGAACCAATTAATCATGCCACACAAATATTCCAAAATTTCATTGATAAATTGAGTATATATTTGATATATCAATTTAAATAAAAAAGAAATATCAACCTTGGAGACAACTTGATAATATTTTCAATTAATTCAACAAACAATTGATACTAGTATGAGGCCACAAAATCAGAGATCTTTCATTGATTTCTCCAAAATTTTATACATGCATCATGGTATTTTGAAATGTAGACATTATATCTATCCCTATTCACCTGTTACTTTTTCCTATCCCCCCTCTAATTATTCCTTTGGTATTGGTCTCTATTATTTATATAAGAGGCAACAAGCTTCAGACCAAAGGACATGTCTTTTGGTAAAATAACATAATTATGAAATTAAATATAACTGAGATAACTAAACAAAAACATGTGTTCTAATCCATTAGTCTTCGAGTAAAAGCTCATGGTCATTTAAGACCTGTGCAAAGCTTTTTATTGTATGATTAATTTCTCCTTTTGATAATGGTGATCAATCATCATTGGAGCCCAAATACTTCTCCTACCACTAATAGATTGTTATATCATTTGGCCATTTGAATTCTTGTGCTACTATGAGATTTGTGAGGTGGCTCTTCCATCTGTTATCAAGCAGGTTCTTGAAATATACCACAAATTTTGTGTATCCACTATCTAATATGACAATTGCATCAAGCAAGGCATGGAATTTGTCAAGGTTGATATCCCCATCATTCTATACATGTTCCAAGCATTGAGAAATCATTTTATCAAATTCATCTTTCAACTCATCCACACCTTTTAATTGATTATTATCTTTGATGGTCAAAGGGATATAGATTTATTTAATAGAATCAAATGCATTCCTCCTATTTTCCACTTTCTTCTTCATATATATTCAAGTACTTATGCTCCTCAATTACCCCCTTTACCACTTCCTACGTTGGTTTGAGTCTTGGAGGGGCATCTAGATCCCTTTTTGTGGCCTTGCATAGAGTATTTTGAATGTGATAAGTAGGTTGTCATCTCTTTTGGATTTCCTCAAGGATGGGGGAGTTGGCATTTATCTATTCCAAGGCTTTAACCAAATTACTCAAGCTTTCATGTACTCCACCTATTTTTTCCTTCAGTATCCCAATTATGTACTCCAATATCCTTTCTAGGGTATCCAAGATGTGAAGCTTTCAATATTCCATATTATGCTTCTTGAGCATATCAATTTCCTCTTTCATATGTTGTATTTGTGGATTTTCAGCTTGGATAGGTGGGTGATAAACAACTACCTTATCCCCTCTCAGTATAGTGGATTGATGTAATTGTTGTTTCAACTTTACATTCTCAATAAAAAATTGGTTTGTTTCATCATTTAATAATTTTAGCCTTTTATCATATTCAATTATTCTATTTTCCATATTGTCCACCACATATTTGGTGAACATTGCAAAGTGCATGGTTATAGTTGCAACCTCTATAGGAGTTGTTTCTTTTATCATTCTTACCATGGTTGACCCCCTCATTTCTTGCATCACATCTAAGAACCAAGGCTTCCTTGTGATTTTTGTTTTTTCCATAAGGCAAGAGTTTGGGTGGTAGGGTTGTACCCTATTCCTAAAACACCCTCCATCTAGAAACTTGACAATTTTGGTTGGGGTATGGTAGTTATAGGCTAGGGCTTTAACCAACTCAACATCAATGAAAATATTTGGAACAATCAATTTGGCTAAGTCAAGGGTCCATGATTTTGATGTTGGAACCCTCTCATTTTTGTTTCTATAGAAATACGAATACAAATTCCACCTTGATTGAGGAATGATAGGGTCTCTACATCCTTGAGCTAGATCTTTGGAAACATTTTTTGGCCCCTTATCTACTGAACTAGGAAATAAAGTAAGCAATGGTGATGGTAAAGAGGGTTTTCTAATTTTAGCTTCATCTTTTTTAGCTCTTACTTCTGCTTTCTTTGGTACCATTGTTAAATTCAATGAGGAACATAGCTTACCAGGGAATGTAGTTCACCTCAGAGAATTCCCTTCACTCCCACATCTTGAGCTCATCTGCACTTGGATTCTATTGTTATGAACAAAAAATCTCAATCTAATTCATGTATCTCCTCACCAAGATGCATTAATTCTCAAATCATAAATTCACATCACTCAAATCTTTTGTATCAAGCTCATTTTCATATTTCAAAGTTGATTGATGTGACTGGCATGTTTTAAATGTCTTAATAGTTTCCTTACTGCATTACCTCACATCACTTTTTACTCCCCTATGGTACCATCATATATTTTTTACCCTTCTTTAATATATTGCTCTATGGTAGACTACCTTTATCTTCCTTACAGTACTATGGTATCATCTCAGTACTCCTCCTTAGTATACCACTCTATTGTGGGCTATTTTCTGACCCCCTGTGGTATAGCAGGGTCTCCTCTTTTCATTATTCTTAAGTATACCACTCTACTATGGGTCTTGTTCTATCCCTCCGCATTATAGCAGTAAATGTTATAGTGTATAGTGATATCTCTGTTTACCATCATACCATGAGCTATATTATAATAAGTTGTTGTAGAGAGGTATGTTATGAGGGCTATGTGCGGTGGCTTATATGGTGGTGGTATCACTGTAGAAAGCCATTTTGGCTTCATGGATAGAAATAATGTGAGTTTTTAGGAAAATATTAGTGGGGATTTTGGACTTTAAATGATAAAATCCCTATAATTTTATATGAAAATCCTGGTTCTAATAATGGCTCCAGTTGGGGAAGAGTGATTTACCATTTACTGCAAAAATCCAAAATATCTTTGTGTGTAGACCAAGTTTTTAGAGGATATGAAAATGCGGTGAGGATGGAATGAAAATGGATATGGTGGTGAAAAATTATGGAAATGGAAATGATTCTACACTACTATACATTGAAAGAAATTTGGTTTAAATGAGGGATTTCTAGGGTTGTCCATGTACTAAAAAGTCCTAGTCCCTTCTTATTGCCTAAACTACTATGCATGGAAAGAGATTATTTTAAGAGGTTTATCAAGAGTTGTGCATGCACTAGCAACCCTTAATCCTCTATGCTCTTCAAGAAAAGAACTATTTTAGGAATTTCCCATGTATAAGTAGTTCTTTTTTCTCTCTATACATGTTTTGTAAATAATAAGAGTCCTCCCCTCCTTTGCTAGTGACAACAAAAGGACCCAACCACAAGGATTCAAACTTTCCATGCTTTCCCTTTTCCTAAAACATAGCATTCCACATTAGGACCAAATCATTATCATCAAATTTTCTATCTTTGGCCTTTTTATCAAAAAGATACTTCATTTGTGATTGCAACTTAACATTTTTATTTTGGGCCATCCTCCTTATTTCATCAAGTTTTGCAAGCTACTCCATCCTTCCCCCATTGGTTTTAGAATATCTAAGTCTTCCTAAAGGATGGATTTATAAACTAGTAAAAGTTTTTATAGTGGAATCTTGGCTTGTGTTCCATATACTAGTTCAAATGGAGGCTTCCTAATTGCCTTCTTTGTAGTAATCATGTCCGTCCACATAGCCATTCTCAACTTTGAGTCCCATGCTTTCTTGTTCCCACCTAACATCCTTCTTATGATTTTTAGAAGAATTTTATTACTAGATTCTTCTTGAAAATTTTCTTGTGGGTGGTAAGGGGTAGCATAAGAAATAGTAATGCCATATGTACTACAATTTTTGTAAATTCATCAGACCTAAAACACATCCCATTGTCTGTGATCAATCTTACTAGTGTACCAAACCTAGTTATCATAATCTCCATTAAGAATTTTACTATCATCTTTCTTGTTGCTTTCTTAGTTGGGACTGCCTCCACCCACTTAGTGAAATAATCAATGGTTACCAATATCCATTTGTAGCCTCCACTGGATTTTTATATATCTCCCCAATAAAATCAATTCCCCATTGATGGAAATGGGTTTCTACCTATAAGGGTCTAAGCGGTATGGCTCCTTGGTATTTCATCTTTCCTAAGAATTTCTAACAAGCTTCACACCTCCTTACATAGGAAAAAGAATCATTGAAAATCTTACTTAAGCCAGTAATAGCTCACCCCCGAGAATCTTATGTGTAGTAGTTTTGGTAGAGTAATGACCTCCAAACACTCCATGCATCTCCCTTAAGATATGTTTTTCTTGTGATTCATCTAGACACAATAATAGCACACCATCCTTGTTTTTCCAAAAAATATCACCTTCTATGAATACATACATGGATGCTTGTAATTTCAATGTTCTCTTTTGATTATCATCCAATCCTTTAGGGCACTTCATGTGTCTAAGATAATACACTATGTTTGTATACCAAGGAGTATATTCAATGCTTGAAATTGAACCATCCTCATTCTCTAAATTGCAAATTTTTTTAGCTTCAATGTTTGTTTCTTCCATTAGTTTGGCTAGACCTTGTCCCCTTACTAACTTGGTAATCTAAATTTCTATATCAAACTCTTGGATCTTATCGATCCATCTACACCTTTTCCCCATAACCTCCATTTGTTTGGCTCCAACTAAATATGGTTTGAAAGCCTTTTTTTCTTTGACCAATGCATAAATATTTTTCTCCATAATGTCATACTTTAACTTTGAACTCTACAATGACATGCTAGAGAAGGAAATAGGCTTCTCATGATCTTCATAATTCTTTTGTAAGATAACAATTGTTATGGTGTGAAATAAGGAAAAAGAGAATATTTGGAAGGGTTTGAAAAATTCAAGGGATTTTAGAATAGGGGCTTCTTTGATAGCTCTTTTGATGGATGTAAAAGCTTCTAGGGCTTCTATAGTCCAATCTATTTTTTCTCATTTCTTTAGCATTTTGGATATATGCTTAACAATTTCAGAAAAATTTGACCCAAATCTCCTAACAAAGTTATTTTTTCTAAAAAATGATTGAATAGCCTTGATAGTTTTAGGAATGGGAATTTTATCTATGGCTTCTACTCTTTCAAGGTCTATTCTAATTCCATTTTTCATAGAATATGCCCCAAAAGCTTACCCTCTATGACAACAAAGTGACACTTCTTAGGATTGAGGATGATGCCATATTCCAATTCCTTAATGAATATTTTCTCCAAGTGTTCTACATGGTATTCTTCCCTTTCGGAATAAGCAGTGAGGTCATCTTGGTAAACAACCATTATAGCATTGATTAAATCTACAAATTCCACATCCATTGCTCTTTGGAAAGTTTCCCCTGCATTTGTGAGACCAAATGACATTCTCACATAGAAATATATCCCCAATTGCATAGTAAAAGTTGTCCTATATTGCTTAGATTCTTTAACTTTGACTTGATTATACCCAGAAAACCCATCCATCATTGACAGTAATTCACATCTTGTTACTATGTGGAATATGGCTTCCATATTAGAGAGAGGATAATTATCTTTAAGGGAAGCAACATTTAAATTTCTAAAATCTACACACAGCCTAATATCCCCATTTTTCTTTCTTACTGAGACCAAGTTTGAGACCCAAGTTGAATTTCTAATGGGCTTGATAATACCTTCTTCCTTGATTTTTGCTATCTCCTCCTACATTTTAGGCTCCAAAGTTGGATTGATGGTTCTCTATTTTTGTTTGAATGGTTTTTCACTTGGATTTAATGGAATTTCATACTGAAAATGTATTCTCTGTATGCTTTGAGATCCTCATAAGACCAAGCAAAGACATGCTTGTAATTTCTCAACAATGCAATCAACATTTTCTTGATTGTTGGACTTAGTTTCTTTACAATGTAAACTCTTTTTGGTGCTATCTCGGTCCCCGGATTGATTTCTTCTACATCCTCTCTCTTTACTAGTGTCTACTTCATGAGAGAATGAACATTTACATGAAAAACCCTTTCTATTGCCACAAATCCTTTGGGAAGTTTGTTAGTTTTAAGCTACAAGACTTCCTTTCCAAATATAGTTTGTTTTCCATCTACTTCCTCCACAAATGCATTGAAGTCTATCTCTTGTGCTTCATATTGGTCAATGCAATGTAGAAATTTGTTAATATTAGTATCATCATTGAATACTTGCTAGCTATAGATATCTTCAGGGATAGCAGGCCTTATTTTAAATTCAACTTAAGAAACTCCAACCAAAGTGATATCATCTCTCTTTAGGGCTAATTAGCTAAAAAATCTGCCATCAAGTTCTTGGACTTGTCTATCCATTCAATTGAAAAAGCATCAAATAATTCAATTGTGTTCCACACAACATTTCTATATTGTTTCAACCTTTTGTTCTTTGTAGCTTACTTTGACCTGACTTGTGAAATGATTAATTCAAAATCTCCTAGAATAGTTTGTAGTTTTATCTTATGCTTGACAACCATATTCAAACCAACTAGCAAGGCTTCATACTATGCTATATTATTTGTACATTCAAAAGTCAGCAAGAATGAGTATTTGAATGTGGTACCTTATGCTGAAATGAATACTACCCCTACTCCATTGCCTTCCTCACTACATGCTCCATCAAAATACATCTTCCATACACCATGCTGATTTTTGGAAACATGTTTATCAATTGGGTTAGTATTAACTAGTTCAGGCTAGGAAGGCTCTATTCTGAAACATCCTAAATCAACATCACAAAAGTAGTTCAATTGATCCTAAGCCACAAAATCTACAATTTGATTCATCCTTGGATCTCTATAAAGGTTGAATTCTTCACCATTGACTAGTATTGTGGTAAATGAAAAATCAAATTATACATTTCCTCCAACTATTGCATCCATTGCCTTGATAAAAGCATCCCAAAATGAGGAGGTGTGTCAATCACAGTTATATCTATATTATAAGTTGCTTGTGGGTAGGCATCCAATTTTACTTCAACATCTTTCATGACTCCCACTACTGGGACAGGTCTTCTATCCATAGCATAGCACTTACCACCATTGGTATCCACCCACATGCCAAGTTGCTTCATAACCCCTACTGGCATGATATTGATAACAACACTAGAATCTATCATGCAGATTCTCACCAGTTTGTTAATTATAAGTAATGTAGTAAAAAATGGCTCAACTTGTGGAGGATTTATTAATGTATCCCCTAGAAAAACCTTTGGGACATCTACCTTTTCTTACTTATTGCTAACCTTATTAGTTCCTTTATTTTTAGAGCTTGTGTTTTTATCATTCTCACTAGATATTAATTGAATGGCACTATCCCTATACTCCTTAATTTTCATCATTTCAAATAATGGGACATAATTTTTTACCTAGGATAAAGATTGTGTGAAATCAAAAGAAGTACCTTCTATTTTGATCATTTTCTTTTACTCCAGTGACCCTCCTTTGCTTTCCTCTTTTTCTCTTTTGTTTGTGTCATCAGGCTTTTGTTTATTTTTATGCAACTTTTTGCTTTCCTCATTATGAACATGCTTTTGCACATTCTTATCAGGCTACTTATATATTTTTTTCTTCGGTGCTCCATGTGTCTTGTCTTTCACAAATATCCCTCTTGGAACACCATCTCCTTCATTTACTATTTTGTTCCTCAACCAATATTTTATTTTTTCCTGTTCCACTGTAGCAATGGTCAATTTCTTAATTTCTTCCTTAGTCAGTCTTCTTACATTGCATTCACTTGACCAAGGTGGTGTACTAATAGAACATCATTCATCAATGATTTCTTCATCATTAGAAAAAACTTTTTGTTCTACCATATGGATGTTGTATCTTTGTTTATCAACATCATACTCATACCCTTCTTCTTCTAAAGATCAATGTTCTTGCTCAATTAGACGAAGAGTGTGGGAAGCTAAATAAATTGTATGATCCCCTTCATGATTGTCTAATAGAATTTTCTTTTCTTGTATTGATTGAGCTACAATACAATGGTCAAGGGAATGTGGCAAGTCACAAACATGACACTAGGGATTATTGTTCACCCTGTATGCTCCTATGTTCTTTAAAGGATTAGGGGTCTACTTATTTTTATGCCTATCAACACGGGCCTTTCATTTCTGTATGTATTTTCTTTCCCATGCTGAGCATTGTTGAAGTTTTGGGGAATCTTAGGATTATCTCTCTTACTTATTATCCCAACATCCTTTCTATTATTTTCAATATTCAATGTTATGTTTTGAGCTTCAACTAAATTTCTAGGGCACCTATTTCTAAGCTCATATCCTATCTTTGGATCAAATTATTTTATATAAATACTTAATGTTGTACGGTCTACCAATTTGGATCCAGGGGGTATCTGATTATGCATTTTTGAAAATCTTTGGTTAAAATCATAGACTAACTCATTCTAGTATTTCTAGATTCTAACCAATTCCTGCAAGGAAAGCTCTAGTGCACATTGGATCCCATACTATTCAAGTAATTGGTCATAAAATTTTTGAATTGAAGCAATAGAAGCTCTTGGTAAATTGTTAAACCAATCTATAGATTCTTTAGTTAAGGACATCATAAATAGCCTCATTTTTACATCTCCATACTACATATCTAGATCTTGAATGAAAGAATTGAAGATCCTTAAATGTTCTTCAGGTATGATTGCACTACTTCCTATGAATATTGGGACAAGACCCCTCCAACTGTTGTCCATAGGGTAAGGATATATTTGGAATCCTATTAAGTCAAATTGTTTGATCATGGTTGTGTAGTGTTGAGGAGGTGGATTTTAAGGATACTTATATTGGTATAATGGATTATTATATTATGCATGGGGTGGTTACACATATTGTTGTCCAAGGGTTGGCTAAACATTTGGGTGTTGTGGATTTCTAGTTGGAGCATTTCATGGCTTATATTGATTCCTAGATGGATTTTGTGGTGTATTTGGTGGATTTGAAGGTCCTACAATATTATTCCCTTTCCTATGAGGTGGTATGTATTTAGGGAGATTAGCTATCTAAGTATCAAATTGGGCCTTTTGTAGCTTCAATTCATGGATTTATTTTATCACTTTGACCCTCAGCTCATATTCTACTTTTGATCTTTCCATCTCCTATCTCTCATACTCCAATTGTGCATTTAATTCTTCTTGAGTCATAAATCCATAATTTTCTTTAGTGGCTATATTATCAACAACCTCATTATGATTTCCTTCCACCCTATAATCATATTCATGTTGTCTTCTGACCCTTTCAACCTCCAATCTACCCTTGAATTCTTCCTCTTTCTTAGGATCTGACTAGTAGAAGGGATTCCTTCTTTCTTCGAGAGTGTGAGATTCTCCCGATGAGTTATTCTCATTTGTTAATATATCATAGTGATTATTTGTCTCACAGTGTGGTTTTGAGTTTTTATCCTTATTTGTAATGCACATTGCATCAGATACCTTCTTACCTTTATCATTATTATGTGTCCACCTACTTTTTTCATTAGGACCTTCTTTATACAAGGATCTTCTACCATTAATGTTGTGAACTATTGTGATACTCTGATGTGTATTTTTATTTATCAAAGTTGCCACCCACTTATGTGGAATTGAGAAAAATTTATAACTTCTTCCCAATAGATTTTGTGAAAGATTTTTGACTCTATAACAAAGGCTTTAACTCTAAGTTGACTCCTCAGTAGAGTCACCAATTTGTTAGCTCTCAAAAATGTTGGTTGAAAAAACCACAAGAGGTTTCCAAGCTCTTGATACATTTTAGGGTAACAAACAAGGCCAAATGGTTTTGAACATTTTTCACTTAACGCTCTGCCAGACCTATGTGGGTGCTGTTGGAGTTAAAATGACACTGAGAGGGGGGGTGAATCAATGACTTAATAGATTTGACCAATTCTCAAAAATTCAAAAACATAGCTCAGATTTGATCTTAATATTACTCTAATTAATGCATTCATGAGTTGAATGTAATCATTCATCAACATAATTAAGAAAAGTAATGATCCTAACAGTGAACTAAAATAACAACATAGTAAAGCTGTGAGAACACAAAAGAAGAAAGAGACACAAAAATTTTCCAAGTGGAAAACCCTCATGGGGTATAAAAACCACTCCCAAAATTCCTTCTAGGCTTAATCTTTTGATCAACTATTCATAATGCCTTATAGGCTAATTTTTGAGCACCCACTCAAGGAGCACCAACCCCTCATTTAGAGATATCTATCTCAAGGAGTATCAACCCCTCAAATTATGATATGAACAACAATAATAACTCAAAGGATTTCTCTGTTTTCAGTTAAGCACGTATTTCTCTATTTTCTTGTCTATAGAATACCTTAAAGATTCAATAATTGAATCCCTAAAATACTACATAGAGAAGAAATTTATAATTTCTGTATCTTGTTATTCATATTTTATTACAGAGTTTTTTCCATACATTTTCATATAGCCAAGGAATGATAATCTCAGAATTACAACAACATTAGCAGAAAAGAGTTTTCTGCTTCTATTTATACATCTACCAGATAGGTAACTATCTTAAGGAGTAACGGCTGAAAAACAAAACAAAACAAGAGTCATTTCACCTAGCTAAGAATCATCCTCAAGAAAGTCTGAAACTTATGAGATCATTTCTTTGCATAAAAAGCACAACTACCCACCACAAAAAATCACAACCTCTAATGTATGAAAGACAAAACTCAGTCAGGGCATCATTTGTCATATTAGTAACAGAGATGCAAAGAGTAGTTAAAGAAAATGGTGATTATAAACCAGTATGTGCAGCTTGAAATGCATAAATAAAAATACTAGACAAATTTGCAACTCCCATGGCTCCATCAACCACTATTGAGCTTCCAGCTAGAGAGGTGCATCAAACATAGCAGCCATACCATTCATTTCTGAACCAAAAATGAATTTCATCCTAACAATGTTGTTATAGCCAGCAACAATAGAAAAAAATAGTTTATGAAGCTTTATAATGATGGCGGCGAGGCTAGGGTTCAATACCCAGCTAAAAGAATAAGCACAAAAAGTTTACCCTAACATTCTTTTTAATTGATGTAACGGTATGCCGAAGGAAACTTTAATGCCAAACATTCCCCTTAATTCTCGCTTTCGCTATGACACATCATAGTCAGGGAGAAGTCATAAAGAATACATTATGTCTAATTGATGGGCTTCCTTAGTGCATTATTCATTCATTGAGACATAAGGAAGCTTCTCACTGAGTTTTACTTTTGTTCCATTCACTATCATTGAGACCATACGATATCAGAGAGACCTCTCAGAGATTACTTTATGTCATACCAAAGGTCTTTTTCATTTCTAAGTTGCCAAGACAAGAGCACACTATCACCGAGATATAACCTTCATTTTTCCTCACCAAGACAATACAAAGTTTGGGAGACACTATATAGATTTCTCTATGTTTCACTGATACTCCCATCCGTCATCTTGTGTGTTGTTGAGACAAGTCAGATCCTATGTTGACGAAGTCCCTTTATTGCTGGTCGGGGAGACATGATGAGTTCGCTAAGACATCATTTTGATGGTATAACTCATGCCGATATGTTTTTTGGATGTGTTGGTTGACAAGAAACAAACTAATCGATGAAACATCATGCTGAAAGAACAAACTTCTGCCAAAAGCACTTCATAAGACTTAGTCAGTGAGACATAACCCTTTTTGCTATGACCCTTCACTGAAGCCTTAAACTCTTGTTGATATGGAATTTTTCAATGGCGGTCACTGTGACATACCAATTTCACTGTTACCACATACCAATGGTATTACTCCTGCCGAAAGAGATCACTAACTGTCACTGAAACAAAAAAAAGTCTTCTTGAAAGCTGCCTACCTGAATGAAAAAATCCAATCGACATGACATTAGAAATGTCTTGCCAATAGGAAACATAGACATTTCAAAAAGGATTGGGGATACCCTAGCATTCTCATGCTGATATGTGTAAGCCTTCAAAAAATATGAGTTCAAAGAATGTAATCAAATGAAATACACCTATGGTATGCAAGGAGAACCATCTGAAAGGGATTTTGTCATCAAGGACAAACTATAAACACAACTGAGATCCAACAAACTCCCCCTTTGTCCTTGATGGCAAACACAAATGACTCTCCCCCTTTTTGCCTCAATGAAAAAGAATAGAAGAGAAGAATGTGCATTACCATGAAACACAACTGAGAAGCCAACCAAAATATCATGAGAAACAGCCGCAAAAAGAGTAACAGTGCAACAACCAAGATTGTAGGAGAGTTGTAAGTGAATCAAAACATATAACATGCTCCCCCTAAGCAGTAGCTTGGAGATTTAATGAAGTAACGATTGAGAGATAACTCCTAATCGAAGTCTCAACCTTTCAAATAACTCTTTTGCTAAGGGCTTAGTAAAAATATCAGCCACCTGATCTTGAGGTCCAACAAACTATAAGCAGACTTCATTAGCCAAAACCTTTTCTCGAAGAAAGTGAAACTTGATAGCAATATGTTTAGTGCGAGAGTACATAACATGATTTTTTGAAATATTTATCACACTACTGTTATCACAAAGAATGGAAACAGGTTTAGAAACATCAATACCCATATGTGAAATAGTCTAACTCATCCATAGTACTTGAGTACAGTATGAAGTGGCAGCAATGTATTTTGCTTCAACAGTAGAGAGAGAAATAGATACTTGTTTCTTGTTATGCCATGCCACTAAATGATCACCAAGAAAGAATGTAGCACGACTAGTGCATTTCCTATCATCCAAACAACCGGCCCAGTCCGCATCAGTATAAGAAATCAAAGAGAAATCATTGCTTCTAGGATACCAAAGACCATAATCAAGAGTGCCCTGAATATATTTAAAAATCCTTTTAACATCAGTGACATGGGATTCTTTAGGTGATGCCTAAAACTATGCAATTGTGCAAACTGCCTGCATAATGTTAGGTCTAGAGGTAGTTAAATATAAAAGACTATCGATCATTGATCTATATTTAGTTTGATTTGTATCTGGAGAATAATAAACCTTAGTAAGTTTGCATCCAGTAACCATTGGAGTGCTAACTGGATGGCATTCATCCATCTGAAATTTCTTAAGCATCTCTCTAGCATACTTGGTTTGAGAAAGAAATATTCCATTCTCACATTGAGAGATTTGAAGACCCAAAAAGAAATTTAATTCTCCTAACATTGACATTTCAAACTCAGATCCCATTATCTGAGAAATTTTTTTACTCAAAGTAACATTATTGCAGCCAAAGATAGTGTCATCAACGTAAATTTCGACAACCAAAATATCAGAACCTTCAATTTTAACATAAAGATTACTATCTACACCTCCTCTAACAAAGCTATTATAAATCATATGACTATCCAACCTACAGTACCAAGCTCTAGGAGCTTGTTTTTAGCCATAGAGGGCCTTTTTTAACCTGTAAACATGGTTAGGCTTATCTTTACAAATGAATCCTTCAGGTTGTTCAACATAGACCTCTTCATCTAAGAAGCCATTTAAAAAGGTAGTTTTGACATCCATTTGATAAACAGTAAAGTCTTTATAGATACAATAAGACAAGAATATTCTAATAGATTATAATCTAGCAACAGGTGCAAAGGTTTCACCAAAATCAATACCTTCTTGTTGAGCATAGCCTTTGCAGAAAAATCTTGCTTTGTTGCGAATAACATTACCATTTTCATCAACCTTGTTTCTGTATATACATTTGCCTCCAATGACATTCTTGTCATTTGGTCTTGGGACTAACTCCCAAGTCTGATTTTTTTCAATCTGATCAATTTCTTCCTGCATAGAATTAAGCCAACATGAGTCTATGAGAGCTTCATTAAAATTTTTAGGCTCAAATTGAGTAACTAGATAGAAATCTATTTGTGCCTTTTCATCAGATTTTGTAGCATTTCTTCTAGTTTGAACTCCTACATTTTTATTCCCAATAATCTAATCTTTGGGGTGATATATAGCTAGAGTTTTCAAAGGAGCTTTTGATGCAACCTTTTCAGGACTTTCTTTTTCATTTTTGGGGCTTGTTGATTCAGTAACAGACTTTGTTGTTTCAGTTCCTTTTGAAATTATTTCAAATTCAAGTTCTTCTTCCTCATTATCCTACAAAGATTTAGCAATCAAATGTGGTCTTTCATCAAATTTTACATTAACAACTTCAACAATCTTATTAAGCCTTTTGTTAAGGCATTTATAAGCTTTGTTGTGAGTTGAGTATCCCAAAAAGATACCCTCATCACTCTTTGATTGAAGGTCCTAAGGTTATCATCATCTTTCTTGATAAAACACTTACTTCCAAAAATTTTAATGTATTTGACAGAGGTAGTTTTTCCATACCAAAGTTCATAAGGGGTGTGTTTAGATTTCACCCTAAGCTACACTCTATTCTAAATGTATACAGTAGTATGAACTTCTTTCCAATGCATATAAGACAACTTAGCTTCATCTAGCATGGTTCTAGCCATTTCTTTTACAGTTCTGTTTTTACATTCAACTACCCCATTTTGTTGAGGTGTTTTAGTTGTAGCATATTGCCTTTTAATATCATGTTGTTCACAATAATCAATAAACTCTTGAGAGGTGAACTCACCTCCTTTGTCTGATTGAAGGAATTTGAGTTTTAGATTAGATTCCTTTTCAACCATTTTATGAAATATTTTGAACCTTTCAAAGGCTTCTGATTTGTGCTTAAGCAATGTGACCCAAACCATTCTAGTATAATCATCCACAAATAGCATAAAGTACCTTTCACCATTAATAGACCTTGATCTAGTTGGTCCACATAAATCAGTATGCACAAGCTGTAAAGGTATTGAAGAAGAATGTTCTTTTTTCTTGAGCTGATTTTAGTTTGTTTACCACTTAAGCATTCTTTGCACACAGAGTTTTCTGGCTTGCTAAGAACTGGCAAACCTCTAACATTCTGATTTTTACTAATTCTAACCAAATTTTTCAAGTTTATGTGTCCTAATCTTTTATGCCATCACTAATTCTCTTCAATTTGGCCCATTAGACACATACCTTGATTATTGTCATTGTATGATGAGTCAAGAAGATTGTACACATTTCCTTTTGTCCTCCTTCCAGCTGCAATAGCCTTTCCAAGCTTGTTCTTATTCTCACATCCCTATGAAGTGAAAAGAACATGATAACCACTATCACAAATTTGACTAACACTTAGAAGATTGTGTTTGAGACCTTCCACATAGTACACATTATAGATAGGAGTGTCTTCATTTAGAAGGAGTGAACCTCTACCTTTAATTTGAATACCAAAGTTATCACCAAACTTAACATAACCACCTACATAATCTTCAAGATTTATAAACTTATCCTTATTGCCATTCATATGTTTAGAACATCCACTATCTAGGACCCTGATGTAGAGGGTCAGGGATCTCAAAAGATACACAAAGATTTAAGATTAACAAAGTTTTGTTCTTCAATCTCTCAACTAGACACCAACTTAGAGATAAGGCCTTCACCTTGCACTTAAGACCTATCTGCCTCCCTTGTGATTCCTAATCATTGAAATGATCTCAAAAGACTTGAACAAACTTGATTCAAATGTGTTTCAAGCCCTAACCCTCCATTTTGTACAAAACTCTATTTGCTACTCACATAGCCATCTAGCCTATTAGGCCTTTGGTAATGGATTTTTGACTTCTTCCTCAAATTTTGCAAATGAACCTCCAATCTAATGATGGTTTCAAATGTGGATTGTGATGACAAACATCATGTCAACTCCTTGGCATCAATTGTTTCAGACAACCTCACTTCAAACCCTACTGTTTCCTTCAAATTAGGCCTAATTAGCCCTCTTTAACAAAGCAACCCCTCTTCAAATTTGTCTCCTAGCCTTGAAACTCTCAACAGTCTTCCAAAACACTCCCAAATCAAATATTTTCACATTTTTAATCTTCTAGGATACTCTCAACATACCCAACTACAAAACCCTCCCTAAATTGGCTTAAAACTAGGGCTTTTTGATTCTAGGGTTTCCAAACACTTCCAAGACTTAATTTTTGACTTTTTGCCATTCATTCATCATTGCTCAACTACTGCAACTCAAAAATGTACCTCTTGTTAAGGCAGATTATTTGCTGCTATACCCTGGGGTCCACTTTCATGCATTTTCTCATGCTAAATCACTATGCACATGTTAGATTTCCTCTTCCCTACACATTTCTCTATTATTTTTTCATGGTACATGTTAGAATTGATCCATTTCATAGGTTTTCAGCCATTCACACCATGAAACAGATCATTTATTCATTTAAAACCCTCAAAATTGTGTAAAATCTGCACTTTTTCTATACACAGTCAGCAAGAAAACGTAAAAGAATTGATTCTTATTAAATTTCAGAGCATTCAAAGGTTTGAAAACATGTAAATATAAATGCTTAATTCATCACTTTGATTCAAACTTCAATAGAAAATCAATAGGCTGCCAAAAAGACAAAAAAAATGCAAAAAAAATGTAATTTTTTGCTTTTTCTTGAGAACAGTCTGTACAATTCCTTCAAAACTTCATCAACCTCCATACAAGTGACTCTCTTGGGGTTATAAACAAATTCCCAAACTGTTCCAACCAACTAAAGTCGGTTCCCATTTCATTAAAGCTAATTAAATCCCTAAACTCACTTTCCCGCCTAAGCTGAAATTTGAAAATTTGAAATTGCAAATTTGAAATTTATTAACATCCACCCTCTAAAAACTATTGGATATTCACTATCCAAGTTTATTTGATCTATTTAAAGCATAAGATCATTAATCAAATCCATAAAACATAATTTACCCCTTACATTGCATTTTTGACCTAGATTCCTTATTAGGAACCTTGAAACTTTGAACATTCTTATTACACTTATTCAACCCAAATGCCATTATAGGCTCCAAAAGGTTATAATTAATGTTTTGAATTGCTTGGAAGGTCCTCCTGACCCCTACACTCTCTTGGTTGTTGAAGTGCTCCTTGAAGGTCCTGGGTGCTCCTACACCAGACCCATAAGTCCTTTTTCTTGGAATGAAAAGTAGTTTGAACCAACATAGTTTGTTCAATGTTGTTAACAGTCTTAGGTTTCCAAACCTTTTTAATTTTTTGTTGTTTTGATTGCATATTAGTTCTGCATTGTTTGACAGAATGTCCTAAAGCATTGCATTTAAAACATCTAATCTATCTAACAAAACCATAGTGTTGCCTAAGACCAAACCTCGGTATTCTAGGATTCATAAGCCTTCAAGTGTTCACCTTATGGCCAAATTTGTTGTAGAAAAAACAATAACCATAGAAGAAAGGATTGAATCTGTATGAAGATCTATTACCTCTTAAAAATTGAACATGATCCTTACCAAATTTTGAGTGATTTGAACCTGAACCTTTGACTTTAGAAGAGGGGTTTTATTTTGCATTGTCAGTTGAGCATTCACCCTTTTCAAAACCAACACTAGTTTTATCTTTATACATCTTCTGCTTGCTGAGCATCTCATTCAGTTTTAGAGTGCTTTCATATTTTTCAAAGATAGACTACTTCTTCTTCCATTTTTTGAATTTCTTGACCTTTGCAGCTTATAGTCTCTCGAAGATAGTCTTCAACTCTTTTAGCTTCTTCAAGCTGAGTTTTCAGAGAGACCATTTCTTGATCTGGTTTATGTTCTTGAGCAAGAACTTGTTTTTTGAGATTTCTCACCTCTTGTAAAGCACATTTCAGCTCACTTTCAAGATCTACTTCACCTTCTTCAACATCAATAGTGTTTGAATCATTTTGCTGAGTAATTTCAGCCATGAACAAAGTTTCATCTTCTTCAACTGATGAATCTTCAGACTCAATATCATATTCATCCTTACTAAACAGACTTTTCTTCTTTTTGAAATTGAAGTTTCGTTTAGGTTTGAAGGCCTTCTTCTTAGGCTATTTTCCAGTTGTCTCGTTGTCACAGATTTGATCATCATAGGGACACTTTGCAGCAAAGTGACCTATTTTGCCATAGTTAAAACATTTAAAGGGAAGTTTTCCCTTATATTTTCCTAATCCCTTTTTAAATCTTCTAACAAAATGGGATTCTTTAGAATCTGACAAATCTGATTCACTGACTTTGACTTTTTCTTTCTTTCCAGTGTTAAAAGAAGTTTCTTTTCCTATTGAATTGTTTTTGCTAGTTCTCATTTCATAGGCAGTAAGTATTCCTTGTAGGTTGTCTAAGGTACGCTGATCAAAGTGTTTCTTTTCTTCTAGGGCTGAAACCTTAGATTCAAATTTGGATGGTAAGGTTCTAACAACCTTTGTGACCACATCAAATTCATTAACATCTTGACCTAGACCTTTCATTTCATTGACAACTTCATCAACTCTTAGGAAATATTCAGCCACTTTTTCATCATCCTTCATTTTCAACTCCTCAAACTGATGTTTGAGAGTAATGATTTTTGACAGTTTGACTTTCTCATTCCCTTGATATATAGTTTCAAGTTTTTCCCAGATATCATGAGCAGATTTGCAATGCATGACTTTAATGAACACATCTTTAGTTAACCCACACAGGATGGCATGCTTAGCTCTGGCATTTGTTTCATACCTCTTTTTTTCAGCAGGATCAATGGGAATAAAGGTTGGTACATTGTAAGAATTTATAACCATGCTCCAAACATCAACATCAAAAGAAATAAGAAAAGCTTCCATTCTAATTTTCCATAACACATAATTTGTTCCATCAAATAACAGAGCTCTAGTTATAGAGGCACCGTCTTGAGAATGTGCCATTAAAAACAAACTCCAAGACCAAGATCAATCCAAGGTGATTAAAACCTATTAGAGGACCCTATGCTCTGATAACAATTGTTGGAGTTAAAATGAAACTGAGAGGGGGTGTGAATTAGTGACTTAACAGATTTGACCAATTTTCAAAAATTCAAAAACATAGCTCATATTTGATCTCAATATTACTCTAATTAATGCATTCATGAGTTGAATGTAATCATTCATAAATAGAATTGAGAAAAGTAATGATCCCAAGAATGAATTGAAACAAAAACAACACAGTAAATTTGTGAGAATAGAGAAGAAAAAAGAGACACAAAATTTTTTTGAGTGGAAAACCCTCCTGGGGTATAAAAACCACTCCCAAAATGCCTTCTAGGCTTAATCTTTTAATCAACTATTCACAATGCCTTATAGGCTGATTTTTGAGCACCCACTCAAGGAGCACCAACCCCTCGTTTAGAGATATCTATCTCAAGGAGTACCAATCCCTCAAATTATGATATGAACAACAATAATAACTTAGAGGATTTCTCTTTTTTTAGTTAAGCACATATTTCTCTATTTTCTCGTCTACAAAATACCTTAAAGATTAATAATTGAGTCCCTAAAATACTACATAGAGAAGAAATTTGCAATCTCTACATCTTGTTATTCAGATCTTATTACAGAGTTTTTTCCATACATTTTCATATAGCCAAGGAATGATAATCTCAGAATTACAACAATAGCAACAGAAAAGAGTTTCCTACTTCTATTTATACATCTGCCAAATAGGTAACTGTCCTCAAGAGTAACGGCTAAAAAACCAAACAAAACAAGAGTCATTTCACCTAGCTAAGAGCCATCATCAACAAGTCTGAAACTTATGAGATCATTTCTCTACATAAAAAGTACAACTGCCCACCACAAAAAATCATTACCTCTAATGTATGAAAGACAAAACTTAGTTAGGGCATTATTTGTCATATTAGTAACAGAGATGCAGAGAGCAGTTAAAGAAAATGGTGATTATAAACTAGTATGTGTAGCATGAAATGCATAAATAAAAATACTAGAAAAATCTTCAACTCTCATGGCTCCATCAACCATTGTCAAGCTTCCAGCCAAAGAGGCACATCAAACATAGCAGCCATACCATTCATTTCTGAACCAAAAATGAATTTCATCCTGGCAATACCATTACAACCAGCAACAATAGAAAAGAAAAATTTATGAAGCTTTCTTATGATGGTAGCCAGGCTAGGGTTTGATACCCAACTAAAAGAATAAAACCACAAATTTTACCCTAACATTCTTTTCAATCAATGTAATGGTATGCCGAAGGAAACTTTAATGCTAGACATTCCCCTTAGTTCTCGCTTTCACTGTGACACATCAAAGTCGGGGAGAAGTCATAAAGAATAAATTATGTCTCATTGATGGGCTTCCTTAGTGCATTATTCATTCGCTGAGACACAAGGAAACTTCTCACTGAGTTTTACTGTTTCAGTCACTATCACTGAGACCATATGATATTAAAGAGACCTCTCAGAGATTACTTTATGTCATACAGAAGGTCTTTGTCATTTCTAAGTCGCTAAGACAAGAGCACACTCTCACTGAGATATAACCTTCATTTGTCCTCACCAAGACAATACAAAGTCGGGGAGACACTATATAGATTGCTCTATGTTTCACTGATACTCCCATCCATCATCTTGTGTGTCATTGAGACAAGTTAGATCCTATGTCGATGAAGTCCCTTTATTGCCGGTCGAGGAGACATGATGAGTTTACTAAGACATCATTCCGACGATATAACTCATGCCGATATGTTTTTTCCATGTGCCGATCAACAAGACACAAAGTGCTCGATGAAACATCATGCCAAAAGACCAAACTCCTACCAAAAGCACTCCATAAGATTTAGTCGGTGAGAAATAACCCTTTTTGCTATGACCCTTCACTGAAGCCTTAAACTCTTTTCGATATGCATTTTTTCAATGAAAGTTGGTGTGACATAGCAATTTCGCTGTGACCACATACCAACGGTATTACTCCTACCAAAAGAGATCACTGACTATCACTGAAACAAAAAGGAAGTCTAGCTGAAAGGTACCTGCCTGAATGAAAAAATCTAATTGACATGATATCAGAAAAGTCTTGCCAATAGGAAACACAGACATTTCAAAAAGGATCAGGGAGACCCTAGCATTCTCACACCAATATGTGTAATCCTTCAAAAAATGTGAGTTCAAAGAATGTAATCAAATGAAATACACCTATGGTATGCATGGAGAACCATTTGAAAGGGATTTGGTCATCAAGGACAAATTATAAACACAACTGAGATCCAACAGGTGCACCTATGCAATTGAGGTAGACTTAAGCTATATGATTCCTACTTGTGCAATCTATCCACAATGGCAATGAGAAATAGAGAGATGCAAACCCAATTTGGTATAAATTGTATAAGCAATATCAATGTGAAGTTTATGAATATGTTTAGTTAATAGATGTGAAGGTTTTTTGAATTTTTTTTTTATATAAAACTAATTGATTAAATGTTTGAGACCAGTGCCTTGTTGGGTGTATCGATTCAAGTGAAAGTCCAAGACTAGTGACTTGTATTTAATAGAAATTCCAACTGTTTGGCATGCAAATATTGGTTTATAACTTGTATAAACCTGCAAGAATGTAATTACCAAATTATTCTTAGTGATCCAAAAGATACTTCCAAATTATTGTGAATGACTAAAAGGATTTAATCTTTACTTGAAAGAACCAATTAATCATGCCACACAAATACAAAAAATGTGCATTGATAAATTGAGTATATACTTAATATATCAATTTAAATAACAAAGAAATATCAACCTTGGAGACAACTTGATAATATTTTCAATTAATTCAACAAATAGTTGATACCAGTATGAGGCCACAAAATTAGAGATCTTTCATTGATTTCTCCAAAATTTTATACATGCATCATGGTCTTTTGAAATGTAGACATTATATCATCCCTATTCACCTATTACTTTTTCCTATCCTCCCTCTAATTATTCCTTTTGGTCTTTTCCTATCTTACTTATATGAGAGGAAACAAGATTTAGATCAAAGTACATGTCTTTTGGTAACAAAACATAATTATGAAATTAAACACATCTGAGATAACTAAACAACATGTGTGCTAATCCATTAGTCTTCAAGTAAAAACTTGTAGTCATTTAAGACCTCTACAAAGATTCTTACTATATGATTAATTTCTCCTTGTGATAATGATGATCAATCCTTATTAGAGCCCAAATACTTCTCTTGCCACTTATTGATTGTTAGATCATTTGGCCATTTGAGTTCTTGTGTTGTGAGATTTTTGAGGTGGCTCTTCCATCTATTCTCAAGTAGGTTCCTAACATCTACCACAAATTTTGAGTATCCACTGTCTAATATGACAATCTCATCAAGCAAGACATGGAATTTGTTAAGGTTGATATCCCCATCATTCTATAGATGTGCGAAGCATTGAGAAATTATTTGATCAAACTCATCTTTCCACTTATCCACACCTTTTAATTGATTATCATCTTTGATGATCGAATGGTTGAAGATGTATTTAATAGAATCAAATACATTCCTCCTATTTTCCAATTTCTTCTTCATATCTATTCAAGTACTTATGCTCCTCAATTACCCCCTTTACCATTTCCTGCATTGGTTAGAGTCTTGGAGGGGAATCTAGATCCTTTGTGTGGCTTTGCATAGAGTAGTCAGAATGTGATAAGTAGGCTTCCATCTCTTTTGGAGTTCCTCAAAGATACAAGAGTTGGCATTTATTTATTCCAAGGATTTAACCAAATTACTAAATATTTCATGTACTCCAGCTATTTTTTCCTTCAATATCCCAATTCTATACTCCAATATCCTTTTCAAGGTATCTAGGATGTTATGGTTTACATCTTCCATATTATGCTTCTTGAGCTTATCAATTTCCTCTTTCATATGTTGTATTTGTGGATCTTCAACTTGGATAGGTGAGTGATAAACAAATACCTCATTCCCTCTTGCTTTGGTAGCCTACTATAATTGTTGTTTTAACTTTGAATTTTCAATAAACAATTTTTTTATTTCATCATTTTATCATTTTAGTCTTTTCTCATATTCAGTTATTTTCTTTTCCATATTCTCCACCACATCTTTGGTGAACATTGCAGAGTGCATGGTTATAGTTGTAGCCTCTATAGGAGTTGTGTCTTTCATAATTCTTACCATGTTTGACCCCCTCATTTCTTGTACTACATTTAAGAGACAAGGCTTCCTTGTGCTTTTTTGTTTTGTCCATGAGGAAAGAGTTTGGGTGGTAGGGTTGTACCCTATTCCTGAAACACCCTCCATCTGGAAGCCTAAAAATTTTGGTTGGGGCATGGCAGCTACAAGCTAGGGATTTAACCAACTGAACATCAATGAAAATGTTTGGAACAATCAATTTGGCTAAGTCAAGGGTCCACAGGTTTGATGCTGGAACCCTCTCATTTCCGTTTCTATAGAAATACCAATACAAATTCCACCCTGATTGAGGAATGGTAGGGTCTCTACATCCCTTAGATAGATCTTTGAAAACACTTTTTGGCCTCTTATCAACTAAACCAATCAATAAAGAAAGTAATGGTTATTGTAAAGAGGGTTTTCTATTTTTAGTTTCATCTTACTTTTGCTTTCTTTTGTGCCATTGTTAAATTCAAAGAGGAACATATCTTACCTAAAAATGTAATTCACCTTGGAGAATTCCCTTCACTCCTACACCTTGAGATCATCTACACTTGGATTCTATTGTTATGAATGATAAATATCAGTTTACTTCGTTTATCTCCTCACAAAGATGCATTAATTCTCAAACCATAAATTCACATCACTGAAATCTTTTGTATTGGGCTCATTTTAATATTTTGAAGTTGGTTGATGTGACTGGCATGCTTTAAATGTCTTAATGGATGCCTTACCATTTTACCTTGCATCATATTTCACTCCCCTATGGTACCCCAACATATTATCCTTCTTTAGTATACCTAGTGGGTGATCCCACAATAGTGGTTTACAATTTTTGGCCAAACTAGACACTAAAACAATTTTTTCTTGTAGACAATAAAAAATGTCCTAAGTCCATAGGCATCATTTTTCTTGGTTGGTTTCCTTCGATAATTGAATACTTTTAATTATTCAATTAAGTTTGATCACATTCCTCTATTAATTAAATAATTTTTAATTATTTAATTTATTCACCTTCTCATCTTTATTCTATCTTGATCAATTAAAATTGTTTAATTGTGTCACTAATTTCTCCCTCTTCTTCAATAGTTAAATAAATTATTATTTATTTAATTATTTTGTCATCTTTCATCTATAGTTAAATAATTACCATTAATTATTTATCTATTCATGGTCTTTTAATTCTTCTATAGTTAAATAATTATTAAAATTATTTAACTATCCCATGCCACCTCCCCTATTAAATAATTAATCTAAATTAATTATTTAAAGTCTAATTTTCATTTCTCCATTTAATTAAATTGATAAATTTACTTTAATGCTCATCTTTTCATTTTTCCAAATAAATAATTTGAGAAAATTATTTATTTTCCACTTGTCAATTTCCTCCACTCTCTCCATTTTTGAATAAATAATTTAAAATAAATTATTTATGCACCACTTGGTCAAAGATGCTCTGTCATAATTCCCTATCATAACATTCATTTCTATCATAGCCTGCATGTCTTGCATGTCTTTCATAGCTGTCAATGTCATAGATTTTCCATGCATGGCATATTTTTGGTGCATCAATTCTAGACCGTTGATCTTGGCATCTTTTCTGAGACTTAATCTCAACCATCAATTTCGTAACATCTCTCTCATGCATTCTCATCCATTGATCTTGGAATCTTTCTAGAAGATTAATCTCAACCATCCATTCGAATGGTTGTCTATAAAAGCAACCTTCCTTCTCCATTTTTAGCTTAACAGCTAATTGTCTCCAACTTTCTTGCTACCATTTGTAGGTTTTGCACAGGTGTTTCAACAAATCTGAGGGAAAAGTTGCATAACAAGAAGAAGGAGAGCAAGAGAAGTGATTCAACTTCAAGCATGTGAAGTATTTTGATTTAATATTTTATTTTCCTTATGCTTTTATTGTTTTCTCTTGTTTGGATGAGGTTTAATAGCTTAGTAGTGTTGGCTGTCACTTTATATATGCTATTTGATTTCTAACCCCATCTCACATTTGGTGAACCTGACATGAATTTAGTTACTAATTTAATTTAGATTAGATTTTTCTTTTTACATTTTTTTTCTTCTTTCTTAATGTAGCTTTTAAACTTAATTTTAAATTTAAATTAGATTTTAAATTTAATTGTAGGTTTAAATTATATTTTAAATTTCATTTTTATTTAATTTAGCTTAGATTTTTAAATCATGAAAAATCATTAATTTAGATTTTACTTGGATTTTTAGTTTATTTTTTATTTTTTAGCTTTTGGCTTTCTAAATTAGATTCTTAGTTTAGAGTTAATTTAGAATTTAGATTTAATTTAGTTTTTAATTCTGAGATTAGTTTTTAACCTTAGATTAGTTCTAATCTAGAGTAATTTTTAATATTGGCTTTTAGTTTTATATTAATTTTAATTTAGAATAGTTTTTAATTCTAATTAATTGGAATAACTTTTTTTTAAGTTTTTAATTAGTGTCTAACTTAGAAAAGTTTTAAATTTGGATTAACTTTGAATCTAGATTAGTTTTTAATCTCTAACTTTAGATTTTTAATTTAGATTAACTTTTAATTTTAAATTAGCTTTTTATCTTAGAATACCTTTTTTTTTTCTAGATTAATTTTCTTTAAATTTATGTTAGTTTTCATTTTGGTCAAGTTTTGGTTTTGTGACTAATTTTGTTAATTTAGTTTCTCTTGCTAGGTTCATTTGGAAAAGAATTGAAACTCAAAACATATGCTTGTCAAAGAAAGGAGGCATGAAATTACTAATGAGATTTTGATGCAGGACATTCAACGAAGACATGATTTTGAAACCAATTGTCTTTAAAGATTAGAAAACACTTCAATTGGTGCATTAAAAATGAACAATTGTCTTCTTCCACATAGGCTTAACTAGGGGGTCAATGAACACTGTTTGTTGTGCTTGAGATGGTAGGGAGTATTCTCTCACCTTGTGCAAAACTTGGTGATCAGAAACTAGACCCATCTATTTTATGTGTCACCCCGATTTAATAATCAAAGTATCCTCTCCCCTTGTGCACTTCTGTGATCCTAGGTGCAAGAGAAATGGTTATTGACTCTAGAAATTGGGCCTGTTCTGGTGGGAAAAAGTACTCACCCCAGGATGACTCAGACCGGTAGCACCCTAAACCCGAGGGACTTCCAACTGGTATATAAAAGTGGATTCTTGGGGAAGCCCAAGAATCACGTGTATGGCTCCAACAAGATGGATCCGAAAGGGGACTCTTGCCATATGGATCATGCCCTATGAACGAAATGCCTGTATTAAACACCTTTTGTTTTAGGGGCCAACCATTCTTTAGTCATTGCTTGGTATAGTGTAGGGTACAGTATCATGCCTGAAGACACTCACTACTAATCCCCTTGAGTAGAGATAGCAGTTATTGAGAAGTCACTACCCAAGAATTCAAAGTTGGTGTGCTCAAATGATGTTAATGAGCCATGGAGGGGAGCCAATGCCACCAAACTTCTAAGCTATCTACTCTCAAGAAGGAAAGGTGTTTAGCACCAATTCAGGGTATATTGGTGGGCTATATCAAGTATACAAACCCTTGGCCTATTGGGCTATTAGGATTTTTCTTGTCTCATGTGTGTTTGCATACACCAAAACATCATGCTTGTCAAGGTTTTTTTTGGATTTTCAAACATTATTCACCACATTCACAAATTTGAACACAAACAATCGACCTCAAACAAACATCATGTAGAGAAACTTGCAATGTCTCAAACTTTGCAAACCTCAAAAGGTCCAACAACATAAACATCCCACGTGAACCTATCACTTAGATTTCTTGGGTCATCATCCTTTAGTTTTGATCTTTCAATCCTTTCATTCCACCTAGCCCTTGCATATTCAAGGTCCTTACATATTCATATCCCTTTCATCCTAGTACTTGCATGTTCCTAATCTTGCATACATAGGTCACATTACATAGTCCTTGCATACATATACCATTCCACCTAGTTCTTTCATGTTCAACCCCTTTTGCATATCAAGACCATCTCACCTAACCTTTGCATGTTCTAAGAATTTATCCCTTTTCATATTCATCATCGATCAAATAAAACCTTTAGCTTGCACTTAGGCTACTCTTCCTAGGTCTTGAAATCAAACTATTGGCTATCTATCACCCACATCACTTGAGGTTCACCATCCTTGAGTTAGGGAAACATACCATTCTCCTTGAGTAGGGAAATCCTTTTGGAGTCCATCATCTCCTACATACCCTCTCTTGATTATTGGTCCTTGTGTCTATCCATCATAACACAAGTAAAGCCTTTACATCATAACCAACCTTGGACCTAGAGTTTCCTTTTAACTTTTGCATTCTTAGCTTGTCATATCATACCATACCATTTTCATATCCCATCTTAGAATCATCTCCTTTTCTTTTGCATCCTAGTCTTAGGTCTCATACATTACCTTGGATTGAAAATCATAAGAAATCACCTATGACCCCTAGAATAAGAGAAAAAATGTTTCAAGAAGGGAACCCTTGGGGAAAAGACTTTGATGGGGAAGATCACATTAGTGTTGCAACTAGTGAAGCAAGTGAAAATGATAGTGAAGAAATAACACAATCCACCATAAATGAAGCTCTCAATGATAATAGATTCACTAAAATTATTATGGAGTTAGTCAAATGTAACCCACAACAATACTTCAAGGCCCTTGCTGATGAAGGAATTAAAATGCCTCCTTATTTTGACATATCATTACTCACAATGAATGACCAACCTAAATCTAGTGAATCTAAGAATCCCAAAACAAACAATGATGGTAGGATCAAAGATCATAGACCCTTTTATCTACAACCTAGTTACAAGCGATCTTCAAAGACATAAAAAACTACACCTACAAAGTATCCTATTTTGGATGAGCTTAGAACATTACGACAAGAATTGGATACTCTCAAGAATAGTAAAAAATTGACTCACAAGTTCTCCATTGAAGACATATGTCCTTATCCCTTCGATCCAAGCATACCAATGCCACCTTTTCCCAACCATTGGGACATACCAAAACTTGACAAATATAATGGAAAAGGAGATCCTAAGAACCACTTAAGACAATTTTGTGCCACTACCATGGAATTTGCAATTGATGAAACATACCTTATGAGATTATTCCCCTGCAGTCTCGGAGGAGAAGCTATGGAATGGTTTTCACGATTATCCCCAACCATCAAATCTTTACAAGAATTGGCTAATAAATTTGTCTCTAATTATAGTTTCAATTATGACCTTAAAGTGACCATGACAAACCTTTTCAACACTAAACAAAAACAAGGTGAATATTTTGTTTCATTTTTACAAAGATGGAGACATTTAACAAAACAATTGCATTATTCCATTCCTAATCAAGAATTGGTTGACCTCTTTTGTCAAACTTTTAACAAAGAAATTGGAAGGGAACTTCACCTCAAATGCTTGGATTCCTTTGATGAAGCCATAGAAATGGGATTTTGAATTGAACAAACCCTCATCGATGATGGAACTATTAAACATAATAATGACAAAGATCAAAAATCAAATTCAAACAACAAGACCCCTTTTTGGGTTAAGAACAAGAATGTAGTCAATGACGAAGTTGTCGATGCAAAAACAACTAAAAAATCATCACCTTTTTACAATCTCAAAGGTTCATCTTCTAATAAAGGAAAAGAGAAACAAAGAAGTTCCCCTAGACAAAATTTTACACCAATTGGACAATCACTTGAATCCACATTAAAAGAACTTCTTGAAATTAATGTTATAACACTACCCAAAATAAGGGAATATAATCCACAAGTCAAACCCCCATGGTGGAATGAAGATCACTTTTGCGACTATCATAGACACAAAGGACATAAGACTAATAGTTGCAATAAACTTTGACATTTAATACAAGACTTTATTGATGACAGTAAGATATAAGTTGATGGACACACTCCTTCTGGTAACTCTAATCATGAGATGTTTAAAAACTCTCTCCCTAAGCATGACAAGGATAAAGGAAAGGCTCTTGAATCTAGTAATGGTGTAAATTATACTACTGCTAAGCATGACTATACCATACATAACATCACTAAGGTCGATAATCATGTCAACACTTTCAACATAAAAGGAAAAGAACCTGATTGCAAGGTTACTACCCGCAAAGGCACCATTATCCTTAAAGGTCCTAATGCAAAATCTGCTACACCTATTTCACAATACAACCTCATAGAGCACTTAGGAAAAACACCCGCACAAATTTCTATACTCTAGATACTACGCCTATCTCCTAAGCATAAAGCTATCCTAGATAAAGCACTTGCTACTGCAACAGTGCCTACAGACTTACATGTAGATCAATTCCAAGCTATGGTGGGACACATCACTTCTCCTCACACTCTCACTTTTATTGAAAATGATGATTCATCCCTTCTCCAATCACATAATGCAACTTTACACATTGATGTCCTCATCCATAATGTTAAGATCAAGCAAGTTTTGATAGATGGAGGAGCAGGCCTTAATATTTGTACTCAAGAATTGATCACAAAATTAAGGTTCTCTAAAAATGAAGTTGATCCAAGTAAAAAGATTACCATAAAGGCATATGATGAAGAGGAACACTCATCTAAAGGAGCAGTTACTCTACCAATTAGAATTGGCCCTATGGTAAAGGATGTGGTTTGCCAAGTCCTTGATCTCCCACTGACCTATAATATCCTCTGTGGAAGACCTTGGATTCATGCAATGCAAGCAGTACCTTCTACATACCACCAGTGCATTAAATTCCCCGACAATGGTGTTGAAATCACAATACGAGGAGATCCAAACCCTTTCATGTATTGCCATAATCTAATCCCTAAAACTGAAATCATAATCCCAAGCAATCGTGAAGCATTTCCTTCCCAAGCATATGTTGATCCTGAGTCCTTAAAAGCATCTTCCTCAAAATCCAATGCAGCTAAGATCAAAATGTAGGCAAAAGACCAAGGAGTGGGAGAATATACCTTGAATCATGCTCTTTGCATTAGAAAACTACCTTTATCTCCTCACACCTATGGAAAACCACAAATGACTAAGACCACATGAGATACAAATACTACAATGATTTGTAAATCAACTACTTTCAAAAAATGGGGAGCCCTTTATAATGAAATAGAAGAAGCTGATCTCCTAAAATGGTTATACAAAGATGAAGATACAGAAAAAGAACAAATTGAAATAAAGATACCTGTTTAACAATATGGTAAATGATTTGATATTATGAAAGAAATGGGATATGATGGTAAAAGTCCTCTTGGCTTACAGAAATAGGGTATCTTGGAACCAATACAACCTACTCATATGCAAAAAGTCCCTAGTTTAGGATATGATGCATAGAAAGATAAGACCTTGAATACCACATGTGCTTCAAGTAAGGAAGTAGAGTCCTCTAATGCTACACAGACAAATGAGGAAAGTGCCATTGATGACTTCATTGAAATTTGTGACTATGATAGTGTCCCTACCCCTGAACCTGATCATAATATTTGTACCCTTGAATCCATTCAAAATATTAGTTTGAATCATAATTCTTTACCCTTGGTTCACCCCAACCTCATTGATTTTGATCAAAAAGGACCACCACAATTGGATGCATTTGAAAATGATGAGGCAATCATAAATTTTCTAGGAGCACGAGAAGACACACCCCTTGAGGATCATAAAGTAGGCTTCATCATAGAACTCAAGAGTGTGGTTTATTTTGGGGGGAGTACCAAGCCTTTCAATCACAAAATTATTGAAAATAGAAATAGGTCTTCTAGTGAAAACTACTCTGTGGCACTATTAGACCTAAAAAAAGTAAAAATAAAGGAAGTATCCAAGGGTGAAAACCTCTCCAAGGCACCTGAGGATGGAAGTCTTGACACACTTCCCTTAGCAGTATATCATGAAAAATCATCTATGTTGGTAGAGAAGATAGTACCAACAAATTTTGGCACAAAAGAAAAACCAATGATAATTCATTTAGCAGAATCATTAACACCTGAAGAGAGAATGGAGCATATGTAGTTTTACAAGGAAAGACAAGTTAATTTTGCATGGTCCTATGCAGATATGCCAGGACTTGATCCAAATTTAGTAATGCATCACTTGTCTTTGCCATCAGGGGCAAAACTTGCTAAACAAAAGTTGAGAAAAATGCACCCACACATTGCTTTATTGGTAAAAGCTGAATTACAAAAGTTGCTAGATGTGGGATTTATCAGACCTATTGACTATCCTGATTGGATTTCAAATTTAGTACCAGTTTCAAAGCCTAATGGGGGCATCTGAGTTTGCACATATTTTAGAGATTTAAACAAAGCTTGTCCTAAGGATGACTTCCCACTTTCCAACATTGACATGATAGTGGATTTGATAGCAGGGCATGAAATGTTATCCCTCATGGACGGTTTTTCAGGCTACAATCAGATAAAAATTTCTCCTAAAGATAAAATTAAGACATCATTCACTTGTCCTTGGGGAACCTTCTGTTGGAATGTCATGCCCTTTGGGTTGAAGAATGTTGGAGCTACCTACCAATGTGTAATGACCACTATCTTCCATGACATGATGCATAACTATTTGGAAGACTATGTAGATGATTTGTTGGGAAAATCCTACACCAGAGCAGGACATTTAGAGATCATGGATAAAATTTTCACAAGATTAGAACAATACAAGGTCTGATTGAATCCAAAGAAATGTTCCTTTGGGGTAACCTCTAGTAAACTCCTTGGATACATTGTATCATCTAAAGGAATTGAAGTTAATCATGAAAAAACAAAGGCTATACTTGAAATACCTCCTAATAATATCAGATAGTTGAGATCATTAGAAGGAAAACTTCAGTTTATTCATCATTTTACATCACAACTTGCAGATAAATGTCAACCCTTTCAGCATTTGTTACACAAGAATGTTTCATTTAGATGGGATGACAAGTGTGAACAATATTTTTAGAAAATCAAAGAATATCTTATGACACCACCAGTATTAGTACCTCCTATGTATGATAAGCCTTTACTTCTATATATATCCACAACTACCACAATACTAGGGGCACTTTTGGCACAACATGACTCTGAAGGAAAGGAACATGCAATCTATTACATCAGTCATACTCTAGTGGGATACGAGCTCAATTATAGTCCTATTGAAAGAGCATGCCTTGCTGTAGTTTTTGCACCACATAAGCTAAGACATTACATGCTTACACACTAGAAAAAGCTCATTGCAAAAATTGACCTCTTAAGTACCTCTTGAACATAGCAACACTCACAAGATGATTAGCTAAATGGGTGATGATTCTTAGCGAGTTTGATATTGAGTACATTGAAAGAAAAGCAATCAAAGGACAAGCTATCGCAGATCAACTTGCCGATGCTCCTATGACAGATGATCATCCTCTTATTATAGATTTTCTTAATGAATCAATCTTCAACATGGAATCTACACATCTATGGACTTTATATTTTGATGGCTCCTTCACACAAGGTGGTTCTAGTGCTGGAATTCTCTGTCATGCCACAAGGGGATTGTATACCTAAAGCTTATAAGATACAATTTCCATGTACCAACAATATTGTAGAATATGAGGCTTTACTTTTGGGCTCCGTATAGTTGTGCAATGGAAGATCCTTGAGTTGCGTGTTCTTGGTGACTCTTAGCTAGTGATCAAACAAGTTAATGTTGACTATAAAACAAAAGATGAAAAATTGATGCCTTACAAAAGAATGGTGGATGATTTCAAGGCCTATTTCACATCAATCTCTTTTGAGTAGATTCCTTGAGATAACAATAGAGCTATTAATGCAATGGAAACAATTAGTTCACTTGTAGAAATACCAAGTAATGCCACTTACTGTGAGTTCCTAGTAGAACCTCTTTTGGAACCTGCTTACAATATACCACAATCTGAAATGATTTGTCTCATTGTTGGTCCTAATTCCCAATGGTATGGGGATATTTATACCTATCTTCAAGATAACACCTTTCCATCAAACCTATCCAATAAATCTCATAAAACCTTTATCTCTCAAGCTTCCCGCTATGTTATCTTAGCTGATACCCTTTACCGCTGAGGTCTCGATGGTACTTTACTTAGATGTCTTGAGCATAATGAGGTAAAAATTGCTTTACAAGAAGTACATTAAGGTATATGTGGAGCACATTCTAGTGGCCCTACCTTAGCCAAGAAACTCTTGCATATGGGTTGTTATTGGACTACAATGGAAAAGGATGCTTATCAGTTTGTTAAAAAATGCAAGCAGTGTCAAAAACATGCAGACTTGATACATGCTCCTACACAAGACTTGCAGTCTCTTGGTACACCATGTCCCTTTTATCAATGGGGACTTGATCTCGTGGGCAAGATCCATCCACCTTCATCCAATGGTCATAAGTTCATTCTCATCGCCACTGACTATTTCATGAAATGGATTGAAGTTGTTCCTCTCACTCATATCATTGGAAAACAAATAGCCACCTTCATACTAAACTACATCATCTGTCATTATGGCATTCCTCTATCCATCATCATAGCTAATGGTCATCCTTTCAAAAATCAAGATGTCCACAAACTCTATGAGAAATTCCATATACATCATTTTCCACACCTTACTATCCTCAAGGTAATGGCCAAGCTGAGGCTTCTAATAAAACCATTCTCAAAATTCTTAAAAAGACAGTCAATGAAGTTGGTTGAGATTGGCATATTCAATTGAATCCTGCACTGTGGGCTTATCACACAAGTGTCTGCACTCCCACAGGTGCTACCCCATATGCCCTTGTCTATGGATCTGAATCCATCTTGCCCATCAAGGTTGAGTTTCCCTCTTTGTGTGTCTCTTTGTGTAATCAAATCAGTGATGAAGAATATTGAGTTTCTCGTTTGCAGGAGTTGGAATTGTTGGATGAACGAAGAAAAACTACTTTTAATCATCTTAGAGCATACCAGCAATAGATGTGTCAAAGTTTTAATCAAAAAGTGAAACTACGTACATTTGAGGTTGGGGCTCTTATTCTTCATGAAAATCCTTGCACTCAACAAGATAGAGAAAAGAAGGGTAAATTTGAGCCTAACTATTTAGGTCCATACGTTATCACTGTTGTGTATGGATCTGGAGCATACCAGTTATCTACTCCAAAAGGTGAATTGCTTAGTGATCCCATCAATAGTATGAACATTCACAAGTTTTATACCTAAATGCTTTAGAGGGAAATCTTTTCAAAGTCCTAAAAAAATACAAAAAAAAGGGAAAAGAGTACTAAAAAAATACAAAAAAAGGAAAAAAGTCCTAAAAAATACAAAAAAGAGGAAAAAGGTCTTGAAAAAATACAAAAAAATAAGGGAAAAAAGTCTTGAAAAAACACAAAAAAAGGAAAAAAGTCCTTTAAAAAAGAAGAAGAGAGAAATCCATTTGTTCAATGGTGAAAACCACTTCGGTGGTGCCTTGAGCAAGTACCATGGTGAAAACTGAGAAATCGGCACCATGTGTAGAGGCTTTGCTCCTCTTTCCTTTGGTGCTCTACTTCATCTTTTCATTCCCTTTTCATTCATCCTCAACTTCAAAATGACCTTTTCACACTCACCATGGCTTGTGAATTGTTCGACATTCCCCTTGCTTGCTCGCTTTACGACACATACTAGGTTGGTCCTATCCCTCACTAGGGCATTTCCTTAACCTTAGCTATGGGTTAAGATACTGAGCATCTTGCGGTCGGAGAAACTACCTTCTTTTTCTATCTGCTCGTCTACTTTTGTCATAAAATGTCCTGAAATAATCCAAAAAGTTCATAAAATGTCCTAAAATAATCCAAAAAAATCATAAAATGTCATGAAATAATCCAAAAAAAATCATAAAATGTCCTAAAATAATCCAAAAAAAATCATAAAATGTCCTAAAATAATCCAAAAAAATCATAAAATGTCCTGAAATAATCCAAAAAATCATAAAATGTCCTAAAATAATAAAAAAAATTCATAAAATATCCTGAAATAATCCAAAAAAATCATAAAATGTCCTGAAATAATCCAAAAAAATCATAAAATGTCCTAAAATAATCCAAAAAAAAAATCATAAAATGTCTTAAAATAATCCAAAAAAATCATAAAATGTCTTGAAATAATCCAAAAAAAATCATAAAATGTCCTGAAATAATTCAAAAAAATCATAAAATGTCCTAAAAAAATCCAAAAAAAAAATCATACAATGTCCTGAAGAAATCCAAAATATCAAATATTCCAAAAATCCCAAAAAAATAAAAAATTCCAAAAATAGTGGTACTTTTAGATCACCACACAGCTTTGAACTTCAACAAAATCAAAACATGCAAGTGTTTGACAATCAAGCAAACATTATAACATATATATCAACCCATCTTACAAATCCAACCAAACACATAAACTGTAACGAGAATTATTTTTGCATTGAAGTAGGACTCTTGTTTGTTTGTTGATCTTTGCTTATTTTATGATTTTATCTTTGGTGACATGTCTTTTAGCTTCTTTAGGATGTATTTGACTAGAGAGGCAAGGATGGGGCATGTTCATTTGTTTGTTGTTTGTGGATTGTTTCTTATTCACAGGATGACTCGTCTTAGGACATGGTTGTCTAAAACCATCGAGGACCTATGAGTCTAATGTGGATGAGAGCATTCCTTGTCTAATAGTTTCTTCCATGCAATAAGTATTCAAGTCATCTAAGGTTCTTATACCTAGATGCTTATACTTCATTACTAAATAAAAATGTAAACAATATTTAGGTCGTCTAGATGTTCATGTTATATAGATGCTTATACTAATTTGTGACATAATAAGCCCGATGATGATAAAAGCACTTAAATGGTACAAGAAGCTTCATCACCTTCATTATCTTCCATCTTCCATCTTGCATTTCATTTTCTTCATCTTTCTTGTCGCAGAGAAATCAATTAATTGCTTAACTCACTGATATATGTCTCTTGAATTAAATCTAAAATCAATCAACCTGATTCTTGAAATTTCATGTCCCCTTAATCAATTAGTCAATCCATCATTGCAACACCTTGTATTGCATAAGCATAATTCTCAATCAGCTTAATTAGCTCAATCAGCTTCATCAACTCATCAACTTGGCTATACTGGTCATTTCCATCAATTGTTCAGTTACGCCCTTCAACTTTGCATTTTCATCAAAATGTACATCACCGTTTTACCACTTACACAATATTAGGTATCTAATCACTTTCTGGACATCTATCGAGAGATTAATCTTCTTACAATCTATTCGATCAATCTCTCGAGGGGTCATATCATTCTTATCATAGTCCTTACCAAGATATCTTTGGGACATGTATCAGTTGATCAATATTTTTTTTCTTTGAAACAATGCGACAAGCTGCATTGTCTCAAAGAGTGGCAAAATGTAGACACTAAAAAATGTCCTAAGTCCATGGGCATCATTTTTCTTGGTTGTTGTCCTTCAATAATTGAATACTTTTAATTATTCAATTAAGTTTGATCGCATTCCTCTATTAATTAAATAATTTTTAATTATTTATTTAATTCACCTTCTCATCTTTATTCTATCTTGATTAATTAAAATTATTTAATTGTGTCACTAATTTCTCCCTCTTCTTCAATAGTTAAATAAATTATTATTTATTTAATTATTTTGTCATCTTTCATCTATAGCTACCATTTGCAGGTCTTGCACAAGTGTTTCAACAAATCTGAGGGAAAAGTTGCATAATAGGAAGGAGAGCAAGATAAGTGATTCAAGTTCAAGCATGGGGAGTATTTTGATTTAATGTTTTATTTTCCTTATGCTTTTATTGTTTTCTCTTGTTTGGATGAGGTTTAATAGCTTAGTAGTGTTGGTTGTCACTTTATCTATGCTATTTGATTTCTAACCCAATCTCACATTTATATCTAAATCTTTACTTTTGGGCACCTATAGTGGGTAAACCATGAGGAATTTGAAGATGATGTAAACTATAGTTTTTTGATATTTTGTCTTTAGATTCTAAATATATTTTTTCAAAATTTTTAGAATCAGATTGCACCTCTTTTTCCATTTCCCTCGAAAACTAGTTTTTTTCATAAAGCAACATTTTTAAGGAATGACGCTCACTGTATAATGCATAATTTTTTTTCCATGAAGGATAAAATCATAATTATTTTGAATATAGATTTGCAACTCCGATATCTATTTCTTCCACTTGGTTAGATAGTGTTTTATTGAATATTTTTTTCTTAATCAAGTTTTGAAATGAAACCAATTACAATTCAGACATAGGCTGACCATATAATGTGTAACTTTTTTGTATGTATCGAAATTCAATTTTTCTTTCTTTTTGGATCAAGGACTTCAATATCTGGTGTACTCATATTTTTTAAATTTTGTTTTGATAATCTACTATTTTTCCACATGTGTAGAATAGAGAGCTTGATTTTTGATGAAAAACTTACATTCACATGAAATAAAAAATAAATATAATACTCAAATTAAATTTAATTAAAATTATAATTTTTTTGAGGTTTATAATAAGGACTAAATACTTACAAAAAAAAATTCTAAATGAATTAATTTGATCCCCCAAAAGGTAAATCAAAATTGTATTTTCATTAGCATTTTCATAAGGTGTAAAGGAGACTCTGTTATAGGTGCGGTTTAAAACTAGAGGGTTCTATCTAAGGGGGCTTGGTCTAAGGTGGTTTGATAAAACCCTCTTTAATTGGAATCCTTTAAATGGAAATTTTCAAGGTTTAAATAATTATATTTTCTAAAAATATGTGATTTTAGCAAAAATTAGGATCTCCTAGAAAGTGTAAACCACTATTGTGGCAATACCCCATTGTATTGTAGGCTACCTTTATCTTCCTTACGGTACTATGGTATCATCTCAGTACTCCTCCTTAGTATACTACCCTATTGCAGGCTATGTTATGACCCCCTGTAGTATAGTGGTGTCTCCTCTTGTCATTATTCTTAAGTATACCACTCTATTGGGGGTCATGTTCTATCCCTCTATGGTATAGCGGTAAATGTTACAATGTATAGTGATATCTTCGTTTACCATCATATTGTGAGCTATATTATAATAAGCTATGGTAGAGATGTATGTTATGAGGGCTATGTGTGGTGGCTTATGTGATGGTGGTATCATGGTACAAGGCCATTTTGGCTTCATTGATAGCAATAATGTGATTTTTTAGGAAAATATTAGTGGGAATTTTAGATTTTAAATGATAAAATCCCTAGAATTTTATATGAAAATCCTCATTCTAACAAGACCAACTATGGCTTCTCATAAACCTACTACCTTGCAGAAGGAAACCAACAAAAGGACAATCAACATGTTATTTTTTCATCCACACTGCACTACATTACCCTCATTATCTCTATGCAAGCAATTGCACCACTCTTTGAATGATATGCAAACATAAATATAACTCAAACAATTTTTTTTTTGAAGCATCAAAACAACCCTTGATTATATTGATTCAAAAGATAATGCATACAATATTTGGAAACCATATAGATTGACATATATAATGAAGCATAATACAAATGTTGTATGGTGGTCATCTATTGTTATTATAGAGCATAGCTCTTTACATTTCCTATCTATGTCCAAAGGACTTATCCTATTCAACTTGACTCAAGCAAAGAATCACAAAAGGAATATAAAACAAAATTTTGTAGGGAAACACTATGCTAGACCACTTAGGTTGGAGAGTAGAAGTATGAACCCAAAAAACCAACAAAATTTTCCTTTATAGTGTAGGAATAACTAAGAATTAAAATTCAACCCCTAAACCTAGCTTAGTCAGAGTTACAGAAAAGATTAAATCCAATCAGATTACAAATAACAAGAACTCCCCCAAAAAATGAAGCAACAAATGGCCATAAAGGCCTCTCACACCTTGAGCACACTCTAGTGGAGTTTTCCTACAAATAGGCATGCCACTCTTAGGAAATCCATGATCAAATTAGGAAGAACATACCCTAACATAACCAAAACCACTGCAACATCCAAGGAAACAAATGGTGTCACCCAACAATCACTTCAGCCTTGGAAGAAGTGAAAGAAAGCAATCTATAGCCATTTGGAATTTATTTGGTAGCTGAGAAATAAATGCACCATTACTATGTACTCAATACCCATGAATAGGATCAACTAACCATTGGTAAATCACACTTTGAATTGTAGATGTCAATCAATCCTAACTGCACCAAGATCCATCATTCACTGTCAATAACTTTAAAAATTAATCGTCTGATTAATAGTTGTTCAAATCTCCACCATTGAGCACATTATATATTGTTTTCCATATGTGGGGTCGACCAGGAGATGCATCCAAAATTTTCTCATCTCGCGATCTTGAAAATGGGCCCACACAAAGCTTGTGATGTGTGTGACCATTGTTTGATCTTGCTTTCAGCCATGTATCCTCATCCTTGATCATTGACTATACCATCAATTCTTGTCAACCTTAATGGGTCATGCAATCAACATCACCTTCACATTGCCACGTCAGAGAGACACTGACAAAGGTCTAAACAATTCCATAGAGTCTCATCGACAATACTTCTATACTCCTTATCACTCCATCGTGGAGAATTCTCCTGGACTCTCATCAATACATAAATGTCTCACTAATAACATAGCTATTAGTATGTCAAAGAGACATGGAAAAAACTCTTCTCGACACCGTATTGTCTCATGAATAAATCTCCATAGTGTTTCCATCACTATGTCAAAGAGACATAGCGCACTATCTCACCGACCACACACTAGCATGCTGAAAAAGTTCTCATTACTCCTTATCACTCCATTGGTAAGTCACTAAATGTCTAAACATAAGAACCTCTATTCAAAGGTTACAATGTTTGAAAAATCCTGTGACCTACCATAACAAAGAGATCACCAAGTCAGGAAATTTCAAAACTTGAAAACCCCATGACACAATTTCAAAAAACCATGAAACCCATGACTTATAGAAAGTTTCAAAATACTTGAAATGGCCATAGATTTTACAAGCACCACCAAGTTTGATGAACTCTATAAAAGTGAAAATGAGTTAAGTGGTGAGTTCGATGAACTATATAAAAGCATAGCTGAGTTAAGTGGAGATTTTGAAGACCTATATAAAAGTGCACTTGTGTTTGAATATCATATCAAGATGTTTCTTAAATAACAATTATCATGAAGGTAGCATAGTTGGGAGTTTGAAAAACTACACAAAATATTGCCCAAGTTTGCATGACTGAGCAAAGCACTACCCACATTCATCATGGCTATCAAATGGACCGAGCCCCATCACTTGAAAATTTGCAAAGTCTAAGCGTACTTGTGGGTTGCTATGTGAATCTCGCCATCATCTCATTGTTGTTGTTTAGCAGCAAGGTCACCCCGTCTATCCACATTGCAGATTTTATGCTTGTCATCATTGTCCCATCTTTGGGAGTCCACCAAACAAAAATGCTAAGTCAAATCTGCATGTAGGTCATCCTCTGTGGGTGGTCATATGTGGATCACCCCTCCTCCATCATCATTCCTTAATGGACAATTGTTCATGCCATCCCGCATGGTGGGTTCCATAGGAGATGTCTCCCTTCACAAACCTTGAAGATTGTTAATGCACAACTTAAGTCTGTGAGTTTATCGTGGGCCTGCCTATGCAGACCATTACTTATGGACCACCATCCCTCCAAGGCTATTCCTTAATAAAAAACATATAGAAATGGCCTGATAAACTTCTTCTTCTTGTCCCAAATAGTTAAAACTCCAAGGCACAACTCCCAACCATTTGGGATGCCCACGAGTCCCATAGTACAAACTTCTACCTATGGGTCACAATTCCCTAAATGACGCTAACTCAATAGCTAAGCCCAAGCATGCTTCCACCTTGTAGCACCCACATACCCCAAAATCGTAAGAAAATTAAAGCCTAATCTAATGACTATTAGTGCCCCATTGGTCAATTTTGTATGTGCCTAATCACCTCATGAGAAATTTGACTGCTAATTCACCCATGTAGAATTTCTAGTGTGAGTGGCTATATGCAGGTCTCCATGGCCATGAAGATATTTTCTCAATGCTTCCAACTTGATGGCTTCCAACTTAGGGAAACCTACATTCCCAGGCCCACATTCATCTAAATAATCCATATGAGTCTTAAATGTTGAATGATGATTAATTTTATGATTTTTAATGATGTGTAAATGGATTGGACACTTGATTTCTAGCATTTGATGGAAATTTGGCCTAATTTACATGTAAAAAAACTTATTTCATATTTTGCATATAGGATCTATGGAACCAATTGTGGGTCCATCAAGTAGGCCTTTTGAGAAAGCTAACAAAGGAAAGAAGCTTGCATGTGTGCCGAGAGGAAAATAGGAAAAGGATCAAATGAAGTATTAGTTTCATGGAGTGGAGTGTATGTATAATCTCTCTTCTAACCAAAATTTAGTGTCCAACAAAAATCTAGGTCATGTAAACATTGATGAGTTTAGAAAAAGGGTGATGGTTAACCCTACTACAAAGAATGCATAAAAAATTAGGGAAAGTGGTCTTGCAAAATTCATTGGGTTCCCTCTTGCACTTATAGCTCCAAAATTGGTGATGGCCTGCCGAGAGTGTTATCACTCCAACAAAAAAAAATTGATCATGATGGAAGAGTGTTGGAAGAATTTTCTACTAAATCTATCAGGTAAATAATCCACATTCCCACATTTGATAAAATGGAAGAGAAAGAGAATGGATTGGCTAAAAACATGTGGAAATGGGACCCTATTTGTTCACTGTCAATTGAACTTGCTTCTTGCATTGTTTCTTCTTCTTGTTCATCACAAAAACTACAAGACTAACCTTTTTGTAAATCAAAACCCATTGGTTCATCTTCACAATCTAAACATTCATTGGATCCCTCATAACATGCACTATCACAATCTTTTATGCAAGAAAGACCTTCTGTATCTTTCTCTTCCTCATGTAGGCTATCATAGGAATCATTTTGACTTGCACATGTCTCATCTTCTATGAATTCTTCTTTATTACTAATTATGTCACCATGGCATTGATTTGAAAACATAGATGCTATTTGTTCATCTTCACTTGCTTTATCACCAATGTATTCCTCATGAAGTGTATCTTCAAGAACATCCTCATCATTACATTCCTCATCCAAGATGTAAGATTGATCTTCCATATCATCATCATCTTCCAAATCTGAATAATTGTCATTGGAAATCATAATTGCACACATTTCCTCTATTTTTTGGATTAATTGATCATCAATGATATCACTATTAGATTCATTATTAACATTGTCCATATTCCTTTTCCTGTACATGGCATCAACAAATTTATTTACTTGATCAAAGGCATGTTGTTTTGATGAATCTGGCAAATATACTAATTTAGGTTTCCACACTCTTATGAACTGTGCAACAAGAAAGGGTCTTGTGGGCTTACAGTTAGAAGGTAATTGCATATAGATATTTATCATCCTATTATATAGAGAGATTTCATCTTATCCTTCATATCTCCTTATGTCAAGAAATGCATCAAAGGGGTAAATTCCACATTCTGATTCTATGATGGAGTCTTGGCTTTGAGTATGTACATACTCATCTTCTTCCTCCTCAAATTGTTGATCCAGATATACATTTTGCTACAAGATTTGACAGACATTTCCAAGTGGGATAGAATTGTGTTGCACTTGACATTGATTATATTGATAATCTTTATAGACTACTAGTCTTTGTCCAAGGACTGGATGAGCTTTTTTTTTTTTTGATGATTTTGGTGAATAAATGTTCTACTATGCATAATATGCATTGCCTCCATTGTGAAGATTTATAATTGTATTACTTGGAACTTGTGGAGTCCAATGCCTGCTTACATCTATACATTCATTTGTATTATAGAATGGTATATTTTGTGGTGTATTTGGAACACATTTGTTTCTCAATTGTAGCAGCTATTGGTTCAATTGTAGTGTTTCTTTGTCCAATTGTAGTTGTTGTTTCCTCAAATCTTCACACTCTCTTATTAGCTACTGTCTTTCAAAAAATTATTCTATTCCAAACACAAACTATCTATCCATTTTTCATCAAGCTTTTACTAGAGTCACCACCTACTTTTCCAAAAGTAGGAAAATGATTCTTTTGAAATTATTATTTTATTTTCCCTAGTGGAATCTCTTCACTCCAAATGTGAAATTTATATTGACTCTAAATGGAAAGGATGGAACCAAATTTTTTGATGTTTGTCCCCAAGAAAGTCAACAATTTTTTAGATCTCAAAAACACATGTAAGAATACCTAAAGAGGTTGCCAATCTCTTAATACGTTTCAGGGTAATAGACAAGGCCAAATGATTTGAACCTTCTTCTCTTTAGGTGCTACTAAACCTAGGTGGCTATACCTATATGAATGACACAAATTTAAAGTTGTATGACTTGATTGATTTGATAGAACTATTATGATGGCACAAAGTGTAATAGATGAAAGCTTGCTAACTACTCCTACTGAATATGTGATATGTGAATGTTTGAATAATACTTTATAAAATTCTAAAATGGAATTTGGTGTGACCAATGCCTAATTTTATGGGCATAATGGAGTCAAGAGGTAAATGATTTGTGTTTCCACTTTTTTGGATTAAATCTATTTGCTAGGCACTTTGAGAACGAGGTTCTATGACTGGCATAAAACTTCAAAAAATTTATGACTTGCATAAATTGTGGTGGAATATTTTCTTACCATGTTCTTCAATTATCGAAAAGAAATCTTTAAATCATTGTGATTCATCTAAAGGAATTTAAATCTGACTTGCAGACACCAATTGATTAATTGACACAAAATGGGAACACATTTCAATAAATTAAAAATATACTTGATATAATAATTTAAATAATTAAAAGACCTCAAGTTGGAGACAACCAAATAAAAATGTAAATAATTGCATCATAGCAACTAAACACCAAGAAACGATTGCACCAAATTTATGTATTCTTCTCCATTATATAATTTTAAAAGATTTTACAATATACAACATGATGTCATGTTGCGGAAATAGTTCAACCTATCCAACTATCTAATCTACTGCGTATTTCTCCTAAATCTAATCCCCTTTCTTTTGATTTCTTTTGACATATATACATTATCTTAGGGTTACAACCCTTCACAAAGTAACTCTTCATTTTGATGTAGCTCTTCATTGAATTATTTTTGGGAAAATAAAATATTTAATTAGTTGCCATTTGAAAAATTAAATATTTTAACTTTAATCTTTTTTGGTATCTTCATGAAAAATCAACTCTAATAATTATCCTTTGCTGGAAACTTTTTCTTTTCTCCAAAAAATTACCTACTGAATGATTTTTATATTTTTTTTTAATGTCCTTGATAAAAATATCCACTTTTACATTTTAGGATAAAATATTCCCTAGGTAAAATAATTACCCCCTTCTTGTGATCCCTCAGTGAAAATGTCTTACTTCCATTTTTACATGATGAAAATATCTTTAGATAATCAATAACTTGGTAACTTCACCTCGTAAAATATTTTTTACTTGCCATTGTAAGTACTCTCCATTTTCATTTTACATTTTATGTAAAAATCATATCCCCATTTTTAAAATGTTATTCCATCGTTTGAATACATTTCTTCACACTTTGATGAGTATGTAAAATGATTATTTCTCTAAGCTCTTCTTTTGAAAATATTTTACTTCTTAAAAATATGCCATTATTTAGTCAAGAAAACTTCCAAATTCACCTTACACCTCTTAATATGGTGAATTAACCATACTTATCTTTTCCTTGTAAGTTTTGTTCATCGGAATAACTTGAATAATTGATGAGACATATGATTTTTCATATCTCTCACTGATGAAGTGTTATCAGTGTGACATTACATTATTGGGGGCTCTAAGATAACTCTTGTTGATATAGCATCTTTCACTAATAAAAGTATTAATTGACAAGACTAATGATCTTTGTATAACTTGAAAATTTCACCGTAACTATTATACTATCACCAATGGACTTTTCTTTGCAACATTGCATGGTTTTAGGGTTCTTCACTTGGCTCCAGTGATGGCTTAAAAAATTTAGGGTTGCACGTAAGTCTTTGACTATAATAATTTTCCCATCATTTTCTCACATAAACTTTTCATTTTTGAGCATTTCCTTCTTGCCCTGTTTTATGAACCCCTATTGATTCTTCCAAACCCTTCTTGGTCATAATGGGTGGATTCCTTCCTTAGACTCTAGGAAAATCATGAGATTTAGACAACTCTTTTCTTGTTGTCCACAAATGTCATGGTTGGTGAGAGATATATAGAATGCCTGCTCAACACCTAATCCTCCAACATTATGCTATAGATTATTCATATTTTAGAATTTCTTTTTATAGAGTTTTGCATCATTACTAACTCTAATCAGTCATTCGCATTTTTTAATCATTGTCATTTATTGATATCTAAACTCCTCCATGGTATATTTAAAATGTGTTCCCACAATTTCTCAGATATCCTTCTCAATGTAATGCTTAGAAAAATTAGCTTGTGAAATGTATAATGATAATCCACGCACGTGCCCCTTATGCATTTGAAAATGCCTAGATAATAATCATTGATTTTGTTAGATTTAGATTTGTAATGAAATGTAAAACACTTATATTATTTACCAAGGAGATTTTGAGTTTCTTCAAGTGACTAATCCATACGCCTTTATTTAAAGAACATATATCAAAATGCTTAAATCATAATGTAATTGCCCCTCATACCATCTTGGAGAAGAAAAAAATAATCATGAATAGTGGATAGTTGATTCACTATATTGTTGATAGATTTCCCCCTAACCGAAATGTACTTACTCAAATACTAATTCATTGAGTTTATATATTAACAATGATTCCTCGTGAAGTGGACCAAAAAGAAATATTGACACAAATATTCATATGCAATAGTTAGTAGAGAGCAATTTCAATTAGTTTTGGATATCCTAGCATAAGCAAGTCACACACATTACTTCATCCATATCAAATTTTTAGACAAGTTGCCACTCCTTTGAATTTTCCAGCACATCCCCAATTAATTCTGAGATTAGTTCGATCTCATTTTAGGCTTGAGCCATGGCCATGAAACATGGATATGCATTTACATAATCAAAAAACTTTGAAAAAAAGGATCTTCCTCCTTTATCACCATGTAGCTATGAATTTGACCAAAATTCCATTCCCCAATGCCACTATAAAGGATTGATGGCCAAGCTCTAGTTCATCACTCAAAATGTAGAACCTTAATGTTGTTTAACAATTCGTTGAAATACCAAGCATTCCTTGCACCTCGTGGTGTAGAATATGGTCCAATTTCATTGTATGCAATATTAAATTCCCTTAATGTTTTTGTTAGCCTCAAAGGAGTGAGCGCAGTAAAATTGTGAAGGATATTATAACTAAGATTCAAGCATGATAACCATTGTAGAGCTTCCAGCCTATCTATTGATCAAAGCTGATATTTAGATTTTTCACCCATAGTAACCACTCCATGTAGCCAATTTGGATAGTGATAATCTATTTAATCATAACTATACATTTTGTTGAAAATAACTATGTGCCAGCTGACTCCCAAATGTAATCCTGTAGCTTTTCTTTATTGATAGTTACCTGTATTCATTCTTATATTTCCTAATATTGAAGCACTTGATAGTGTGTCTTGAGCCATCAATAACCTTCGCAAGCTAGTTCAATAGTCTCAAATTCCCATATTTATCATTTGTTGTATGCTAGAAAAATGGTTTGGTATGGAATCAAACCAATTTCAAATGGAAATTTCTCAAGATGGGCCACCAAAGTAAATCTTACACCTATGTTGAAATCAAACTTTTAAGTTGGGAGCCTAAAATTCTACAAAAAATTACATGAAACTTTATGCTCCAATAGTGGCTCCATCTGGGGATGAATGATTGTGAGATCATTGCAAGAATCTAGATCTCTGGAAAAGTAGACTAGGCATTTCATCCTTTAAGCAATAGATTCAAATTTCTTTTTGTCATGAACTAATATTCCTTTGAAAAACTTACACCTCAACTGATGGCTCAAGGCCATCAAAAGGAAAGGCCCTTATTTTCCCTTGTAATATACTTTATTTTGATATGTTTTCATCAAATTCCCTTTGAGAACATTCAAGTAGTCCACCCTATTACTGTTATTGCAAACATTTAGAAAATTACTGTGCTCAGTTAGCCCATTCTGTAACTCATCATCATGTGATAAATCCTTTTCAATATACGATGTGTATGTACATTCAATGCAACTTTCATCATTATTTTTCTCATCATCATGTGTTACAAAATGATCTCCCAGTTGTACTAAAATTTCATCATCAAAATGCTTCTTTTGAAAGTCAAAAAATTCTGTCATATAAAGCTTTTCTGAGACAACTACACCTAAAAAAATTTCTATCTCTTTCATATAACTAATTGGCAATGACGCTAATTTCTGATCTACATAGCTATCAATGTGTACATTTGTACCAATTAATGTTGGGGATGGATTTTCTTAGTCTTTCTGATGTGTATATCTCTTGTACTCCATTTCCAGCAGATCAAAGATTTGCACGTTGCTGAGTGAATATGCTTCGTCATCCACCATACTGATGTTGTTTTCTTTATTCTTCAAATAATCAAAAAATGGTAACTCAGATGTGTTGATCCCATATTCATTTTTCTCTTAAATTGGTGTATCACTTTGATTATCAAAAAACACCACATCTTCAACATAGAGTGGAACTAAATATACATAAAATTCATACTTTGTAAAACCTTGGCAAAACATCATTTGATCTTCACCTATCTTTTCATCATACAATGGATTTGAAAAAAATTGAAAACCATTTTCCAGCGTACAAACCTCTTCATCATCAAATGTGTCCTTATGGTTCTCATCTATAGTTGAAGGTGTTATTTATTCATTGTCAAATGAACTTGCTTCTTGCATTATTTCTTCTTCTTGATCATCACAAAAACTACAAGAATGACCTTGTTGTAAATAAAAATTCATTGGTTTATATTCACAATCTGAACATTCATTAGATCCCTCATAACATGCACTATCACAATCTATTATGCAAGAATGACCTTCTATATATTTATCTTCCTCATGTAGGCTATCATAGGATCACTTTGACTTGCACATGTCTCATCTTCTATGAAATCTTCTTTATTATTAATTGTGTCACCATGGCATTGATCTAAAAATTTAGATGCTATTTTTTCATCTTCACTTGCTTTATCACGAATTTATTCCTCATGAAGTGTATCTTCAAGAACATCCTCATCATTACAGTCCTCATCCAAGATATAAGATTGAACTTCCATATCATCATCATCTTCCAAATCTGAATAGTTGTCATTGGAAATGTTAATTGCAAACATTTCTTCTATTTTTTGCATTATTTGATCATCCATGATATCACCATTAGATTCATTGTTGCTAGTATTTGTATTCCTTGTCTTCTACATGGCATCAATAAATTTATTTACTTAATCAAAGGCATGTTGTTTTAATGACTTTGGAAAATAGACTAATTTAGGTTTCCACACTCTTATGAGCTGTGCAACAAAAAAGGGTCTTGTAGGCTTACAATTAGAAGGTAATTGCATATAGTATTTATCATCCTGTTGTATAGAGAAATTTCATCTTCTCCTTCATATCTCCTTATGTCAAGAAATGCATCAAAGTGTTAAATTCCACATTTTGATTCTGTGATGGATTCTTGGCTTTGATTATGTACATACTCATCTTCTTCCTCCTCAAATTGTTGATCTAGATATACATTTTTCTTTAGGTTTTGACTAACATTTCCAAGTGGGCTAGAATTGTGTTGCACTTGAGATTAATTATATTGATAATCTTGATAGCCTACTAGTCTTTGTCTAGGGACAAGATAAGCATTTATTTGTTTTGATGATTGTGGTGAATAAATGTTTTGTTGTGCATAATATGCATTGCCTCCATTGTGAATATTTCCAATTTTATTATCAAGCACTTGTGGGGTCCAATGCCTGCTTGCATCTATATATTCATTCATATTGCAGAATGGTATATTTTGTGGTGTATTTGGAACACATTTTTTTCTCAATTGTAGTAGTTGTTGGTTCAATTGTAGTGTTTCTTTGTCCAATTTTAGTCATTGTTTCATCAATTCTTCACACTCTCTTATTAACTGTTGCCTTTCAAAAAATTATTTTGTTCCAATCAAAAACTGTCTATCCATTCTTCATGAAGATTTTACCAAACTCACCATCTACTTTTTCAAAAGTAGGAAAATGATTATTTTGAAATTATTTTTTGATTTTCCCTAGCGGAATCTAATTACTCCAAATGTGAAATTTATATGGACTCCTTAAATGGAAAGGATGGAAGCAAATTTTCTAGTGTTTGTCCCCAACAAAGTTTCCAATTTGTTACTCTAAAAAATGAAGGTAAGAATACTTCAAGAGGTTTCAGATCTCTTGAAATGTTTTAATGCAACAAACAAGGATAATTATTTGAACCTTCTTCTCTTCAAGTGTTGCTAAAACTAGGTGGGTATACCTATATGAGTGAAGCGGACTTAAAGCTGTATGACTTGATTGATTTGAATGATCTATTACGATGGCACAAAGTGTAATAAATGAAAGCTTTCTAACTACTACTGAATATGTGAAATGTGAATGTTTGAATAATACTTTATAAAATTATAAAATGGAATTGGTGTGGCCAGTGCCTACTTTTGTTGGGCTAATGGAGTCAAGAGGTAAATGATATGTATCTCCCATTTTTTGGCTTAACTCTAGTTGCTAAGAACTTTGGGATTGAGGTTCTATGATTGGAATTAAACTTCACTAAATTTATGACTTGCATAAATTGTGGTGGAATATTTTCTTACCATGTTCTTCTTCAATTATCCAAAAGAAATCTTTAAATCACTATGATTGATCTAAAAGAATTTAAATGTACCTTGCTAGAATCAATTGATTAATTTACAGAAAATGGGAATACATTTTGATAAATCAAAAATATACTTGATATATTCATTTAAATGATTAAAAGACCTCAAGTTGGAGACAACCAGATTAAAATGTAAATAACTGCATCACATCAACTAAACACCAAGAAAGGATTTCACCAAATTTATTTATTCTTCTCCATTATATAATTTTAAAAGATTTTACAATATACAACATGATGTCATGTTTCGACAATAGTTCACCCTACCCAACTACCTAATCTACTACCTAGTTCTCCTAAATATAATCCCCTTTCTTTTGATTTCTTTTGACATATATACATTATCTTTGGGTTACAACCCTTCACAATATCCATCTGAAGTAACTCTTCATTTCAATGTTGGTCTTCATTGAATTATTTTCAGCAAAACAAAATATTTAATTAGTTTCCATTTGGAAAATTAAATATTTTAATTTTAATTCTTTTTGTGCATCATCATGAAAAATCAACTCTAATAATTATCCTTTGTTAGCAACTTTTTCTTTTCTCCACAAAATTACCTACTAAATGATTTGTATATTTTCTTTGAACCTCCTTGATAAAAATCTCCAGTTTTACATTTTAGCATAAAATATTCCCTAGGTAAAATAGTTACCCCCTTCTTGTGATTCTTCAGTGAAAATGTCTTACTTTCCTTTTTACATGATGAAAATATCTTCAGATAATCACTTACTTGGTTACTTCACCTTGTAAAATCTTTTTTACTCACCATTGTAAGTACTCTCCATTTGTAAAAATCATATCCCCCCTTTTTAAAATGTTATTCCATCTTCTAAATACATTTCTTCCCACTTTGATGAGTATGCAAAATGATTATTTATCTAAGCTTTTCTTGTGAAAATATTTTACTTCTTTAAAATATGCCATTATTTAGTCATGAAAACTTCCAAATTCATTTAACACCTTTTAATATGGTTAATTAACCATACTCATCTTTTCCTCATATGTTTTGTTCATTGGATTAACCTAAATAATCAATGAGACATATTATTTTTCATATCTCTCACCGATCAAGTTTCATTCATGTGACATTACATTATTGGGGGCTCCAAGATAACTCCTGCCAATATAGCATCTTTCACCCATAAAAGTCTTCATTAGCAAGACTAATGAGCTTGGTATAACTTGAATATTTCACCCTGACTATTATACTCTCACCGATGGACTTTTCTTTGCAGCATTACATAATTTTAGGGTTCTTTGCCTGGCTTGAATGATGGCATAAAATATTTAAGGTTGCATGTATGTCTTTGACTATAATAATTTTCCCATCATTTTCTCACATAAGACTTTTGATTTTGAGCATTTCCTTCCTACCCTATTTTATGAACCCCTATTGATTCTTTGAAACCCTTCTTGGTCATAATAGGTGGATCCATTCCTTAGCCTTTAGGAGAATCATGAGTTGTAATCCTATAGCTTTTATTGATTGACAATTACCTGTATTCATTCTTATATTTCCTAATATTGAAGCACTTGATAGTGTGTCTGAGCCATCAATAACCTTCCCAAGCTAGTTCCAATAGTCTTAAATTCCCATATTTGTCTTTTATTGTATGTTGGAAAAATGGTTTGGTATGGAATCAAACTAGTTTTAAATGGTAATTTCTCAAAATGGGCCACCAAAGTAAATCTTACAATTGTACTGAAATCAAACTTTTAAGTTGGAAGCCTAAAATTCTACAAAAAAATACATGACATTTTATGCTCCAACAAATACCATACCCTAGATGATATGCTCTTGTCAGGCATAGATTGGAGTGAAGAAGAGGTCATTGACCTCAATATATTGACATGGCCTATTAAGAATAGAACATTACAGTGGGTGGATAAAAAAACTGCACAACTCAAGAAATAGGGCAAATAACTAACATATGTTGAGCTTGAAAGAAAAATTGATAGTGGTGTCATTGCTACCTCATTAGAAAAATCTCTGTGCGCACACCAATAACAAGGTCAAAGAAAGAAATGATGCATTTGAACATCAACCAAAACAAAAGGGGTATTCCACAAAGAGACCATAGAAGGGGAGTAAAAGAGTGAGAAGAAGAACGAGGACATTTGTTTTTTGAGATATGACCCATCTAGCAGGAGGAACACTGAGAGCAAGATGAACACACCTAACAGCCACACTCACCACCTACCACTTTCACTCCTGCTACCATTGTCACTATTATCATTCCTCCACCTTCCACCTCTCAAGCTTTTCATCTCATCTCTACTCACTGTGGACATATTTCTCCACCTCACCTCTACCTCATTGACTGCTCTGGTAATGGTAATTGATTCCTCCTCTTCTCATACATCCCAATTATTGTATTATTTCCTCTTGCATCCATTGCCTACTTTCTCTTCTACCCATGATATTTACAACCACCATGGTACCACTTAGCTTATTGCATGCTTTGGCAGCTTATATGTAGTATGTGTCTGATGAACTCTCTAGGGTAATCCTTGACCCCAATGTTCAACCCTTAATGGCCCAAATTATTGCTGCCCTACCTCTTCCCTCATGACCTACAAAACCACAAAAGATGGAAGCCATGATGTAGATCTTAGAAAAGATGGAAAGATTCGAAGCAGAGCAACATAAAGAGGTTTGCAACATTATACTATCACCAATGGAATTTTCTTTGCAACATTGCATGGTTTTAGGGTTCTTCACTTGGCTCCAGTGATGGCATAAAAAGTTTAGGGTTGCATGTAAGTCTTTGACTATAATAATTTTCCCATCATTTTCTCACATAAACTTTTCATTTTTGAGCATTTCCTTCTTGCCCTATTTTATGAACCCCTATTGATTCTTCCAAACCCTTCTTGGTCATAATGGGTGGATTCCTTTGTTAGACTTTAGGAAAATCATGAGATTTAGACAACTCTTTTCTTGTTGTCCACAAATGTCATGGTTGGTGAGAGATATATATAATGCCTAATCAACACCAAATCCTCCAACATTATGCTATAGATTATTCATATTTTAGAATTTCTTTTTATGGAGTTGTGCATCATTACTAACCCTAATCATTCATTCGTATTCTTTAATCATTGTCATTTATTCATATCTAAACTCCTCCATGGTATATTTAAAATGTGTTCCCACAATTTCTAAGATATCCTTCTCAATGTAATGCTTTGAAAAATTAGCTCGTGAAATGTATAATGATAATCCACGCGTGTGACCCTTATGCATTTGAAAATTCCTAGATAATAATCATTGATTTTGTTAGATTCAGATTTGTAATGAAATGTAAAACACTTATATTATTTACTGAGGAGATTTTGAGTTTCTTCGAGTGACTAATCCATATGCCTTTATTTAAAGCACATATATCAAAATGCTTAAATCATAATGTAATTTCCCCTCATATCATCTTGGAGAAGAAAAAAATAATCATGAATCGTGGATACTTAATTCATTGTATTATTGATAGATTCCCCCTGACCGAAACACATAACTGACTCAAATACTAATTCATGGAGTTTATATATTAACAGTGATTCCTCATGAAGTGGACCACAAGGAAATGCTCACACAAATTTTTAGATGCAATAGTTAGTAGAGAGCAATTTCAATTAGTTTTGGATATCCCAGCATAAGCAATTCACACACATTACTTCATCCATATCAAATTTTTAGACAAGTTGCCACTCCTTTGAATTTTCTAGCACATCCCCAATTAATTCTGAGATTATTTGGATCTCATTTCAGGCTTGAGCCATGGCCATGAAACATGGATATGCATTTACATAATCAAAAAACTTTGAACAAAAGGATCTTCCTCCTTTATCACCATGTAGCTATGAATTTGACCAAAATTCCATTCCCTAATGCCACTATAAAGGATCGACGACCAAGCTCTAATTCATCACTCAAAATGTAGAACCTCAATGTTGTTTAATGATTCCTTGAAATACCAAACATTCCTTGCACCTCGTGGTGTAGAATATGGTCCAATTTCATTGTATGCAATATTAAATTCCCTTAATGTTTTTGTTAGTCTCAAAGGAGTGAGCGCAATAAAATTGTGAAGGATATTATAACTAAGATTCAAGCATGATAACCATTGTAGAGCTTCCAGCCTATCTATTGATCAAAGCTGATATTTAGATTTTTCACCCATAGTAACCACTCCATGTAGCCAATTTTGGATAGTGATAATCTATTTAATCATAACTGTACATTTTGTTGAAAAGAACTATGTGCCAACTGACTGCCAAATGTAATCCTGTAGCTTTTCTTTATTGATAGTTACCTGTATTCATTCTTATATTTCCTAATATTGAAGCACTTGATAGTGTGTCTTGAGCCATCAATAACCTTCCCAATCTAGTTCAATAGTCTCAAATTCCCATATTTGTCATTTGTTGTATGATGGAAAAATAGTTTGGTATGGAATCAAACTAGTTTCAAATGGCAATTTCTCAAGATGGGCCACCAAAGTAAATCTTACACCTATGCTGAAATCAAACTTCTAAGTTGGGAGCCTAAAATTCTATAAAAATTTACATGAAATTTTATGCCCCAATAGTGGCTCCATCTAGGGATGAATGATTGTGAGATCATTGCAAGAATCGAGATCTCTGAAAAAGTAAACTAGGCATTTCATCCTTCGAGCAATAGATTCAAATTTCTTTTTGTCATGAACTAATATGCCTTTGAAAAACTTACACCTCAACTGATGGCTCAAGGCCATCAAAAGGAAAGGCCCTTATTTTCCCTTGTAATATACTTTTTTGGGATATGTTTTCATCAAATTCGCTTTGAGAACAGTCATGTAGTCCACCCTATTACTGTTATTGCAAACATTTAGAAAATTATTGCACTTAGTTAGACCATTTTGTAATTCATCATCATGTGATAAATCCTTTTCAATATACGACGTGTATATACATTCAATGTAACTTTCCTCATTATTTTTCTCATCATCATGTGTTACAAAATGATCTCTCAGTTTTACTAAAATTTCATCATCAAAATGCTTCTTTTGAAAGTCAAAATTTTTTGTCATATCAAGCTTTTCTGAGACAACTACACCTAAAATTTTTTGTATCTCTTTCATATCACTAACTGGAAATTACACTAATTTATGATCTGCATAGCTATCAATATGTACATTTGTACCAATTAATGTTGGGGATGGATTTTCTTAGTCTTTCTGATGTGTATATCTCTTGTACTCCATTTCCAGTAGATCGTAGATTTGCACACTACTGAGTGAATATGCTTCGTCATCCACCATACTAATGTTGTGTTCTTTATTCTTCTCATCATCAAAAAATGGAAACTTAGATGTGTTGATCGCATATTCATTTTTCTCTTAAATTGGTGCATCACTTTGATAATAAAAAAACACCACATCTTCAACATAAAGTGGAATTAAATATACATGAAATTCATACTTTGGAAAACCTTGGCAAAACATCATCTGATCTTCACCTATCTTTTCATCATACAATGGATTTGAAAAAAATTTAAAAGCATTTTCCAATGTACAAACCTCTTCATCATGAAATGTGTCCTTATGGTTCTCATCTATAGCTGAAGGTTTTATTTGTTCATTGTCAAATGAACTTGCTTCTTGCATTATTTCTTCTTTTTGATCATCACAAAAACTACAAGAATCACCTTGTTGTAAATAAAAATTCATTGGTTTATATTCACAATCTGAACACTCATTGGATCCCTCATAACATGCACTGTCACAATCTATTATGCAAGAATGACCTTCTATATATTTATCTTCCTCATGTAGGCTATCATAGGATCACTTTGACTTGCACATGTATCATCTTCTATGAAATATTATTTATTATTAATTGTGTCACCATGGCATTGATCTAAAAATTTAGATGCTATTTTTTCATCTTCACTTGCTTTATCACCAATGTATTCCTCATGAAGTGTATCTTAAAGAACATCATCATTACAGTCCTCATCCAAGATGTAAGATTGATCTTCCATATCATCATCATCTTCCAAATCTGAATAATTGTCATTGGAAATGTTAATTGCAAAAATTTCTCCTATTTTTTGCATTATTTGATCATCCATGATATCACCATTAGATTCATTGTTGCTAGTATTTGTATTCCTTGTCTTCTACATGGCATCAATAAATTTATTTACTTAATCAAAGGTATGTTGTTTTAATGACTTTGGAAAATAGACTGATTCAGGTTTTCACACTCTTATGAGTTGTGCAACAAAAAAGGGTCTTGTAGGCTTACAATTAGAAGGTAATTGCTTACAAATATTTATCATCCTGTTGTATAGAGAAATTTCATCTTCTCCTTCATATCTCCTTATGTCAAGAAATGCATCAAAGGGTTAAATTCCACATTTTGATTATGTGATGGATTCTTGGCTTTGATTATGTACATACTCATCTTCTTCCTCCTCAAATTGTTGATCCAGATATACATTTTACTTTAGGTTTTGACTAACATTTCCAAGTGGGCTAGAATTGTGTTGCACTTGAGATTAATTATATTAATAATCTTGATAGCCTACCAGTCTTTTTTTAGGGATTGGATAAGCATTTATTTTTTTTGATGATTGTGGTGAATAAATGTTTTGTTGTGCATAATATGCATTGCCTCCATTGTGAATATTTCCAATTTTATTATCAGGCACTTGTGGGTTCCAATGCCTACTTGCATCTATATATTCATTCATATTCCAGAATTGTATATTTTGTGGTGTATTTGGAACAAATTTGTTTCTCAATTGTAGTAGTTGTTGGTTCAATTGTAGTGTTTCTTTGTCCAATTTTATTCATTGTTTCCTCAATTCTTCACACTCTCTTATTAAATTTTGCATTTCAAAAAATTATTTTGTTCCAAACAAAAACTGTCTATCCATTCTTCATGAAGATTTTACTAGACTCACCATCTACATTTTCAAAAGTAGGAAAATGATTCTTTTGAAATTATTTTTTGATTTTCCCTAGCGGAATCTAATTACTCCAAATGTGAAATTTATATGGACTCCTTAAATGGAAAGGATGGAAGCAAATTTTCTAGTGTTTGTCCCCAACAAAGTTGCCAATTTGTTACTCTAAAAAATGAAGGTAAGAATACTTCAAGAGGTTTCAGATCTCTTGATACGTTTTAGTGCAACAAACAAGGCTAATTATTTGAACCTTCTTCTCTTCAAGTGTTGCTAAAACTAGGTGGGTATACCTATATGAGTGAAGCGGACTTAAAGCTGTATGACTTGATTGATTTGAATGATCTATTACGATGGCACAAAGTGTAATAAATGAAAGCTTTCTAACTACTCCTACTGAATATGTGAAATGTGAATGTTTGAATAATACTTTATAAAATTCTAAAATGGAGTTGGTGTGGCCAGTGCCTACTTTTGTTGGGCTAATGGAGTCAAGAGGTAAATGATATGTATCTCCCCTTTTTTAGCTTAACTCTAGTTGCTAAGAACTTTGGGAATGAGGTTCTATGATTGGAATTAAACTTCACTAAATTTATGACTTGCATAAATTATGGTGGAATATTTTCTTACCAGGTTCTTCTTCAATTATCCAAAAGAAATCTTTAAATCACTATGATTGATCTAAAAGAATTTAAATGTACCTTGCCAGAATCAATTGATTAATTTACACAAAATGGGAATACATTTTGATAAATAAAAAATATACTTGATATATTCATTTAAATGATTAAAAGACCTCAAGTTGGAGACAACTAGATAAAAATGTAAATAATTGCATCACATCATCTGAACACCAAGAAAGGATTTCACCAAATTTATGTGTTCTTCTACATTATATAATTTTAAAATATTTTACAATATACAAAATGATGTCATGTTCCGACAATAGTTCACCCTACCCAACTACCTAATCTACTACCTATTTCTCCTAAATCTAATCCCCTTTCTATTGATTTATTTTGACATATATACATTATCTTTGGGTTACAACCCTTCACAATATCCATCTGAAGTAACTCTTCATTTTGATGTAGCTCTTCATTGAATTATTTTCAGCAAAATAAAATATTTAATTAGTTGCCATTTGGAAAATTAAATATTTTAACTTTAATTCTTTTTGTGCATCATCGTGAAAAAACAACTTTGATAATTATCCTTTGTTGGCAACTTTTGCTTTTCTTCAAAAAATTACCTACTGAATGATTTGTATATTTTCTTTGAACCTCGTTGATACAATCTCCACTTTTACATTTTAGCATAAAATAATCCCTAGGTAAAATAGTTACCCCCTTCTTGTGTTCCTTTGGTGAAAATGTTTTATTTTCCTTTTTACATGATGAAAATATCTTCAAATAATCACTGACTTGGTTACTTCACCTTTTAAAATCTTTTTTACTTAGCATTGTAAGTACTCTCCATTTGCATTTTACATTTTAGGTAAAAATCATATCCCCCCTTTTTAAAATGTTATTCCATCTTCTAAATACATTTCTTCCCGCTTTGATGAGTATGCAAAATGATTATTTATCTAAGCTTTTCCTGTGAAAATATTTTACTTCTTTAAAATATGCCATTATTTAGTCATGAAAACTTCCAAATTCACTTAACACCTTTTAATATGGTTAATTAACCATACTTATCTTTTCCTCATATGTTTTGTTCATCAAAGTAACCTAAATAATCAATGAGACATTATTTTTCATATCTCTCACTGATGAAGTTTCATTCATGTGACATTACATTATTGGGGGCTCTAAGATAACTCCTGCCAATATAGCATCTTTCACCCATAAAAGTTTTCATCAGCAAGACTAATGAGCTTGGTATAACTTGAAAATTTCACCCTGACTATTATACTCTCACCGATGGACTTTTCTTTGCAGCATTGTATGGTTTTAGGGTTCTTCGCCTGGCTTGAATGATGGCATAAAATATTTAGGGTTGCATGTATGTCTTTGACTATAATAATTTTCCCATCGTTTTCTCACAAATGAATTTTGATTTTTGAGCATTTCCTTCCTACCCTATTTTATGAACCCCTATTGATTCTTTGAAACCCTTCTTGGTCATAATAGGTGGATCCATTCCTTAGCCTTCAGGAGAATCATGAGTTGTAGTGCTATAGCTTTTCTTTATTGATAATTACCTATATTCATTCTTATATTTCCTAATATTGAAGCACTTGATAGTGTGTCCTAAGCCATCAATAACCTTCCCAAGCTAGTTCAATAGTCTTAAATTCCTGTATTTGTCTTTTATTGTATGCTGGAAAAATGGTTTGGTATGGAATCAAACTAGTTTCAATTGGAAATTTCTCAAGATGGGCCACCAAAGTAAATCTTACAATTGTACTGAAATCAAACTTTTAAGTTGGAAGCCTAAAATTCTGCAAAAAATTATATGACATTTTATGCTCCAAAAAATACCATACCCTAGATGATATGCTCTTATTGGGCATAGATTGGAGTGAATAAGAGGTCATTGACATCAATATATTGACATGGCCTATTAAGAATAGAACATTATAGTGGGTGGATAAAAAAAACTGCACAACTCAAGAAATAGGGTGTATAACTAACATATGTTGAGCTTGAAAGTAAAATTGATAGTGGTGTCATCACTACCTCATTAGAACAAGCTCCTAATCCCACACCAATAAAAAGGTCAAAGAGAAGAAATGATGCATCTGAACATCAACTAAAACAAAAGGGGTATTCCACAAATACCATAGAAGGGGAGTCATCTAAAAGAGTGAGAAGAATGGGAACATTTTTTTTATAGATGCACCCCATCTAGCAGGAGGAACACCGAGAGGAAGATGAAGACACGAAGTAGCCACACTCACCACCTACCACTTTCACTCCTGCTACCATTGTCACTATCATCATTCCTCCACCTTCCACCTCTCAGGCTTTTCTCATCTCATCTCTACTCACTATGGACATATTTCTCCACCTCACCTCTACCTCATCGACTGTTCTGGTAATGGTAATTGATTCCTCCTCTTCTCATACATCCCAATTATTGTATTCTTTCATCTTGCATGCATTGCCTACTTTCTCTACTTTTCTACCCATGATATTTACAACCACCATGGTACCACTTAGCTTATTGCATGCTTTGGCGGCTTATATGTAGAATGTGTCTGATGAGCTCTCTAGGGTAATCCTTGACCCCAATGTTCAACCCTTAATGGCCCAAATCATTGCTTCCCTACCTCTTCCCTCATGACCTACAAAACCACAAAAGATGGAAGCCATGATGTAGATCTTAGAAGAGATGTAAAGATTCCATGCAGAGCAACATAGAGAGGTTGCACAAGAAATAATAGATGAGCTCAAAGATTTTGATCGGTGCTAAATATAAATGTAGACAAAGTAGATTCCAATGAGGAGAAGTCACAATCTTCAGAAGAGGATTCCAAGGCTTTAAATGAATGGTATATGATAGACACCTCAGACCAAGAGCCCGATGAAGAGCTTCTGCAACAACACAAAGAAACAAACAAAAGAGTTGATCTTGAAGGGAAACATTTTGAAGAGAAAGTAGATATTGACCTATTTGTGGATATACTCAAAGAGCCTCCACTAATTGGCTATGACAAGGGCCCAGTGCAAGAATAAGTACCTACCAAAAAGGGGGAAGAGAATGAGAAAGGTAAAGAAGAAGAAGATATGCCAAAAAAGAGCCTTGAACCTAAGCACCATATTAAGGTTGAAGAAGAAAAGACACCCCAAGAAGAAGGAATCACTGAGGAAGATATAACTTCTACCAAGCCAGATAAAGGGAAGGAAATACAAATAGAGGGCTCATATGAATAGGAAAGTAATGGTCAATAAGCTCTTGGTAATGAGGAAGATGACTCTTAGAAAGAAAAAGAAGAGGAAGATGGTTATGAATCACCCAAGGATCAAACCAAGATTCCTAACTAGCCAGAGAAAAAATTGAAGAAGAACGATCATGTGGTTGTTGAGACAAAAGTAAGGCTTGATGCAATAATAGCCAGGGAACATACAAAAACTAAGAAAGAAAAGAAGCCCAAGGTCCACTCTCTTATCATAGAAGATTCCTCTGGATCTTGAATGATACAAATTTCCACCTCCATGATAGAAAAAGATACAAGCATTGTGTGAGGTCAAGGCTACACCATATCAATGATCAATCTAGGCCCAGTGACCTGGGAACAAAAGATAGATGAATTTAAAGGGTTAGTGGCTACCATTATGCAACAAATGAATAAGGAACAATCCATAAAAGAGGAATTGAAATTCCAAGTAGCGAATCTCACCACTTACATCTAGTAGTGGATGTCCATGGAAGAAGAGGCCCCTACAACATCATCCATACCCACTATCCTCTCCCAAGAGGAGCCAAACAAAATGGAAAAGATGAAGAATTTGACCAAGTCTACTACAAATTGGTTCAATTGGGTGGGATACAATGGTGACTTGAGTATCCACCATGCTTCCTAAACATTCAACAAGTTTTGAGATCTACAAAAGTAGATAGATGAAATGATATAGCATCACATATCCTAAGCTTGAGATCATCCTCAAACTCTCTTAGATAATCTAGGGAAAGGAGTTGGAAATATTAGAAGATGATCATTGGTTGATGGATACCTAGCAAATGGCCTTGGAATATAGAAAAGGAATCTTGGAGAAGGTTTTGCATGACTTGTAGCTTGATCTTGAGTGAGTATCAAAACATAAGGCTAATAGTGAAGAGTATCTAAAAATTATGATAGATTATAAAATGCCTACATTAGAGCTAGATTTGGAGAAGATCAAGCCTTTCTTCAATAAGAAGATGGAGCAGGAGGCTACAAATACACTATCACTATTCTCCATGGATTTTTCTATCATGGATTTCACCCAATTCGAGTAGGTCATCAAAGCAACCTAGAAACACAACAAGCACTAGGAGATGGTCATTGATAGGCTCAAGAAGATATCTTTCCAGATTCTTTAGTTTGATATCATAGAATGGGACAAGCTCTAGGCTATGATCGAGAAGTTCATGGAGTATGCTAATTTCTAGAAGAATGTAGGAAACCCAATCATAGATGATGATTATTTGATAGTATAACTACAAATGCTGGCAGTCACTAGAGGATAAAACTACTATAGTGCACGGGTAGCTAAAAGACAAAATAGGGAAAAAGAAAAAGTTTATTTTTATATTATCATATATTTGGGGGTAGGTGAAACCCTAATGCAAAATTAATTTGAGCCACACAATGTAAATGAATCATGTCCATTCATTTTTCTTTTGGAAAACTATAAATAGGGGCATCCTCTCATTTTCAAAGAGAGAGATGAGTTGTTGTGTAAAGGCATGCTACAAAAAATTAATGAGAAAAGAATTGTTTTGATGGTTTCTTGTTTTTTCTTTCCATCTGTACATGATTAATACTCCCAATCTTAAATTTTAGCTTTATTGTTCAATTTTAAGTTGCTTTTAGTTGTTAGTTCATGTTGTTTTTTAATGGTGAAGAATGCTATAGTGTTGATATCTTCCAAACTCATATTTTTTGTTGTTTCTAAAAATTGGCAAACCTTAGAAGATTGCACTAATTCTATGAGACTGTATGCGGTCCTTGGTTAAGTGGAACTTAGTTTTAGGAAGGTTTTCCACTATAGTATCCTCCATTGTTACTATTCAACATTAGTTGTAGGTTTAAGAAACTTCTTATCCCTTTTTCCCTTTTGACCTTTGTTTGAAAAATAAAGTTAAAGAAAAGTTCTAGCATCACCAAAAATCTAAATTTGATGAGAAGAGAGGAGTTTTAGCTTGCTATCCTAAACTTGTATCATTTGTGCATCCATATCTAGAATTCACAAAAATACTTTTACATATCCAATTCCCTCCATGCTCAATTAACCATAGATTTCCTTTGTGATCACTAGAAAATCATGTCAACCAATTGAACTATTCCAAAAATTGTCAGGACTTGAAACCTAAGAGACATTGGGGTGATTTCTACAACTTAGTTGTTGAAGTTACCTTTCAAGAGAAGTAGCATACTTTTGTTTTGATTGTGTTGAGAAAGTGCAAAAACACCCATCAACAAATCACACACACTATTCTTTTGAAGCTTGAAGCAAAGCAATTCCTTCAAAGATAGAGGCCTATTAATTCACTATTGGAACTTATTATTCCAAAGGAAGTGCATAAATTGTTATCTTCCTACATCATTTTCCCCGTCAGACATTCAACCTAGGTGGCCAACTTGGTTTTGGTTCATAAGAAGAATGATGAGATAATATTGTGTGTGGATTTCTAAAATCTCAATCATACTTAAGAAAAGGATAACTATCTAGTTGCTTCATTGGAGGTGATGCAAGAGCATCCTTGGGTAATGGAAATCTTGCACTACCCAAAAATATTTAAGTTGTTCTTGTTATTTCCTTCCTAGCTTTGTAGTTTCATGTTTTCAGGCCTGGATATCATTTTTGATGTTTGTGGATCTCTTTCGTTCCTCATTCTAAGTTCTTTGCTTGGTGAACAATCTCTCCTTGGGTCCACACCTCATTCTATATATTCACCAAATTCAAATCCTTGGTGTAAGATGACCTATGTTGTACATGTTACACGTTCTTCAATGATTGTGGATTGTTGTGGATCATTTCCAATGTTTACAGATCTTATTAGTGTATTTTCTGATGTTCTTGGGCTTGTATATGATCTTTCTGTTGGGTTTAAACCATGAAATTGCATTTATATTTATAAATCACCAATGATGTGGCTGACATGGTTATTTTCTACATGTTACATTTTATTTGTCATGATTTTCTCTACCTATAGCTGATGCAGATCATTACAGAGTTTTGATTGATATATAAATAAATTTTTTAAGCCAAGGCAACAAAGAGTTGGGTAGATCCTAAAAGCCACAATAAGGAGTTTGTGAGTGGATAGAGGTCCAGAATAGTGTTTTGTTTTATGTTGTGTAATTAGTCCTACATGTTGAATCTATAAAACTGGCATGTTGTTGGTGAATATGTATATGAAATTCTCTAAGTTAATAAAGATGGTTTCTGTAATGCTTTGATTACTTAGTGTTGTTTTCCACTATATTTTTCTCATTGCATGGTTGGATAGGTTTATTTGAAGATCCTCTAGCCATGACTACATTAGATGGTATTAGAGTGGGTTGTGGAGCTGGTTGCTAACAATCGGAGAGGGTTTAGAACCTTGAATGGGTTGTGGTCCTTGTAGAATTCCTTGAGTGAACAGATTTTTGATTTGAGGTAGGTGTTTAATAGATCACCAAGAGAGGGGAAATTGAAACCTTGTAGTCAGACCACCAAGTTGAGGCTATTGCACTAGAGAAAAGAAAGAGATGTCACTAAGAAGGATGAACCCTAGAAGAATAGAGAAGATGATGGAGGACTTTAGAAATTATATGAGGAATGAGATATGGAATGCCTTGGTTGGTTTGAGGAGGAAACCTAAACTAGAGGATGAATATGAAGAGGTTGCAAAAGAACTTGAGGTTGAAGAAATTGAAGGACCGACAAATGAGAGAGAAGAGAGGTTGTTAAGAGTAGTGGAAAAAATAAGTAAAAGTCATAGGGTGGAGGTTTCTAACTTCTCTAGTACATTGAATCCAAAAGTCTTGATAGACTAGATAGGAGAGTTGGAAGACTATTTTTAGTTTGAGGATATTAGAGACCCACTAAGGGTTAGGCTAGAACAAACTAAGTTGAAAGGGCATACTACTTTATGGTGGAAAGAGTTGTAGAAGGATAGAGTGGAAAATGGTGAAATGTGAATCACTTGGCAGAGGCAGATAGTTGCAAGGCTAAAGGATAAATTCATTTTGGAAGACTATGAGTTGGAATTGTTCAAGAAGTTACAAAACTTGAAGTAGAAGGACATAAGTGTGAAGGAGTATATCGAGGAATTTTACAAGATGACAATTAGATCTGGGTACCAAGAAATGACAAGGGAGAAAGTTGAAAGGTATATAAATGGCCTTAGATTTAACATCCAGGATGAGATTAGTACATTAAGGATTTCCACAGTTGAGGATGCCTTCCAATATGCACTTAAGGCAAAAGAAAAAGTGAAGAGAAGACAAAAAAATAACCCTAGAGGGAAAGAGAAGAAGATGGGCAGTAGCAAGGAGAAGCAAACAATTGAAGAAGAACCAAAATCTAAGTGGAGTAAAGAACCAGATCAAAGGACATAAAGGAGAGGAAATGGAAGCAAGGAATTCTTGGGTAAATGTTTCAAGTGTGGAGAAATTGGACATTGATCTTTTAAGTGTCCTGAGGGATCAAGTAAAGGAACTATTAAAAAGAGTTTCATGGCCCATGAAGAGTAGGTAACTAGAGTGCTAGATGAGATAGAACTAGAGTAGGGAGAAACTCTTATGCTTAGGAAAGCCTTGATGAGGTAGAGTGAGGAAGAGACTAGGATTTCACAAAGGAAGAATCTCTCTCAAGACTGTGTGCAAGTCAGGCAATTTTTTCATATTTTTCCTTATAAGATAATTTGGTTACAAGATGATCATGTAGTGGTTGGTTAAATTTAATATTTTCTCTTTCAGAGATAGTTTTGTGTGATGTTTTGTCTATGAGTTCCTTTCATGTTCTGTTGGGTAGACCTTGGAAGTTTGATAGGCGAGCTATATACAATTGCAGAAGGAATTTGATTATTGTATAGAAGGATGACAAAATTTTACTTTGGATTCCTTGAAGAATAAGGAGGAGGGAGTAAGGAATTTGAGTCTTGTAAAAATTTGTAGTTCTAAGAAGCAAGATGTAGAGATTTTATTGGAGGATGGCATGAATTTTAAGAATAATCTTGTGGATAAATTTGAGAGTGAGATGGTAGTGGAAGGATGTAGGCGTAGAGTTATGTAGCATACAACTTTGGTTGCAGATAAGATAGAGTCTTGTAGAAGAGGTAGATCAAATGAGTGGAAGAAAGTAAGTGGTGGTAAATGTCCTTTACTACCATGTGTAGATATGAGGTATGGAAAATAAGGTGAAGAGAATAATATATTGAAGGATCTAGAAGAGGAAAGAAAGGAGGCTAGGAGGAATACAAGTACAAAAAAAGAAGACATTTGGATCAGAAATGAGCATGGGATCTATATCTCGAGCCTTGTTAGATGTGTATGAGTTCTCATGTAACATATTTTCTCACAAGGGGTGCTTGATGCATGAGCATCCTTGGGACATGGCGATTTTGCATCACCCAAAAATATTTAAGTTGTTCTTGTTATTTCCTTTCTGGCTTTGTAGTTTCATGTTTTTAGGCCTACAAATCATTTCTAATGTTCACAGATCTCTTTTGCACCTCATTCTAAGTTCTTTGGTTGGTGAGAAATCTCTCCTTGGGTCCACAACTCATTTTATGCATTCATCAAATGTAAATCCTTGGTGTAAGCTGACCTGTGTTGTACATGTTACATGTTCTTCTTTGATGATTGTGGATCGTTGTGGATCATTTATGATGTTTGTGGATCTTATCAGTATTTTTTTATGTTCTTGGGCTTGTATCTGATCTTTCATTTGGGTATGCACCATGAAATTGCATTTATATTTGTAAATCACCAATGATGTGGTTGGCATGGTTATTTTCTACATGTTACATTTATTTGTCATGATTTTCTCTACCTATGGTCAATGCAAATGGTTCTGGAGTTTTGATTGATATATAAATCAATGTTTGAAGCCATTTTTTGCAACAAAGAACTGAGTAGATCCTATAAGTTGCAATGAGGAGTTTATGAGTGGATAGAGGTCTAGAATACTATTTTTTTTTATGCTATTTAATCAGGCCTATGTGTCGAATCTATAAAACTAGCAGGTTGTTGGTGAATATGTATATGCAATTCTCTAAGTTAATAAAGATTATTTTTGCAATGCTTTGATTACTAAGTGTTTTTTTCTGTTGTGTTGGTATTGCTACATGGATGGATAGTTTTCTTTGAAGACCCTCTAACCATGACTACATTAGTAGGTATTACAAATTGTGAATGGATCCCAAATGACATCCTTTCTAAATGTCTATTTTAGTTATAATCAGGTCATGGTGCAATACGAGGATAGGCATTAGACTACCTTTACAACCAAATGGGGCACATTTTTATATAGAATAATTCTCTTTAGATTAATCAATGTAGGGGCCACTTTCTAGAGGGCTATGGACATTTCCTTCAAAGATATTATTGGTAAGTGCATTATTATCTATATGGATGATCTAAATTTTTTTCTCTATAAATAGGGGAGATCATATTTTAAACCTATGCAAGGTATTCTAGAGATGTAGAGAATTTGGCATCTCCCTCAACCCCAAGAAATGCATATTTGGGGCAATAGAAGGTAAGCTCTTGGGACATGTGATTTGAAAACATGGTATTTCAATTGATCATGAAAGAATCTAGATACAACCCCTTGCTCGCAACAAAGAGATGAAGTCATTCTTTTGGAAAATTAATTTTGTTTGAAAAATCATCACGAGCTTCACATAAATAGTCAAACAATGAATGCAATGCTAAAGCACAATGCAAAAGTGGATTGGCCTACTGAAGCAAAGTAGGCATTCAATGAAATCAAGAGAGCCATAGCTGCTACTCTAGTGCTAGTAAGTCCTAATTATATGACACCCCTTTAAATATACTATTTTTCATTAGATCATTCCTATGCCAACATGTTAACACAAAAGTTAGATGAGGGGAATGAACACCTGATAGCTTTCATGAGTGTTCCTCTTAGGGATGGAAAACTAAAGTACCTAAATATTGAGAATCAAGCTTATGCACTGGTTAGAAGAGTTAAAAAATTTAGGCATTACATTTTAAGGAACAAGTTCTTTGCTATTGTACCTAACCTAGTGTTAAAGATCCTATTAATGGAAAATGAGATGGGTGAAAGAAGAGCTAAGTGGGTCACTATGTTAAAATAACATGACATTTAGATTCAACCAATGAAGATGGTGAAAGGGAAAGCTTTAACAAGGAAAATGGTTGAAGTGGGCCCCAAGATTGTAGCACAATGTTATCATCTCGAAGATGTCTCCCCTAATGAATGGTATGACAACCTGGTCTATTATTTTTTGAATAAAAAAAGCCCTCATCATTTGAATCTAGTACAACAAAGAGTGTTATGCTTAAAGAGTGCTAGCTACATGCTTAAGGGGGAAATTATGCATAAGAATAATCATGAGGGAGTATATCTCATATGTCTTGTGTAACACCCCTCCCTTTTTGTACTATGATAATCAGGCAATGTTTTCCTATGTTATGCTTCGATCATGTTAACAAGTGAATTAATGATGCTTTATGCCTTGATTATGTTAATGATGTTAGCTTTGTCAGTTAGTGATATTGTATTGGTGAAGGGGACGGGGTTGTATCACTCGCTTGCGAGTGCCCTACGATTCTGAGATTTCCCCTTAACGGTGTGTCTAAACATATTATGTATATATGCACGTTCGACATGCTCTTTGTTGCAGGTTGGCAGGTACATGACATCGACTCCACCTGGTTTCCAGGTTTGAGCGTGTCCATTGATCAACGGAAATTAATTGGGAGATAGTAGCTAGGGTTTCCGAACCAGGTCGTCACCCTAGTCATAGCATGTTGTTGGTTTGTCGTCGGGGTCAGCTGTTTTAACTTGATTAGTTCCCCTTGAGTGTTTATTTAATTTCAAGTTAAAGTTTATTAAATGACTTGCGTAGTTTGATTAATGATTAAACGCGTTTAGTTGCAAGCTAAAAGTGATTTAATAGCTTTGGGGAATTTTAAATGATGAATGTTTTGTCTTTTGGAGATGTTGAAAAATTAGTGTTTAGTTAATTAATTTAATTGAATTAATAAAATAATCTAATTTCGAATTAGACTTATTTTATTGATAATTTGAATTAATTGTGTGAATTAATTAAATTATCCCTATGATTTAAAAGTGTAAAAGATTTAATTCTTTTGTTGAAAATAAAGTGCTAAAATATTTTGAATTCAATTTGGAAATAGAAAATGGTTTAAAGTTATTAAAAATTCAAATATTTTCTTATGCATGACTTTGGGGTAGAGGAGATATTTTCAGAAATGGTTGACTATTTGGTAAAAAAGATATTTTTGTTTGAAAGGGGAAATTTGAAATTTAATTTAGTGTGAATTTGAAAGTGAATGGCATTTGAATTGAATTTAATTAGAATTTGAATTGGGATTTAGAAGTTGAGTTTGAATGTGAATTTGAGGAGTTTGAAAAGAAAATGATATATTGGAATTAGGGTTTTCTTTCAACCTCCATGAATTCTTGGTTTTGAATGTTTTGGTGGAGAAGCTTGGAGGAGGCAAAAAATGGTGGAGTTGAAGGAATGCTTGGAAATCTCCATGGGAAGCTTGTAAAATCTTGGAGAAAACATAAGGTTCTACCTTTCTTTTCTCTTCCTCTTCTTGCGCATATGAATGATTAAATCATAGTTTTAGATTCAATAAAAATGCATGGAAAAGCTTTTAAAATTGGTAAATGGTAGATAGTTTTGGTTTTGAAACCTAGCATGAAATTTAAACCAAGTCTTGGAAAGGAAAATCAAAGAAAACTCCATTGTTTAATCAAGTTTTGAAAACCCATTTGCTTCTTTGAAATAAGTCAATTTTCTTAAATGGGGTTGTGATTATTTTCATAATTTGAATATGAAATCATGTTGTGGATATATATATTTGTGAAGGCAACACTATATATTAATATGTGAAATACCCACAAATATATTTGCAATATATTTGTTTGTTTTGAAAAATTTTAAAATATATGTTAACCCAGAAAATTTTCTGGTAAATTAGTTTTAAAAAAAAAATCACATGGAATTAAAAATTAATTTAATTTTGTTTTGGGTGAGGTGGGAGGTCAAACCCCACCCCACCGCCGCCGCCACCGCGGCCGCCGCTTGGCAGGGAGGCGGTGCTGTGTGCGAAGCACACAGCCACCGCCGCCCCCGCGGGGAGGCGAGGCACTGTGTGTGGAGCACACAAGCTCCGCCGCCATGGGCGGGGGGGGCCCTGCGTGCCCAGGGCTTCGGCCCTCTTCCCCTGCCTTATCTAATTTCGAAATCACTTTTTATTTATTTCGATTTAAATCTTTTTTTTAATAAATGTTATTTCATATTATATTTTATATAATATTATAATATTTAATATTATATAATATATAAAATATAATATGTTGAATATATTTTAAATTAAATGAAATTTGGGTTGAGTTAAATATATTTTATTTTATTTGTTAAATCATAAGGGTTATAGAAATGTTTAATTGAAAAATATAAGTTATTTGATATATTTTAATTAAAGGAATTTTAATGAGTTCAAAATGTATGTTAGGTTAATCATGGGGTTTTGGAAATATAGATTAATTGGAAAATCTAGGTATATGTTATGTGTTATAGTTTACTCAATGAGAGTTATATTAAAGTTATCTAAATGATTCGGTTGCAAATAAAACATAACTTTATTTGGTATATTTAAATAATGTTAAATGTCAATCTAGAACTTCTAAACGACCTTGCGATTATTATGATTGCGGTATTGAGAGTAAAGAATGAACTTATTTGTTAACTTAAATGTTTTTTTTTTTCAAGTGATTTATCTTTTATATATGATCGTGAAATTTAGAGAGAACGATTGTTTTAAATTCTAATCAGATAACTGCATTATTAACATGCTTTATGGTTACGGAAGTTAGAGTAAATGATATGTTTTGTTTATACATTCCAATGTCGTGAATAAAAGAGGGGATCAATTGACTAGATAAATGCAAGTCATGAAACCTGTGTTTGAGTGGATTTAGGAAATCTGAATCTTAGTTTATTTAATTGCTAGAAATACTTTTAATGGTTGTTCTTTCTTGTTCAATGTTGGGAGTATTGAGTCATTGTTGAAGTCTTCCTGATAGGGGATGTGTATCCTGTTGAGGGTTGTCTTTGTGAAAGTCAACTTTTGGTGTGTCGTAGAAAATGTGCATAGTCATACCTTGTGGATCACCCGGTTTTCACGAACGGGGATTTGTGCCTCCTTGGGTGTAGGAGAGGGTAATGTAATTTGGTTTCCTCCAAAGTTGGAGTGGGTTTGGTACGTTGTTTTCCTCCAGTGTTGGAGTAAGTTCTTGTTCTGTTTCCTCCTTGGATGGGAGAGGTCATTTTATCTAGTTTCCTTTTGTGGGTGTGTTGTCGATAGGAGAGTGGCTCTTGGTGGGGGTCCAACACATAAAGGGGCGCCAGGGTAACTCACCTAGAGTTTAACTAAGTGATAATTTAAATGAATTAATGGGGATCTTTCAAACTAATAAGATAATAAATGCCTCTCTCGTGAAGCAAGTGAATGATAAGGCTCGAGATGAGATGAGACGCATAGTTTTGCATGAGGGTCCGGCGCCGGTAGAGGCAAGCCAGGGTAACCCAGGATGGGGGTCCGGTAGCCTAGGAAGGTTGAGCTAGGGTAACTCATGGCAATTTATGTATGACACTTTTCCTATGTCGACATTTAATCAGTTATTGTGTGATGTACATGATCATTGTTCTCTGAAAGCATTGTAACTTCGTGTTAAGTGATGTTGTGACTGTTGTGGCTTAATGGCATTGTGGTTATAGATGTTAAGTGGCTTTGTGATTGTAGTTGTTTCAATTCAATTTTTGTGTATGCCTGCGTCTAGTGGTAGATGGTCTTGTCTAGGAAATCCTTGTTACTATCTCCTAGCACGGAGGGAGTGGGGCCTTTGGGTTCCACGTGGTCGGGTGGCGTGCATCTTTTTCCGTTGGCTCTTCTTCTTGTTCGTGGTTTCTAGTTGGAGAGCTCGTGGGAATCAGTTCTTCCCATGCCTTGTTCTCTCAATTCTTATGGTATTTTATTACCCCTCAGTTGTTATCGAGGTGGAGTTTGTAATTGTAATTATGAGTATTGGATTTACCTCATTCGGGGAATGAGTGATGTAACCTTATTGTTTAATTGTTAATTGGAATCTTGAGGTATTTATTTATCCTTGTTGTAATTTATCTTGCATGGAATGTATGTGGTCTCATTTCCTTTAGTGCTTAATGTTTCAGTTTATGTTAATGTTATTTGATGTTGGGTTGTTAGGTAATCTTTGTCTCGTGGCCTTAGAGGTTGTTGGCAATATGAATTCACCTTACATGTTATTTATACTTAAACAAAAAAAAAAAATTGGTACGTTTAAGTAGTGAATTGCAACTTCCTCTAGGGTTGCGAGGCGGGGCATTACATCTTGAAAAAGAAGAGGTTGTCAAGGTTATGGAAGAACTACATGACAGGTATGGAATAGGCCATAGATCAATTATGGTCACTGTAACTCAAATTATGCATATTGGGTACTATTGGCCTACCATATTCAAGGACACATACAATCATGTGAGGGCTTGTCATGTTTGTCAAACCTTTTCCACTAGAGAGAGAAATTTTTCTTTACCATTATTTTCGGTGATCAAGGTAAGACCTTTTGCATAGTGGTCACTAAATTTTACTGGTCCTATCAATCCACCATCATCTACTAGGAACATGTTTTTTTAACTACTACTGATTACTTCACTAGGTCGACTAAGACAATTTAGGCATAAATTTTCATCAAGCTTGGATCATTAATCATTTTGGTTGTCATTTTGTTGTTGTGTGTGATAATGGACCTACTTTTCATTGTTAAAATTCTCTAGGTGGGAATTTGATCATGGCATCATAATTAAGTTTGCATCTAACTACTTTCCATAGCGAAATGGTTTAGTAGAATCCATCAACAAAAACCTCCTCACTTCATTCATAAGCTAAGACAAAAATCCAAGAAAATGACACTTAGTTAAGATTTACTTCATGGGTTGACGACACTCAATAGAAAGCCTCATTAGGGACATCTCCTTATCATATGGTCTATGGGATTGAGCCTATAGTGTATGTGCAAGATCATGATGGGCCAAAAAGTGGCGATATGATGGGTATGTGTAGGGTATGTGGATGACAACTTTTTCTTACCCAAAATTGATGAAATGAAAAGGGTTTTTAAAGGATATTTTCAGCTTTCCACCAATATAAATTAAATGCTTTACTTTGAATTTAATAAATAATTATCACTCATTTTCTATTTGAATTTTTACTAAAGTCCTAATTGATAGGCTGATTGAAAAACATCTATAGCTTCCAAATGGTATCACCTATTTTGAATCTGAAACATGTGTCACATTTTATGCTTTCCATACTATAGTATTTTAAAAAAATCAATTTAATGAAGTTTTGACCAAGTTAAGGTGGTCAGACATACAAAAAAAATTATATTTTTTAAAACTTGTAATTAAAAATTCATATTTAATTATTTACTTGGAAAAAAATTACAAAAAAATATGTATCACATTAGGACACGAGTCGTCTACTTATATCTAAAATCTTATAAAAAACCTATAATCATTTTATTGTGGTTATGGTTATCAGATAGACACCTACTTCTTATTTTTTCCCTAAAATTTAAGTACTACTGCATTGAAATTTCAAATTTTCACCAAATAGATTTTTTAGAAAAGAAACCTAATAGTTTAGAAACTACATTCAATTTGCTATAGATTTTATTCTTACATATTTTTAAAATAATATAGATAACTTATTCAAATTTTTACATCTAGTTTCCTAACTCTAATTTTTTTTGAATTTTTCACCACTGAAGGGTTTGTTTTTCCCATGATGATCCTACACATATTGTGTATTTCCTATACACTTGAGAATCCCTACCTTGTAGTTTATCAATGAGTATTATGAGGAAAGGGAGTGTTTAGAGGCCCAACTAGCTGAACTGCTACAACTAGAAGAGAAAAGAAATCCAGCCTTAGAGATCTTTGTTAAGCCCAAGGGTATTGTCAAAAGATGGTTTGATCACAAGGCTAAGGTCAAGGCTTTCAGTATTTCTAATATAGTCTTGTATTGGGATAAATCACATGAAAAGAAAATGGAGCATGGTAAATTTGACAAGTTATGGCTTGGCCCCTACAGAATTTCTAAAATCCTAGGAGATAATGCTTTCTATCTCAAAACCCTCACTAGAGAAGATGTCCCATTTCTAGTCAATGGGAAACATTTGAAGCATTATTTCCTTGACTGAGTTGTTTCTAGCTCATCCTTGTAAATAGTTAGATTAGGTATTTGATTTCTTTTGGTCTCTTTGGTTTGGTTTTGTATTTGCTTTGGTTAGTGTAGGTTGCTTTGCTTTCTTTGTTTTGGTTTTGAGGTCTCCTTGTTCTTTGGGTTGGGGAAGTGTCTTTGTTGCACAATTTAATAATTTATTTGGGACTATTTTAAGTATTTCCTTTCCAAAATATAATCATTTTTCTAGATGGGATGGTGGAAGTCCTCCATTTTAGTGTCACGTGTGCTAAATGTTTAAATTGGATAAATCATTAAATTGAGTTAGTTTTTGAATGTGATAAAATCTTACATTATATACACATCTTAAGAATCCTAAGGTTGTTGTGGATTCCTTGTATGGTCTTGTAAAGTGAAAAATATTATACTTTTTCTTTATTGTCACTATGATTCTTAGCCCTAAGTGTGAGCTTCATTGCTTACAGGTTGAAAATGAAAATAAGTGAAAAGAGATATCATAAAGGAAAAATGAAAGAAAATATTGAATATCAAAAGGAAGAGAATTCAACTTATCAGGAGGATATGAATATCTCTATTGTGGCTATGGACACCAAGCTAGTAGCAAAGCTATGTTCGGGAGAATCATAGTGATAACCTTGTAAGGGCTATTAATGCCTACCTTACAGTGAGGTTCTATCTATGTTGCTTTTGTAGTTATAATCATTCATGTAGTTTAACCAAACTGAACTTGGTTTCTAGAGTAGCTTCTGGAGGGAAATTACTACATCTAGACACACTGGGATTTCCAATGTAGGAAGACTAGCTTGTTCATTGATTTTGAGTCTTTAGTTTATTGGTTGACCTGATGTAAGGATAAAAATGAGATATTTTGGGTTCTTGATTCTAGTTTGTCATTTAAATTCTTTGGAACATTTTCCAAGTGGAGTCACAATTTGGTGTGCACTTATTGTACACATGCCCCACTAGAGGAAGGGACCCTCTTTTAATTGCTTTTGTTTTTCGGATTTTTCTTTGGGTTTGACCTATTCCCCTTAGTAGATAGGTTCCTTTGGGTTTTGGGTTCATTTCACTTAGTTGAGCCACATTGCTTTATTCATAGTTTGGGTGCTTTTCTTTGCAACATTTCAATCTTTGGTAAGGCCTAGAATGAAAGATCTCATGAAAATTTCACTAAGGGGAAAATTGTGTGTGCTCTAGTGAGTTTCACGAAAATCCTCACTTGCCAGAAATTCCTAAGGGTTTGATTCTCATGAAATTCCTTGCCCACTAAATTCTCCCAAATGAGTAAGTCTCAAGGAAATCCATCCCAAGTGGATTTTCCCAATGGATTGAGGTTCAAAGAATCTATGTCTTTGCAAATTCCCTAGGTGTTTTAATTGTCGTGATAATTCATGACATGCATATTTCAATGAGTCCATGATGGCTTTAAATCCTTGAAATGTAGCATGTTGTCTTCTCAATGCATTTATTGTTTTATTAGTCACCATACTTGCCATTTATTACTCTTTTTGGGGTTTATTTATGCTCTTGTGTGGTCATTTGATGCTCATTTTGAGTTGTGAGTTAAGGAATTCTTTTAGGGTGTTCTTTCACTTCTTGTTTGGTTCAATTTGGATTGATTCTACACTTGTGAAGATTATTAGCTAGGGTTTCTAAGTGAGGGTTTTCACCATTATTGCACATTAGCTCAATCAAAGGTAGGGTTTTCACAATATCTTATGGATTTAAGGAAATTCCTTGATGATTTGATTGTACATTCTAAGTATTATCTTGCATTACCATTAATTCATTTGCATTCAATTTTATCTTTGGTGGGTTTCTTTCAATTTATGAACATTGGATTTTTCCCTCAGTATTTTTGATTGTAATGTTTGTCCTTTCAAGCTTAAGTGATAAATTGTGGCATTGATATTGAGCTAGGGTTCTTTAAGTTTCAATTATCATTTTTGAATTAGAGTGTCGTTTCTTTTGTTGGAATAAGGGTTTTAAGTTTAAAATTCATATCACTCATGAAATGTCCACCCAGATCTAAAATTGAGAGGTTTTTCTAATGCCCTAGATGTGCAAGTTTGAACTATGAGACATGAGTGACCTTGGACCCTAGTTTTGAATTCAAAGGGAGTTGATTGTGATAAAATCATAAATGAGTGTTGGAATCTTTGCATTTTGATCATCGTTCTTGCATTCAAATCTAATATTGTCTTAAGGTTGAGAGATTTCAATTTAGAAATGTTTTATGAATGATAAAATTTCACAAGGTTTGTGGTTTTGAAGAAGTAAATGATAAGGAAAAATCCATGAAAATCTTCCTTTAATGAAATAACCCGATGAAATTTTCCTTCACAAAAAATTGTCATCCATGGATTTCCATCAATATTATGTTCTTTGTAGATTTCGTCAAAGGGTGGATTCCCCAAAGGTTTGTTCCTACATGAAAATCCCTCACCCATGAATTTCCCTGAATCCATCTCCAACAAAAATCCCAAAGGTAGTGAAGTGATTGGTATTTGAAGGCTGAACCTTGAGAATGTTGAGTGATGAGTCTTCATGAGGTGGATAGTGTTTATTCACCAAGTCTATCTAAGTAATATTCATTTTCATGAAAATCCACCTATGAGGGAATTCATTGAGCCTATAGATCTTTGTGGAATCCGTTGGGGGGTAGATTCCCCAAAATTAATTCCATCGTTAAGATCCATTGGAGGTGGATACACCTGAAGTTTTCTTGAAATGCATTTTGTGGACTTTAAACTTAGTTTTATGATCTTGGCACTAACTAGAGGTTATTTTTGAGTTACATGGGAATTTAAATGATTCACTTAATAATGTAATTGAGGTATTCTCCTTAATATTTTAGTGATTGTGATATTTTCTTAAATAGATTCAAGGTGAATCTAGCAAGGTTGTAGAGTCTAAATCAAAGTCAGCTGAACCTGTCAAGGAGGGTCCTCTAACTAGAGAAGAAAGGATGAAGTATAATTTTAAGGGGAAAAAACCTATTACAAAGATCATTTCTACATACAACAAGGTTGGAGATACCAATAAGGGATGGGTAGACTACAATGATTTCAAAAAAAGGATATTTGGTGATACACAAACACCACTTGTTGAAATTATCACCAATACATAATTAGTTCAGGCTATTGGTTTTCCACCCTTAATGCAATGTCTGATGAGATTTGTAGAATGTGTGAAAAAATATGATTTTGATAAGAGAATAATTATGGGCCCCAAGGTAGAATAGTAGCCAGCATAATTGAGGAGTTCATAGTAGGAGCTTTCAATATTGGCTCTCATCATAAGTTGGTGAAGAAAAAAATCAAGGAAGCTAAGGAATTGTATTAGAAATATCCCAATAAGGCTTTGGATATGATTACTAGAAATTGGATTGAAAAAACAAAGTCAAACTATTCTAAATTACCCAAGAAGTTACACAGGAGTGACTTCAAGCAAGAATACAATGATATGATCAATATCCTAGGAAGAGTTATGGGATTGGATGAGTCTTTCATATTCAAGGAATGGATGTTCCATATCATATCACATATTGTCAAAGGAATGCATTACCATTGGGAAGGAATCATAAGTGGCAACTTGGACATGCAGCTAAGAAGTGTACAGGACATAAAGAAATTGACTATGACATCATACCTTGTGTACCTACTACCTCAAAAGAACAAGTATAAAGGTTTAAGTTGCAAGGCAGCCCTTGGGAAGGATAGAATATGTGATTTATATACTCAAGTATAGTTCAATGCTAAAAACTATAGGAGGGCCAATGATGCATTTTTTATGTACATCACAAGGATGCTTCAAGATGCACTTCATGTTAAGATCTCAATAGATTCCATGGATTTAATCAAGAAGTATGGTTATTGGTTCATCCAATTTCCAAGGTTTTCTTATGTTAGAGTGAATGGTTCACTTGTAGTACCCCTAAGACTTCCAAAGTTTCCAACATATAATATTATATTATTGGAAGTATCTAAGAAGGTTTTTTCATTTGACAATGTTTTAAAGAACATGCATAGGATAGGTCTTGGAGGAGATTTCCATTTGAGGATTGGTAGATTGGAAGCATGTCCCTCTATTCAAAGTGCTCATCATTCAAAAATGGAGATAGTTAATTTCTATTTGTATTCACATTTAGATAGAGGGAACTTTGATCCCTATGGTGTTGCACAAAAGATGGCAAGCAAAGAGTTCAAGCATAGATAACATATTGAAGATTATTGGGAAAACTATAGAGATGAATTTGAGGTGATTAGGAGAAAATGTTCTAGATTGTCCTTGAGGATGTTAAAATTTCACAAGAGAGCCAACATTCCTAATCAAGTAGATGATGAAGAAGATCTTCTACAACATCATGATTATGAGTAGTATAAAGATAAGCCATTTCCTATTGCCAATTGGTCAAAAGAGGAGGTAGTTGACTTGAATGTACTTAATGCTCCTATATTGAAATACTCCAAGTTGTGGGTAAAGAACAAGATTATAGACTTAGAGGTATATGGAACAAAATTTATGTATGATTTGATGGGGGATATTGAATCCCATTCAGAAGAAGAGGTAGAAAAAACACAACTAAGCTCCATTCAGAAGATGATGTGGAGGAAATACAATTCCTTATTAAGAGGAGGACTAGGAGCCAAGTGAAGTGAAAGGAAAGGAGGCATCCTATTGCCAAGGCTAGGAAGCACTTAAAGGGTATCATTGAAGAAGGTACTAAGGAAGCTCAAACTTCCAAAAAGAGAAGGATTATCATTGAAGGCTAGAGAATTGCCAAGTCAAAGAAGACAAAGGTTAGTGAAGAAGACATTTCTCTAGTCAAGGCGATAGAGCTAGAAAGCTTGAGAGAGAAACCCCAAGTGTATATGAGGATAATTTCTCTAGAGGAAAAGAATCCTATTGAAAATGTTGATGAAATGACAAATGGACCTGAAGGGAATGAAGAGGAACCTAGTGATGATACCCAAGAGGATGCAAAGAGAGCATCTACAAGAAATAACTCCCCTCCTATCTATCCTTTCAAAAATATGTTGATGGATGAGGAAATTGTGGATGAAGAGGAGAATGTTAAAAAGGATCCAAAAGAAGAAGAGGATGTTCCTACACCCAAGAGTGGAGAACTAAATAAATTCAGGAAACAATTGGATGAAATGATTTCTAAGGCATAGAGAAAAATTGTGGAATCAGAAATAATAGAGGACATTCCCTCTCATTCTCTGGTGAAGGAACATATCAATGTATATATTGTAGAAAATGATAATATAGAGAGGAACATGATATAAAGAAATTCCAAGAAGATGTTGAGAATTATCATTCTAAAGGACAATAGTAGCATGATATTTCTCTAGTAAATGAAGAGTTTGATATTCTTGCTTGGTTGAAAGAGAAATTAAAGCCTAAACCAATCATTGTTAAAGAGGAGAACCCTGGTTGGGATAAGCTCCTAACCATTTTGGGTCAACCTAAAGAAAGACAGAAGGTTGGGACAATCTCTAGGTTTACAAAAGATGATTTCAATAACAGGGTTCTTCATGTTGCTACTCTTGCCAAAGATAACATCAAAGATGAGGTAAGACCTTTAGACTATAAAGTGAAAACAATTAACCTTGTTCCTACTACAAAAGAACAAGAGAAGGAGGATCTCCAAGATTTAGTTCAAAACCATTTTGAAGAGATTAGAAAATGAAGTATAGGCTAAGGAAGAATTACAAAGCAAATTGAGGAAAATATAGAAGTATGTGTAGCATTTTTTCAAGCCTCTGCAAGCTCAATCCAATTAGGGAGCCTCTTTCTCAAAGGGATTACTTTCAAATGAGGCAGTTTTAGAAATTGATAATATGAGAGCATCTACACAAGCTACTCAAGAGTGGATGGATAATGTGAGAAAGAGAGGAGTTGAGGTGATTTCAAATATTTTGTACACCTATGAGAAGGTTGTAGAATTTTTGGAGGACATATCTCAATTTGCAACAAATTGTCAGAAGATGGATGAGACCACCATTTTAGAGTTAAAGAAAATAATAGAAAATAAAAAATAACTCCTATAGAAGAACATCCTTACCTCTAATGATATAAGCAAATCAATGGAATGGATGGAGGTTTGGAATGATAGAAAGGAGCTTATTATGAAAGCCCTTAAGAAGATGACAAAGGTTCAGGGAAAGACAAAAGAAATATATGATGGTTGTGTTGCATTTTTGGAGATTTTCACTGGAAGGAGAAAATTTGGGCATAATAATTTGAATGACAATCAATTGCATAAGTGGTGGCATCAGATTTACTCTCTAGCCAATAATGGACCAATTGTCAAGGATTAACTTGAACATGCAACTATCTATATCTCATATCTCGACAAATATCAAGGGTTGCAAGTAGAATGGGAGAAATCTTTTACCATATTTGAAGAAGAATTAAAATCAATTAAGTTGAGGATAAAATCCATCCTAGTTCCTAATCCAGAAGACCTTTAGGATGTGCTTTCAAAGGCTCAAGAAATTTCTAGAAGAAGGGAAGAAAATAAGGACAAAGAGGATGACTAGGCTTAGCTACCTTGAAGAATGTGTCATCTACATCAAGCTCACCTAGGATACAAGTCAGCCACACATTGAATTTGGTATCATGCAATATATATTTAATTATAAATTTTCCTTTTGAGGCTAACCTTTTATTATTTATTAAAAATTTGAATTAGAGAATTAAAAAATGTCAAGGCTGACCTATCTGGCTGACCTAATTGTAATTCTCTAATTTATATCTTTCTTGGGCTGACCTGACTTAAAGGTTTCTATAAATTGATGCCTCCTCCTCATTTGTGACATTAATAGTCAATAGCCAATAGCTAATAGTGAGTAGTGCATAGTTAATATTAGTTGAGTTGTTACATTCTAAGGACCTTGATTTGTTGCAAATTTTTGGTGAAGTGAATATAAGTGAATACATTGTTCTTTGGTGTTCTTCTTTATGTTGTTTCATCTGTGCATGGTTCTTGTGACTCTACTATTATCTTTTGAGTAAGTATTTTATGATTAATCTTAGAACTAGTTGTAGTTCATTTTTGTTTATGATAAATTGTTTGAGGTGTTAAGGAATCTTTAGTCCATAATTTTAGTGATCTATTGATTGTGGATCACTATGTAAAGTTAGCCTAGGCCTACTCTATTTTTCACTAAACTTCAATTATGAATGTTTGAATTCATGTTTAAATATTTAAAATGTAAAAATCATTTGATTCCTTTGGAGATTGCAATATCCTTCTGATAATGTGGGTTTAATCTTGGTTAAGCAAAGATTGGTTTTGGAAGATTGGTCCATCTTGAATGCTCTATTGGTTACATGATTGATATTAGGTCTTAGAATAGATATCTCTCTCAAAATCTATATCTTTTTCTATTTCCTTTAAATCATTGTTAGAGAAAGATTCAAAAAGCATCACCATTATTGCTACCTTTGATGAATATTTAAGCTTCCAACATTTTGTTTGTAAGGTCCCTTGTGATTGCTAGCATTTTCACATTTATCATTGCATTATTTTTTGCATTTTCAAGACCTAACATTAAATAACTTGGGGTTATTTATTGAGGCTTCCTAACAAAAAATTACTTTTCAAGAGAGATAGGATACTTGTATTATGTCTATAGTGATCCCACAATACTATTTACAATTTTTTGTCAAACTGGACATTGATCTGATTTTTTTAACTAAATCTTCACTTTCAGACACCTATAGTAGCTAAACCGTGAGGAATTTGAAGATGATGCAAACTAGTGATTTGTGAAATTTTTTCTATAGATTCTAATTATTATTTTTTCAAAAATTTTGGAATTAGATTACACTTCTTTTTCCATCTCCTTTGAAAACTAGTTTTAAACAATAAACACCATTTTTAAAGAGTGATGTTACTGGCTAGCATATAATTTTTTTTCTATGATATCTAATGCATGGAATTGGTTTCATAACATTTCATTGAATATTTTTTTCTTAATTAAGTTTCAAAATCAACTAGTTATAATTTAAACATGATTTATTGGCTAAAAAATAACTTTTTTGTATGTATCAAAATTCAATTTATTTATTTTTTTGTTGGATCAAGGACATCAATATATAGTGAATAGATATTTTTTCAAATTTTTTTGCATTCTTCTATTTTTCCATATGTGAGGAATAGAGAGCTTGATTATTGTTGAAAAACCTACATTCAAAAGAAATAAAAAAATAAATATAATAATAAAATTAAATTTATTTAAAATTATACTTTTTGGGAAGATTATAATAAGTACTACATACTTAAAAAAAATTAAATGAATTCATTTGATCCCCCAAAAGGTAAATCAAAAGTGATTTTTTATCAACATTTTGATAGGTGTAAAGGAGACTCCATTAGAGGTATGGTTTAAAACTAGCAGGTTTCTATCAAAGGGGTTTTGATCTAAGGTGGTTTGATCAAACCCTCTTGAAGAGATTAGGAAAAAAAAAATATTGGTTGATATCACAATAAAGATGCAAGAGTGCATCTATTGATCAAAGGAAAAAAGAAAATTCTTTTAAAAAGGTCAAATATTTGTTGGAGACAAATTTTATGATGTATATAAAGTCACCAACTATAAATAGCCTCATGTATATTTTGATATATTGCATAGATTTGAGATATAGAGAGAAATGTTAATAAGAATAGAAGATTGAGAATGAGATGGTTTAACCATTGATTTTGAGAAGATTCAAAATTCCAACAAGTCTATGATCTTTCGAGACTTTATTAGATATGATGATGAGTGATGATGATTTTCTTATTAAGGGATTTAGACACGAAGGACATACTTTATTTATCTTTGATAAAACATATATACACGATGCATCAAGGTATAAAAAAATTAGGATAGCATGGTGTTTAGTGCAATAGACTTTGACTCAACAAGTAGATAGGAGTGTTCTTGTTCACACTTGACATATGGAAACCTTGCTAGGATGTACCTCATACATTCCAAACATTTCAAACCAAAATATAAAAATTATAAGCTATCCACATAATAGTCAACAAGATGTTCAAAACCCCCTCCCTTCATACCCAATAAAACAAGTATTTTCCAAGGCTATATTACAAAAACATCCAACAAGAACAACAAAAAGAGATAATGATCAATGCCCCATTCATTTCTCTCAAAATATTTTTGATTGACATCATCTAGGGGTCATTGGAATGAGTGCAAGAAGATAAATCATAAAAAAAATATCAAGATAGCAAACAAGTTATTGTTCTTCATACCTCTAGCCAAGAGAATGTGTGTGAGGATAAGAATCCAAAGTATTTTTCCAATAAACAATGCCCGTTGTATGAAGGATACATCCTAGGACATGTAGTGGATGGTGGAAAGTTGATAGGTTGTTTGAAAGGCCATTGATATAAAGTTGATTTTCATGTTTACTAAAATGATCAAGATTTTTATTTTTTGTTTAAAATTTTGTTGTTTTCATTTTGATTTTGCATTTGAAGTTTTCTTTTACTGATTGTTGTGGTTGTTTCTATTTGGTTTTCCAAATTATGAAGGTGAAGATTGATTTATTATGGATGATTTATTATTGTGAGTGAATTGAAATTAGATGGATGGGTTTTTTTCAAATATTTGGATGCTTTTTTATGTTTTTGTAATGTTTTGAGGCTATTTTTGATTTTGAGTTTATGTGAATGTTTATGTTTTTAAAATTTTCAAATGTTTTTGGGTTTTTATGAAATTTATGAATGTTTTTGTGTCTCATGGGCTCATCAATGATGGACTTTCCTACATTCAAGCATAGATATGATGTAGTCCACCTTCCATAATTTTGACTTCTATGACTTTTTGACATATTTTTTGGTTTTTCGCATTATTTTGATGGTTTGAATATGGATGTGTGTGACAATATCAATGATTTTTTAAAAATTTTGTTGAGAACCAAGATAAGATTGATTGATTTGATTGATGGATTGATGATGGTAAATTTTTTGATGATACACAACAATTCAAGGATAGTGTTAAGCAACATGAGGATTGGGAAGAATATCCCAAGATGATGATGGATTTGATTGATTTTTTTTATCAAGATTTTGAAGCTCGGCTTGGAACAAGATTTGTTTGAATAATTTGATGTGGCATTGAAGTGTAAGCTAGATGAAAATGATATTGATTGTTTGGATTAATTTTTGATAAAAGATAAATCTTGGTAAGGAACATCTTCTCATAAAAATGTGTCATGGGCTAATGATTTGGATTTTTGCTCACAAATTCTTTGGCCAATTTGATTTCACATTTTCTAATGTTTGGATCACCACATAAGATGGAACATATAGCTCAAGATTTATTCCCAAAGAAAGATGTAAAAATCTACACCTAGTGTCTAGCAATGTATGGAATTCCATGGGTGTATGCTTGGATAGATGTATGGATGGATGGATATGGTAAGAATTCAGAGGATGCCAAGCATTATCTTGTGGTAAGATAATAAGTATTGATAGAGGATACTCATTTGGATAGTGCTTCATGGAATAGATAATGTTTAGTAGGATAGGATCAATGACAATGAACCATATTAAAATGTTTACCATAAGCAAGTGTAAAGTTTACACCAATTTTTTTTCAAGATTAAGATAATTTAGAAGATGGATGTAGATGGATAAAAATGGATTGGATAAATGGTTTATGGATGGATGGAATTATAGATTTATTATGAATGGTATTGATGGAATGTTGGGCTTATTATGGACTTATGTTGGACTTATTCTTGATTCTACACATGATGCCTATTTTCCAAGTTTTCATCATGGTACTTGTCCAAAGTTCCACCAAAGTGGTTTTCACTAGAGGATGATTTTTATTTTTAATATTTTCTTAATTTTTTTATTTTTGATTTTTTTGTGAAATATTTTAAGCTCATGTTAAACCACATGGTGGTACTGATGTAGACACTTTTTTCATAATGTGCTACTAATATCCTACTTGAAGAAATTTATTTTCTAAGATATGTGCAATTGAATGTAACTTATGAGATTCTTGATCTACTTTTCTAGTAATGAAGTTAACTTTGTATTTGTGTGCACATCATGATAGAGTTTCTTCTGAATCCTTATAATGAAGGGTGTTTGATAATACATGGGAAATGTGGGAATTGGATACCATGCATGGAGTGGATGGTGGAGTGTGTTTTGGAATAAAATATGGATTTGTTGATAGTTTGGAACCTTTGACTCTCCAAACTTCAAAAGATGAGCAATGGTAGGTGGATATGAAAGTTTGTGTGGAATTAGGACCAACCACTTGATATGCTTTGTATCTCACTTGCAAAGCTTGATTTTGTATTTGTGGATGTTTTTTATGGATACATTTCCCTTTCTGATTTTTCCCCATAGCTTCTTTGACTAATAGATTTTTATAGGGATGATTTTTCTTTGTATTTTTTATATCTTCAGACCTGTCTCATTTTCTACCAAAGCTTTGAAACTTTTGAACTTTTCTAAAGCTTCACATTTTTCTCTTAGAAAAGCTACCCATATCATCCTAGAATAGTCATCAATAAGTAGCATAAAATACCTATCTCCTTGCAAACTTCTTACTTTGGAGGGACTACACAGATCTGTATGTACAAGCTCTAGTACTCCATTTGTATGATGTTGTTTGCTCTAGAAGGTAACTCTTGTCTATTTACCCATCTGACACTCCTTGCATATTGATTTAGCAGGCTTTACTAACTTAGGAAAATATCTAATTGCTTGAGTGGAACTAATTTTGACAATATTATCAAAATTCACATGAAATAACCTCCTATACCATAACAACTCTCATCTATTTGAGCAATCAAATAACCTTTTTCAGCAACACTCAAGTGAAAGATGCTACCTTTTGTCTATGTTCTTGATGCAATTATATTTCTAGAATTTCTAGTTATCTTACACTTTCCATTCTTGAACTAAAGATCATAACCCTTGTCCACCATATGTCCAATACTCAGCAGGTTTTTCTTTAATTCTTCAACATACTAAACATTATCAGTGATGTGCTTACCACCAAGAAATATAGACCCTCTACCATGAATTACACAGGCATTGTTGTCTCCAAATCTTACAACTCCACCATCATAATTTTCTAGGTTCACAAATTTGCTTTTATCTCTAGTCATATGCGTGAACATCCACTATCAATAACCCATTCATCTTTTTCTTCAATTTGAGCTGCAAGAGATTTCTTATCATCTATAAATTTAGTGGCTTCTGGACTATTTTCCTTAATGGCAATGAACACCCAGTCATCCTCATTTCCATAATATGCTAAATTTGTTTCATTTTCTTCAGCAAAATAACACTTCTTTTGAAATTTAGGTCTTTTTCAGGACACATCAAAGCAAAATGACCAATTTTATTGCATGAAAAGCATAAAGGGGAAACTTTCCTTTGTGCTTACCTTGTCCTCTTCCTTCTCTCCTTGTAATCAGTGCTTCCATCTCTTCTACTTCTCTTTCTTCATCTTCAAGTTGTTTCATCTCTTTCTCATATTTGAATTTCTTCCTTGAAATCTCTCCCATATCATATCTCTATTGGTTTCTACCATATACAGAGGCCTTAAATGCATATTTAGTCTTAGGCATAGAATCACCAAATTTTCTCAACTCAAAGGCAACAAGTTTTCCAATTAGCATGTCCCTTTGCACATTTGTCACTGATCTCAGCTCCTCAATGGCATGGGATTTTGTTTTGTATGAAGCATGCAATGATTTGCACAATTTCACCACAATTTCTTGTTCATCAATGGTACCATTGGCACATCTAATATCCATCACTAGCTCATTGACTCTTTCCATAAAGGAAGATATGTTTTCATCCTCACCCATCTTCAAAGTTTAATATTTCTCTTTTAAACTCTATAGCTTGGAGACCTTCACAAGATAATCTCCTTCATACAATGTCTCCAACTTCTTCCATATTTCATGAGCTATCTTCAATTCCATTACATTAGTCATCTTTGAATTTGTTAAAGCACTCAATATAGCTTCCCTAGCTCAAATGTTATACTCTACTTCTTTAATCTCAGTTGTAGTAGAGGGGCTATTCATAGGAATAACATATTCATCCTTAGTAATGTTCTAGTAGGGTTCTCCAATGCACCTCAAATGAAATTCCATCCTTGCCTTCCGCAGCGAGTAGTTGGTTCCATCAAATCTAGGACTTTCCTTCTTGAAATATGCCATCTCAAATCACCTCAAGCTTTTAAACTTCTTTTAGAGGCACTAGATTTGATACCAATTATTGGAAAAACAAGGATAGACAACTAAGAGGGGGAGTGAATTAGTTGTCATAGATTTATAATGATTTTCAACTTCAACTTAACTTATTCACAAATTTGATGAATTAGCAATTAACAAAAAACAATGAGCACATCAAAGACAAAAGAACGCCAATATTTTTTTGCATGGAAACCCAATTAGGGGAAAAAACATGGTGGATGTTAGTCCACAGTATTATACCCTATTAAAAGTATAATGAGAATAATATGGGGAATGCACTTGAATTTAGGAAAATTGCCTAGAGCTCACTGCTCAATTACAAAGGAAGGCTCACTGCCTTACAAAAAAACAAATTAGATCCATAAGGTGGTGAACTAAAAGAATATATTCTCCACAAATCTTGATTATAGTTCTAGTTAAGCATGAAAAAATTCTTAACACTTCGCAAAAAATTGTCCAAACTCTACTCTATAATCAAATGATAAAACACTATGCACACACTAGCACTTTATTTGGCACCCTTCTGCACACTACTTTTCTCCAACAATCACTCCTATATATCTATTTCATGGATTTACATCAACAAAGCTATCGGCCAAACATAAAATATGAAAATATTAAACATATACATAATGTCAACTTAATTTAGAAATCAATTTACAATGAAAATCAAAATTAGTCAACCAATATTGCGTTATGGCCCAAATCAACATCTTCGACACAAAAACACTTCAATTGATTTCTCCTCAAAGACCCACAATACACAACAACCAACATGTTAGCCAAGAACATGAAAACTTGAACAAGAAAAGGAAAAATCATCAATCATAAACACTTTGATCAACACGGATGTGCAACAAGGATAGAACATGATCTAGAAACACACACAAGAATTAAAAACCATTAGATAAACATCTATAGCAACTAAGCTTAATAAAATCACTTCAACTTCAATCAAGAACACTAACTAAAGTCATAGAAAAAATGTTAAAAAACTTATGTTCATAACACAATCAAATCTTCATGTGGACCTCTAAAACTTTCAATGGATAGACTAGACACACTCATCATGAAACCCTTTATACCACAATACCTAATGATCAATGTACTGAACAATTCACCTTCATGACCTCCATAGTTCCACTAGCAACTTGAAACATTTCTTTTAACAATTTTCTCAATATCCTTGATATATCCCACTTCCAATAAGATCAATGCTAATAGTGTTGAATTCAATGACAACCACATATTAGAAACACATCCATAACATCAAACAAGTTTTGAACTATGAGAAGTACTAGGTTCGTCACTCTATATAGGAGATTTCTTAATTAAGCTCATGGAAGAGGAAAACAATGTGTTCAATTTATTATGCACCTCTTCATCAATTTTAGTTGTTTCTTCATCATCATCCAAGTTAATCACAACAAGAGGATGAATTATAATATCCACTGAAGAGTACAACTCTTGTTGTGATTTTTGTATTGGATCACTTTGTGATAGTTGGGGACGAGGAATATCATGCATTTCGGTAGTCAAGTTTAGATGTTGATTTTTGTTGTTAGGCTCATCTAACTTGTGAGTGAGGGCACGCCGTTGACATCTATGCTCTTGAGCACCTCTTTTTCCTTTAGTTTCATTTTTAATTTGTGTTTTTTTAAGACCAAGTTGATTAACCATAGGTTTATTTTCTTCCCTAAGGGGATGAATGGAAGGAATCATAGGAGGTTTTTCATCCACTGTCTCTTTTGCTTTATAAAATTTTTTTATTAGAGGAGGCATGACATGGTTGCTATCATTGTCTCTTGGTCTTCTAGATGATGTAGGTTAATTTTCTATTATTTTTTTTGTCTTGGTTGTTTGGTTATTGTATAGATTGAAGCATGGTTTTTTCTACGATAGGAGTTTTAGAGGTAGATAGGGACATGTGTCAAAGAGACAATTTTGTTATTTTCTTTGCTTTGAATTTTTGGTAAGCTATGAAAAATAATTCTTGTCATGGTGTTATAGGTTCCATGGGCTCATGCCAAAAGGATTCTAAAGAAAATTTTCCTTTGGAAGACAAGGTTTTAAAGTTGCTATGGTGAATGGTGAATGTTTCATTGTCAAATAGAAAATTTAAGCATTTGTGTACAACCAAAGGGATGACTTTCATTAAGCGAAGCCATGGATGGCCTAGCCTAAAAAAAAATTGGTCTAATTGTGGGATGATGGATAATGTGATGTCTAATGTTTTTGGTCCTATTTTGAATGGAAGGATGATCAATTCCAATGTAGGGAAAGAAAAAAATTGTGCATCTTGATTCATTCTTTTGGTTTATCATAGTTATCTTGATAAATTTCATGTAATACTAATAATTCCCATGTGATATAGTTCTCTCCATAGGTGGGATGTTTTATTATCCCATTAGTTGGCTTGTCATAGATATAACTTGCTATAGTTCCCATGTGATATAGTTCTCTCCATAGTTCTCTCCATAGGTGTTTGGTTTGTCAAAGAAATAAAGGGGAGACAATTAAAATGCCTGGTCTCTTACAACCTTTAGTTATTTCTAGCCAACCTTGGGAAAAGGTCTCCATGAACTTCATCACAAGGCTTCAAGATCTAACAATAAGAATGTCATCATGGTAGTAGTAGATCGCCTCACTAAATATGCACATTTTATGTCATTATCACATCCTTTTACAACAAGTATAGTGGCCTTGTTTCATCTCTATCAGGTGTCGGCCCGGTCCGAGAAACCCCGTAGGGCACTACCTTTCATAATAACCCCACTTCTTTTAGTACGGTCCGAGCCCACTGCCTGGGTAGGTCACTCCTTAGCACTTGGGCTTCTAGTAGAAGCTTATCCCTTGGTACTGTCATAACCCCATTCTATCTCTTGGTACGATCAGTAATAAGCCCAAGTGTTGACAGTTATGACTAAGCGGTAGTGCACTTCCCTTTGGCTCTACTACTGGGTCTGCAGTAACTCACCCTAGCCTCTGTGAGAAACCGAGAGAGAGCTTCGAGATACTTTGTAACTCGATCAACTGGTTCGTTCAAATGCTACTACTATCTCACAATTAGCAGGCTTATGGGGGGGAAAGGGGCTAGCGTCAGTGAGAGGTTATGCTTCGTGAAGCAGCTTATCTAGTTCCAAATAAACTAATTCAACAAATGGTGCTGCTAGTGCTTATGACTCTTTTTCTCCTACCTGGTGGTGTAGGGGTGGGTGGGAGGAGGAAGGGTTGCCAGATCGATAGAATCAAGGTCTTCACGATGAACATCTGAAGTGGAATTGACTGGAAGGGACACTACTGGCTATCGATCTAGAGGATATGAAACTAGGCAAAGTGAAACTGCTACTGGTTCAACTGGATCACTCGCTTAATTGACTTACTCAACAAAATCAACAACATGAACTGGCTCCGCCCTTCCGGGGCACCTTCAATGGCATCTACCAGGGAACTATTATTCCCCCCCACCCAGCCCATAGAATAGTAGGGAATAGAATTCTTAATTAATTAGTAGATGAATCAGTTCATTATCAATGACAAAGTCACTACATGAGGCAATATAGGCATTAACATGATTATAAGTGTTGGTGTAATTAATTATTTAATTAGACTTTCATAGCTTTACTTAGGCATTAATTTAAGTCCTAGGTTACATTTTAGTTATCCTTATCTAGTTAAGCTATATTTTTTCTCAAGTTAGGTTTAGGTTGCATACATTGCTTTTATAAAGAAATTCATCTCTTGTAATTACTCAATTCCTAAATAATATTCCTTTGCACATCTTCATGCAAATTTCTTTGCTTTTTCTTGTTTTTCTCCTATGGAAGGTATTTCTAGTTTGCATAAATGATCTTGGATTCTAACAATAAGGATCTCTCTTCCCTCCATATTTCTCAAATATAGGCACCTCTACACCTTGTGGCATCAGTGTTCACAATATTTCCATGGACAATGAGTTGCTTTTGACATAATATGTGCGTGGGCCATTCTCATTTTGGTTTATGGTGGATATATTCTTTTACATGGAAGAAATGGTTTGGAAACATTGTGTTATGAGAGGGTCATTACAAGTGGTATGATATGGAAGTGAAAGTAGTGATGGAGTGTATGTAGTAGTAAGACAAGCGAATGAAATGTTTATAGTGTTGATGGTGTTTTCTACACAACAAAAACTCAAACATAATGTAAAATCCTATCTCTCTTCAAAGATAAATCTCTCTAAGTGAACTTTGAGAGATAACCCCAAGGTCTCTAACATCGGGTCTTGACAATACATAAAAAAAATAGAGAGAATGTGTAAATGCTAGTAATCACAAGGGGATCTTACGTAGCAACAAATGGAAGTTATACAATCATCAAGTGCAATGATATGGTGATGCTTTAAGGTCCTAAAACTAACCTAGATGTTAAAGAAATAGAAAAAGATAAGTGTGCAAGAGGGATAGATTTTAGAAAACAACTAATCTAGAGACCAGTAATGCAAATTATTAACACTCAAAGTGGAACAATCCATTTTAAACTAAATCCTACTAAACCTAGATGAAATTCTATAGTGTCACAAGATTAGTGAAATCTTCTAAGGAATATGTAGAGATTTTCAAATTACAAGAGTTCATGCAAACCAATCACTGTGATCAAAATGAATAAACTTCTTACAACTAAACTTTATCAAATGAAATTTAGGCCCAAGCTAACTTTACATAGCAGTTAATAATCAACAAGCTGCTAAAAGCATGGATCCTTAGATCACTCAAACATTTCAAATAATCAATCATAAAGCACTATTGCACCATATCTAATTTCTAAATCTAACATACAATAAGTAACTCTTGAGAAATTTCATAGATATGAGATAATCAAAGCCATGTAGAATAAAGAAACAGAAGAGAAGTTACCACAAAACAATGCCTTCAGTTTTATTGCTTCATCAAATGTGCAACAATTCTATATTATCAAATGTTTAAAAATTTGCTCTTAGAAAATGAACTAACTTCAAACTCTGCTATAGTTACTACAATAATATCAGTATTCTCTAGCTTCTAACCCCCAAAAATGAAGCTTGAGCTTCCATTTATAGACACAAATCCTCTTGGGCATCCCAAGATAGGGCTCACAATTATGGGGCAGCCATGCATTCAAATTTTACATGTTAAGGTTAGCCATGCAAGGCTGACTTAGTGTATTTCTAGGAAAAAAGACAAAAACTGCCAAAACCCGCTAGTGGGCCCCCAGGCCACTTTGAAACCTCTAAACATGCTCTATTTTAGGATTGTAACTAAAAAATGCCACATCCATCCTATCTAACATGGTTCCTACATTGCAACAACTTTTCCAATCCTCTCGCCTTGTCAGCATCTAATTTTTTAATCAAATCTTTAACTATTTCTAGAATATTTTCTACTTTTGTTGATTCTAGAACTAAAATAACTCTTATTTTGGTTTTCTATCCTTTAAATTCATCCAAATACTACATCATCACCCTGTTCCATTCCACTTGCGACTCTTGATATTTATCCAATCTGGAAATGTATATTGTCGTTCTTCCAAATGCTCCATTGTTATCATGACATTTTCTATAGGCGTGAAGACCTCATGCCACCATGTATGTAGTGTTGTGATATTCATATTTTTCTATCCAAATTTATTCCTTCCCATCACTATTTCAAGGAAGCTAATACAAACATTCTATATTTCTTTTACTTTTCATTAAATCTTTGAAATTTTATTCATTATCTTGGACAGGAGTTCCTTTCCATATTTCCAAGTCTCCAACCATGCTTTTATTTTATCAAATAAATTAGGAGGAGAAACATCCAATTGTGCCATATCATCCTTAGGTATCTACAATACCCTCTTCAATTCATTAGCCATGGATTCATTAGTCCTCTTGAAATCATCAATGAATTGGGAGATATGACAAAGAAAGTCCATGGTGTCAGTATGGACTTTGACAATCAGCTCAATTAATTCATCTCCTCTAGTATTAACATCTTGTAGCCATCCATGAGTGTTACACATAGTGGATTTCAATATTTTGATCTTGGATACTACCTCTTTAGGGAGAAGTCCTTCAGGAATGGATTTTGTTTGATTGATTTTAACTATGCAATAAATAATAAATTTAGATTAAAAACAAATCAAACACACCAATAAGAGATTATATCAAAAAAAGAAAATGGAATAAGAGAAATGAAAACTATATTTTTTGCTCTTGATGTCATCCTATCATCCTCTATCTCTAGTGTTTTTGTCATTTCCAGCTTGCTCTCAGATCATGTGCTAGGCTCAACAAATGGTCTTCCTATAGAACAAGATTAAAGATGATGCATGCATGCTATACTAAGACCTAATTAACATGCTGAAACTAAACATGATTGCTAGAATGTAAGATTACAAAATTATGAATGCTAAAGTTGATAATGAAAATGTTAAAATGTTAAGTGTCCAAATGCAATTAATCGCTAATGTATGTGTGTAGGTGTGTGTAACTAATGCTTGGATTCACATAAGTATTTATAGAGTTTTCGAAAGATTTTGATTGGTTGACGTGATCAACGGTTGAAATCGAGCTTATTAAGATGAATGGTGAGATATTTTGGAAGTCAAGAAAAAGATGGAAGGTTGAGAGAATAATGGAAGATGTTTCCTTCCCACAAAACCTTTCACTCAAAAATAGAGGCAACTTGTCGTTTGTCATCTTTAGTTATGAGTTTGTTTTGTAATTGAAGATAAATCCCATGATTAAATAAATAAATTTATTTAATTACATGTGATAATGGATTTAGAAGTTTCTATAATTAAATATTTAATATTTAATAATGTGGAGTGAAAAAGGGTGTTAAATTAAATATTTGTAATATTTAATTTAACTATGAGATGAAGAAGGTGTTTGGAGGAATATTCCATTATTTGAATTCAAAAATTCAAATTTAGAATAACATGATAATTAATATAAATAAATTATAAAATTTATCTAATTTAATTAAGAGGAAGATGGAAGATGGTGATAATTAAATTAAGTTTATTTATTTAATTAAGGTAGAAGAATTATAAAAGTGAACGATATAAATAAACAATTAAATTTTTTTATATGTAGATGACTTTAGAAGATTAATTAAATAATTTATATTTAATTAATTAACAAGTTTGATTAACCATAACCATTTTTAGACATATACATTTTGCCTCTCTTTGAAGTGATGTATGAAACACATTACTTCAAAGAAAATATTCCTGCCTTCGAAACTTGTTGCATTTGATCTTGCCCCTGATCAATTTTTTTTTAACTGATATGCCCCTAATTAAAAAAAAGTGCCTAACATTGTTGATGCCCCCTTGAGAGGTAAATCACTAATAAGGAGAAAATGTTGATTTGATGATAAAATTCAGATGATGAGAGTGATGCAGTCATTTAGCTCCTGATAATTGATTAAAAGATGCCCTAGTTTAAAAAATAAGGTTAGAGTTTGAGAAAAAGATAAAAATAAAAATAACATGCCACAAAAATCCACCTTGGTTGACCTTTAAAAGGTAAAAGGGCTAAAAAAGGGAAAGTCATTTTCACAATTTGACTTTAAAAACTATTATCTCTTATGCTAACTTGGCAATATGGAGATTCTATATCACATACATAGATTCGACTAGACCCACCAATAGCAGAGACCAACCTCTTACAGACCACTAGTGAGTCGATTCAATCCACTTTGCTATGAAATTTTTTAATTTCAGTCAATTTTTAATGCATTTTTATGTGGATTTAGAAAACAACAGTTCATTTAAGCTCATTTAGGGAATAAAATAACATTTTCAATAATTTTCGTAGCACATATAGGGTGTAATGTGGTGGATCTAGGATAGAAATAGTTTAGCGCATATAATACCTAGAGTAGCGCATTTAGGATGCTAGTAGGAAATTGGTACTGTAGCACATATAAGAAATAGATTAGTGCATTTAGGGTTTTAGGACATTGGCTAGATGAAATGGCACATTCACTTAGGGATTTAGCGCACATATTGAATTAGTGCATAGGGGAGAAACTATAGCACTTTGGGGACACAAAATGATGCTTTTGAGGTTTTAGCACATTAGGGGGAAACTTTAGTGCATTTAGTGTTTTAGTGCATAGAGGCAGTGCATATGGTTAATTTAGGAAAAATGCACTGTTTGATGAAAGTGATGAAAAAAAATGATGTATATTGCTTCTATGGTCAATAAATAGATAAATTGTCTTGTCATCATGTTGATATGGATAGAAATGATAGAAAATATGATAAATGATGAATTGATAACTTTGTTTCCCATAATAGAAAACAAAGAGTAGATAGTTGCTACCTTTGTTTCCAAAGAGTAGAATGATTGATTGCATTTTGCTTGATAACTTTGCTTTAGAAAACAAAGAGTAGATGATTGATATGACTTCTGATAAATTTGTTTTCTACAATAGAAAAAAATAGGAAATGATGTGATTGAAAACATATTTGCATTCGTGACTGAAGTACAAATAGGATGATGATTTGATTATTGATAAATTTCCTTTCTTAAAAGAGAACAAATAGTAAATGATGATAGAGTAGATTGATTTGATATTCAGATAGATTTTGCATTGATTTCATGAAATAAGTCACTTAGATAAAACACTTGATATGGTTCACATGATATGATGCATTGATATGGGTCTGATATGGGTCACTTGATATGGTTCACTGCTATGGCACAATGATAGATAGATATGGGTTGCGATTACATGATGTTAAGTAGATAGATTGCTTTGATATGAGTCTGATTGATTGTCCTTGTGATGACCAAAAAAATAAGAGGTTTTCAAAAACCCCTAGATTAGAGAGCACTTCCCTCTAGGGTGGGATCGGATATGAGATCTAACACCTAAAGATATATAGTTGATAGTGGGATGTGGGTTGGGACATTTATTATTATGCCACTGATTCAAGTCAACAGAGGACTATTGACCACACTTGCAGAGAGGTGGCATTCTAAGCATAATACCTTTCATTTGTTGGTAGGTGAGATGATCGTGAACCTCGAGGATGTATACAAGATTCTAGGGATTCTAGTTGTAGGTGCTCTTGTGGTTTATGACCACAAGGATTTAGGTGGTATAGATGCACTTAAGAGGGTGTTTAGGGATGCTTAGATAGTAGGGTATTGGGTGCCATGGGTAGAATTTAGGGGATATCCAACCTTACCTTCCATTTTAGGTACATTCATTGGAGGCTTCCTTTGTTTGGACCACTAGTCAAAGGGATTATTAGTTGGGTGGGGGAGGATCATTGAGTTGATGATAGGTCAATAGTGGAGATATTCCTAGGGGATCTATATGTTAGCTCATTTATACCATGACTTGCATCAGGTAGTATACAACGGATCATCCAGTCCATCTTGTGGTGTTACCCTACTCCAGTTCTAGGCATGGGAACATATTTTTATTATGATACGACTGTGTCCTTGAGTTAGGCCACCAAGTAGGCCATATGTGTATGCATATTCTATTGCACTTGTCTAGCCCAAGCTAGGCAAGTTGGATTACCAGTGACAAACACTTGATGATGTTGATTTATTGATATGGAGGCCATATATGGATTGCAAGGGGCGGGATACTGATCATCTAGAGATGCCATTTGTATGTATGCCTAGGTATCTAATAGGCTGGACGCCATTCATTATAGAGAGATTTTTGGCATTGCGAGTGCAGAGATAGTTTGGATTTACACAAGGGATGCGTCAGGGTGTTGCACACTATGGGTGGTGTAAGGATGATCCTGGATGGGGGCCATGCATTTCATATCAGGTAGCATATACAGAGTATACTATTTTATAGCCTGAGGCATGGGATTACATGCTAGATATTTTAGATGTAAGGATGTTGGATGAGTATTCTATATATTTTCACACACACCCATTTTTGCGGTTCACATGTCTAGATGAGTAGGCACCCATTTTGATGGCTCAAAATATAGGGGGTAGGAGACAGGAGGATGTGGCAGGGGGAGAGCAAGTGGTGGGTAGAGGGGATGAGGAGGAGGAGAGTGGAGAGGAGGTGGAGAGTGGAGAGGAGGCAGAGAGCTCAGATGATGGTCGTGGGGATGACAGTGGTTGTGGCAAAGGGGAGGAGTAGAGGCTAGTGAGGAAGAGAAGAGATATCTTGGGTAATGCTTAGATCATGTGAAGGTCACGGCTTGGTATTGGATGAAAAAAATGATCAGGATCTCCTCTACAATGTTGTAGACACAGATAGATACTCTGCAGGCTCAGGTATAGACACTTCAGGGGCAACAGGTGCAGTTGTAAAGCCAGTTGGCTTAGGCTCAGAGTTTGACAATGTAGTTATAGGCACAACTTGCATAGGCATAGGAATAGGCATAGGCACATGAACCTCCTCCTTCCCCAAACCCACATGTGGCCCAATTGATAGTAGAGAGGGATTCTTTCAGATGAAGGGTAGTAGAGACAAAGGGTGTTGCACAGAGACTCATGGGAACCATTGAGAGTGCATCTTTGTGAAAGGCTATTGTAGAGGGATTCGAGATTGCTAGGGAGGTTGAGTACTACTGGGTTAGGTATGAGGAGTTGTGTCCTCCTAACCAAAGAGAGCCTTACCCTTAGTCCCACAGTAGGACTAGGAGTAGATCATGGATGACGACATATAGTAGAGGGGTTATAGGGCCTTGATAGGATCCTAACATAGGGGGTAGTGGCATGCCACCATCCTCTAGACCAACTCCATTAGGGGGCTCTACTAGCCAGCTGTGATATGTGATTTTGATTGTTACAATATTATTGGTGTATATTATTTTTGGAGCATGTACCTTGTTTTTTTATCATATCTCATGTATCTCTCTAGACTTGTTAGTTTCATTAGACATTGGACATTTGTATTTATTTTTTATGAGCGATGATATGCAATGGTGATGAGTTTTGATGATGTGCATTTTTGATGTGATGATGATATGGATATGCATTTTTTTGTATATGTTATGAGATGGAGTTTGATATGCATTTTAATGATTTTATGTCTAACCATGTGTTGCAGGATGATTCATATGATGATGATTTATGATGTGTACTAATGATGTCATGCAGGTGGATGACTTTATGATGTGATTAATGAAAATATGTAAATGGGATATTTGATATACTTATGAAAAATGTAATGTTTTTCAAATGATGTGGAAATGTAATGTATGCATGGAATGTTTATTTTGTTTTGAATTTTTCAAATGCAATAAATAATGATGATGTGATGAAAAATGGATGTTACATTTATGAAATGCATCATAAATGTGTAGTATGTATATGAATTAGGAAATTATATGAAAGGATATGTGTTATGGGTCAAATATTATCCCAAAAATGACATGATACTTAAATGATATGAAAATGATAGATGATTAAAGATATTATATGAATGTAATATGAAAAATGATAAATAATGGGATGAAATGAATTTGATTAATAATAATGAGATGTATGATAAGATGATAAATGATAGGTAATGAAATATTGATGAAATGATATGAAAGGATAAAGATAAATGTTAATGAGATGAAAATATGATGAAATGATAAGTGAAATGAAATAAATTATGAAATGATGACACAACGATAAAATACGGTAATGAAATGGTAATAAAGATGATAAATGGTATGAAACTATGTAAAAATGAAAATGAATTGTATATGAAAATGATAAGTGAGATGTTAATGATATTAAAATGATAGATAATATGAAAATGATATGAAATACCTAATGGATAAATGAATGATATAAAATGATAAGTGAGATGTTAATGATATTAAAATGATAGATAATATGAAAATGATATGAAATATGTAATGGATAAATGAATGATAGAAAATGATAAAGGATCAAAATGATGTGAATGGTATATAAAATGAAGATGATATAAAATGAGAATGATCAATGGTATGTAATGAAATTATATGATATGACAAAATGATAAATGATATGATAAAGCATAATGATGGATAAATAAATGATAAAGGATCAAAATGATATGCAAATGAATCATAAATGATAAACTATATGATATGTACAAGACCTAGATGAAATCATAATGATTAATGAAATGATAATGAAGTTAAAAGATGATAATGAAACAAATGTTTGAATGTCCTCCACAAATAGTCTAAAGAGACATGACAACCATTAATGATTTTTTGTTCACCCTTTCAAAACTATGATGCAAATATAGTATGCAGTAATGTACAATGATCTAAATGAAATGTTGAGCCTTTTGTTAGCTTTCTTGAATCATCATAGAGAATTTTAAAATGTTGGAAGTATGTACAAGCATCACAAGGTAAATTAGCACCAATGATGACCAGAGTACAACTTTCATGATTTTTGATATAGCAAGTGAACACAAACATTGAGGTATAATTGAACCGAGATGACCTAAGAATTTCTTGCATAAACAAACAAAGATTAACAACATTCTAATGCAAATGTGGAACTATCATCAATGATACACTATACAAATCATGTCTCGAGACATATTTGCACCAAATTGATAGTTAACCTCAAGAGAACAAACAAAGAAAAATCATCCTCTTTCCTCACCATTCTAGTTCAGGACATCATTAAATATTCTCCAAAGATGATATCAAAAATAAAATAACCATTGTTCAAAATATAATACTGCTATTCCAAACATTATTCAGATTTTAGATCATCTAGATATGAGTCATGATATGGTACTTGCTGAAAATTGTTGTGATATGGATCAATGATTGGATAGTTGTTCATAGGATTTGATTGTTTGTTTGCACGATTGAATTTTATATCATTTTCTAGTTGCTTCAGTAAAACTTGAAAGTTAATTTCCCCCAGTATGTCAATGTTTTTCCCCAGTATTGACACAACTTGCTAAAATGAATATGTACAATGATCAAGCCATGGTAAGATGTTATCACTCTAGGAAAATGATGGCATTATGATGCTAATATGGCTCTAAGATAATGGTGAAAAGATGCATGAAATGAAGGATGAGAAACCAAGTGCATAATATGAACTAATAGAAGGAGAGCTACAAATAGTGTCTGTTTGCCAAATTTTCACTATCTGTCTTTATTGCATTTTTTTTTTCTAATTTCCTTTTGATTTTGATTTTGATTTTTTTTTTCAATAGACTACTTGTTACTAGGTTTTCACCCTATGATGATTTTTTTATTTTAGGACATTTTTTTATTTTTATGTATTTTTTTAGGACTTTTTTTGGTTGTGTTTTGTATTTTTTTTTAGGTCTCTAATTTTATGTTTTTTTTTTCAAGACTTCTATTATTTTTGTATTTTTTTAGGGCTTTTATAGACAATGATAACTACTTTAGACATAATAATTTTTTAGGTGCATGTTGTTGATGGGTTTGTCAAACAAGTCCCCTTTTGGAATTGATAGCTTGTATGCTCCTGAACCATATACTACAATGACCATGTACTGACCCATTCAATTTGATTCAAACTTTCCTTTCTTCTCTCTATCTTTCTGATTTTGTGGGTTTTCCTTCAAAACAAGATCACCAACCTAAAAGGTACATGGCTTGAATCTATGATTATATCTACGAGACATCATCTATTGATATTGTTTCAAATTATCAGTTGCTCATCTCTTCTCATCAAGGAATTCCAACTCTTGTAGTAGAGATACTCTGTATTCATCATCTGTGATTAAACCTTTCAATGATACTCTAAGTGATGGAATCTCAACCTCTAGAGGTAATATGGACTTTGCTCCATAGACAAGAGCATACAGTGTTTCTCCTATTAGCATTCTAATGCTAGTTCTATAGGCCCATAATGTGGGATTGAGTTGAACATACCAATCTTTCCCTACTTCATTCATAGTCTTCTTTAGTATTTTTAGTATAGTCTTGTTTGAGGCATCTTCTTGGCCATTCCCTTGTGGATAGTAAGGTATTGAATATCTGTGTTTAATATGGAATCTCTCACAAAGTTTGTCAACATCCTAATTCTTGAATGGTCATCCATTATCTGTGATGATGGAGTTGGGAATGCCATACCGACAAATGAGATAGTTGAGTATGAATGATGAGATTTATTTTCCTATAACCTTAGTGAGAGGTACTACCTCAATCCACTTGGTAAAGTACTATGTCACTGTGATGATGAAATTATGTCCATTCGATGATGAAGGATGAATATTTCCAACTAGATCTAACCCCCATTAAGAGAATGGCTAGGTTGGCATGAACAATTGTAGTTATTGTGGAAGACCATGAATGAGATTCACATGAATCTAACATTTAGAGCACTTTTTCACGAAAGTGAATGATTCCCTCTCCATAGTATGCAAATAGTAACCCATTCTAATAAATTTATTGGATAAGGTCGGTCCAGTTAAATGAGTACCACAAATTCCACTATGAACTTCTTGTAAAGCCTTTTCAGATTCATTTTGTTCAAGACATCAGAGTAAAGTACCATCAAGACTATGGCAATAAAGGGTGTTAACGATAAGAGTATAGTGAGAGGATTAGTGAATAAAGTTTCACTTTTGGTTATAGGATAAGTTAGGTACAAAGGTGAATCAGATCCTACTAAGTGGAAAATGATTTGGCCTTCTGGTGTGTCATAAGCAGGTGCAAATAATTGTTCCACCAAAAATTTATAGCAAGCTTTATTTTCTAGGATTTGTAACAATGATACGATCATGGCCAAGGTTTTAGCTACTTTGTCATCAAGTCTTGGATTCTGTATGAAATTGATATCCATGAAGTACTTCTTGAATTCATCAACCATTTTCTTGTATGGCAATAGTTTGTCATCCTTGGTCTGCTAATCATCATTGATCTAATTAATGACTAACTATGAGTCACCAAAAACTTGTAGTTTTGTGATCCTCCATTCCAATGCTATCTTGAGTCTAGTGATTAAAGCTTCATATTTGACTATGTTTTTGGTGCATGGAAACATTAGCCTATATGACCAAGGAATGGTATTTCCTTGAGGGGTAATAAAGAGTATGCCTTCTCTCTATCCGTGTTGAGTGAAAGAACCATCAAATTATAATTACCTTGGTTGTTTAGATTCTACATTGAAGACATTAGCATATGGAAATTCAATGTGCGTGGGATGCTCTACTTGTAGTGGTGATTTAGCTAGTTGATTGGAAATAACTTTTCCTTTGATTGATTTGTGATCAACATAATGGATGTCAAACTTACTTAAGATCATGACCCATTTTGCTAGCCTTCATGTCAATGTAGCTTTGCTTAATAGATACTTGAGTGGATCAATCTTTGCAACAAGATTAATTGTATGCGTTAACATGTAGTGCCAAAAAATTTGTGAGGAAATTACTACTGCTAGACAAGCCTTCTTGATTAAAGTGTAGTTGAGTTCATGACTTGTTAGCATTCGGCTGATGTAATAAATTGCATGTTTCTTTCCTATAGAATCCTCTTGTGATAATAATTCCCCCAAAGATGTCTCTATTGTGGCAATATATAAGATTAGTGGTTTGTCTAGATTGGTGGTACTAGAACTAGTGGGTTCATTAGGTACTACTTGACCTATTGAAAGGCCATTTCACACTTGTCATCCAATATGAAATGAACATTCTAATGCAATAGATGTGTGAAAGGTAGACTCTTATCTACTATTTGTGTGATGAACCTTCATATAGATTGAAGTCATCCTTGCAATGACCTCAACTAATTGATATTCCTTAGTGGAGGCATCTCCATGATTTCTTCCACCTTGGAAGGATCTACTTCAATTCTTTTTGTTGATACTATGTATTCTAAGAGCTTTCTAGATGTAACACCAAAAATACATTTCTTGGGGTTGAGGTGAACTTTGAACTTTTCTAACCTTGCAAAGATTTTGCATAACACCTCAAGATGTCCTTCTCTTGTGTATGATTTGGCCAATATATCGTCTACATAATATTCCATGAATGTGTGCATCATGTCATGAAAAATCATAGTCATAGCTCTTTGGTATGTATCCCCAATGTTCTTTAGACTAAAAGCCATGACGTTCCAATAATAAGTCCCCCATGGACATGTGAAAGCTATTTTGTCCTAGTCTTTAGGTGCAATCTTTATTTGGTTGTAACCAGAAAATCCATCCATTAGTGAATACATGGCATGGCCAACTATCAGATCAACTATATTATCGATGTTTGGAAGTGGGAAGTCATCCTTAGGACATGCCCTATTAAGATCTCTGAAATTAGTGTAAATTTTGATACGTTCATCTGGTTTGGACACAAGAACAATGTTGGAGATCCATTTTGCATAGTCAACTAATCCTATAAATCCCACATAAAGGAGTTTTCTAAGCTCTTCTTTAACCAGTAGTGTAAAATGAGAATGCATCTTTCTAAGTTTTTGTTTCACAAGCTTAACTCTTGATTTTATAGACAAGTGACACGTGATAAGATTAGGATCAAGACCTGACATGTCTACATAAGATGAGGCAAAATTGACTTGATTTTCTCTTATAAATTCCATGAACTCAGTAACTTCTTTTTCTATCATTGATGCAACTAACTGTAGAATCCTTGGTTGTTCTAAAGCATCAATGTTGACCTCTTTAGTAGGCTCAATCAAGATAGGTGATTGATCATGATAATGTTCAAGGAGAGTGTCAAGTATCCCATCATCTAGTGCCTTAGAAAGGTTTTCACCATTTGATACACTTTTTGTTTTATCTTTTGTTTGATCTAATACTACCAGATTCTAGTTTTCACCATTAGATATTTCTTTTTTATTTTTCATTTTGCAGCTAGGAGACTTGAAACTCTCTTGATTAAAGACTCTATGTTGAAAATCACTAGTGGAACAATCATTTATGTCATATATGGAAAGGAAGCTCATGATAGATTCATCGCTTGGAAACATAGGTATATCAATAAGTTCAAATGAATCCCATTCAATGAGATCAGGATGGATCAAAGGTAGCAAGTCTTCAGGTTGTGTGAAATCATCTATGGTTATGGTCATAATAGATTTATCTATAAGATCCAAGGTATGAGGTAGATCAATGATGGTATTGTTCTTGCGATAGTCTTTTTCATTTTAATATGACTCAATATCACTAGAATCATAGTCACCTTCTAGTTCAAATTCTTGTGGTTGGGTCCCTGAACCTTCATCTTCAATTAGAGTAGGTGTATACTTGTGTATCACATCAACCTTTTTGTCCCTCTAGAACTCATCATTGTAGATAGTGTCCCACTCATATTCACCAGAGTATATGTCAGAGTTATTATCCATGAAATTGTGAATTGTTGTCAAACATGCCTCTTGTATCAAAACCTTCTTACAATGTGAGGACAGTATCACACAACTACTTGGATGTTATTTATTTTGAGTTAGTATCATAGCCCAGTCTTGTTTTATCTTTTGTAGCAAGGCTTGGAAGGTGAATAGGCTCAACTACTCCTTATTTTCTCTTTCCGATAAAACCATTTCCATCATAGCCCATCTTTTACATGATTGAATATCATTTACCATATTGATCACTTAGTATTTTGATATTGAGAACTATTTCATCTTCATATTTATAGAGCCAATTTAGAACTTCTCTATCCTCAAGATCTTCCATTGGTAAATTTTCTTTGGTAAATCATCCATTAAACCTTGTACTTGGCTTTGTTAGTGGTTGTGTTGATGTTGATGCTATAGATATCTATTTTTGTATGATTGAAGGTTGTCCATGTGACCAAGATGATGTAGGTAGATTATGAAGACAGGGAGAGTACTCCCCTACTCCATTGTCTTTGAACCATAGTTACTTGTTGAATCTTTTGGTTAACTAACTAATGTTTGTATCAACTTTGTGAGAAGTACTAGTAGGAGTTTCTTGATTGTTAGGAACCAAAGTTTATTGACTAGATTTGATATTGGCACAAGTCTGACTATTTGAATTATTAACTAGTATTGTGATCTCTTCTCTGTCATAAGGAAACTTAAGACATTAATGATATGTGTATGGGACAACTTGGATTTCATGGATCCAAGGATGACCGAACAAGATGTTGTATGCAAGATCATGGTCTAATAATTGATAGAGAGTGTTCTTGATGATAGGTCCCACTCTGATCAGTAGCATGATTAAACCCTTGGATTCTCTTTCCTCATAATCATAGGCTTTGATAGTAATCTTTCTTCTAGGATCAATGGAGTCCTCAAAAAATCCTAAATCCTGAACTAACTTCATGGTACATATGTTCAAACCAACACCTCTAGCTATTAGGATGTGTTTGACATGAAACTTGTGTATCATGACTTCTAAGTATAATGATGAATTATATGGATGAGTCATGGAAATGTCATCTTTTTCAAAGAATGAGAGGCATGTGGGTGAGGAAAAGTGTCCCACCATGGCTTGAAATCATTCCACATCCAGATCAGTGGATATAGTTGTTTCAACAAGGGCCTTTTCTAGAATTTCCTTGTGTGCTAGGGAAATCTTTAGGAGTTCTAAGATAGAAATTTAAGTAGGGGTTTTTTGAAGTTGATTGACTAATTCATATTTATGTTGAGGTGGGGGTATAGTTGATTTTGAAGAAGCACCCTTTATGACAACCTTAGCTTGTGCCCTTGTTTTTGTGTTGACTCATATATATATATTCCATCTTTTCCTTAACTTTTATAACATCAAACCACTTGTCATCAATGTAGATATGATCGATTATATGATCATTGACATGATTCACACTTTTTCTAGAAGAATCACCCTTTTGATAGTTTGGAAAAGGGTTGTGAAATGCTTGGTGGTCTTCATTTGATTTTTGGTGTCCTTCTATTGTGATGGTGCCATTTTTTATTAAGTCTTCAACAACATTCTTCAAGGCTTGACAATTATTTGTACAATGACCCTTGCACCGATGATAGTCACAATAATATGCATCATTCCATGATGGTGGCTTCCAACTAGGTTCAAAGTTACATTGAGGTGGAAAAGTAAGAGCATTTTTAGCCATCAATTCTTTGAATGTAGATTCTAAAGATTGAACCAATGGAGTAAAATTTCTTTTGCTACAGAAGAATGAAGATCATTTCATATTTTTGTTCAAGTCATTTACAAAGGTATTGTTTTTGTTTCCACAATATCCTTGATTGTTGGCATTCCATTGATTAGGAGTAAAATTTTGATTCACGTTATTCCTCAAAGGAGGAGGATTGTTTCCTTGATTTGTGATCGAGTTGACATTATTATATTTATTGTTGTGAGGAAAATTTGGAGTACTAAGAAAAAATGGCTTGGTCAAGACATGATTTGCATCTACAACACCATCATTTACCAAATTTTTGTTGTGAGTCCAAAACTTAGACTAGTTGTTGTGGTGATTTGAAGATCTAGGATTGTCCTTCTCAAGTTTTATTATCCCTCTTTGGACCAAGGCACCTTCAATGGTGATGGAATTTTCAATCAATTTCTGAAAAGAGGGAGGACAATGAAGATTAAGATGATAGCTCATTTCTTTATCTAAGTTGTTTATGAAAGTGGTGATCTTTTCCTTTTTAGGAACATGATGTGGGTATCTAGCAAACAATCTTCTCCATCTCTAAAGAAATGTAATGAATGGTTCACCAGTTTTTTTTAGCCTTGTAGAGATCAATAATGTTTATTTGATGTTGGATGTTGCAGGAATATTGTAATATGAACTTGTTAATCAATTCATCAAATGTCTTGACAAGCGGTGTGATTTTTGATTTATATTCCATAGATTGGCCCCCAAGATTCCTAGGAAACAAATGCATCAAGTATGTGTCCTCATGAGAAAAATCTAAATTCATATTTTGGAAGTCTCTAATATGATCAATTGGATCTGATTTCCCATTATAGCAATCAAACTTTGTGATTTCACAATGTGTGGGAAATGGGATCATGTTGAGATGTCAATCAAAAGGATAAGGATAGATTTCATCAAGAGCATATGTCTTTTTTGTGGTTCCCCCTTGTAGATCTTTAATTTTTTCTTGAAGTGCTTTAATTTGTTGAGACAAGGAACTAAGATCAAACAAGGGTGTTTTGTTAGGATTACTCTTTATGTTCTCAGTATCAAAATCATGAATCAATATAGCTCCTTTGTCAGCTAGATATAGAAAATATTTTTCTTTGTTGCATTCCAAAATATTTTCTAAGGCTTTGTGAAATTTGGGATCTTGCCTAACCCCTCTAAGGTGGTGTTCTTCATCTCATTTGTCTCACTATCTACAAGAGTTTTTCTCACATCCCTATATTTGTTGAAAGGGAATGGATTTTCTTCTCTTTTATCCATGTCATTAAAAAGGGGATTTTGACTCACACTATAAAGGGAACTACTACTCTCACCTTCTTGTTGAATATCCTCTTTCAACTTATTATATTGAGATCCTATAAAAATAGGCAAATGGTTTTGAAATGTTCTAGACTTAGATCACAGTTTGATAAGTGTGAAAATGATGATGTATTGATCTAATAAGATGAAAATATTATGATATGATCAAAGACATTCCTAACTCTTGATTGTAGCTTCCAATGATGAAAGATATCAGAATCCTATTGGGGAAGTTGAATCAATAATCATAAATTTTCTTGAAAGGTGTACTTTTAAGATTAGATCCTTATTTTTTAAGAATGATAAGTATATCAAATAGCCTAACTAAAATCACTAAAGGATTTGACTGGGATGTGTTGGATATTAAATAGAAGGTTGTGGTAGATAATAAAACTTGAGAGGTTGATTGTGATTGTGTCATTGTGATAGAGCTCTTCTATGGAAATAGGCTCATGAATATAAAGGCTCTATAATGTACTTGTCAGTAAATCCCCTAGAAAAATTATGGTACCTATGGAGAAACTCATAGTAATGGAGCAAGATGTTTCAACTTTTATACAAAAAATTTCTACGTTGCAAGGTTTTCTTTTAAGCTAAATGTTTCTTAGGTTTCTCGATCCTATTGGCAATCAACTTCCTAACAAATTTGGTTGATTTCCACTCTCTAAGTATGAGAAAAATGTCAAAATCCTACTGGACCAAGGTTGTTACACACTCATATTTATCAATAGTAAAAATTATGTAAAATGATAGATGCGCTACTCTATGCCCTCAATGCACTGCAGAAATAGGCATATGTGATACAAAAATAGTCAAATGCACTACAATAGAACTCATATGTGCTATTGTGTGTCCTATATGCACTAAAATAGTTTTTTGATGTAGTTTTCCAAACAGTTTTGAACAAATTCAACTAAAATTTTGCATGTTCATTTTGTATGATCTTTTACCTGAATTAATGTGATTGAAGACACAACAAACATTTTGAAAATAGTTGTTTTTAACACCTATTCTAAATGTCAAATGTATGTTCAAATTTTTTTTTCAAAAAGCATTTTCACAAGTTTTGCACATAACAAATGATTTAGGCAGACTCACTCTTAGTACTCAAGTAGGTCATCCTAATAACCACAACCCACAACTTAGAACTACATCGACTCAAATTCCACTTATGGATTTTCAGAAAAGAAAAAGTGGACTAAGTCACCAATAGCGGTGACTTAGTCCCACTGCACCTATTTTTTAGAAGTTTTTATAGATATGGATACCCATTTGGCTAAAATAGGCCCCATTACAATTTCCCCGAAATAGGACTAAGTCACCCAACTTGGTGTAAATGTCCTAGTTGGCCAAAAAATTAGATTTTACAAAATTTTAGAAACATTTTTAGTCTTCATCCTAGCCTTTATCATTTTCAAGGTGCACTCTTTCTATTTAGATTCTTGATCTTGTTTTGTATTGCATCTAATCTATCTTCCTCCATATCACCATGTGTTTTCAAACAAAGTGCATTTCCTTAGTTTTACATTAATAACCCATCTCTTTTATTAGTTTATTTCATTTAGATCATTAAATTTAGACATGTTTCATTCATATTGCATTATATTTGAGTGTATACATTGCAACATTTTGGCCTATGTCTCTCCTTTTAGGTGAAATACCCTAAAAGTGTTAGGGAGTCTTGTGGTGCCAAAATCTTTTTCCATAATAGTCGTAACCCCTGTTCACCTGGACTAGAGCATTGTAGATCTTTGATTTTGAATTCTTATCATTGGTCTTCTCCTTTCATTCCATGAACCTTAGATCCTCATTCACTGTCATGCCTTTAAATCCTGACCATTGGATAAGTGATCAATCAAATCGCCATCATCGATCTTATAGTATTCCCTTAACATCACATAGTACTTTATCAAAGAGAAATTTGCTAAAGTCCCATCAAATTTCACCTTTCTCTTTGATATGAATCACCTTCATGTACATGGGCTCACATGCCATATTTTGTCCATATCATCACCACGTAATTCACAATAGCAATGTGAATTAACATATCAAGCAATTGCTCTTCGCCACTGATTCTTCTCCATCACAATCTGTTATTGTCACCATTCTATTAGGTCCCACTTTTATTTTCACCTTATCTCCATGTTGAAGAGACATTCATCAAAGTCCTACTGAACTATCAATGTCTCACCATTGAAACAAACATTAGATTGTCAATGAGACAATCATAAAACTCCATCTAATTTTCATATCTCTCTCTGATCAAGCACATATCAAACTAACAAAGAGACATCCAAATAGGTCTCACCAATAACCATTAATCGCATTGATGAAGGCCATTGATGAAATCACCTATCCTCTTCATCACCATGTCATTGCATCATAATCTACAAAAAGGATGTTTATTACCATTTATCTAGTTTTGTCATGCCACATGTTATCTTCATCATCACTATCACCCATGTTATTATGACTAGGTCCCATAAGAAAGTGTAGCCTTCACATTTCCATGTTGGGGGAAATTGATAAAAGTCTCACCAATGCCATAAAATCTTGTTGATAATACATCCATACTCCTTATCGCTCCATTGAGGAGACTCCTCCCAAACTCTCAATGATACATCAATGTCTTGCCAATAAGATAAATATCATTCTATCCAACAGACATGGGCGAAACTCTTCCTAACACTGTATTGCCTAATTGATAAATCTCCATAGTGCCACCATCACTATTTCAAAGAGACATAACCCATTCTCTTTCTAACCACACATTATCACACCAACAAGAAGAACATTGACTCGTCAAAGAGACATCTCCCAATATCTTACCAATCATTCACTATCACTCCAATAAAGTTCTCCTTAGTCCTTATCACTTCATCAGTAAGTCATTAATAGTCTAAACTTTAGAACCTCTAGTTAGAGGTTGTGAACTTTTACAAACCTGCAACATGCCAGCATACATGATCATCAGGCTATCGGAGAGACTTCAATGCAAATCCCATTGACAAGTTCTTGTCATGCCAATAGAGTGACCATTGGACCATTAGAGAGACTTTGATGCAAGTCCCACCAAACAATGCTTTTCACCTTGACGAACCTTCATCGAGCCATCAACGATACTTTCTCTTGACTCTTGCCAACATTGAATTTTCTTGTTGATCTGCTAGAGATGTATAACCTTGAGGTGCTAAGAAGAGGAGTTGGTCAACCTCATGACTTAAATGACAAGTGATAACTTAAGTGATTGGTTACCTATTGTTGACAATCAACACCAAAATAGAATTTTTATGAACTCCATGACTATAATTTCTACACATGTAGAGTTTAACTGATAAACCCTAGACCAAGAGCATGAATAAATGAATTTTGACATCTACATTGACATCAATACCTACAAAATACCTTTCTAGAAATATCTCAAGAAACCTAGATCAAATCTTCCATCAAATCCACTACTCTTACACTCATCCTCTTTCATCATGCCAATGATCTTCTTTGCCAGATTTTCCTTTTTGACATCAATGACAACTATATGCCAACAATCTCCTCTTTTGGAATTATTGGAAAACTTTAAGTATTCATCCAGGTACCACTAAAGCTCTACATCAATTCTATTATTCACACTATAACACAAAAACTCCCCTTATGACATACATCTCATCTCTTATTAGCAAGCTTCTATTTTGCATCACATTTCTCTCCCTTTAACATCAATGGAAAATGGTACACTCTCCCTAAGTAAATGCACCAATTTTGACAAACTCTACAACCATAAAGTCACTAGAAATTTGTAAAAAAAGATTTAACATGACTAGATCACACTATTGTTAATAAGAGTTGAATAAATGATAAATGAAGCTCTCCCTAGATCTATGCCCTATCACTAGATTTTAGTGATATGAGGTGGGAGAAACTAATCCTAGCTTTTACCTCAAATATTTAAAATGTTTTGTAGGGATAGGCTTTGTAAATATATCAGCTACTTGTTCCCTTGTTGGAACATACTCCATGTTGACTTCCTTATCAACAAACCTTTTCTACGATGAAGTGATACTTGATTGATGTGTGCTCTTCTCTAAATTGCATCATTGGATTCTTTGAGATATTAATGGCACTTGAATTGTCACAAAGAAACAAGATAGTCTCATTGTACTCAACCTTGATGCCCTTTAATTTCTACTTCATCCATAGGACTTGAGTGCAACAGACAGCTATTACAACATATTCTACTTATGTAGTATACAGGGTGATAGACTCTTTCTTTTTACTCATCCAAGAAATTAGTATGTTTCCTGAAAAGAACACTCCCCCACTAGTACTCTTTCTTTCATCCACACTTCTTTCCCAATTTGCATTAGTTTATGCCATTAAATTGAAATCTTTTCCTTTGGGGTACCATAAACCATAGTCAATAGTGATTTTGATGAATCTAAAGATTCTTTTCACTACATTGACATGTGGTTCTTTTGGTGCTACTTGAAATCTAGCTACCATAAAAACCACTTGTATTATATTAGGCCTAGATGTATTTAAATGAAGAAAACTCTTAATCATTGATCTATATAGAGTTCAATTTGCATCAAGTGACTCATGTCTAACTTAATTAACTATAAGCTAGTAATCATAGGAGTACTGACTGGTTTAAAATTATCCATGTCAAAAATTTTAAGAACTTCTTTAGCATACTTGGTTTGTGATATAAATACACCTTTATCAATTTGTGTAATCTTCAAACCAAGAAAAAATACGAGTTCTCTGATGTAGAGTAGGGTGTAGGTTCTCAATCAATCACAATTTAACAAACTTTTTGTTAGAATCAAACATGCTCTAATACCATGTTATAATTGGCTATGGATGCCAAGATCTTGAGACCAAATGGAAATCACAAAGAGAGACAATAGAATGTGACAAGAATAAACTATATTCAATGTCAATGATATGAGATGATTGCTTACAATGAGAGACCTTGGTTATATAGCCAAGGTGAGATGCAAGATGTCATAGGATTATGAAAAGTGTCTTAATCATATGACATGAAACAACTAATAACACTTACCTTGGTTCACATGTAGTATTTTTCAAGAGATAAGATAACAACTAATGATAACTAACACCTATAAATATTCCTTCCTAGGACCTAAGTAAACTTAACTAAGATGTAAATAAGTCCCCTATTAATGAATGAACTAGGTACAAGACTTTATTTACACCAACACCCCCCCTTAACTGCAACTTAGGGAGTAGTAGATTATTATGCAAATGAAAGAAATATGCAAAGATGGGTCCCAACTACTGAGCTATGTTAGGTACCCATGTACACATGCAAATGCAATATCTAACAAACAAAGAAAAGGAGAAAACCTAGTGGAACAAAACTCGTCCCCAAAAGAGAGATGGAATACAAAAAAAATCCTCTCAATGATGAATGAGAAGGTAAAAACCCCATGTGAGGAAAAAGACCCCCCCATAAGAGAGAAGTAGAAGAGATCCAAGGTAGCCCCCCCTCAAAGTTGAGTCTCCTGCAATGATGGTAGAAGCTCAAAATTGAATGTTGAAGATGATCCAATCTCGTCGAACAATGTTCCTCCCCTTAGGAAGAAACAAAACCATGGATGTATGTAGGATATCAAGAATATGGATGATGTATGAAGATTTATTTGAAGCATGCTCAAGTGTCTCGATGTCGATGCCAAAAGGTGACACAATCCAAACAGGTATTCTAGGCCACATTGCTGAAGAGGACAATCTAACATCTAGTCAAGATAAATGTAGAGAACAATAAAAAGACAATGATATCTCCTTTGAAGACAAAGCCTCCACAAAATGTTTTCCAAAATTTTCCACACTCACACCAAACTATGAAGAATGAACATGTAGAGAATGAACAAGAGGGTCAAAGTGTTCCCTCACAACAACTGAAGAAGGTTCTTCTCCATCAAAGAGAAGATGAATGCTATCAATGGTTTCCTCCAAATTTGCAAGATGAGACTCCACAAACAAGTCTAAAATGCCTATCAAGAAGCCATCCAAAGTAGTAAAATCTAGAAGACTATGTAGATCCTACTACACTAAATCACAAGGAACCAAAACTGTGGAATCATAAGTATCATCAACTACAATAGTAGATGGAGGAGATAGAATGCATTGCTCAAGAACTGGATCTGATGTGAGAATTCCCTAGTTCAAAAAGCCAAATGTCTCCTCTGAATCATGGTTGTAATGATCAATAACTGAAAGAATAAGGTCATCATTGGAAGAAAATTATGCAAAGGTATACAAACAAGATGAATGATTAACCACCCTAGTAGCAATGATCTCTCTAGTCTCCAAGTATTGAATGATGACTAAATCAAGTGTGAACTCCATAGTTCTCCCATCTCCACCATGTGTACTTTGATATATGGAAAGAAGATTGTTCGTCAAATGAGGAACACACAAAACATCCTAGAAAGTGTTGTACCCAAAACTAATAGATCCCTTCCCTATTACACTCATGTATGTATTGTTTCCCATCAAGATAGGAAACATAGTACAAGTTTGAAATGAATAGAATATAGACTGCGAAGATGCCATATGATGAGACACTCCTAAATATAGAAGCCATCTCCTTGATCCTAGACTTGAAAGAGGACAAAGAGCTTGACCTTTTTCCTTTTTAGACTATTTTGAAGTAGAATGAGAAGAAGATTTAGACATTTTAGAAGGTAAATCAATGTGATTCTTTCTAAGAATATTTTTCAGCTCATCAATATCCTTCTTATAACAATAGTGTTTGGCATGTCCATCCTTCTTGCAATAATCACAAAAAGGCCTCTCCTTCTTAGATGATTCTCCTTTGGAAGAATATTTTATCTTTACTTGATTTGAATGTTGATTATTCTTTGCTTTCTTCTATTTCTTATCTAATTCTTTCACCTAACTAACCAACAATGCCTGAGATTTAGAAGTCTTGATGAGACCCATTGAGATAAGCTTTTGTTGCTCAAGTGTCAACATCTCAAAAAATGACACAAATGAGGGTGTAGTATATGTAGACCCCATAGTCAATCTATGAGTATGAAAGCTAGAAACAAAAGTAGCATAATTAGGACCAAGTTTGTTCATTGTATTGTAGACCAACTGTATGTCCTTCCTATCAATTCCACATGATTTACATTGCTCTCTTAGATCATTAACCTTAGTGATGTAGTCTTGGATGTTCTCAAAGTTCTTAGGATCAAGGCTCATTAGTTCATTATCAATTTTATAGCCTCTTACTTCATCTATAGTACCATACAATGTTTTCAATTTTTTTCCAAGCTTCATGAGAATTTTTACATGATTCAATTTGGAACAACAAATCTTGAGAAACTAGTTTACGAAGACACCCAAGAGCTTTGGCATGTTTGACCATCCATTTTAACTTTTTATTTGCATCTATAGGTACAAGTACCTTATTTTCAACATATAGAGAGTGACCTTCTATCATTAGAATACTCCATGCATTTTGATGCCATGTTGAATAATTATATGATGTGAGCAAAGGAACCTTAGAATGATCCATGAAAATGAGAAAGCACAACAAAAAAGATTAAAGAAATGCACCAAGAGACCCCCCAAAATCATTCAATCAAGAAAACCCTCAAGCAATATTTGATTTGTGACACTTTATATTTAGTGTGTTTATAGTTGTTAGATGCCAAAAACAACAAGCTAGACTTGATCTTTGTACATGAAAATTCCAAATTAGGCCATAGAATCAGGTACACTTTTTGGTACAAAATGAGATCAATCTAATCATACCATTGAAAAGTACAAAAAAAATCATGCACTTTCAAAAAAAATTGCATCCAAAAATGTTACCGTAGGAGCACAATATGAGCTCCCAAAATTCCAAAAATGAGGATGAAGCAACAACACCTATGAGAATCTAAAATTTTTGGAAAATCAAGACACCAAAACCAAAAAATTATTGTACCACTATGAATAGTATGAAAAATTATCCCAAATAAAAAAAAATCACTAAAAAAGGAGCTTGTATGACTAAGTTATGACCTTTCAAAGTTGGGCTACAAAACTAAAAAACTTCATCCGTGAAGGGGCTAAAATCTTCAAAATTCTTCTTCCACCAAATTTGGCAGAGATTTCACCAAATTTAGAAATAATTCAATATTTTTCTAAATATAGGGGATTGGTAAGTTACAATTTTTTTTTTATCATAAAAAAATAATAACAAAAGTTTAAAAAAGGTGTAGTGGGAGGCCCACGTGGCCACACCCTAACTCCCTTTCTAAATTTGTACATAGCCATCTTAATAGAGGTTGAAGCCTTTATAAATTCTATGAATATGCTTGATTTGACTATGGAAAAATGGAATAGATCCTTCCTATAGATTTTATTATGGCTACTAATAAAAGTTGATTGTCAATCGAGTATAGTGGGGTCATGGGTGTGTAGAGAGTGGGGCCGATGCGGGCTAATGAGGAGCCATCATGTGGCAGCCTATAAATGGTACAAGCCAAAGGTACGTGTAGGTACATTTTACATACTCTACCCTGCAGAAAACAACTTTGCACTCTTTTTTTGAATCAAAACTTTTATAACAAAAAAAAAATTGTGAATGAAATCATTTTTTAATATTTTTTAATAAATATTTTCGCAGAAATTTTTTTAAATAAAAATCGTACCCTATCACAATGCTGATGACCTAGGGCCATATGACTCCTTGAGCAAAATTTTTTTCCTCACCAGACAACTACTCCAATCTGGATGAATTGGTAGTCGATCTTTGAGTTTTTGGCCCTTCTGGATGCGATGCCAGGGTCAGATTTGACCCAAAATGCTCCAAAAATATAGCTACCTTATGGATTTGGCAATCACTATTTAGCTACAAACCCTCTTAGATTTGGCCTTGTATGTCTAATTTGGACCAAAAAAAAGGAAAATTTGGCTTTCTTGAACCTTCTAAATGTAATGGTGAGGTTAGATTTGCACCAACAAGCTCTGATTTGAATTTGCAATAAAGATCCAAAATTGAAACACTCCCAAATCTAATATCTCTCTTTAGAAAAAGACTCTCCAATGACACCCAACCCACTCTAATACCATGTTAGAATTGGTTATCGATGCCAAGATCTTGAGACCAAATGGAAAGCACAAAGAGAGAGAATAGAATGTGACAAGAATAAACTATATTCAATGTCAATGATATGAGATGATTGCTTACAATGAGAGAGACCTTGGTTATATAGCCAAGGTTAGATGCAAGATGTCATAGGATTATGACAAGTTTCTTAATCATATGACATGAGATAACTAATCACACTTACCTAGGTTCATAGCTAACACCTTCTAGAAAGATTCCTTCCTATGACCTAAGTAAACTTAACCAAGATGTAAATAAGTCCCCTAGTAATGAATGAACTAGTTATAAAACTTTATTTACACCAACACTTTTCAACTTGGAAACCCTAACTTGGTTTTGTGTTGACAATTTCTTCAATCTTGCTTGTAGAACTCTAAATGGTGAATTTTTACCAAATCTTTCAAAGGATAGTTCAAACCCACAATTGAATTACCATTCCTAACACCCTTTAAGCTCTTTTCTAACATATCAAATTTGAGGATAAGATTGTTTTGTAACAACTCCCTCTAAAATTAATGGCTATGCTAGAAAGTGGCCTAATTAACCCTGTTTTTCAAAGAAACTTCAACCTAAATACTCTCCCAAGCACAAAATTACATTCTTGCATATGTGCAGGATCATGATGGACCAAAAAGTGGCAATATGATGGGTATGTGGCTGATGACTTTTTTTTTACCAAAAACTAACAAAAAGAAAAGGGTTTTTAAAGGAGATTCTTAGCTTTCCACCAATATAAATTATTCTTTACTTTAAATTTAATAAATAATTATTATTCATTTTCTATTCAAATTATGACTAAAGTCCTGATTGATAGATTGACTAAAAACATCTATAGCTTTCAAATAGTATCATATTTTTGAATCAAAACATGTGTCACATTCTATGCTTCATATACTATAGGATTAAAAAATAAAAATTGAATTTCATGAAGTTTTGACCAAGTTAAGGTGGTTAGACACAAGCTTTTTATATTTTTTAGAAGTTGTAATAAAAAATTCATAATTAATTATTTACTTGGAAAAAAAACAAAAAAAAATGCATCACATCGGGATATGAGTCATCTACTTATATCTAAAATAATATAAAAAAATATTATCATTTTATTGTGGTTAGGGTGGTCAGACAGACACCTACTTATTTTTCCCGAAATTTAAGTACTATTGCATTGAAATTTCAAATTTTCACCAATTTTTTTTTAAACAAACCTAGTAGTTTAGAAACTACATTCAATTTTCTATAGATTCTATTCTTACATATTTTTAAAATAATATAGATAACTTATTCAAATTTTTATGTCAAGTTGCCTAACTTTGGTTTCTCTAATTTTTTTTATTTTTTCCATGATGATCCTGCACATACCTAGATCATCCTAGAAAAATAGGCCCTTAAGTAATAAAATTTAGAAAAATGAGTTAGGCAACTTGACCTAAAATTTGAATACATTATCTATATTATTTCAAAATTATGTAAGAATAGAATCTGTAGCAAATTGAATGCGTTTCTAAACTACTATTTATTTAAGAAAAAAACTATTTGGTGAAAATGTGAAATTTCAATACAATGTAAATTTCAGGGAAAAAATAATTAGTTGTATTTTTTACCACACTCAGCACAATAAAATGATAATATTTTTTAATAAGATTTTAGATATAAGTAGAGGACATGTACCGATGTGATGCATATTTTTTCTTAATTTTTTACAAATAAATAATTAATTATGAATTTTTTATTACAAATTTTAAAAAATATAAAACTCATATTTTTGACCACCTTAAATTGGTCAAAACTTCATGAAATTCATTTTTCTAATCCTATAGTATGCAAAGCATAGTATGCGACACATGTTTCAGATTCAAAAAATGTGATACTATTTGAAACATATAGATGTTTTTTAATTAGCCTGTCAATTAGGACATTATTCATAATTTAAATAGAAAATGAATAATAATTATTTATTAAATTCAAAGTAAAGCATAATTTATATTGGTGGAAAGCTAAGAATCTCTTTTAAAAACTCTTTTTATTTCATCAATTTTGGATAAAAAAAATTTGTTAGCCACATACCATACACATACCCATCATATCGCCACTTTCTAGCCCATCATGATCTTGCACATATCCTCCTAGGCTTTGACCAAGTCACATGGGATCTTAATAAATACATCAATCAACAAAACCCTACTTCTAACCACTACTCTTACGCCTCATACATCTAGATATTAGGCTATGGCTTGATAAAACACTACCCTTCCTCCATCCCCTACATCTAAAAATATAACAAACATGAAAAGCACTATAACTACTTCCATTCCATTGATTTGCAATGGTTTCCACCTATGGAATGGTTCAATAATCTATTTTTTCACTCAAACCCTCTTAACTTAGGCTTTTCAAACCACTTTCAGTAAGAACCCTCTAACTCTCTTCAAAATTGGTGAAAATGAATCAAATCAATGGGAAATGGTATAAGGATGCACACCCTATCAAGTCCAATCAGTTTTACATCATTACCAAGTCATACAACCTTTATGTAGTAGCAAATAAACAATGAAAGAATGCAGAAAATTGAGATTTCTTATTGCTTGATCACCAATTACAACTCTAGAACTTTTCCTCAAACTCCTCAAGGCCCATTTAAATGTTTACAACCAAAAACCAATGGCACCAACTAATTTTTGAATGATGACCATTTATCTTCCAATACAAACCAAAATTGCAAAGTTGCATTACAACTTTTTACAACATTTATAAAAACTTGACAACTTTATCAAATACCAACCCCATGAGACTCAAAAAATTTTACATGATCTAAATAGATCTTATTACATAGAAAATGACCCAACATTAGACAAAACCAACATTAGACACCTTTTTACATGATGAAGCTAGGTGACCTTGTACCATTCTCCTAACAAAGACATTTCAAATTCATCTTCCATGTGAGTAGCAAATATCTTACACATTTTTATCATGGATACCATCGAATATAATGCCATCTATGTATAATACCACAAAAATCATGTGTTCAACTTCATATTTGAAATACAAATTTCTATATTCACATTCTTTCTTGAAACCTCGTTGTTGCAAGTGGTGATCTAGTCTTGAATACCAAGCCCTTGGAGCTTGCTTCAAACCATACAATTCTTTTCTCAATTTGTAGACATAATCATCATCCTCTAATAGCTAAAAACATTCTAATTGATCAATATATACTTCCTCTTCAAGGTTTCCATTTAGAAACACATATTTGACATCCATTTAATATACTTTAAATCCTTTATACATAAAAAATGCAAGAAACATCCCGATAACTTCTAATTTTGCAACTAGATCAAATGTTTCTTCCAAATAAATACCTTCTAATTAAGCATATCCTTTGCATACTAACCTTTCTTTGTTCCTAACAACTACTCCATCTCCATTCAACTTATTTCTAAATACCCATTTTGTGCCTATTACATTTTTGCTTGATGTTCTAGGAACCAATTCCCATGTTTTTTTCTTTTCAATATGATTGAGTTCCTCTTCCATTTCTTTTATCCAACTTTCTTCTTTACTAGCTTCATCAAAGATTTTTGGTTCAATTTGAGATAAGAGAGAAAAGTTCACTTGTTCCTTGTTTTTGCAAGTCTTCTTCTATTCTGCATAGCTTCATTCTTTTCACCAATTATTTGATTTGTAAAAAGATCTTTCTGCACATATTTTGTAAGAGCATGTTCAGCCTCTTAATCATTCTCTTCTTCATGTTCTTCTTTTTCTGTTGCACCTCTATTCTCATCATTTGAATATCTTTCAAGATTTCTTCTACTATACTTGACTTGATTTTCATCAACCCTGGCATGTACACTCTCCACAATTTTATGCAATATCTTATTGTAACATTTATATGTTTTTCTTTGATTGGAATACACTAAAAATATCCCTTCATCACATCTTAACTCAAAGCTTCCCAAATATTAATCTTCTCTTTTAATATAACATTTACCACCAAATACTTTGAAATGCTTGATTGATGCAAGCCTACCAAACCACAATTGATATGGTTTTCTACCACTATTAAATCTAATAAGGGCTTTGGTTTGAATGTATTCTAGTTTTTACTGCTTCTTTCAAAAATGTATTTGTGAAGTTTTCCTCATTAAACATGGCTCTAGCGATCTCTTTCACAATCCTGATTCTTCTCTTTACCATGCCATTTTGCTATGGTATTCTTGGGGTTCAATATTGGCATTTAATTCCATGATATTCACAATATTCCATTAATTCACTTGACATAAATTCTCCACCTCTGTCTAACCTGAAAATTTTGATTCTTTTTCTAGTCTCATTTTCTACCAACTTCTTATAGAATTTAAACTTTTGAAATTCTTCAACCAACTCCTTTGAAAACATGACCCATTCCATTTTGGTATAATCATCAATCAACAACATGAAATATCTTTCACCTTGAAATGCCTATGTCCTCATTGGACCACAAGGATCAATATGAATTATCTCCAAGGGTTTTTTTGTTGAATAATCCTTTTTGGGAAATTTAAAGTTTGTTTTCTTTCCTTGTTGACATCCTCGGCATATGATATTATCAAACTTTGCAATCTTAGGCATATTTCTTACTAATACTTTTGAACTTATCTGTACCAAGTTGTCAAAGTTTACATGTCCTAGTCTTTTATGCAACAACCAACTCTCATCTACTTGGCTAATTAGACATGTTTGTCCTTCCACTTCACATAGATTTTAGAGATTACTATCAGTCCTTATTCCTTGAGCAATTATTTTACCATTTATTCTTACCTTGCAACTTTGAGAATCAAATACAACTTTTTATCCATTACCACACATCTAGCTAACACTAAAAATATTATGTTTTAGACCTTTCAAATAGAGAACATCTTTAATTGTGTTCTTCCCATCTATTCTCAAAATTCCTTTACCATGAATCTTAACAACAGTATTATCACTTAGGCTTACTGAGCCTCCTTTTCTCATTTCAAGTTTAATGAATTTATTTTTATCTCCAGTCATGTGCTTGGAGCAACCACTATCAATTATACATAGATCTTGTTCCTTCGCATGCAATGTTGTTTGATCAATCATAGACTGAGTAGAATTTTGGTTTTTCTCCTTCCATACCTTCTTAGGTTTATTTTCAACCTTTTCTTCATTTTTCTCAAGGACCTCAGTTTTCTTTTCCTCTTTGGGAGGTGTTTTTTTCTTCTCCTTGGAATGAGCATTTGGTATTACAAAGTTTTCTTTACAATTTCTAGCTATATGACAGAAAATATTGTAATTGAAACACACTACATTCATATCAATTAAAGGAGCAAATGGATTTTTACTTATGAAATTTTTATTTTTCCTTGGAATAAATTTACACTCTCTCACCCTATGACCAAAATTGTTACAAGTATAGCATTACCCATTAAAATATGGTGAGAACCTAGTCATGGTATTTCCTTCAACTAGATGTGGATATCTTCTTTGTCAAGGTCTAATTGGATAGTGTGCTCTTATGAAACCATCATGTCTATTCTCTTAGTATTTTTCTTCTTTTGTTGATCAGGAGTCAACCAGATAACTTTCTTGTCTTCAATTGATTCCTTCTCTTTAATAGATTTCTCAACTATAGTTAACTTATTTACATCTTCAGAGGCTTCTCCTTTGTCATATTTTACACCATTGGGGATTGATTTTTCTTCTACCCTGAATCCTTCATAGAGCTTTGCAGAAGCACCAATAAATGATCTTTTTCCATTTTCAATTCCCAAGCCTGATTTATCTTTATTAGATGGCTTTTGTGTACTCAATAATTCATCAAGAATGTTAGTACCACTTTTTAATTTCAAGCCCTTATTGATCTTCTCATTGGACTTCTCCAACTATTTTCTTAAATCAACTATTTCTACTTCAAGTTTCATGCACCTATCCATCTCAGATTGTAGTTTAGACTTCATAACATCCTCGACCCTTTTGAGCTCTTCTACCTACACTTTTAGGCCAACTATCACCTTATTGGATTCCTCAAGTTCTTGAGTTAACCTTTCAATCTCCTTTTAAGCATTCCTTTTCAGTTTCTTGTTTTCTCTCTTAAAATCATCATATTTATCTCTTAGTTCATCAAGATCTTCAACAGAACTAATTAATTCTCCTTCAATATCAACAACTACCTCCTCTTCTTCTTCAAGTGAATCTTCAATTTGTGCATCTTCCTAATCCTTAGTTTCTTTAGCCATAAATAGAAAATATCTTATATCTTCTCTCAATACAAGAGCACAATAGTGATCCTCTTCTAAACTATCACTAGCATCCAATGCTTCACATTCTTCATTGATGTAAATACTCTTCTTCTTTCCAAAGTTCTTTCTTTTAAGATAAACCATTTTCTTCTTTTTGCTATCCTATTCTTGCTTGGAACTATCTTCTTTACCATATGGACACTTTGAAGCAAAATTACCTATTATTCCACAATTAAAACACTTGGAAGGGAGCTTAACTTTATACTTTTCAAATCCTCTCCTTAGCCTTCTTATGAATTTTTCTTATTCCTTGTTGGTGTCTTCATGATTAGATGCAATAACATCTTTGTCTTTCTTAACAATATTAAATGCAACTTATCTCCTAGATGATTCAACACTTGGAATTCTCATCTCATATGTAGTAATTATGCCATGAACCTCATCAAGAGTAATTTTATCAATTTATCTTCCTTCTTCAATAGTAGAAATATTGGCATCATATATAGTTGTCAAAGACATGATAAATTTCAGCTAAACATCTTCTTCTTTTAGATCTACACCATATCCCTTAATAGCATTCACTATATCATCAACTCTCAAAAGATAATCTACAAAATTTAAAATTAGCTCTCAATATTTGTAACTTTTCTAGCTTCACCTTGGAATCTACTTCATAGATCTTATTTAGTTTTTCCTAGACATCATGACTAGTTTCACAATGCATAACCTTTCCATGCACAAAATGAAACAAGTTGTTCATAATGGTGAACCAAGCTTTCTCATTATTCTCATAGTCCTTCTTCATTAGAGCATCAATAAGAGGAGTAGTAGTATGAAAATATTTGTTCTTAACTAACATCCAAATATCAAGTCCAATAGAACCTAAGTATCCTTTCATCAGAGAACACCACTTAGCATAGTTTGTTCCATCAAATCTAGGTGGCTTGGTTGAACCTTCCTAACATGCAATTGTGTTCACTTATATAAGATATACTCAAGATGATTAATATTCTCATAGGGAACCTAGGGATCTAATAAAAATTATTAGAACACAATGATCTACTGATAGGTGGGTGAATCAGTAGATATTAAAACTTTTGGTTCTTAAATACTTTTGGTAGATTCAATCCTAAACTTGGATGTATAGATTGAAACATGAAAAAATATAATAACCACAAGCACAAGAGATATCGACACATAACATTAGATACATTTGGAAAAACTAAGATGGGAAAAACTACGGTGAGAAATGCTACTAGGATCTACTATCCTAGCCTCACAAGCATCAAAGTTCAGTTACAAATTTGAAGGAATACAACCCCAAGGAAGATTCAACTCCTTATTTTAGAAGTAACAAGTTCAAGGATGTTGCAACACCCTAATCTGAGCTATAACTCAATGCAAATGGAGGCTACTACATCTTATAGAATTACAAGTTCAAATGTGCATATACGTAGTTCTACAAAAACCTTAGATGCATTAATACATGCAATACAATGCTATAGTTATTACAACTTACACTCTGTTGTCGTAGCTACACTCTCAACAACACATACTTCTATTCTCCACTCTCCTCTACTCTACACTCTCTTTTCTACCATATTCTTAGTTGTAGATCTCTCTATTCAACACTTTGTGCACTAGTAGGCTTCTAACACTTGTAGACTCAACTCCATAGACAATACCTGATTGTCTTCCTTCTATACCAACCTACAATCATTACCTTGAGATCTACTGCATCATCCAGATCAAATCCCTCATCTAGTTATGGTTTTATTTATTTCAAAACCTCATTAATTAGCTACCTCTACATTGAGCCACACAACATTTATTTTTGATTCAAAGAAATTTTCTTTGTTCTCTCTATCAAACCCTAAAATCTAATTATCCATTTAATTCTCTCTTCTAATCCTTAGATTTGATTTTGATCTTAATCACTTTTGGAATTTTTTTCATAGTATTCAAGATCAAGTCTTCATATTTTGGTCACTAAGGTAGTTAGAAAAATTAATTCTATATGTTGTGTTAGTTTGTAGTCATAACCCTTGTTCACATGGACTAGACTGTTATAGATCTTTGGTTTTGAATTCTAGTCATCGATCTTCTCCTTTCATGCCATGAACCTTAGATCCTTGTTCTCTGTCATGCCTTTAAATCCTAACCATTGGATAAGTGTTTGATCAAATAATCATCATCGATCTTGTAGTATTCCCTTAATGTCATGTGATTTTTTGAAGAGACATTCACTAGAGTCCTATCAAAGTTCACTTTTCTCTTCAATATGAATCACCTTCATGTACATGGGCCCACATGCCACCTATCCTTCATATCATTACCATGTAATCAGCAACAACAATGCAAATTATCATATCTATCAATCATTCTTCACCACCTATTCTTCTCTGTCACCATCTTGTTGGGTCCCATTTTACTTTTCACCTTATCACCTTGTTAAAGAGACATTTATTAAAGTTTTTCCAAACTATCAATATGTCTCCAATGAAATGAACATCAAATTTTCAAGGAAACAATCATGAAACTCCCTTTGATCTGCATCTCTCTCTGATCAATCACATATTAGACTCTTGAAGAGATATTTGAATAGGTCTCATTGATGACCATCAGTCACACCAATCAAGGCCATTAATAATGTCCCCTGTCCACTTCATCACCATGTCACTGCACCATAATCCACAATAGGGATGTGGATTACTATTTATCCCGTCTCATTATGTCACATGTTATCTGTCATCACTATTACCCATGTTATTATGGATGGGTCCCAAAAGAAAGTGCAACCATCACAATGTCATGTTAGGGAGACATTGACAAAATTCTCACCAATGCCATATAGTATTGTTGATAACAAATCCATACTCCTTATCATTCCATCAAGGATACTTCTCGTAAACTCTCATCAATACATCAATTTCTCACTGATAAGATATCTATTGGTCTTTAAAAGAGGTATGGATGAAACTATTCTTGACATCGTATTGTCTCATCAATAAATCTCCATAGTGTAGCCATCAATATGTTGAAGAGACATAGCCATTCTCTCACCAACCACACACTATCACACCAACAAGAAGAGAATTGACCTATCAAAGAGACATTTCCCAATATCTCATCAATCACACACTGTCACTCTGATAAAGTTTTCCTTACTCCTTATCACTCCATTGAGGGTCACTAAAAGTATGAACTTTAGAACCTCTAGTGAGAGGTTGTGAACTTTTACATTCCTGTGACATGCCAACACTCATGATCATCGATTTGTCAAAGAGACTCTAATGCATGTCCCACTAACAAGCTCTTCTATCATCAATAGAGCGACCATTAGAACATCAAATATTTTTCTGATGCAAGTCCCACTGAACAATGCTTGTCACCCTTACGAACCTTCATTGAGCCATTGACAAGATTTCCAATTGACTCCTTTTGACATTGATTGTTTTTTCTGATCTACTATAGATGTATAACCTTGAAGTGTTAGGTAGAGGGACCAAACAACCTCTTGAATTCAACAACATATGTGATAACTTATGTCACCAATTACCTATTATTGATAGTCAACACCAAAATAGAACTTTTGTGAATGTCATGACTACAATTTCTACACATGTAGGGTTTAACTAATAAAACGTGGACTGAGAGCATGAACAAATCAATGATAAAATCATCGTTGACATTAGGACCTGCAAAGTTCCTTTTTGGAAAGCTCTTGAGAAATCCAAATTGAATCTTCCATTAGATCCACTATTCTCACACTCATCCTCTATCATCATGCCAATAATCTCCTTTTCCAAATTTTACTTTTTGACATCAATGACAACTATATGCCAAAAAAACTCACACTAATTAGATAATCAAGATAATTCTAATTGTAAAATTATTGGAAAGATGAGATGACAAAGATCAAGGAGAACAAACAAGCCCCCAACATCTAAGATCTCAAGGAAAATCCAACAAGGGAAAAAATAGACACATCCCTATATTAGTCATATGTATGTGGCAATCACAAAGATACTAAATCATAAAATTCCAAAGACTCATTGAAAGAAAAAAGAAAATAAAAAACAAAAAGGTGTTTTCAAGTGAAACCTATTTTTCACTATGCAAACAAGTTGTATGCTCACATGGGCTAGTGGAATGAGGTGTCCACTTTGTGAGGCCCCAAGGGTGGAAAATGAGAGAATCTTATTAGGCACCCATACCAAGTTATACCTCTAAAAAATTTAACAAGGAACAATAACATGAAATTTTGAGCTTCATAAAGCTTAGCAAGATGCAATATGCTAAGTTTATGTAGGAGTATCCTTGGTTCTTTGTTATCCTCCATCAACCAAAAAATATCTTTTTTTTAGTTTTGTTCTTGTTTAGTTCAAGTTGGCAGATTCATCATATTTTCTCACCAAACCCTGCAAATATATGTTTTCATCTTGGAAATGTTCATTTTCCCTATTCCAATATTTTAGAGTGATTGGATATTTTTCTAAAAATTTATCACTTCTAGATTAAGTGATATTTTCAAGAACAAAGCACTAGAATAATTTTAAGCACAATGACTAATTTTCTCTCTTATGGATTCTTCCTGTAACTTGCTGATCTTTATAGTGTGATTCAAATCGTTCCATGGAGTGTTGCTAACCTTTATTTTGGTCCACACTTCATCCTATGCACCCATTAAGGAGAAATTCAAATTTGAAGGTCGACCTTGCATGCACACATTACATTTTCTTTCATTAGAGATTGTAACAATCTTTGGTTGACATGAAGGATTTTAGATCCTTGGATATGATATAAATAATTATAATAGATCATTAGGAAAGTGATCAAGATGGATATGGGATTTGATATGTATAATTTATGCTCATATTAAGGAGCATATAAGAATGTTGTATTTTGAGCATGTTGTATCAGGCCTATTAGCTGAATTTGTAAGCTCGAATGTTGTTGGCTGCTTGTAATTGAAATTTATAATAATATGAATGATTGAATTTGCATTTTCCTCCATACTTTGTGTTGCTTCTATTATGCAACTCTTGCTACACAGTCCAAATTGTTCTCTTTGAGGACCCTCCTTTTCCTGTCTGTACTAGTTGGTATTAGAGAAAGATTCATTCCATGAGAGATTGTCAGAGTTTGTAGAGTCCTATTGAATATTTTTTATGGCATAACAGACTACGAATTCAACCTACAGCTATAGAGGACTTGTGTAAAGATGGCATGAAGAAGAAATGGTAGAGGAAATGAAGTGTACAAAATGTAGACCCAACTATAATGGAGATGTTGAGAGGAATTGTTTCCATATTAGAAGTAGTAAAAACAACCCAAAGGAGAGGTCAACCAGTTGATGATGTGAGTGATGAAGAGGTAGAAGCAAATGAAGAAAGAGAAAGAGAAAATAAACTTGGCATTGATTAAAAAGAAGAGAGGTTCATAAGAGCCCTAACTAGAGTATATACTAGATCACATTTCAACCCACTAGATTATAGTGGTAAGTTAGATTCAGATGAATTGCTTGATTGGATAACATGGATGGAGAAGTATTTTGATTTTGAAGGTACCACCAAAGATAAGAAGGTGAAATTTGCTAGTACAAAATTGAAAGGACATCCATCACTTTGGTAGGAACACTTGTAGACATATAGGAAAAGAAAAGGAAAGGAGAAGATTAAATTAGGGATTGGATGGTGAATAAGTTAAAAAAAAAATTTATGCATGCAGGCTATCAGATTAGTTTGTTCCAAAAATTGTAGAATTTGAAGCAGGAGTCAAGTGTGATAGAGTATACTGAGGAGTTATAAAAGTTGAATATTATATCTGAACATTTAGAGGATGGGATCAAACAAGTAGCCAGATATGTGAATGGTTTGAAGTTGTCTATACAGGATGAGATTAGTTTGATAAAGTTGTAAAGTGTGGAAGAGGCATATCAATGTGCCCTAAAAGTAGAAGAGAAGTTGAATAAGAGACATGAGAAAAGATAGAGAGGAAAGGTTGGAAGAATTTTTACTAGAGGAGGAAGAGGATCTTTTGTTGATCAGAATAAAGATAAGGAAGTCAATAAGTATGATAATTCCTATCAAAGAGATGATGGAAACTCTTACCAGAGAGGAGGATATGGTGGTTATTGGAATGAGGGTTATAGAAAAGATGAGAGAGGATAGGAGAAAAGAGTATTCAAGGGAACTTGTTTTAAGTGTGGTGGAGAAGGCCATAGATAATTTGAATGCAATCAGGGAAAGACAAGTGGAAGGATAGAGAATAATAGAAGATCAGTGTTTTCTAAGGAGGATCATGTTGGATCATCTAATAAACTACAATAAGGAGAAGTGTTGGTGAAAAAAAGAGTATTGTGTCAAAGTGAGATGGAGCGGGAGCTATTGTAGAGAAAGAATTTATTTCAAACTAGATGCAAGGTAGCTAGTAAATGTTGCAAATTGATTCCTAATAGTGGAAGCTCTAAGAACCTAGTTTATGAAGAAATGGTGACCAAATTAAAGCTGGAAAGATTGAAACACCTAAAGCCCTATCATATAGCATGGATTCAAGATGAGCATAAGATACTAGTAAGTGAAAAATGTTTGGTGAAATTGAAGATAATTATCATGATGAGGTTTTGTGTGATATCATTCATATGGATGTATGCCATGTTTTGTTGAGAAGGCCTTAGTAGTATGATAGATGGGATATTCATGATGGAAATAGGAGCACATATAACATTGTTGCTAATGGGATGAAGTAGACTTTGTTTCCATTGGAGGATGTTCCTAAAGTTCAGATTTGTGTGAATTCTAGAGTTTTTTTGGCTGATGGAAGGAGATTTATAGATGGGCTGAGACATGAGGGCATGTGTTATGCCATGGTTCCTAAGAAAGATGAAGATTTGAAGCATGTAGAAGAAGAACTGGAAGAGATAAAGGAGTTGCTAATAGAATATGAAGATATCATTTCAAATAATGCACGTAATGGATTGCCACCTATGAGATGTATTAGTCATTGTATGGATCTAATTCTTGGAGCTAGTTTTCATAATAAAGTAGCACACTAGATGACACTGACAAAGAATGAAGAGTTGAATAGACAAGTGCAAGAATTGTTGAGGAAGGGTTTGATCAGAGAAAGCTTAATTCCCTATGCAATACCTATTGTGTCAGCACCTAAGAAGGATGGAGAATGGAGAATGTGTATAGACTCTAGAGTCATAAACAAAATCATAGTAAAGTATAGATTTCCTTTTCCCTGGATGGATAAAATTATGGATTGTTTGAGTGGAGCCAGATACTTTACAAAGATAGATTTGAAGCGTGGATATCACTAGATTATAATCATAGAAGGAGATGAGTGGAAGACAACATTCAAGACAAATGAAAGATTGTATGAGTTGTTGGTGATTCCTTTTGGACTAAAAAATGGATTGAGTACTTTCATGAGGTTGATGGATGAGGTATTGAAGAAATTCTTGGGTATGTTTTTTATTGTCTATTTGGATGACATCTTGATTTTTTAGTAAGACTAGAGAAGAAAATTTGTTGCATATAAGACAAGTTTTGCAGAGGTTGAGAGAAAAGTAGTTGTTGATAAACATTAAGAAGTGAAGTTTCATGAAGGAATAATTGGTATATCTAGGATTTGTGATATCTATGGATGGATTGAAGATGGATCCTAAGAAAGTGAGAGAAATTGTTGAATGACCTACTCCTGAAAGCATGGAAAGGTAAGATCATTTCATGGATTGGCTAGTTTCTACTAAAATTTCATTAGGAATTTTAGTTCTATTTTCAATCCTATGACAAAGACAATGAGAGGAGATAAGAAAGATTTTAGATGGACATTTGGAGTAGAAAGTGATAGAGCAACTAGTATTAGTTTTATTGGATTTCAATAAGGTATTTTAGGTAGGTAGGTTGTGATGCAAGTAGAGATGCAATTGGAGAAGTATTGAGTCAAGAAGGGAGACCAATAGCTTATTTCAGTGATAAATTGAATGATGCTAGGAGAAGATATTCAGTGTATGATCAATATTTTTAAGCCATAGTTCAAGCCTTGAAGAAGTGGAGACATAACTTGTTGCCTAACAAGTTTGTGTTGTATACGGATCATCAAGAATTATAGTATTTGAATGATCAAGGCAAGTTGAATCAGGGACACATGAGATAGGTGGAATTCTTGTAGAGTTATTTATTTTGAAACATAGGAGTGGAAAGTCAAATAGATTTGTTGATGCTTTGAGTAGGAGAAGAAGTTTATTGCTAGAGATGAGAGTAGAGGTATTAGGCTTTAATGAATTGAATAACTTGTACGAGGAAGACCCAGATTTTGTAGAACCTTGGAGAGGTTGTAAAGAACTAGTATTGGAGGATAGAATTTAGTGGTTGGATTATTTCATTTAGGAGGATATGTTGTTCAAAGGGAATCAATTGTGTATACCTTAGAGTTCAATGAGAGAAAATTTGATAAAAGAAAAATGTAGTGTAGGATTGGTAGGACATTTTGGAATTGGTAAGATAGTAGAATTAGTAAGTGAGAATTACTTTTGGCTAAAAATTCATAAGGACACTAGGAAATTTTTGTAGAGTTGTAGAGTTTGTCAAGTTGTAAAAGGGAGTAGTCAAAATGTTGGATTGTATAGCCTTTGACAATTCTAGATAGACCTTGGGAGGATATCAACATGGATTTCATACTTGAATTGTCAAAGACACAAAGATGTGATGTTTTTATATTTGTGGTGGTGGATAGATTTTCTAAAATGGCACATTTCATACCTTGTAAGAAGAAAACAAATGCAGTACATGTGGTAGAATTTTTTTTTAAAGAAGTGGTCAAATTGCATGGATTACCTAGGAATATTGTTTCAAAGAGAGATACAAAGTTTGTTGGTTACTTTTGGAGGAAAATATGGAAGAAGTTAAAGATAGATCTAAAGTTCAGTTCTACTTTTTACCCACAAAATAATGGATAGATAGAGGTAGTAAAGAGGAGTTTCAAGAATTTTCTAAGATGTTTGGTTGGAGAGAAGACTTGAAGTTGGGATTTAGTCCCTGCACAAGTAGAGTTTTCCTACAATAATTCAGTTACAGGAGTACTAAAAAGATGCCACTTGAGATTCTTATTAGAGTTCATCCTAGTAGTATATCAAAGCTAAGAGACATCAATAATCAATTCAAAAGAAGTGAAAAAGTAGAAGAATTGTCAAAACATATGAAGACAGTGCATGATCAGGTCAAGAAGCATTTGGAAGGCATGAGCAGCAGTTATAAGGAGAAAGCAGATGAGAAAAGGAGACATAAAGAGTTCAAATTTGGAGATGAGGTTATGGTGTATTTGAGAAGAGAAATATTTCTAGTTGGCACATACAATAAGCTTAATATGAAGAATTTTGAACCTTGTAAAATTTTGAAGAAATTTGATTCAGGAAATGCATATGAAGTAGAGTTACGAGATTTGCGTGGGTATATAACCTATATTCAACATTACAGATCTACATCAGTACCATGAAGTGGAATTTAGTGAATTTGGTGAGGTAGAATTGGAGAAATAGTTTCCTAAACAACAATCAAATGAGATATAAGAGATTTTGGATGTCAGAGATGGGAGGAAGATGCATTGAAGACAATACAGAGAATATCTTGTGAAGTGGAAAGGAAAACTAGTGGAGGATTCTTCTTGGATTTCTTAGGCTAAGGTAGACCAAATATGGTTTTCTTTTAGCCCCAACAAAGTGAGGGACTCACTTTTCAAATAACCTTGGATGTTTGATGTAGGAGCATCCTTGGTTGTTTGTAATCCTACATCAACTAAAAAATATTTTCTTTTATGTTTTGTTCTTATTTAGTTCTTGTTCAGTTCAATTTGGAAGATTCAACATATTTTCTCACCAGACCCTATAGATCTATGTTTTCATTATGGAAATGTTCATTTTCCTTATTCCAAGATTTCAAAGTGATTGGATCTTTTCTGTAAAGTTATCTCTTCTAGATTAAGTGATATTTTCTAGAACAAAGCACCAAAATAATTTCAAGCATAATGGAAATTTTTCTCTTGTGGATCCTTCCCATAACTTGTAGATCTTTGTGGCATGATTCAAATTGTTCCACGGAGTGTTTCTAACCTTATTTTTTTTCTACACTCATCCTATGCACTCACCTAGGAGAAATTAAAATTTGAAGGCTGACCTTACAAGCATATGTTACATTTTCTTTCATCAAAAATTGTAACAATCTTTGGCTAATGCGAAGGATTCCATATTCCTAGATATGATATAAATAATTGTAATAGATCATTAGGAAAGTGATCAAGATGGATATGGAATTAGATATGTTGAATTTTTGCTCATATTAAGAAGCATATAGGAATGTTGTATTTTGAGCATGTTGTATTAGGCCTGTGAGCCAAATCTCTAAGCCCGAATGTTGTCAGTTGCTGAAATTTTTGATAATACAAATGATTAAATCTAAATTTTCCTCCATATTTCATGTTTCTTGTATTGTGTAACTCTTGTTTCATAGTCCAAACTGTTCTCTTTGAGGAACCTCCCTTTCGTGTCTACACTAGTTGAACAATTGGTGTAGACACAGAAAGAAGGGTCCTCAAAGAGAACTATCTAGACTATGCAACAAGAGTTACATATTATCAAAAATTTCAATTATAAGTAGTCAACAACATTCGGGCTTATAGATTCGGCTCATAGGCTTGATACAAGATGCTCAAAATACAAAAATCCTATATGCTCCTTAATATGAGCAAAAATTATACATATCAAATCCCATATCCATCTTCATCACTTTCCTAATGATCTACTACAATTATTTATCTCATATCCAAGGATCTAGAATCCTCCAAACTAACCAAATACTGTTACAATCTCCAATGAAAGAAAATGTAACGTGTGTGTGCAAGGTCAGCCTTCAAATTTTAATTTCTCCTCAGCGGGTGCATAGGATGAAGTGTGGACCAAAGCTAAGGTCAGAAACACTCCATGGAAAGATTTGAATCACGTTACAAAGAACTACAAGTTACAGGAAGGATCCATCAAAGACAAAATTAGTCATTATGCTTGAAATTATTTTGGTTCTTTGTTCTAGAAAATATCACTCAATCTGAAAGTGCTAACTTGTCGAAAAAATATCCCATTTCTCTAAAATCTTGGAATAAGGAAAATTAACATTTCCACAATGAAAACATAGATTTGTAGGGTCTTGTGAGTAAATATGATGAATCTGTCAAGTATTTGTAAGATCATGGAAAAAATATGCCCTTAAGTAGTGAAAAATTTAGAAAAATTTGAGTTAGGCAACTTTACGTAAAAATTTGAATAAGTTATCTATATTATTTCAAAAATATGTAAGAATAGAATATGTAGAAAATTGAATGTAGTTTCTAAGCTACTAGATTTATTTTAAAAAAATCTATTTGGTGAAATTTTAAAATTTCAATGTAGTAGTACTTAAATTTCAAGGAAAAATAAGTAGGTGTTTGTCTAACCACCTAACCACAATAAAATGATAATATTTTAATAATATTTTAGATATAAGTTAGAGGACTCATGTTCCAATGTGATGCATAATTTTTTGTAATTTTTTTCCAAGTAATTAATTAATTATGATTTTTTTATTAAAACTTTTAAAAAATATAAAAACTTGTATGTTTGACCACCTTAACTTGGTCAAAAATTCATGAAATTCATTTTTTCTTTTTAATCTTACAGTATGTGAAGCATAAAATGTGACACATGTTTTAGGTTCAAAAAATGTGATACTGTTTGAAAGCTATAGATGTTTTTCAATCAGCCTATCAATCAGGACATTAGTCATCATTCAAATAGAAAATGAATAATAATTATTTATTAAACTAAAAGTAATGCATAATTTATATTGGTGGAAAGTTGAGAATCTCCTTTTAAAACCCTTTTCATTTTATCAATTTTGTGTAAAAATAAATTCGTCAGCCACATATCCTATACATACCCATCATATCGCCACTTTTTGTCCCATCATGATCCTACACATACCCTACCAACTCGAACTAAATAGGGGTATGTGCAGGATCATCGTGCAAAACACACGCCCTTAAGTGGCAAAAAATTTAGAAAAATCAGTGTTAGGCAACTTGATGTAAATATTTGAATAAGTTATCTATATTATTTCAAAAATATGTAAGAATAGAATTTGTAGAAAATTTAATGTAGTTTCTAAAATACTAGGTTTATTTAAAAATAAATAAAATCTATTTGGTGGAAATTTGAAATTTCAATGCAGAGTACTTAAATTTCAGGGAAAAAATAAGAAGTAGGTGTTTGTCGACCACCCTAACCATAATAAAATGATAATATATTTTTTAATATTTTATATATAAGTAGAGGACACATGTCCGAATGTGATACATATTTTTTATAATTTTTTTCCAAGTAAATAATTAATTATGAATTTTTATTACAACTTTTAGAAAATATAAAACTCGTCTGTCTAACCACCTTAACTTGGTCAAAACTTCATGAAATTTAATTTTCATTTTTTAATCCTATAGTATGTGAAGCATAGAATGTGACGATGTTTTGGATTCAAAAAATATGATACCGTTTGAAAGTTATAGATGTTTTTCAATCAGCCTATCGATCAGGACTTTAGTCATAATTCTAATAGAAAATGAATAATAATTATTTATTAAATTCAAATTAAATCATAATTTATATTTTTGGAAAGATGAGAATCTCCTCTAAAAATTCTTTTTTGTTTCATTAATTTTGGGTGAAAAAAAAGTCGTCAGCCACATACCTTACAAATACCCATAATATTGCCACTTTTTGGTGCACCATGATCCTACACATACCCATAGGAACAAAACTAAAAAGAAAATATTTTTGGATTGATACAGGATTACAAAGAACCAGTGATGCTCCTACATCATAAGAACCTATGAAAAAACAAAGACAACTCCATAGGAAAGCAAGGTGTGTTATGCTAGGTGGTTGTATAAAAGGGTTTTAAGCTTCATAAGGTTTAGCAAGATGCATTATGCTAAACACTTGTGAACAAACTGCATGTTCAAAGAGGTTTTAATTCATGCTTGTAACCATTTTATATCTAAATATGATGCATTTTAGTTTTATCATTCAACTTTGGATATCTATTATGACTCTTAATATCATTTGGAATGATATTTTCACTATCATTCATATATTCTTAAACACCTTTAAAAAGAAAGGATATGTGTAATGGTTGAACATGTAACATTCAAACTTTCTAAATATAACATTAATAATTGAGTGATGATAGTGCATTATGGTGGTACTTGTAAAATATATGGCCATTTCCATAAATTTTTCCTCCTAAGCCTTTGAGTTTCCTCCATTTTGTCTGATTAGGGTTCAAAAATTACATAAAAGGCTTAAAACCCTTATATCCTAGAACCCTAAACTCTTGGTGTGCACTTTTGTTCTAAAATCATGTTGGTATCTTGCACCTACTTAGTCTTTTCCCTTTAAGTTGCAACCTTATGTCATTATCTCACCATTTTCCTAGCCACAACTCCTGAAATTTTTTCATTTTCCTCGATCATGGGTTTCCAAGTTTTTCTAACCTATGTTGTAGGGTTTTGGAGTTTCATAACCTCCCAACTTGGCAATCTCTTTGTTATTGGTGGTTCTTGGTCATCTAAGTTATAACTTATGTTTAGTTATTTGTGTGTTCACTAGCCCCTTTACCTTGTCTTTCTGGTCGATGCCCCATTTAAAATATTTGATCTTTTCCTAAGTCACGGGCCAAAAATATTTCATCTCCCCTATGTCTTTGTCATAAGGTGACCCCCATTTAATCCATGGCTTATACACATGTGTGTATTAACTCTTTAAATGTGAAGGTGGGATCTTGATTGAGTGGCAAACAATAAAGTGAATGCATCTTAGTCATTCCTTGCCAGCCCCATAGGAATGAAATATTGTTTTCTAAAAAGCAATGGGGTTAGTGGGCTAGTGACACGTCTCTGGTGGGACCTACGAATGCAGTAGATGTAGTAGTAGAATGTGATGTCACAATGATAGGTGGAAATGAATCAATGGTTGAGATCAAGAGGATTGGATGGTGCCTGTCAGCTCCATAGTGTTTTTGGTGGATCCTAATTGGGTCCCATGGGGTTAGTAGAGAGCGGTGGAGATTAGTCCATAATGGATGAGTGATGATTAGTGATGAAGATGGTGGGACCTGAAATAAAGGAAAATGATGTAGTATGTGATGAAGGCCAATAGGTGGCACTTTCTGATTGCATGATTAGATGACTCACATTGTTGTTGTGAGTCATGGTGTTGGTGGTTGATCAAGCAACCCAAATTTAAAGTAGTTTAAATCTGACGGTCAAGTTTTAATGTTATGGGCAGTGAGCAATAGGCATTGGATCTTGGCATGAGTAAGATAAATCAACGACCATAATTCAAAATGTGATTTCCCAAAGGTTAGCTACTCTTGTTCATAGGTATTGACTACATAGCAATTGTGCATCTATTTCTCAACTACAAGATTTATTCCAAACAACTTTAGATTGCATTCTTGCACTTCTTCCAATGATGAAGTGATTGTTCGCTAGTGTCATTTATTTCCTAAAGTATTTCAGTGGCTATATTCCTTTTCAAGGTATGTTCTTCCTATTCTAATCATATATTTCCTATGAGTTCCATGCCTATTTTCAAAATGCCATTAATTTTGGAGTGTAATCGAGGTGTCAAAAGCCTTTATGGCTAGTTGTTGCTCCATTTTTTGGGGAATTCTTGTTGTTTGTAATATGATCAAACTTCATCTTTTTGTAACCCTAGTTAAACTTATAGTTTAGAATTTTGAGTTAAATTATGAGTTATTCCTATACTATAAAGGAATTTTTTGTTGTTTTGTTTCAATTTAAGACTTCTACACTCCATCTTGAGTGGTCTAGAGTAGTGTTTCTCTACTAGATTTTGTTTCTATGTTTTCTATAATTATTTGCTTTGAGTCAAGTTGGATAGGGTAGGTCCTTTGGACATAGATAGGGAATGTAATGAGCTATGCTCTATAATAACAAAAGATGACCACCATACAACATTTGTATTATGTATGTTCAAATATTATGTGTAATTGTAGACATAGAAAATGTATTGATCGGCATTGCACATCTAATCTCGTCCACTAACACTGTTTCATCCTAGATCATCCCTTGGTCTAACCATTTAATTGAATACCTTTATTTGATTAAATTCATCAATATTCCTCTCTTAATTAAATAAATCATTTATCTAATTAAGTCATCCTTTCTTGTTAATTAAATCAATCAGTTTGATCTAATTATCCCTATTTAATTAAATAATCAATTTTATTTGATTAAGTCTCTGAACTCTATCCATTAAATTAAATAAATTAAAACCTTGTTTAGTTTAAATCTAACTTCATCTCCTTGGTTAAATAAAACAAAAATCTTTATTTAATTAATCTTGAAATCATATTCTTCTCATATTTGATTTAAATCAATCCATAAATTTAAATCAATATGTTACATCATTTTGATCTCTCATTAAATTAATTAACCTTGATTAATTTAATCTCTTCTCATGTCTTATCCTCTAGCTTTTTCAACTTGCACAAGAAAATAGATTTAATTCATTTATTAAATCTCTATTTTCTCTCAAAAGGAATAATAAAGGAATATTCCTCAAATTTGAATTCAAAATCCAAGTAGAATTTTTCCTTCCAACAAGGCATTTACTCCACCTAAAAGGTCCTTTTTCCTTGAGCCAAGTGGCATTTAATACACCTTCTTTCCCTCTTACATGTCATTTCAACAATTTCAAATTTTAAATATATGCATTTATTGATACATTCTTCAAAACTTGCACATCCTCCATCCACTCACATGTTTACAAGTGGGACCTTGCTATTTGTTGATTCTTAGTCTCATGTTGCTCTCTTTTGGGAGTTCTTCCAACTCAAAATTCTATAAATAAGAGGCTAATCTCCTCATTTCATCATCCACAACTTGAGTAAACTTACTATACTCAAATTCATCACAACATTCATCCAATTTCATCCAATCTTAGTTAGGTTATGTAGATTTTTATCTTGGAGCACATTGGAGGTCTTCATCAAGGGTGATCCCACAATAGCGGTTTACAATTTTTGGCCAAACTAGACATTGAAATAATTTTTTTAACTAAATCTTCACTTCTGGGCACCTATAGTGGCTAAACCACGAGGAATTTGAAGATGATGCAAACTAGAGTTTCATGACATTTTTTCTATAGATTATAAATATATTCTTTTCAATTTTTTTTGAATTAGATTGCATATCTTTTTCTATCTCCCTCAAAAACTTTTTTTTTCAGAAAACAACATTTTTAAAAAGTGATGCTCACTGTATAATGCATAAATTTTTTTCCATCAAAGGTAAAATATTAATTTTTTTCAAATTTAGATTTTTAACTCCACTATCTAGTGCTTCCACTTGGTTAGATAGTTTTTAATTGAATATATTTTCTTTAATCAAGTTTCAAAATCAAACAAATTGCAATTCATACATAGCACGACCGTATAACACAAATTTTTTGTATGTATCAAATTCAATTTTTTTTTTTTGTTGGATTAAGGAATTCAATATCTAGTGTACTCATATTTTTCAATTTTTTTGATAATATTCTATTTTTCCACATGTACAGAACAAAGAGCTTGATTTTTGGTGAAAAACCTACATTCACAAGAAATAAAAAATAAATATAATAATAAAATTAAATTTATTTAAAATTATACTTTTTGGGAAGCTTATAATAAGGACTAAATAATTACAAAAACTAAATTTTAAATGAATTCATTTGATCCCCCAAAAGGTAAATCAAAAGTAGTTTTTTATTAGCATTTTGATAGGTGTAAAGGAGACTCTGTTATAGTTATGATTTAAAACTAGCGGGGTTCTATCCAAGGGGGTTTGATCTAAGGTAGTTTGATCAAACTCTCTTCAATTGGAATGCTTTAAATGGAAAATTTTAAGGCTTAAATCATTATATTTTCTAAAAGTATGTGATTTAAGATAAAATCAAAATCTCATAGAAATTGTAAACCAACTTTGTGGGATCACCCTCAAGTGTATCACTCTTCATCATCAATCATCTTCATCACAGTATTGGAGTTGGGAAAGGGCCAATTTTCACATCAAATTGGCACAAACATCCTCAAGAGATTAAGAATTTGATTTGTTTCAAAATAGGATTTAATATCTTAAGCTTTAAGTTTGTTGTGTTCTTCATTTCATTCCTTTTATTTTGCATTCAATTGAATTTCTTGAGGAATATCTATTCTAACCTACACTTGATCTTATTAATATGTTCATTTGTTGTGTTCTTGTAGGTATAGGATCTAAGTTCACATTTTGGCACTAGGAGGGCTGACCAAAAGATCAAATCATGTTTTTTGAAGAAATTTCATGCTTTTTCATATTTTTGTGTCTCTATAGAAAAATCCACTACTGGAAGCTCAGCATCATTGTTTAGCAACACTGAGAACTCAACATTACCATATCACATTCCTATAAACTTCAAACTGTGATGCCCCTTGCTTCTCGCTCAAAATTTGAATTTTCAAATAGAATCATTGAATCTTTTTGGCTCGCTGGAATATTTTCAAAATCCAAACTACATTGCTAACTAGAATAGTGATGCCTTCATGCTCACTAGTCTGGCTGTAGAGTGACACTGACTATTAAGTAGTGCTATACAGCACCGTTGGTTTTTTCAAATTGTGACACCTTCATGGATTTCACTGCTAGAGGGAAGTAGAAAGTGAAAATTTATTTTTAACACATTCTTTTTATCAAATTCTAGTTATTTGGTCTATTTCTACTTTCTTGACCTCTATTTTTGTAGAATCTAACTAATTTTCTTGTAGGTAAGATTGATCAAAGGTGAAAAGGAAAAGAAGCATGATGACCTCATTTCATGATACTAGGTGTTTTTAAACACTCTAGTGTTTTTTCAACACTTTTAGAGGATTCAATATTCCTCTTATGGAAAAATTTGCTATCTTTCATGCTTAGGACTTACTAATTTCATTTTGGGCTCTAAAAAGAACTTTTTAAATTCTTGTTAAAAAAGGAGCTTAAAATGAACTTTATGACACAAACTCATTACATTTTGTTTGAGGCTAATAATTGAACAAGGAAAATTCTCACATTTCATTTGGTGCTCTAAAAAATGAGTCATTATTGCTTTGTTGGATTAAAAAGAACATGTGCTATTTTTTTTGTAATTGGTTACACAAACTAACACCATTGAAAAGACGTATGCAATTATCTTGCACCTCACAAAAATCTTGAGAATCAAAAGGTTTTTTGGTGGTCTTAGGTTGGGATAAAGTAATTTCCTCCACATTTCAATTGGGTTATTAAAATTGAACAAAGCTTGTGAGTGTGAGTTAGGTATATTGTGCATGTTCTCCCTTTGTTTCTAAATAAAGGCTAAGTAAACTATGGATGTGCTTGCTCACTATTGTTTACCTTTAGAGGGGTTTACTTAAGAGACACATTTGAAAGGAGAACTCAAAGGTGACTCCAACTAGTTTTTTATTCAGGCTGGTATATAAATGGATAAGACTAAACTATCAAGTCCTCATGGTATGTAGGCCTTATCCATACAGTGTCTTTTAGAATGGGTACTACCATAAAAAGTATGAGTGCCCCTAGTAGGATTAATTAAAGCCTTTAGTGGCTTGTTGGATGCTCACAAAGGTGCCATGTCCCCAATGTCCCATCATTAAGAACCTTGTTAATAGTAGCCAACTAGTCCATCCAATGATTTTATCAAAGTGGTGCATTGGAACTTAGATTCCAATAAGTTACTTGCCATGTCCAATCTTGGTTAAAATATAGAGGTTAATACTTCATTCTTAACATACCTTTATATTTTTTTCTTGGTTGCATGTAAAATCATCTCTTCTACTACGAAGGGCATGAGGCAAGCCCACCAAGAGAAACATACCAATTAAGCTAGGATGTTATATTTCTTGTGAGTCAAAATGCTTTGCTTATTCGAAAAAACTTGGAAACAAACATTTAAAATCATCATTGAAACTTCAATCCCTTTAGGAAGAAAATATAATTGACCAAATTCATGTGGTATTGCTTGCCCTTGGGAGTTTATCCTTAAAGGTTTCTAAACAATTGGATTTATATCTCAACTTCCCTACTAAAGTTAAACAATAGGTAATCCTTGCCTTCATTTAATCAAAATTCCACATAACATACTTTGTGGGATTCAAATAAATTGGGACATTGGACATCTAGTTTGGAAATCTAATCAAAGAAGTGTTTATGGTAAAACAAAATCACTAAGCAAAGATAAAAAAATTGGCTCTCACACATGTGTTAGTTCCTCATGATTTCCAAGAAAGTCAAAATACCAATACAAAAGTTCTTGAGAAAAAGTTCAAAATTTAGGAGTCACACTCAAAAGGTCATCAAGAAATACATTAGGAATTGCAATCAAATGAAACATATCAAAATAAGAAAAAAATTCACAAGGTTCTATAGAATCTTTGAACAATCCAAAAATGTATGCTCAGTTTGAACCACTTCTTAGTTATAAAGGTCCCTAGGAGTATTGTATGTTATTCAATATCATGGTCTAGTAAACAAGTGTCTTTTTAGGTACATCTTAGGATAAAAATCAAACCTTTTCATTCATCCTTGAACATCAAACCAAAATCACCTCATTGTCATCTTTTGAAAAATCTTGAAAATATCCCCCATGCTAGGATTTTTGGAAAAAATCAAAATCATCAAAACCTTGAAGCAAAATCCTTGAAATCCTTGAATCAAAAACATCAAATCATATCTGGCTAGGTATGTGTAGATGCATCCTTTTGCATATGCTTAGTAAAATTATCAAACCATCTTATTTAGCTAGGTATATGTAGATGCATCCTTCCCCATACACTTGGTTAAATTATCATCTTGTTTGAATAGGTGTAGGTAGATGCATCCTTCTCCCTACACATATTCAAATTATCATCCTTTGAGAGAATATACCTCTTAGATAATCATCCAACATCTTAGGGTCTATTTTTTCATAAATCAAAAAATAAAGAAAACCAAAAATCAAATCGAGGTCAATTCAAAATCCAAAACAAATCCTAAAGTCCTAAAAAGTTTAGCATCCTCTCAAGATTTCTCAAAAGTTAAAACATTCACATCATCCCCATCATATCACTTTTGATCCTTGAAAAAAATCCTAAATTTTCTCTTTTTTGTGCCTAAGATTAGATCAATCCAAAACAATTAGAGATTCATCTCCCATATTCTTCAAAATTGATCCCTATTTTATGGTGCAAACTAGATCTCAACACAAGAGGAACATGGAAGCCAACAAAGAAACATCCACTACAAGTGACCTAAGTCAAAAAAAATTGAAACAAATCTCGTTGAATCAAGTAATCCTCTAATAAAATTTCCTAAATCATCAAAAAACCCTCAAGAGGAGGTAGAGGATCATACCGATAATCCCTTTGGAATGTCACATGAAGAAATCATTGAAATAATTCAAAATTTGAAGAACCATAAGATTATCAATATCATGATGGGACTCAACCCTTCACTATACATGCTCAAATTAGCAAAGAAAGGGGATAAACTACCTTCTAATTTCAATGTGAGATCTATAGTGGAACCATCCTTAGAAGTCATTCCTCTCATTTCATCCACACTCCCCATATCATCTACATACCCATCCCAAAGTATCACTCAAAACATCCCACAAATCACAATATCCATTGCTCCAACTCAACCCAGTGTTAACCAGGGAAGTGCATTTCTCAATGCCATACAAAGCACCCCCTTGTCAATAATCAAGACTTGGATGAAAACACTAGTTTGGGGTAGAATATACCCCAAAATCCATTACATACATATGTCCCCCTCACTTTCCATGATCCCAATGATCCGTCATCATCATCATCCTTTCTTGCAACACCCCAAACCTCTTTCCCCATAACCTCACAAGGAGAGGGTGACATGTTCAGACTAGGGGGCATTTTTGACACTACACCATTTCCTCAAGAGATCACATACCTCACATTTTCACCACTTCCACCATTTCCATCATCATCCACACCACTTCTTGGTTTAGGGCTTCCCCCTTTACCAAATATCAATCAAAATCAAAGCATCATGCCAAACACTCAAAACTTGTCATCAACATCACAACAATAGATGGAAACCAACCTGATAACACATACCACCATCATCACATCATCAACCACCCCCTAACATCTCAAAACATGATCTCTACATGACCAACCACATCGATTGCACCATCTACTAATCAAACCCCAATCACCAACATGACAACACCTCTCACCACCACAACAAGTACCATTCTAAATCAACCACCACCACCACCAAGCTCCAATACATCAAGCCAATATAGTGTGGCATTGCAAGCTGCTCAACAAGTTGCTTATCAAAAGGCATTTCTGCAAGTGCAAAAATAACAAGCCATGCAACTAGATGTGCAACAAGCTGCCCAAGCTATGCAAGTTTCTCAAGTTGCCCAAGATACATTATAAGCACAACAAGATGCCTAAGCCCAAATCTTATTGCAACAACAACAACAACAAGCCTCACAACTATATGTGCAACAAGTTGTCCAAGTTGTGCAAGTTGCTCAAGTTTCCCGAGATGCATTATAAGCACAACAAGATGCCTAAGCCCAAATCTTATTGCAACAACAAAAACAACAAGCTTCACAAGCTCAGGCACAAGCTCAAGTTGCTCAAGCACAAGCACAAGCTCAAGCTCAAGCTTAGGCTCAAGCTCAGACACAAGCTCAAGCCGCTCAAGCACAAGCTCAAGCATAGGCTCAGGCTCAAGCACAAGTTCAAGCACACACTCAAGCTCAAGCCCAATACCAAGCTCAACAAGAACAAGCACAAGCATAGTATCTTGCACAACAACACATAGCGTAACAACAAGCATATAAGAAAATGCTAAAGCAATATCAACAAGAGTAGGAAGTATCCCAATTAGTAGCTCAATAGCAAGCATTTTTGTTACAACAATAGTAGCAAGCTCAATAATAGGCAATCTTGGTACAACAACAACAAGACCAACAACAAGAATTTTTGATACAAGTACAAGCATACATGGCTCAGCAGAATGTGCAAATACCACCAACCAACACATCAATCAATCCACCCATCCCATCAACAAGTGAACACCCTCAAAAGACTTTCATCCCACCTCCTAATCTTTAAAATGATGTTATAGATCAAATTAAACTACTCTCACAACAAGTGATTGATCTTCAATCAAGGTGAACCATGAAAACATCTAGCAATTTGTGTCCTTATCCATTCAATAGGAGCCTTGTGATGAAACCATTCCTAAAGGGATTTGAGATCCCCAAGTTTGACAAGTACTATGGGACAAGAAACCTTGAAGATCACATTAAGGAATTTTAGGTTCATTGCATGGAAGTCATTTATGATGATACCTATTTGATGCAGATATTTCCTAGAAGTTTGGCTAGCCACACCATGGAATGGTTCTCTCACCTACCTACAAGAATCAAGAAATTCCAAGAAATCGTATATGCATTCATCAAAAACTATGCTTGCAATATCACCATGGATGTCAGTCTAGAAGAACTATCAGTTTTGAAACAAGGTAAGAATGAATCATTTACTTCATTCCTACAATGATGGAAATCCAAGGCCAATTAGAGCAAATGGGTCATGCCCGAGGAAAAGCAAGTCTACACTATCATATCCAACCTTGATTGCCTCTTGGCATTTCATCTCAAAGTCCAAGAGATCACCACATATGATCAGTTGATTTCCAAGGTGCTTAGCATCAAACAAGCCCTTATGACACAACCTAGAGGATCAACTTCATATCCTAAACAATAGAACAATTTCCCATCTACAAGCTATAATGACAAACCTCACACATGGGAAAGAAACAAAAATTTTACCAACGATGGTGTCATTCATGCCAAAGTTTTCATTAGTGCCCCTCAATAGAGCACACCTGCAACACAACAACAAAACCATCATCAAACAACCATCCAATGAAAACAATAACACAACAACCAAACAATCAAGTGATCAATAACATCAATGATCAAAGGGGACTTTCCTAGAGAAAAAAAAAATCACCAAGTGGAAGTACACCACCCTTGGGGAACCACTTGAAGTCATCATGAAGAAACTAGTAAATGAAAACCTCATTAGGATTCCCACCTATTCTAACTACCAAGAACCAGATGTGAAACCTCCTTAGTATAACAAAATTATCTTTGTGACTTCCACAAAATCAAAGGGCATACCACTAACAATTGCATGAGGTTAAAAAACATAGTCCAAGACCTCATTGATCAAAGAATCATAAATTTGGAACAACCAATAGGGAATCAGAATCTCAAAATATACATGAATCAAATTCCTAACCATAATAATAAAGGGAATGATAACATTGATAAGGGGAAAGGCACCTTCAAGAACATGAATCATGTGTACGACCATTTCATCGCATCCCTAGATGACTACTACACTACTATCACCATCAAAGGATCCCATATTGATTGTGGATTCACCACAAGAGGTGACAAAATTACCATCACAGGATCATCCTAGCCAAACAAAGTACCTGTACCTAGATCAGTTCCCAATGGTTACAACATCCTTGATTAGCTAAAAAGAACCCTAGCACAAATCTCCATCATGGAGTTATTAAAAGTCTCATCCACCCATTAGAAAATCCTTGAGGAAGCATTGGATTCATCCACTATCCCCGCAGATCTTGATGTGGAACAATTCCAAGCTATGGTTGGAAGTATCATTACCTTGAATCTCCTTACATTCTCTGACCAAGATTTTCCCACTCAATGATCTCATAACCGTGCACTCCATTTAGAGGTTCTAGTGCAGAAAAATAAAGTCAAGTGAGTCTTGGTGGATGGAGCTGTAGGCTTGAATATTTGTTCCCTGAAGCTCATTAAGAACCTAAAATTTTTAGAGGGTTCCATCGACAAAGGAAAAGGTATTACAATCTAAGCATATGATGATTAGGAAAGAGTATCCCAAGGCACAATCCAAATCCCTATTCAAGTAGGGCTAGCTATCATGGAAACCACCTATCAAGTCTTGGACCTCAACTTTCCTTATAACTTTCTCCTAGGATGTCCATGGATTCATGCAATGCAAGTAGTAGCATCGACCTTCCATCAATGTTTCAAGTTCACATATGAATGACAAGAGGTCACCATCCATGGATATCCTGAACCATTCTCCTACTACAATAACCTCAAGGAAAAATACTACTAAATACCTCAAGTACCTAAAAATGATGAAGGTCCATCGACACCATACATTGATCCAGCCACACTCACTTCCACTTTTGTGATAGAGACACCCACCATTCCTACCATCCCCACCATCTCTGATATCAAATTCATCATCCAGGACAATGGTTACAAAAACTATATGATTCCAAAAAAATTCCTTTGTAGTAGGAGAGTTAACACAATCTCCTAGATCATGAGGATGTATGTAATCAAATCAAGCCTCCCCTTCCCAAACATCCCCTAAATATCCCAACTTTAGAAGTTGGGGGGATCTCAATTGACAAGTCATAGAGGAGGAACCATCTCATCTCTTATACCAAGATAATAGACCAGTAGCCAATCTACCAATGGATGATAGAAGAAAAGGTTTGCAAATGATGCTCACAATGGGCTATGATAGAAACCAGAGACGGGTAAAATGATAATGGGCTTATAATACCCCTCATTCCTAAGATGTGAATGATAAGTATTAGCCTTGGATGTACCCCTCTGAGTATAACCATACGTGGATGAGGTCCCCTTGTTAAAGTAGTCAAGAATCACTATGAACAAACACCGGTTGAACTTTGCTTACCTATATCCACTAGACAAGTCTTAGATAATTTCACTTTTGACATAACTAATTTCTATAGCAGTAGTGATGATGAGGATCCCATAACTAGCATACCTAGGATATTTGAGTATACCACCCTTCTCATGATTAGTACCCTATCTTATGAGTCTAAAAACCAAAACCATGAAATCTGTCTAGTTTACCCCCAACTCATCGATTATGACTAATGAGGACCACCAATTCTTGAAACATTTGAAAATGATGAAGTGCTCTCAAAATTTATGGGATTGGAGGATAATATTCCATGTGGGGATCACAAATCAGGATTCATCTTTGATCTATATACACAGGCCTATTATAGGGAAATGATTGAATCACTCAGTCACAAAAGTGAGAAATTAAGAATAATCTCTAAGTCCTTGAGTGAAAGCCACATTGTGGTACTCTTTGACATGAAAAAAGTAAAAAGAAAGGACACATCCAATAGTGAAAACCTCTCTGAGGTTCCTAAGGATGGGGGATTCAATCTTGCTTTTAGAGCTCTTCATTAAGAAAGATGAGCAATCCTAGTGGAAAAATGCAATCCAGTTAGTCTAGGAATAGAGGAGACCCCACACATCACATCCTATGTGAAGTCATTACTGTTAGAGGAACAAGAGCTCGTAGGAGCCTTCTTCAGAGAAATACAAGTTAATTTTGCATGGATCTATGTAGATATGCCCTGGCTTGATCCAAAAATTGTATTTCATCATCTAGCCATGTACCCTGAAGCAAAGCCTATCTAACAAAAAGTCAAGAAAATGCACCCTCAAATCACCTTACTAGTCAAAATGGAACTAAAGAATCTATTAGATGCAAGATTCATTCGACCAATTGACTATCTAGAATGGGTGTCAAATTTGGTTCCTGTTCAAAACCCAATGGGGGCATCAAAATCTACACAGATTTTAGGGACTTGAACAAAGCATGTCCAAAAGATGATTTCTCATTTCCCAACATTGACATGATAGTAGACATGATGGCAGGACACAAAATGCTTTCCCTAATGGATGGTTTCTCAAGATACAACCAAATAATGATTGCTAAAGAAGACCAACACAAAAACAACCTTCACTTGTCCATGGGGGACTTACTACTAGAATATGATGCCATTTGGCTTGAAGAATGCAAGCACAACATACCAAAGAGCCATGACATTAATCTTCCATGACATGATCCATAAAATTGTCAAAGATTATGTTGATGACAGACTAGCCCAAATCCAAAAAGAGGAAGCATCACATAGCAACCTTGAGTACTATTTTTGTTGGGCTGGAGGAATACAAGGTCTGATTAAATCCAAAGAAGTGTGTCTTCGGTGTACAATTAGGAAAGCTGCTAGGATACATAGTCTCAATGAGAGGCATTAAGGTAGACCCTACTAAGGTAAAAGAAATCCTTGATATGGAAGCACCCAAAAAATTGAAATAATTGAGAGGTCTCCAAGGTAGGCTTCACTCCATCCAAAGATTCATAGCACAGCTAGCAGATAAATAGAATCCATATTCTCACCTACTTGACAAGGGAGTAGTGTGTTAGAACTATATAAATCTGGTGTTTTTACATAATTTTTCATTCATAAACCTCCAATTTTGGTCCAACCATATTCATTTTTCATCTATAGTTTTCCATATTGTCCCATTGAATCACTCGTGTTGTGCATTTTTCATGTTTGGGTCCATATCAGCATAGGTTCATTCTTGTCTCCCTGACCCGTTGTGCTTCTTCTACTTACAATAATTCTATGTTGCCTATCGGCAAGACTTATTATCTGGCACAGCGAATGGACTTTTCCTGTAGGTGGTTTTTGGCATGACATGTTCTCTATTGTGGTGACTGGCATTTGTCTATTGGAAGTTATCGACATTACATCCATATTGTTTCAGCGACTGTGGAGGCTCCTATTGACATATCTTATGGCTTTCGGGATAGGGTCTCACCAAGTTTTATTTGTCTCCCTGACTTGTGCATGTGATAGGATTCATCGGCAAGATTCAAATGGTCGGGCTAGCATCTTATTGAAATTAGGGTGTCTCAGCGACAAGCACATTATGGATTATCTTTGGCTAGACTTGCCTACTTCGCCGTAGGGTCTCGGTGAGTGACCTTTGGTCTCACCGATGGAATACGATGAATGATTTTCAGTGGGAGCTCTGAATTGTCTTGGCAAATTGGTATGTGCTCGGGGTGTTTCAGTGAAACATTGTGTACTCTATATGATGTCTCCCTAAATGTGATAGGCTATAGTGACATACATTGGACAAAGTTTTTCTGCTAGTATGGGTGCATTGGTGTCTTGGTGATATATTATGGCTTGAGGCTTTTGGCAGGATGGGGTGATTTCTCCATTAGGTCTCCTCGATATTTGTGATCTATAGCGAAGCAGATTGAATGAAATGTGAAGTTCAGTGGGAGATTTATTATGTCCTGGCAACTTGGATATGTTGAATTCCTTTTGGCCTAACATGTTGATCTCAGTATGTGGTCTGCCTGATTCCACAATGTTATAACGAAGGAACAGGGGCAACCTCCGCGACTTCAATATAGCGTGGAGGATGTCTCGGCAATTGGGAAATGAATTTTTGGATCTCAGTGAAACTTAAAACAGTCAGTGTGGGCTCTCCACAATACTCGAGTGTTATGGCGAAGCACAAATGAATGAAAGATTATTATGTGGCCTCGATGTAACAAGCATGGTGTCATAGTAACCTATGGGTATAGATGGACTTTCAGTGAAGCGATGTGAAATTTGTATGACATCTCACCGACTGCATAAGGCTATAGCGAAATAGAGGGATACTCCATGACTTCGGTATAACAAATGGGTGGTCACGGCGAACGTGAAATACAGAGTGCGAGGATGAAGTGTTTGAATTTCCTTTGATAGAATGATATATTGTGTATGGCCGACTACTCACTGGTGAAAACAAAATTTTAGAATGTTGTGGCCGACATGAGTCTATTTGGATGACTGTTGCTAGCCGACTTGAATTAAGCCCGAATCTTGTGGAAGGTCGACATAATATTATATTTTTATATTTTTCTCATGCTGGTGTATAAATAATCATGTTGTAATTGTTAATTACCACCAGACATTAGATTTTTGATACACTGCAAATAGATACAGTAGAATAAAATTATCAAACCAGAGGCTATTGTTGCATGATTTTCAAAATGGAGGTATTTATGAGATTCAGTTGATGTTGCTGTGTTTTCTCTGGTGTAAATTATTTGTTGAATTGAAATAAAAAATATTGCTAAGTTGTGTCCATGAATGATTTTTTTGGTTGTTTAAATTAACATAACAAGTTTATGTTTGATTTATCGATACACATTTGTTGTATTTGTGTGATCAATGAACTAGTTCTTTCAAGCAAAGATTAAATATTTTTATTGATCATAGTAATCAGAGAAAATCATTTTGGATTATTGAAGTAGAACTTAGTAGTCACATTGTTGCATGTTTATATAAGTTGTAAACAAAACATATTCCAGATAAGTTGTGTTTTCTCCAGAAAGTGTTGCTTATCTTGATCTCATTTGACTCTGCATACCCAACAAGGCAGTAGTCTCTATACTTCATCATTATAAATTCATTCAGTTTCTTTTAATTTAGTATTTAGGACTTAGATCAGATTATTGTCACATTTTTCAAGTTAGATTTCATCTATTCACTCCCATGTGCCATTGTGAACAAGTGTTGTAAGAGGATTGATTGCAAGTTAAGTTTTCATTATTCAGAGAGGTACACCTACCTTGGTTTTGTAGCACCTAAAGAGTAGAAGGTTCAATTGTTTCAAACCTTGTTCTGTTACCCTAAAATGTTGTGAAAGCTTGGCAACCTTTTGTGGTTAAAACCTATGTTTTTGAGAGCTAACAAATTGGCAACTCTACTGGGGAACAATCAGAATCAAGGCCTTAATCATAGAGTTAGAAATCTTTAATAAACTCCACTGGGAACAAGAAATATTGAACATTTTTCTCATTTTTGATAAAAGTGAGTGGTGACTTTGACAAAATTTTGTGGCTATTCATCATGAATGAAAGATGATCTCAATACAGGGGAGGTCATACAGGAGCCCCTGCAGATAGCAGTAAGTGGATTCTTAAGGATGAAAATGTTGATAAAGGAAAAAAAGATAAATGAGGATATGTATCTAATAGGTAGAGACAAAGCAGATCGCTATGATACATGGAATGATTATTCAAGTGCAGAATTGTGTACCCCTGAGGAGCAATTAAATCCATTTTATAATCCTCAGAAACAAGCTGAGCTTGAACCTAAGAAATAGGTTGAGTTTGAAGCTAGACTTGAGCCTGAATGACTCATAATTCAGCATGAATATGATTAGAAGATGAAGAGTAACCAAAATATGGTTGTTGATCATGAGCTTCCTAAGGAAGTAAAGGCATAGTTCGAAAAACAAGGGAAAAAGATAAAGGAGTTGGAGGCTAAATTACAAAAATCCCAAATTACCAATTAGATACCTGGTGGCTCAAAGTATGTTCCACCTCACAAGCAACATGATCATGGTGCAAGATCCTCCAATCAACAAAACATTCCTTACAATCAGGGTGGGAATCACTATAAGAGACCAAGTCATCCCCCTTATATTCCCACACAACATGTGAATATGCATCCACCTCCTAGTCAACATCACATCTCTCAGCATAATGTGCAATACAATAATCCTATGCATCAATATCAATATCCACCTATCCCTCCCCCTCACCAATATGCAGCAATGATTAGGCAGTTTGATTTGGAAGTATTCCATCTATGCCCTTACCCTATGGATAACCGCTGGAGAGGTTTGGTTCCCAAGTTTACAGGGAGCAATGCAGTCACTACTGAAGAACATCTAAGGAATTTCAAAGTGTTCATTCAAGATATAGGTATACCATATGAATACTTGCACATGAGGCTGTTTATGATGTCACTTATTGAAGATTCTAGGGATTGGTTTAATAACTTGCCAACATATTCAATTAATTCTATTCAAGTGTTCCAAGATCGATTCCTAGAGCAGTATGGAAATCTAAATGCACTAGATGCAGCTCTTCATGAACTAATGAGGATTCAAAAAAATCAAAATGACTCAGTTTATGATTTCAATCAAAGATTTTAAAAAATGCACACTAAGATACCTCCTTGATCAAGGTTTCCAAATTCTATAGCTTTAAGTGTTTATTTAAATGCATTTGATCCCAAAATAGGGTACGAATTGAGAAATAGATTTCCAAGAGGTTTGGCTGAAGCACAGAAGATCGCTTTGACAATTGGAAACAAAAGGAAGGCTGCTGGTATAACTAATAAGAGAGACAACCCAAGGCCTCCTCAACAAAACAATAATTATTAGTATAGACAAGAGAATACATACAAAAATGAGAACAAAAATGAAAGGCCAAGACTACATGATATGCCTTACAATACAGACTAGAAAGATGGGAAACTTATATTAGACAGACCCCGAAACAGAGAGACCCTTGATCCATTGAGCAAGAAGGGAACTTACATGGTGAGTAATAATTATTTTTGTGAAGTTTGTAATCAGCCACATTCTCCAAACTATTGTGTTGTAGCTCAAAGGATGCAAGAAGAAGGAATGCTGAGGGAAAATAATGGAGAAGATCACACTGTATATTTGACTTCAAATGTTTTTCACCATGCTGAGTAAAAGAACTCATCTTCAGAGGATGAAGGCTATGAATATGATGTCTCCAATCAGAAGTATAATGTCTGTATGGCTGAACAATAGATTTTTTATTATTCTGATGAGGATTACACAGAGCCACATCCTGTTGCAACACCTACTCAATGTAATGTGAGGAGACTTACTAAAGATGAAATAGAAATGATTACTGTTGCAGCAGTTGAGAAAGCCAAAAGTCAATACTAGTTGAGAAATAGAAAAGTAAATGAGAAAGATGGGGTTCTTAGGGAATTTTTATAAAAGATCAAAAGGAAACATAGGAAATTGTAAAGAAGCCAGAAAACAAGCAGCATGATAAAATTGAACAGAAATCAGGCCAAAAGGAGGAAGTAAAGGAATTAAATAGAGAAATACAGATGCCTGACTAGTCTAGTAAAAAAGAAAAAGAAGAAAACAAAAGGGAAGCACCAGAATTAAAGAAGACTGTCAAGGTGGAGAGTTCCTCTTTTGATTTCACTCAGGCATTGTCCCAGGTAAAAAATTATGTTCCACTACTTGAGATGATGAAAATTAAAGAATATAGGGATACTACTATTCAATTGATAACGAATGGAGAACACATGAATGCTGAAAATAAAATAACTATTAAAGTAGTCAATAAGCAGGAAAAGATAAATAATTCTAAAGTCTGCTTGAGTGATATATTATCAACTCCTCCTCAAGTTGATCATGTTTTTACTATGTTGGTTGTTAATAACAAATTGTTAAGTAACTGCATGATAGATTCTAGTGCTGCTATAAACATCATGCCTGTTGGAGTTATGAAACTTGGTATGTGGGTTGATATCACTAGAGGCAAGTGTTATGCAATGGATAATAGATTTGTTCCTATGGTTGGTATTATGAAAGATGTTGAAGTCAAGCTGGCTACTTATCCATATGTGGCTTATAATATAGATATCACAGTGATTGATACTCCTCCGCAGTTTGGTGTGCTTTTGTCAAGCAATGGACAACAACAATTGGAGGAAATGTCTAGTTTGATTTGTCTTATGCTACTATTCCAGTGAATGGTCAAGATGTGAAGTTATATAGAGAGCCAAGAATGAACCAACTTGTTGAATGTGTACCACAGGATCAAATTAATTATTTTTGTGATGTTGATCTCAGGAGTTTTAAAGTAGAACTAGTTCAGCCAGAATTAATTAATAGTGATCCAATTGAAAAACATGCTGCACAAAATTGCAATGGTGTATGGAAGATGTACTTTGATGGAGCCTGCAGTCAAGAAGGTAATGGCATTGGGATTTTTTTTGTTTCCCCTAAAAGTACTACTTTTAAATATTCATTCTTGTTGGCATTTGAATGTACAAACAATGTGGCAGAGTATGAAGCTTTATTGGCAGGTTTGAACATAGCTGTGAAACACAAAATTAAGTTGCTAACTATTTTTGGTGATTCTGAGTTGGTTGTTTCACAAAATAAATCCAAGTATGCAGAAAAGCACAAAAGATTAAAGCAATATAGGAATGATACATGTGACATAATTAAACTATTTGATGCATTCTCAATTGAGTGGATTGACAGATCAAAGAACATAATCACTGATTTGTTAGCAAATGTGGCACTGAAGAAGGATGATATCACATTGGTTGGGGTATCACAGATTGAGTTCAAGACAAGGCCTGCTGTTCCTGATAATGTTTATAGTTGGCAAGTCTTCAATGATGATACTGATCTTTTGAAATTCCTCAATTGTATAGATCAGTATGAAGCTCAGGAAATTGATTTCAATGCTTTTGTTGAGGAAGTAGATGGGAAACAAACTGTGTTGGGAAAGGATATCTTATAGCTCCAAAAAAAATTTTCCCAAAGGTCTAGTGGCATTGGAAAGGGTGTATGATGGAAATGATAGATCTCTAATGAAGCAAACACTAGTTAGAAAGGAAGATGTTGAAGAGATTAACTTGGGGGCTGAAATAGCACCAAGAAAGGTATATATTGGAAAGAAGATCAGCCCTACAATTAGAAGAATGATGATTGAGTTATTAAGAAAATATAAACATGTTTTTGCTTGGTCATATGAAGATCTGAAAGTATACAGGGAAGATTTATTTCAGCATGAAATACCATTAAAGCCAGACACCAAGCCTTTTAGATAGAAGCAAAGACCTATAAATCCAACATTGGAGCCTAAAATGCAAGAAGAACTGACAAAGCTCAGAGATGGAGGAATTATCAAACCAATCATACATTCAACATGGATTTCTAATTTGGTTCCTGTAAGAAAGAAAAATGGTGATATCAGATTGTGTGGACTTTAGAAATCTGAACATGGCATCTCTCAAGGATAATTATCATCTACCCAACATGGAAACAATATTGCATAAGGTGATAGGTTGTGAGCTGTTATCTATGATGGATGGGTTTTCTGGATACAATTAGGTCAAAGTCAAGGAATCTGAGCAATACAAGACAACATTCACTACTCCTTGGGGAACATATGTGTACATAAGAATGCCATTCGGTCTCACCAATGCTGGAGCGACTTTCCAAAGAGCCATGGACATAGCATTTGATGATTTGATTAATGTTATCATGGTGGTGTACCAATATGATTTGACTACTTATTCGAAGAAGGCTAAAGATCATGTGCAACATCTTGAAAAGGTATTTATTAAAGCTCTTGAATATGGTACTAGTTTAAATCCAAAGAAGTGTCATTTTGTAGTCATTGAGGGTAAGCTCTTAGGGCATATTGTTTTGAAAGAGGGAATTAGAATAGATCCTGAAAGGGTTGAAGCTATTGATAAGGTTCCTATTCCCAAAACTATCAAGGCTATACAATCTTTCTTTAGATAAATTAATTTTGTCAAAAGATTTGTTTCTAATTTTGCTGAGATCATCAATCCCATATCTAAAATGTTGAAGAAAGGACAAAAAATGGATTGGATTGTTGAAGCTTTGGATGCTTTTATGTCTATCAAGAAGGATATCAAAGAGGCTTCTATTCTTAACTCTCCAGATTTTACAAAGCCCTTTCAGATTTTTTCTTTTGCCTCAATGCATACTATTGCTGATGTTATGTTACAGAAGAATGAGGATGGTTATGAACAGCCTATGTCTTTCTTTAGTAAATCATTACCATGGTCCAAATTGAAGTATGACATAATGGAAAAATAGGCCTTTGCTCTTGTGAAGGCTACTAAAGCATTCAGACCATATCTTGTTGGAGAAAAAGTAATTGCTTATGTCCCTCATGCTACTATCAAATAAATTTTAATGCAATCTAAAGTCACAAGGAAAAGATGTAGATGGATCAACAAGATTTAAGAATTTGACATGGAGATACATATCGCTAAGTTGGTAAGAGGCCACAGCTTGGCTAAGCTAATGGCATAAACTAATATTGATGCAAATCTGATCTGTAATGTTGAGAAAGGGGTTGTAGTTACAAGCATTGAACATACTCCTTAGTATACTGATGTTATGCATTATCTTAAATACATGAAGTGTCCAAATGGATTGAGTGATAGCCAGAGGAGAACTTTGAAGTTGCAAGCATCCAAATATGCTTTTATGGATGGTGATCTATTTTGGAAAAATAGGGATGGCATATTGTTGTTATGTTTGGATGAGTCACAGGCTAAGCATGTTTTGAAGGAAATGCATGAAGGAGTTTGTGGAGGTCATTATTCAGTAAAGACAACTACACACAAAATTCTCAGGGTTGGGTATTATTGGCCAAAGGTTTTTAATGATTCCTTTACACATGTGAGAAAATATGAGGCTTGCCAAAAGTTTTCTGGAAAATTGAAGTATTAGGGTTCTTTTCCACTTCGACCTCTATAGGTTGATTCCTCTTTTCATCAATGGGGAACTGATTTCATTGGGGTGCTGTCATAATAGTGGTTTACAATTCCTGAGAGGAATGAATTTTAGCTGAAATCACATATTTTTAGAAAATATAATGATTTAAGCCTTAAAAAGTTTCATTTTAAGGATTCCAATTAAAGAGGGTTTGATCAAATCACCTTAGATCAAAACCCCTTGGATAGAACCTCGCTAGTTTTAAACCATACCTATAAATGTGTCTCCTTTACACCTATCAAAATGCTGATAAAAAATCACTTTTGATTTAGCTTTTGGGGGATCAAATGAATTCATTTAAAATTTATTTCAAATGATTATGGTATTCCTTAGAACAAGCTATCCAATGAATATAATTTTAATATGTTTTGGTTTTGTTATGTATTTGTTTTTTAACTTTTATTAAATATAGGTTTTTATCGAAAATGAATTTCTTTGTTCTTCACATGTGGAAAAATAGAATTATCAAAAAAAATTGAAAACTATGAGTGCACTAGATATTGAAGTCCTTGATCCAAAAAAAAATTAAATTAAATTTTGACATATACAAAAAGTTACACATTATACTCAAAGGGTCTCAGATTGTAATCCGCCTTTGAAACTTGATTAAGGAAAAAAATATTGAATAAAAACTATCTAACAAAGTGGAAGCACTAGATATCAGAGTTAAAAATCTAAATTTTAAAGAATTATAATTTTATCCTTCATGGAAAAAAAGTTATGCATTATACAAGAAGGCATCACTTTTTAAAAATGTTGTTTTTGAAAAAATCAATTTCGGAGATGGAAAAAGAAGTGAAATTTGATTCCAAAAAATTTTGAAAAAAATATTTTTAGAATCTAAAGACAAAATTTCATGAGACTCTAGTTTGCACCATCTTCAAATTCCTCATAGTTTAGCTGCTATAGGTGCCCGAATGTGAAGATTTAGTTAAAAATAATAATTTCAAAGGTCCAAATTTGGCCAAAAATTGTAAACCACTATTATGGGATCACCCTTGGAGATACAAGAGAATTCAAGTGGAGGACATAGGTGGATACTATTTTCCACCGACATTATTTACAAAATGGGTAGAGGCAATCCCAATTAAGGTGATACAAGTAAAGTTGTAACAAATTTCTTGATGGACAACATTATCACCAGATTTGGTACACCATTGAGGATAATCACTGATAATGGGATCTGCTTCAGGTCAAATGAGTTCAAAAGCTTTTGTGATAAGTATGGAATTACTATTTCTTATGCAGCTCCTTATCATCCACAAGCCAATGGTCAAGCAGAATCCAGCAATAAGAGTCTCTTGAAGATTATAAAGAGGATGTTGGGACAGAACAAGAAGGCTTGGGATTCAAAGTTAAAATTGGCTATGTGGGCTTATAGGATCACTGTGAAAAAGGCAATTGGAAAATCTCCATTTGAATTATTATATGGAGCACAGGCTAAGATGCCTTTGTAGAATTTGTTACCAGTTTACAAGTTTGTCTTATAGGAAGATTTGGAAGTTCTTGAACCCATGGAAGATAGGATGGAGCAACTTGCTGAGCTGGATGAAGTAAGGAGAGAGGCCCAAAGTCAAAACATAAAGTTACATGCACAGATGAAGTATCTATTTGATACAAAGGAAAATGATAGAAAGTTTGAAGAAAATGACTTGGTATTGATGTGGAATGCAAGGTGTCAAGAGAAAGGCAAGCATGGTAAATTTGAAGCTCTTTGGCTGGGACCTTTTGTTGTTGTTGGAAAAAGGGGTGAAGACTCATATTATCTATAGAACATGCCTAGCGAAGATCAGGAATTTCCTATTCATGGGCAATCCTTGAAGCTTTTCTTCTCTTGAGCAACACAGAGGATTAAGGGTTGCCAGTGCATGGACAACTCTTGTGTATCCTCTTAAAAATTATTTTCCATGCATGGTTGTTTTAGGTTTTCATCCACCTCCATTCCACTCTCATTTTCCATTCACCTCCATCTTGCATTCACTTTGCATTCACTCCCACTCTGCATTCATTTCCATTGCCTTTCACTTTCATTGATTCTCACTGGTTCATCATTTTGTGTTTGGTCTGCTCACCCAAAGATTTGGATCCTTGCAATGATCTGACTACCATTCATCCCCAGATGGAGCCACTATTAGAACTATATAAATCTGGTGTTTTTACATAATTTTTCATTCATAAACCTCTAGTTTTGGTCCGACCATATGCATTTTTCATCTATATTTTTCCATATTGTCCCATTGAATCAATTGTGTTGTGCATTTTTCATGTTTGGGTCCATATCGGCATAGGTTCATTCTTGTCTCCCTGACCCATTGTGGTTCTTCTACTTACAATAAGTCTATGTTTCCTATTGGAAAGACTTATTATCTGGCACAACGAATGGAATTTTCCTCCAGGTGGTTTTTGGCATGGCATGTTCTCTATTGTGGCGACTGGCATTTGTTTGTTGGCAGTTATCGACATTACATCCATATTGTTACAGTGACCGTGGAGGATCCTATTGACATATCTTATGGCTTTTGGGATAGGGTCTCACTGAGTTTTATTTATCTCCCTGACTTGTGCATGTGAGAGGATTCATCTACAAGAGTCAAACGGTCGGGTTAGCATCTTACCAAAATTAGGGTGTCTTAGTGACAAGCGCATTATGGATTATCTTCAGCTAGACTTGGCTACTTTGCCATAGGGTCTCAGCAAGTGACCTTTAGTCTCACCAATGGAATAAGATGAAGGATCTTTGGTGAGAGTTCTGAATTGTCTTGGCGAAGTGGTATGTACTCGGGGTGTTTTAGTGAAACATTGTGTACTCTATATGAGGTCTCCCGAGTGTGATAGGCTACAGTGACATACATTGGACAAAGCTTTTCTATCTGTATGGGTGTATTGGTGTCTTCGTGATATATTATGGCTCGAGTCTTTTGGAAGGATGGGGTGATTTCTCCATTAGGTCTCCCCGATATTTCTAATCTATAGCAAAGCGGATTGAATGAAATGTGAAGTTTGGTGGGAGATTTCTTATGTCCTGGTGACCTAGATATGTTGAGTGCCTTTTGGCCTAACATGTTGATCTCAATATGTGATCTCCCCAATTCCACAATGTTACAATGAAGGAACATGGGCAACCTTTGCGACTTTGGTATAGCATGCAAGATGCCTCAGCGACTGGGAAATGAATTTTTGGCTCTCAGTGAAACTTAAAACGGTTAGTGTGGGGTCTCCACGATACTTTAGTGTTGTGGTGAAGCACAAATGAATGAAAAATTACTATGTGGCCTCAATATAACAAGCATGGTGTCATAGCGACCTATGGGTACTGATGGAATTTCAGTGAAGTGAAGTGAAATCTATATGACATCTCACTGACTGCCTAAGGATATAGAAAAATAGAGGTGATACTTTATGACTTCAGTATAACAAATGGGTGGTCATGGTGAATGTGAAATGTTGAGCGCAGGGATGAAGCATTTGAATTGTCTTCGGCAGAATGATATATTGTGTCTAGCCGACTGCTCACTGGTGAAAATAGAATTTTAGAATGTTGTGGCTGACATGAGTCTATTTGGATGACCATTGCTAGCCGACTTGAATTGAGCCAGAATCTTGTGGAAGGCCGACATAATATTATATTTTTATATTTTTCTCATGCTGGTGTATAAATAAGCATGTTGTAATTGTTAATTACCACCAGACATTAGATTTCTGATACACTACAAACAGATACAGTAGAATAAAATTATCAAACCAGAGGCTATTGTTGCATGATTTTCACAATGGTGGTATTTATGAGATTCAGTTTATGTTGTTGTATTTTCTCTGGTGTCAATTATCTATTGAATTGAAATAAAAAATACTGCTAAGTTGTCTCCATGAATGATTTGTCTGGTTGTTTAAATTAACATAACAAGTTTATGTTTGATTTATTGATACACATTTGTTGTATTTGTGTGATCAATCAACTAGTTATTTCAAGCAAAGATTAAATCCTTTTATTGATCACAGTAATCAGAGAAACTCACTTTGGATTATTCAAGTAGAACTTAGTAGTCACATTGTTGCATGTTTATACAAGTTGTAAACAAAACATATGCCAGATAATTTGTGTTTACTCCAGAAAATGTTGCTTATCTTGATCTCATTTGACTCCGCATACCCAACAAGGCACTAGTCTCTACACTTCATCATTATAAATTCATTCAATTTCTTTTAATTGAGTATTTAGGACTTAGATCAGATTATTGTCACATTTTTCAAGTTAGATTTCATCTGTTCACTCCCATGTACCATTGTGAACAAGTGTTGTAAGAGGATTGATTGCAAGTTAAGTCTGCATTATTCAGAGAGGTACACCTGCCTTGGTTTTGCAGCACCTAAAGAGTAGAAGGTTTAATTGTTTCAAACCTTGTTCTATTACCCTAAAACATTGTGAAAGCTTGGCATCCTTTTGTGGTTAAAAGTTGCATTTTTGAGAGCTAACATAGTGTATAGGTGAGATGACAAGTGTAAAGAAGTCTTCAATAAGATCAAAAAATATTTGTTTACACCACCAATCCTCATGCCACTAATCCCAAGAAAGCAATTAATTCTCTATGTGTCAGCAATAGCAGTAGCGCTCGGTTCTCTTCTAGCTCAACATGATGAACATGGGATAGAAAGGGCTATCTATTATAGTAGTAGAACAATGGTTGGGCATGAGTTAAACTACTCATTAATTGACAAAAAATGTCTAGTAGTAGTGTTTTCTTCACAAAAATTTAGACATTACATGCTGGCACAAAAAATAAAACTAATTGCCAAGATTGATCCCCTCAAGTACTTATTGTCAAAGGTAATACTCATTGGAAGAATGGATAAATGGATCATGATATTATTAGAGTATAAAATTGAATACGTGGAGTGGAAAGTAGTCAAATTTCAATTAATAGTAGATCAGCTGGTAGAAACAACAATCTATTTAGAGAATCCTCTCATCTCAGAATTTCTAGATGAATCCATCTTCAATGTCAACATAGCTAACCACTGGAAACTTTATTTTGATGGCTCATACACACAACATGGATCAGGAGCCAGTGTCTTCTTTATTACCCCATAGGGGGACTAGATACCTAGATCATATAAATTAGCATTCCCCTACACCAACAATATTGAAAAATACAAGGCTTTAACCATAGGTCTTAGAATAGCAAAACAGTGGCACGTCATGGCCCTCAGAGACTCCCAATTGATAATAAATCAAGTGAATGGTGAATACCAAACTAGGGATGATAATCTCACTCCATGCAAGAAACTGGTGGAGACTCTTAAGGAATCCTTCATCAAGATCACATTTGAGCAGATCCTAGAGCAACAAACACCATGGCAACAATTGGATCCTTATTGGAAATCCCTCGCAATGTCCTAAAACATGAATTCTTGGTAGAGTAGCTTCTTGTTCCCACATTCAAGGTACCAAAGTTGGAATTTTTGTGTGAAATCATTGGTCTTGGAGATCCTTGGTACCATGACATTTATAGTTACCTATGAATAGGTGTCTTACCTATTGACTTACACTAAAGCTTAAAAAGAAATTTTATTAGAACATACTCTAGGTTTGTCATCCTAAGAAATATCGTATACCATAGAAGAATAGAGGGAACCTTATTACACCACCTTAATATTTATGAAGTCTCGACTACTTTAACTAAGCTACATAATGGGATTTGTGGTTCACACTCGAGTGGAATGATCTTGGCCAAAAAAAATTTGAGGACAGGTTATTATTGGCCCACAATGGAAAGAGAGGCACACAACTACGTCAAAAGGTTTGTACAATGAAAATATCATGGGGACCTCATCCATGCTCCAGCTCAAGAGCTCCATCCTATTGTTACACCATGGCCCTTCTCACAATGGGGGCTAGATCTCATTAGAAAAATCACTCCCATTTCATCTAATGGCCATAAGTTCATCATAACCACCATTGAGTACTTTACCAAGTGGGTTGAAGCCTTACCAATGACCTACATAATGGGGAAGCAGATATCAAAGTTCATCTTGAACTATCCCATATGTCGATATGGTGTTCCATGTGACACCATTCAAGAATCAAGATGTTTGCAACCTTTGTGAAAATTTCAAAATACAGCATTCCTCCTCTACCCCATATTATCCCCAAGGAAATGGCCAAGAAGAAGCCACAAATAAAACCATTTTAAAGATCCTCAAGAAAATAGTCACTAACATGGGTCATGACTGACATTTGCAGCTCAATCCCACCCTTTGGGCCTATCGAACTAGCATCCACACACACACTGGCACCACCCCATTCTCCTTGGTCGACAGATCAAAAGCCATACTACCCATTGAGATCGAGCTCCCATCACTAAGAATATCACTTAAAAACCTCATCACGGATGAAGAACACTAAGTATCAAGACTGAATGAGATGGAGCTACTAGATGAATGGCATGTATACACTTTGAATCATTTGCAATTTTATCATAATAAACTCAAGAGGAGCTATAACAAAAAAAAAAGAAGCAGGACTTTCCAAGTTGGAGAACTGGTACTAAAGAAGAATTAGAAGAACATCCTAAATCCAAACAAAAAAGGAAAATTTGAACTCAATTGGTTGGGACCATTTGTTATCATAGCAAGCTATAAGTGAGGGGCATATCAGTTATCAACACCTGAAGGGGAACCTTTGCAAGAGCCCATGAACAAATTTCATCTAAAATTTTTTTATGCCTAATCTTTCAAGGTATAAAACTTGAAAAATCTAAAAAAAATTAGAAAATGTCTTAAAAAAATGGTTACCTTGGTGAAAACTTGGCAAATATGCATCTTGCTGACAACAAAAAAAACAAAAATCCAAGAAAAAAATAAAAAGGGATAAAAAATAGTAAAGAGAAAAATCATCCTCTAATGAAACCCACTTCGATGGCACTTTGGGAAAGTACCTTTGGTCAAAACCTGGCAAATAGGTACCTTGTGTAAATAAGGACTTTCCATCCACTAGGATCTTTACAGCTTGTTTTGTATCATCCATCTATTACGTTTCCATCATACATCACATTCAAATCTCCATCCATCACCCATCCATTTGACATATGCATCATAGCTTGGTCTTCCGTTCATATCATGATCCCTCCTAGTACTACTCAACCCATCCTCAAGGTTAGTTTGTCATGTCTTTATCAAAGTAGTGTATTACATCACGCTAGGGGCATGTTCTCATCAGATCATCTTCATGTATATTCTTGACATCCTTAAAATCACAAAAATCTCAAAACATTCAAAACATGTCAAAATCCAAAATTAGGTCAAAAGGTTAGTCAAAAAATCAAAACATAGTCATTTTGTTGAACTACGAGTCTTTAAGCCTTGAATATAGGCAAGGTTGATATTTAATCATCCCCTAAGACACTTAGGTCAGTCGTTTAGGGGTCCATCATAATAAACTAACATTTCATCATGTATATCTTCATCTGTAAATTAGTCAAGTTTTTAGTTGAACTACTCATATTTGAGCCTTGAATGTAGGAAAGGTTGATCTTTGATCATCCCCCAAGACACTTAGGTTAGTCCTTTAGGAGTCTATCATAATAAACTAACATTTCATCATGTATATCTTCACCTATAAATTGGTCAAGTTGTCATTCAAACTATAGGTCTTTGAGCCTTGAACATATGAAAGGTTGATCTTTGATCATCCCTCAAGACACTTAGGTTAGTCCTTTAGGAGTTCATCATAATAAACTAACAATTTCATTATGTATATCTTCATCTGTAAATTGGTCAAGTTGTTAGTCAAACTATGTGGTCTTTGTGTGTATAACGTAGGTAAGGCTAATTTCTTGATCAGCCCCCAAGGCCCCTAGGACAATTCCTTAGGTTAGTCTCTTGGTCAAAATCTCAAAAAATCCCAAAACATTGAAAAATCCAAAAATAAAAACATTTTGTAAAATCTTGAAAATACCAAAACAACCTCAAAACATCTCAAAACTTCAAAAACATCCAAATATTTGGAAAAATCCATCCATCCCATTTCACTTTCACCTTTAATAAACATCACTCATAATAAACAATCATCATCCTCAACCTTTGGTAAAACAATTAGAAACAAGTCTAGCAGGTTAAAAAGTGAAAACTCAAAATGTCAAAATCTCAAAGTCTAGGTTGGCACATAAGCAAGTCGGTCAACTCTTTGTGTCAATAGCCTATCATCCAACTGGTCCCATATCAAATCATTTAATAAAAATATTTCCTAGGATGCATCCTTCCTACAATGGACATCAACATCAGACATCACCATAGTTTAGTCTTGGCTAGCAGTATTGAAGAACATCATCTTGTTTGTTTACTATATATTTGTCTTTGGATTTATCTTATTATTCTCATTCCAAGTACTTATCAATGATGTCGCCAACAAAGGGATTTAGAGAGATAGGAATAGGGAAATGATCATTATCTTTTTATCTATTATTCTTGTTGGAACTTCTTATAAAAATAACTTGGCAAATACTTGCTTTGTTTAGGTATGTATAAAGGGTGTTCTAGATATCTTGTTGACCACATATGAAGGCTTACCTTCCTATGTTTTGGTTTGAGATGTCTGAAATACCTAAAGTGCATCCTAGTAAGGTTTTTGTATGTTAGGTGTGAACAAGGATACTCCTATCTGATTATCGATTCAGAGCCCATCACAGTAGATACAACACCATCCTAGTTATTTATACCTTGATGCATCATATTTATGTGTGTTATCAAACATAAGATAATTGACCCTTTGAAAATACTAACTCCATGGTAGATATTCATCATTACCATCATCTTTTGTATTGTTGAAATCTATTATTTCTTCCATTCCTTCTCAATTTTCATGCTAACAGGGTACTATGATAGTTAATCACCACCATCATTAATCTTGCATCCACAAATTATTAGCACAATGCATATCATATAGAAAAATTGATCATTTCATATGCATATAATATAGATTTTTTATTCTAAGCATCTCATAATGATAACATTACATACACATTGGCATATAAATAAATAATCCATCACATCATCAATGGAATAATCATATAACCACCATCACATCACATAAATAGGTTAGGAATTTTCATCCATTTGTATAAAGCATACATCATCATAAACATGTATATCATCCAACATCCATCCATATCATAATAAAAAATCTCATAAATCACCACATTGCAATATTTTTCATAAACAATTCATAAATCACCCCATATCACTATAACCATCCAGCACATAATTAAATCCATCCATTGCATTAAGTGCATACATCCATCCATAATCATATAAAACATCTCATAAAAGAATTCATTACACCATCACATATACATCATAAGGTCATTACTCACATATAATTTTGCATATACACCATAAATCATCATCCCCGTACCATTTGGCATAACATATCATTTCATGCATAAACATCACATGATTATATAAACATCATCATAAATACATATCATACATGGAAAATCACATACATTCATCATTGCATAGCCACATATCATGATCACTACATTCGCATCATCATCACCATCATAATAGAAAAAGATATTGAAAAAGAAATCATTTCATAAATCATCACATTTGCATCAACATACATAAAATCACCATATTGATTGCACCATCATAAAATCAATTCATATCGCATATCCATTATATCCATAATCATCACAAATTCATATCATATGTCATCATTCACATGAGGCATAATATAGATCTGATTAGTTGCATTACCATCACATAACGCATACACCATCAGAAAGAAATGCATCCATATATATAAATATATATCCATCACATAAAACCATAACATTATTGCATTGCATATAGAAATAGAACCATTCATAAATGCAAAATAAATAAATGATACTTGACACATCACATCAACATCATCATATCATATATATCATCAAGTAACTATCATAGTACAAAATAATAATCAAATCACTATACATGTGTGTATGTCAATGAGTACAAAAAGGAAAATTGGGCTATTAAAAATGAGTCCATATGGCATGAAAGAATAATATATTGATAAAAAATGAGGTCTAACCCACCTGTCTATTACCCTCGCCTCTACCACTATAACCCTCTATTGGTCTCAAGCTAGTCCGCTATGAGTAATCTAGGGGCTAGGCTAGTCTAGGTATGGCTTGATGGTAAGCCAACTGGCAGTAATCCACCTCTCAGATGGCCTCCCTGTATGAGTGAAGGGGCACTATACTGTAGAGGAGGAAGTTTCCATACTCTCTATCTGATGTCTATGGCCCATCTCTGTAGCCTCCTGTAACTTTGTGGCCTGCCTCTCTAAACTAGCTTGATCTCTCTCCACACATGCTTGGTCTCTCTCTGCTATGAAGGCCTAGACCTAGGCCTATAACTATAGTATCAACCTATCCCTCAGATCTAGATGACATGCTAGCTCTCCTGGTAGAGGCTGTGCGTGAGGCTGCTCCTCACCCCTAGCTCATGGTGGTGTGACAACCCAATCTTGGTGCCCATCATGTATACCCTCCAATCCCTAATCTCAGTCCTACATGTGTACATCACCATGAGGATGATCCATCTGAACTTGTGCCAACTGGACCTATGCTAGCTAGTCCTATGCTAGTTTTCCTACTGGAGGATGACCCCCTCCTCATCCTTGACCCTCCCCTCTCCCTCTAGCTCTCTATCAAACAAAGGGTGAACCTAGAACTGTCAAATGTAGAGGTGGTCCGAACCAATCTCTATATGCTTGAGTCACTCCTAGATCTATGACCCCCTGATCATATGCCCATGGTTGGGCCACTAGCTTCCTAAAACTATCCACTACCTTTGGGGCAAGAATGTATCAACCCTAGGCACCCTATGATATTGTATGAGAAAAAATTGCCACATAGTCATCATCTAACCTATCATGTATGTCACCAAACTGACATTGAATTTGTCCTGACAGATACCTCTCGATCATAGTGTGCTCCTACCCCTACATGAGTTGATCCTGGTGGGAAAATAATAGTTGTTGTACATCACTGGGCCATTTGAGCTGGCCAAGGTATTGGTGCCATGTAGTAAACATGATCATCTCCTCCTCCAGTGAGGGATCCCATGCTCACCTATGTATGTGAAGGAAACACCACCCTAGTAATACAAAACCACTAGATTATTAGGCCTGAATGACACTAGAACAACCCATGACCAAAGAATGGAGATATGCTCCCACGCCCACACATGAAGTAGCATGACACCTACACCAAGTGCCCTGCCATCCAAATATGCATACTCATGAAAATCCATGTAAAGGGAGGATAAAAGAACATGACCCCATGAAAAATGGACTGCCCTGTCATGAACCATCTACTCCCAAAAAATCCCCTAGCTAGGACTAAAGTACCAGCCTCATTGATCCAAAGTGACAAGACCTGAAATGATGGAAGAAATCACTAGATGGAATGGTGACCTGAGCATCCTATGGCGCTTTAGCTCTATTTGGCCCTCACAAAAAATAATGTCCTTTATAGCCAAGACTGAATGACAAGCATCCCATCTAGCATCCATATCATGAATAACTCACTAACCATGTATCAATAATCTAAGGATGTGCCACACATCCTCCAAAGTAATAGTGGCCTCACCAATGGGAAGATGAAAGGATGGCATCTCATTGTGCCATCTCTCGGCAAGTGCAAACATCATGCCAAGATGGGTCTACACAAGTGATACTTAGGTAATATACCATAGTGGCATCTCTCAAAGTCAATCCTACACCCTATCAATCATATCTCACAAATAATTGAATATCTCCTGCAATATGTGCTCATGAGAATAGAGCTCCCTCATCCCCTCTTGCATTAGGAAAGATCACAGTTTTAAAATCATCAAAAAATTTAATCTTGAGCATTCAAAAAACTAGCCCAACATTGCAAACTGTGAAGGCATCATAGTTTGAAATTTGCAAACAGTGATGCTGGCATCTTCAAATCCCAAAGTGCACCACAGTGGTGCACTTTTCTGAAGTGTTCCAAACCCTAATTCTAAAGTTCATTGTGGCATCAGAGTTTGAAATCTAGCACTCCATCTCACGAAGGTGTCAAAGTTTGAAGTATGTTCTCAAACTCCAAACTCCACTACAGTGGTCCATCTTGTGATGGAAATACAATTTAAAATACTGAGTGGTCCATTTTAAAATTTTACTAGTGCTATGTAGCACTGCTAAAAGAGACCTAGTTCTAAATGCAATAAATAAATGCATAAAATGAAAAATGAAGCATAATTAAGGATCACATATTGGTGCCCCAATGTTGGGAGGTCATTGGTACATCTATACTCGGTAGTAGATATGCAACAAGAGTTGTTATTGTGCCATCTCATCAAGGTATTAAAGCTCAAATTGTGAAATCTTTAAAGGCTATGCATGAAAATGAATTGGAAGTGGCCTCCTAAGGCCTATTTAAGCCTAAAAATTATGGTTTTTTGACCCCATTTGACCATCTTGCTAGGGTTTTAGGCTCTCAATCCTATTTTTGTCCATCTGAAGGCCATTTTGCACCATTTTTTGTTGTTTTACCTCATTTTTTAACCTCCTAGAGCCTTTCTAGACCTATTGAGCAACTTGTCCTCTTTTTTCTTAAGATCACCCAAAAATTAGAATTTTCATCCGATCTCTCAAGGGGGTAGTCTATTACCATAATTTCCTTTTCCAGGGCAGCAATGAGGCAACTTTTTAAAATAATAAAAAATTTGGCTTTTGATTGAGACCGTTTATTCTATAAACCAATGCAACGAGTGCACTGGTTCAAAGAGGGGCAAAATGTAGAGATAGAAAATGTATTGATAGACACTACACATCTGATCCCAACCACTAACACCATTTCATCTTGGATCATCCCTCAGTCTAACCATTTAATTGAATACCTTTTTTTGATTAAATTCATCAATATTCCTCTCTTAATTAAATAAATCATTTATCTAATTAAGTCATCCTTTCTTGTTAATTAAATCAATCAGTTTGATCTGATTATCCTTATTTAATTAAATAATCAATTTTATCTGACTAAATCTCTAAAGTCCATCCATTAAATCAAATAAATTAAAGTGTTATTTAGTTTAAATATAAATTCATCTCCTTGGTTAAATAAAATAAAAATATTTATTTCATTAATCTTGAAATCGCATTCTTCTCATATTTGATTTAAATCAATCGATAAATTTAAATCAATATGTCACATCATTTTGATCTCTCATTAAATTAATTAATCTTGATTAATTTAATATCCTCTCATGTCCCATCCTCCAGCTTTTGTAACTTGCACAAGAAAATAGATTTAATTCATTTATTAAATCTCTATTTTCTCTCAAAAGGCATAATAAATGAATATTCCTCAAATTTGAATTCAAAATCCAGGTGGACTTTGTCCTTCCAAAAAGGAATTTACTCCACCTAAAAGGTCCTTTTTCCTTGAGAAAAGTGGAATTTAATGCACCTTCTTTCCATCTTACATATCATTTTAATAATTTTAAATTTCAAATATATCCATTTATTGATACATTCTTCAAAACTTGCACATCCTCCCTCCACTCACATGTTGACAAGTGGCACCTTTCCATTTGTTGATTCTTAGTCCCACATTTCTCTCTTTTGGGAATTCTTCCAACTTAGCATTGTATAAATAAGAGGCTAATCTCCTCATTTCAGCATCCACAACTTGAGTAAACTTACTATACTCAAATTCATAGCAACTTTCATCCAATTTCATCCAAGCTTAGCTAGGTTATGCATATTTTTATCTTGGAGCACATTGGAGGTCTTTATCAAGTGGATCACTTTTCATCATCAATCATCTTCATCACATCATTATAGTTGGGAAAGGTCCAATTTTCACATAAAATTGGCACCAACTCCCTTAAGAGAATAAGAGTTTTCTTTGTTTTAGAATAGAATTTAATATCTTAAGCTTTAAGTTTGTTGTGTTCTTAATTTCATTCCTATTTTTTGCATTCAAATGGATTTCTTAAGGAATCTCTATTCTAACTTGCATTTGATCTTATTAATGTGTTCATTTGTTATGTTCTTGAAGGTATAGGATCTAGGTTCATAGTAATATCTTTTGAATCAATATAATTAAGGGTTGTGTTGATGCTTCAATAACATTTTCTTTTTGAGTTATGTTTATGTTTTCCTATCATTCAAGGAGTGGTCTAATTGCTTAGATAGATAAAATGGGGGTGTTGTAGTGTAGTGTGGATAACTGAGTAACATACTAATTGTCCTTTTGTTGGTTTCTTGTTGCAAGGTAGTAGGGTTATGAGAAGCCATGGTTGGTCTATTGTAGGAGTTTATTTCATTCCCAACTTTGTGTGGATTAAGCATTGGTCAAGAAGATTCACAAATTATGAAGCTAGGGTGGAATCAAGTCTTTTAATTCAAAAAAAAATCCTACTTTCTTAGTTTACATTTTCTTTCATGTTTTCCCTTTCCACACTACCACAAGCCATTGTTAGTAGTGAAGGTTTTGTAGATGATTTATCACATTGAGGCCCTTCCACATTATCAAAAGAGTTGGTTGCAACATTTTTTAGGTATTTTCTATAGCAAAATTTTGCATGAAGGTCGACAACAAAGTTCTAGTAAATATTTTCCCTTATTTAGTTCTTTAAGGTACTAGCTCAAAAGGGAAAAGATAATTTGGATATTTTGTAGCTAGTTGTAGAGAGTTAATATTTAAAATATATCATCACTTGTGGATTCCCCCTCTACTAGCCATATTTTCATGTCTGAACTGTGGTCATATCCTCACAGAAAACCCTTTTATTTAGATATATATAACCCTCTAGATTGCAGTAAAAACCATGGTTATCCACATTTTGTTCCATGGGAAATAAAGAAATATTTGCCTAAGTTAAGAGGTAGTTTAGAAGAATCAACATTAAGACATTGGCAAGATTAGACTAATTTATTAGTGGAAAGTTGGATAGAGGAAGAGGAAATTGTCATGAAGTTATTTGTAAGAACTTTAGAAGATGATGCTAAGGACTAGTTTGTTAATCCACCTCTACATTCTATTTTTTCATGGTGTTTAGTTTAAAGATATATTCATAGATCAGTTTGGTGAAGTGAATAACAATCATCTATCTGATAGTAGGTATGATGAGGTGATAGAAAAATATAGTGTTGTACCTCTTTCTCAAGTTGAAACAATGGAGATCTAGAGAGATTTCTCTCTATATTAGATGAGTGTGATAGTTTTTTTGGTGCCTTTATATTGGAGGAGAGTAGAAATGATGAGTCTAATGATTATTTCTAGTTGGATATTGTGTGATATTACTCTGCTAGTTTTTGTAGTAGCTGGGAAGAAGAAGATGTGTCTACTATGGGTGATGAACAGGAGGTTGTTCCCTTGTTTGATTCCACACCTTCTTTTGTCCTAGGTTTTGGTTTTGAAGTTTCCATTGAGTTTTTGCATAAGGATAGCATAGATGTAGCTATAGGTGAAAATGAAAATAAAGAAGTAAATGTTACCACAACTAATGATGTTATTTGTGATGAGTTTTCACCTAAGGAGTATAATTGTATGGATCATATTCATGCATATAAAGACTTTTTTCCAAGGGTTGCAACTCATAGTATTTCTCACGAGCCTTCAAGTTTTTCATGGTAGAGTAATGTTGCTGAGGAAAGTTCCATGTAGATGTGTGTCATAGTTAAAATTTTTGTGACACATTTTCCTCAGCAGATTGTGTAAAGAGAATGAAAAAGAGAGGCAATCTAAAGAGTATAGATTTTCACACAAAATGTCTCATGATTTGAATAGATGTGTTGATGAGGTTTTCATCAACATTGAGAGCTTCAAGCATGGTGATTGCAATTCTAATGGGTAATAATAAGGAAATTTTTTGGTTGCTCATGTCCCTTATGTGACTGAGCTTCAAATTTTTTAGTTTGACTTTCTTGAGGATGAGTTTCCCTCTCCATTTTAACATGGTGAGATGGCACATTTTTTTGTTCCATGTGAGTATGATGATTTTTCTTTTGGCCTTGATTCATTTGAAGTGATCAATAGGTATAAAGAGATAGAGGTTTTCTCTTGTGTCAATCAATGTTCTCATTTTTTGTCACCAAATACAAAATAAAAAAATGTAGTGGTTGGAAATGGGCTGGCCTATATGATGTGGTTACCATGTAGTGGAAATGAAAAACATGGAGCAAGTTCTCACTTGTTCAAGGGTAATCACTTTTTTTTTTGTAGGAAGGAGGCTACTTGTGCTACTGTGGTGTGACAAAAACAATTATTGGTTATGGGAGATCAACTCATTTTATAAATTGGTGTTTGATAGGTGTAAATGTTAATTCCCCTTTTTCATTTGTGGTCCAGGGCTATCAAATGAGGTGTTTTTTATTAGGTTGAATCCATTGCCCAATGGTTGGAATGGCTTGCTTCTCCAAAGATTTGAATTCTTTCTCAACTTCATCAATCAGATGTCCCCAACTTGAGCCACTGAAGGTACTTGTAAAATTCATGGCCATTTCCATAAATTTTTCCTCTTGAGCCTTTGATTTTCCTCTAATTTTCTAATTATGGTTCAAAATTTTCATAAAAGGCTTAAAACCCTTATGTCCTAAAACCCTAAACCCTTGGCATGCACCTTTTTTCTAAAATCATGTTGGTATCTTGTGCTTGATTAGCCTTATCCCTTTAAGTTGCAATGTTATGTCATTTTCCTAGCCATGGCCCCTTCTAATATTTTTTCATTTCCCTAAGTCATAGGTTTATAATTTTTTCTAACCTATTTCACAACTTTTGTAACCTCTTGAATTGGAAATCTCTTGTTATTGAAAACTCACAGGTTTTCTGAACTTTGCAACCTTTGGCATGAGGTTCTGAGGTTTGGGTTTTTGGTGACTTGGTGATCTCTTTATTATTGATGGTTCCCAGTCATCTAAGTTATAACTTATTTCTAGGTAGTCATGTGTTCACCAACCCCTTTACCTTGTCTTTCCAATCACGACCCCATTTGAAATATTTGATCTTTCCCTAAGTCACAAGCCAAAAATATTTTGTCTCACCTAAGTCTTATGTCCTAAGATGGCCCCCTTCTAATTCATGACTTATACACATGTGCATATTAACATTTTAAATGTGTAGGTGGGTCCTTGATAAAACAATGAATGATAAATTGAATGCATTGAATGCATCTTGACCATTCCTTGCTAGCCCCACAAGAATAAAATATTATTTTCTAAAAATTAGTGGGGTTAGTTGGCTAGTGACACATGTCTCTGGTGGGACCTATGAAGGTGACATACACAATAGTGGAATGACATGTCACAATGATAGGTGGAAATGGATCAATGGTTGAGATCAAGAGAACAAGGATGGTGCCCATTGGGTCCATTGAGTTTTTTGTTGGATCCCAATTAGCTCCCATGGGGTTAGAAGAGAGTAGTGGAGATTAGTCCATGGTGGATGAGTGATGACCATTGATGAAGATGGTGGGACCTGACACAAAGGAAAGCAATGGAGTATCTGATAAAGGCTAACAAGTGGCACTTCCCGATTACATGATTAGATGACTCACATCATTGTTGTGAGTCATGTTGTTGCTGGTTGATCAAGCAACCTAGATTTAAAGTAGTTTAAATCTTATGGTTAGGTTTTAAAGTTATGGGAAATAAGAAATAGGAATTGTATCTTGGTGCAAGAAAGATAAACCAATGGCCACAATTCAAAATGTGATTTACCAATGGTTAGCTACTCCTATTTATGGGTATTGGCTATAAAATAATGTGCATCCATTTCTCAGCTACTAGATCGATTATAGATGGCTTTAGATTCCATTCTTTCCCTTCTTCCAAGGCTAAAGTGATTGATGAGTGACATCATTTATTTCTTGAAGTGTTGCACTAGATATATTCCTTGTTAGGGTATGTTCTTATTCTGATCATGTATCCCCTAGGAGTGCCATGTGTGTTTTCAAAATGCCATCAATGCTAGATTGTTCTCAAGGTGTTAGAAGCCTTTATGGCTAGTTGTTGCTCCATTTTTGGGGGAATTCTTGTTGATTTTAATTTTATTGGACTTCATCCTTTTGTAACCTTAGTTAAAGTTATGGTTTACAATTTTGAATTTAATTCTGAGTTATGCTTGCACTATAAAGGCAATTTTTGTTGTTTTGTTTTGAGTTCAAACTTCTACTCTCCAACTTGAGTGTTTTGGTGTAGTGTTTCCCTAGTAGGATCTATTTATATGATTTATATAATTCTTTGCTTTGAGTAAAGTTGAATAGGGTAAGTCATTTGGACATAGATAGGGAAAATAATGAGCTATGCTCTATAATAACTATAGGTGACCACCATAAAAAATTTATATTCTACCTCATTATATAGGTCAATCTGTATGTTCTCCAAATATTGTGTGTAATATCTTTTGAATAAATATAATCAAGGGTTGTTTTAATGCTTCAAACACATTTGTTGTTTGAGTTATGTTTATGTTTTCCTATCATTCAAGGAGTGGTGCAATTTCTTGCATAGAGATAACAAGGTTGTTGTAGTGTAGTGTGGATAACAAAGTAACATGTTGATTATCCTTTTGTTGGTTTCCTACTGCAAGGTAGTAGTGTTATGAGAAGCCATGGTTGGCATATTGTAGGAGTTTATTTCATTCTGGACTTCGTGTGGATTAGGTACTCATCAAGGAGATTCACAAAGTATGAAGATAGGGTAGAATCAAATCTTTTAATTCAAAAAAACATCCTACTTTGTTAGTTTAGATTTGCTTTCATGTTTTCTCTTTCCACACTACCACAAGCCATTGTTAGTAGTGAAGGTTGTGTAGATTATTTAGCCCATTGAAGGCCTTCCACCATGTATAGTGATACCCACCTTGATCCTACAGAGCCTAAACTTAAAAGGAGAGGTTTTCCAATTAGTCATTTCTTGTTCATTGGCCACTAACCTAGGGTCTCTAACTATGAGAAGTAGCTTCCCTTTAGGGGATGATAGACCATTATCTAGAAAAAAACACATTATTTAGCTTCACTTAGGAACATTATTCATGCATCATTCAATTTTAGTTGGAAAAAATAGTAAGTAGAATGATGAATGTGCATTGTTCAATTGGTTGATGTTTGATGCAAATCAAGGAGTAACATTTAAGAACATTAGCCGAATGATAGAAAATCATTCTTTAATTTACCAACATGTAAAGAACTCAAATGCTCTGATACCATGTTAGAAATTATGATCGCTTAGAATAACTCTAAGCTACTACTCTATTTTCCAATCAATCTGGAAATACCCAAAATGTGGAAACACAATCAAAGCTAGGAGACATCATACTTTCTTTTGCATTCAAATAAACTAGAAATGGAAATATATAAAATAATAAGCATAAAACTCAGAAAATAAACTTAAACTATGAATTATAATCTATTGGGAGCTTCATTAGTTGCTCAACCAAAATAGAAAAACTTTAGGAGCTACGCAGAGCTCTTCAGGAGAAATCACTGCTCACATACAAAAAAAACAAGCAACTGTTGTTGCTTAGGAGCTATCAAGAGCTCACACAAAACATTCCTTTTTGTAGACTACTGCTACTCAAGAATTCCTCTTCCAAATTTTCTAACTGACAGAACCTATTCCTTCAATTCTTCTTGTCTTCAAAATCATTCCATATAAGATTTGAATTTACCTAACAACATTAAATTCACTGCAGGCTTGGGCTACACATTAGGAGCAAGTGGAGAAGGCAATCCCCAAATTAATCTTCCAGCTACAAATATCAAATTCTCTTGATAACTAGGTCGCAACAGGAAGAGGATCAGGGGAATTTAATTTTCCAACAATCCCCCTTGGTCTTGAGTTGACGAAACAAGATCTATCCAAATCCAAATCAACAATTCCCAATCTACTCCTTAGGCGCTTAAAACTATCCTTGCTCAAAGGCTTGGTGAATATGTTTGCTAGCTGCTGCTCAAACCTACAAAATGACATTTTAATTTCACCATTCTCAACCAATTCTTTGATAAAATGATAAATAATTTCAATGTGCTTGTTTCTTCCTTGAAACACATGATTTTTCACCAAAGATATCGATGAAACGTTGTCACAAAAGATTATGGTTCCATCCTCTTGTTCTTCTCTCAAATCCACCAAGATTCTTCTCAACCAAATAGCTTGACATGTTGTTGCATTTGCTGCTATATATTTAGCCTCTGCTATAGACAGAGAAACTATGGGTTGTTTCTTAAAATCCCATGAGATGACTCCCAAACCCAAATGAAACACATAGCCCGATGTGCTCTTCCTATCATCAAAAATTCCTACCAAATCAATGTCCATGTATCCAACCAACCCAAAATCATTTGCTGCACAATACAAAATACCATATTCTTTGATGCCATTCACATACCTTAGTATTCTTTACTTTCTTTCCAATGGGTGTCCCTTTGAGTCTCCATAAATATAGAAATAAGACTCACACTATGCATTATATCAGGCCTAGTTGCAGTTAAATACATTAAAAATTCAACCAAAACTTATAATTGGTCATATCCACATTGTTCCTACAATCTTCCTTACTCAACTTTAGACCAAGGGTTGTTGGAGTTGGAGTAGCCTTGCTTTCAAACATCCTAAATCTCTTCAATATCTTATTTGCATATTTTTCTTAAGAGATAAATATACAATCATGCATTTGTTTTACTTCTATGCCTAGAAAATATCTCAAGACACCCAAATCTATCATTTCAAACTCTCTTTTCATGGCCTCTTTAAAATAAACAATGAGGAAATCATCATCTCTAGTAAAAACTACATCATCAACATTCAAGACAACAATCAAAACCTTACCATTTGTTGCCTTGATGTAAAGAGTGTGCCCACAATCACTTTTGCTAAAGCTACTACTCATCAAATATGAGTCAATCTTGTTGTACCATACCCATGGAGCTTCCTTCATCCCATAAAGAGATTTCTTTAACTTGTACACCTTGTGTTCTTGACTCATAACTTCATATCTAAATGGTTGCTCCACATAAACTTCCTCTTTCAGCACTCCATTTAGGAAGGAAAACTTCACATCAATTTGAAATACCTTCCATTTGTGTTGGGTAGCAATTGCAATGACCATTCACACAGTCTCCATCCTTGAAAAAGGGGAAAATGCATTACTATAGTCTATCCCAAACTATTGTTTGTACCCCTTGACCACCAATTGTGCCTTGTGTCACTCTATTCTTCCCTTGGCATTACATTTGGTCTTATAGACCCATTTCACTCCAATAAATTGCTTGTTGGGAGGAAAATCAGTTAACTCCCATGTGTTGTTCCTCTCTATTACATCTATCTCCTCATCAATTGCCTCACACCATTTCTCCTATTTCACAACATCCTCAAAATAAATTGGATCACTATGAGAAAACAATGCAAAATTCACTCTCATCAAATTCTTCATCATACCTTTCACCTTGGTAGATCTCCCTTAGAATCTTGGTCTTTCTTAGCATTAGGGAGGTTAGAGTGGGATATGAAATTTGACTACTGCTACTGTTCTACTGAACATGTTGGTTTAGGAGCTATTAGGAGCTCTCAAGAGCTCTTTTGGAGCCTTCAAGAGCTCTTAGGAGCTCTTCAGAAGCTTGTCAGGAGCTCACTATAGCTAATTCTCTAGCTATCTGTGACTGTCTTGTTGATTATCAACTAACTTTAGGAGTTATCAGGAGTGGTTCTGACCTATCAGAATCTACCACTCCATCCCATGACTCATCTTCTAAAAATTTCATGTCTCTACTAATGATGATTTTCTTGGTGATTGGGTTGTACAACCTATAGGCTTTGGACTCTACACTGTAGCCTGTGAAAATACACTTCTCACCCTTGTCATCCAATTTCTACCTCTTTTCTTTAGGCACATGTGCATATTACACAAAACCAAACACTCCCAAGTGCTCAACTATCCACTTGTGTTTCATCCATGCCTCTTGAGGGATTTTGTCACATACCACCTTTGTTGGACTTTTATTTATCAGATAAATAGTTGTTGCTACAATATCTCCCCAATATTCAATAGGGATTCCCTTTGTTTCCATCATGCTCCTTTCCATCTCCACAATGGTCCTATTCTTTCTCTTAGCCACTCCATTTTTTTGTAAAGTATAACTGGTTGTTAGCTCCTTCTTGATGCTATTTTTCCTACAAAAATTTATAAATAGATTTGAAGGTATTCTCTCCTCCTTGATCTGACCTTAGGACCTTGATAAAATTTCCACTCTCTTTTTAAGCCTAGGCCTTAAATAGTAAAAACTTATCAAAAGCTTCAAATTTATGTTGTAAAAAATAGACCCATGTCTTATTATTGTAATCATCAATGAAGGTCATAAAAAATCTACTTTTACTAATAGATATATTTTGCATAGGGCCTACCAAATCCATATACACCAGCTCCAATGGTTCTCTTGCCCTTGTAGAGTTTCCCTATTTAAAGGGTTGCCTATGTTGCTTGTCCAAAATGCAAGCCTCACATTTAACATTAGGCTCTACTATTCTTGGAAAACCATCAATCATTTTATTCTCAGACAAAAGACTTAAACCAGCATAGCCTAAGTGTCCATACCTGAGATTCCATACTTTGGAGGGGTCTTGAATGGTGTTGATGAGAGCTACTTGTTGTACTACTATACATTTTCCATTCATGAAAGGTGCAACAACTAACTAAGATGAGAAACACATCTCAATTTTTATAGGAAACATTTGATTCTTTGTGATTGTAACTACTACAAACACCTTCATCCTCTCATTCTTGTCATAAATAATGCATTGACCCTTCTCCATCAACACTTTATATCAATTTTAGATCAATTATCCAACAATCATTAGGTTGTGCTTTAACCTAGGAGCAAGAAATAAATTTTGAATCTCCTTCATCTCACCTTGCTTGGTGCATACCATAATAGATCCTCTTCCTACAATTGGAACTATTCCATTGTTCCCCATTCTTATTTTTGATTTTATATTTTTATCAATGAAAGAAAATAGACTTTCATTACCACTCATGTGGTTGCTACAACTACTATCTAAATACTAGACTTTGGGGCTTCCTTTTCATGAATGTTGCACATGACAAAGGTCGTGGACTAATTTCCTTCAAACACATTTCAATCAACCACATTTACATTTTTATTTGACTGATCTAGTCACTTTTTCCAACACTCACTTGCATAATGGCAAAAATGATGGCAATAATAACACTCAACATTGCTCTTCCCATTCTTCTGATATGAACTATTGTTCTTCTTTCCTCCTCTAGAGCTAGTCTAAGAGATGCTTTCTCCCTCATGGCTACTTGCTCACCTTGAGCTTTCTCCTCTAGCATTTCCTTATCTAGATTTTCCATGACCTCTACCTCTTGAGCTTCTTCCACCACTATTTCTTCTCCCCCTTCCTCTTGCATTTGACTAAGCTTTAAAAGATTGCTCTTGAGAAGAAGTAGCAGACCTATTTAGGTGTTTCTCATGGGTTTGCAAAGAACCCATTAACTCATCAATGGAAAACATTGTGAGATCCTTTGCCTATTCAATGGCAATCATCACTGCATCAAACTTTGTGGGTAAGCTCCTAATGATTTTCCTCACAATCCTATGATCATCAATGGCTTTAGCATGTACTCTCAACTAGTTTATCAAACCTAAGAGTCGTATATGAAACTCTAAGATGGACTCACTATCCTTCATCTCAATAGTCTCAAAATTTCTTCAAAGCATTTGGAGCTTCACCAATTTGACTTTGTTAGTCCTTTTGTAACTAGTTTGGAGGATTTCCCAAGCTTCCTTCATATAGTTAGCTACTTCTATTCTTGGAAAAATATCCTTTTGTCAATGTTGCTTCTATTAAACTCAATGCCTTAGCATCCTTCCTCGTTGCTTCCTTCAACTAGGCCTTCTAATTGTTTGAGAGTGCAACATATTTTGTTGGGTTAGTCACATCCATGAACCCATTGGCCACAAAATCCCACAAATCATTAGAAACCATTATGGTCTTCATCTTCTTTTCCCATACATGATATTTTTGTCCATTAAAGGATAGTGGTTGTTGCCAACTCTTTCATTCATCTCCAACCATGTCTCTTGCACACAAAACATAACACCCAAAAAAAACAAATGCCCTAACTCATTAGGAAATGGGGCCTATGGCTCTGATACCATATAAAGAACTTAAATGCTCTGATACCATGTCAGGAATTCTGATTGCTTAGAATAACATAGAGCTATTACTCTATTTTCTAGTCAAACTGGAAATACCCAAAATGTGGAAACACAAACAAAGCCAAGAGATGTACAACTTTCTTTTGCATTCAAATAAACTAGAAATGGAAATACATAAAATACTAAGCATAAAACTCAGAAAATAAACTTAAACTACAAATTACAATTTGCTAGGAGCTTCAATAGCTACTCAACCAAAATATACAAACTTCAGGAGCTACTAAGAGCTCACTACCAAGAGCTATGTAGAGCTCTTCAGGAGCAATCACTACTCATACAAAAAAAACATGCAGCTACTATTGGTCAAGAGCTATTAGGAGCTCACAAAAAACATTCCTTTTTATAGAATGTTATTGCTCAGGAATTCCTCTTCCAAATTTTCTAACTGACAAAACTTCTTCCTTCTTGATTCTTTTTGTCTTTAAAATAATTCCCTCTCAAATTTGAATTTACCTACCAACATTAAATTCACTACAGGCTTGGGCTACACATCAAGAGCAAGTGAAGAAGGAAATCCCCAAAAAAAATCTTCTAGCTACAAGCATTGAATGCTTCTTTCAGGTAGGTCACAACAAGAAGAGGCTTAGGGGCATTTAATTTTCCAACACAACATGCTTATTAAGAGAGTATAAAATCTATGAGTGGAGTGATTGAAATATCTCAATCTATCTACCAAATCACGTTTCCATGTGCTACTCCTATGAGCATTATTGGAAAAGTATATTAGACCATTAAAGAGAGAGAAGCATAGCCATGACATGGCCATGCAAAAATAAACTATAGAACCATTCCTATCCTTCCACATCTTTCTCCTCCTTAATACCAGGTAACATTGCAAGTCATGCATCACTTGGAGAGAATCAATCCAATGTATGAGCAATATTTGGGAACACTATACTTTCAATTATGATAGTGATAGAGGTTTTCAAAAATGGGTATTTTACTTCATGAAACCCTGCAAGGATACCCAATCCTTAGAGAAACGAAAACCACAATACCACACAAAGAAAGTTTGCAACAAGGAAATTTCTAAAATGATAGAATTTTACAAAAAATATGCACATTAAGTTTATAGCCTCAATTGTAATAGAAAAATATTATAATGATGACCATCATACCATCAGACATCACATAAATTTCCATATCCATGAATCTATGGTGAGGTCTTACAAGGGAATGAGATAAAATCATGGCTTCAAGAAAATAATGAAAGGAGTGATCTTCACTAAGAATCACACAATCCAACACCAATCCTATAACAATGCAGGAAAAAGATTAAAGACATATTCACATAAGATAGGCAAAAAGAATGATATTCCTAAGATCATGCAATTGATAACCACCTAACTATAGCAGTTTGAATTCTATATATTTTTGAAGAAAAAAATTTGATGGAAGATTGGTGCCAATATGCATAGTAAAAAAAATTATATTACCTTCTTATAGGCTACAATGATGCCCATCTTTTTGAAAAGAAGAAAGGTATTCAAGTCAACATACCTGGCATAGGTTGAAACAACTAAGAAAGAGCTCAAGACTACCATTCAACCTATGTGGATCACACTTCACAATGAGAGAGCCTAGAATGGTGTAACATTGTATTTAGTCCTTTTGGTTCTATGAACCTCCTACATTCTTTCCCATACACAATGTTTGTCAGCTTTTGAAATGGAATTTCCTATGATGACTCCTGCCTCCTCTTTTTCTTCCATTTGAGGTTTGTGTTCCTGATTCCCTCTCTTCTCTTTTCTATATAGCTCCCCCAACAATTTTGGTCTCCATCAATTTTTTACGGATGAATAATTCCCTCCATTATTAAAACTTTCATAAAAATATCCTTGTATTAATAGAGTGGTACATGGGGATGTGTCTACTCCTTCCATTTTCTTGCTTAAGATAACCTCCTTGATGTGTTAGTGCTTCCCACATAAATTAAAATACATTACAATATAAAAAGTATACATGCATTTAAATGCATTCATCTGACCATCCTTATGTGAAGCAGTATGTTTCATGAAAATACATGCATTACTCATGGGATTGAAATGAATTTCAATAAATGAATCACCCCTTTTTTAGTTAAAAAAATAAAATGATAAATATATTCATACTTTTAGATCTCCATATAGGAAAAATTGTCTAAGCTCATGAAATATAATGCCTATAGGAAATTTAAGTGGTTATATCCATGCAAAAATTATATTTCAATCCATAGAATTAACTTACCTCATTCTAGACATTACATAAAAATTGTCTCTTTTATGACTTTCATTTTGTTTAGACCAAATTGTTTATTCATTAAATTTTCCTTTTATTCATTTATTTGAGTTATTTACTCAAATACATATATATATTAATACATTTTATATATTATCCTATATGAATTAAGAAAATTTTATTTTAAATCAAAATAAATATTGGGCACGTAATTATATATGAGCGGGATGTGACATTAGAGAAAGAAAGATAGGTAGTGGGAGATAGAGAGTAGAGAGGGGATGAGGGAGCGAGGGAGATAAGTGAGATAGAGAGGTGTGGAGAGTGGTAGAGAGTGATTGTTAGAATTGCCAAGATCTGGATTGCAACCAAAAATTCCTCCACACTAAAACGAAAAAGCAGTAGATTGCATAAAACATGCAAATTGATATATTCGAAAAGGACAATTAATTACAAAGATTATTTGCTTTATAAAAGCAAAGATTCCTAAACCTAATCTTATCTTGAGCAACAAGATAGCTCAAAAGATAAAGATAAGATCCTATAACCTAGGAAATAAATAATGCCTAAGTAAACTTATGCAAAGCGTAATTAAATATTAATTACACCAACACCCCCCCATAAGTGCAACTTAGGGAGAAGTAGATTATTATGCAAATATGAGTCCCGGCAACAAGGCCTGATGAGGTACTCATGTACAAATGTAAAGAGAGAGAAACCCCCCTCAGTGAGATGAACTGCTGCGAAGAAGCACTGGAAGAACTCTGTAGAGTAACACTGGATCTTGATATAGGCAAGCAAGGAAATATTCTTCTGTATACTACTGAAACCATGAGAGTCATTGATTGACTCAAGGAATCATGATTAAAGCAACATAAGACCCATGCCACGGAACACTCAAAACCAAACCGGATCAACTCGAATCTGTAAGCGCAGAGATGAAAGGACCCATAATGATGACAAAATCTGGAAACCATGTATCTCGATGCCGATGCCAAACTGTGACTGAAACTCTTCCATGGGAAGGAGTACCAAAAATAGACTCTGGAACAATAACCACAAAAAAATGGCCCTCAAATTGAGATGGATCCAATGTGGATCATTAACCATAGGCTCTCAATCTGAAGTGTGAACCGATGAATCTGATATGTGTCAAGCAAGACAAGAATGTGGCTAAAAAGAGACAACAGGAAACCAGACAAACTCATGTGAGTTGTCACCAAAATGAAATATGGATGCAATAACCCCCCTTAATGGAACTTTATATCAGTTCGTTTATTACAATACCCAATGATTGCATAAGGAGATAATGCAAAATTATAGAAACATAGATGAAAATGCAAACCTAGCACACTAAACAAAAATGAATGCATGCATAAAAAAAGTTATACATTTTCTGGAAATGACCTCAGATCTGCATAGAGGCCGAAACCAGCTTTCCAATGCCGCAAAAATCGCGAAAATCGGAGATCGTGGCAAAAAGTTATGAGCTCGGAAGTCCAAAAACAACATCTGACTTCAAACAGTAATAAATGCAGTAAAACAGAAAAATACTGTAAAATAAACTGCACTACAAGAAAGAGCTCGGAATCAGCTTTCCGGCGATATCTCGTTTGCCCGATTTCGATACCGTATGCCCAAGTTATGGCCAAAAGAAAAAAAACTGCTTCTTTAGGGCAAACTAGGGGTTAGGAGGGGGCAAGAGGGGTGCCGTACGGCTGACGTCATGCTGACGTCATCACGTCATCATGAGCATAAATTTGACGGCCGTCTGGCCGTCAGGGCAAAAAATCGCCCCCACTGTCGGAAAAAATTCGGCCCGGAATATGCTGCAGATGTCGGAATATTCCCAAGAGGCGTCCGGAATCTGCAAATGGCCGGAATATTCTTGAATCGCCGGCGATTGAAAGCATGGCCCCCGGTCCTCCATATGACCGGGGGTTCTGGCAAAGAAGCCCGCGGGGGCTGAGCCGGCCCGGCGGAGGAAGCAGGCGCCGAGGTCTTCCATATGACCGCGGCGAAGGGCAGAGAGCCGGCCGAGGGCTGGAGGGAGGCGGAGGAAGTGGGGGCCGCCGCTCGGCTGAGCGGCCGGCGGGTGGCCGCTTGGTGGCCGCCCGGTGGCCGCCCGGTTGCCGGGCGGCACTGCACATTTGTGCTGGCCGCGCAAACCTTCGGCCAAAAAACTTGATTTTTTAATATTTTTTTTGATTTTTTCTCGAAATCTGTGCCTCGGGAGTCGCCTGGGGGCCGTACGGCCCTCGGGGAAATTTTTTTTGCTTCTCCGGACAACTGTGTCCAAATCGGACTTGCTTTATATGAAAATGGGGGTTTTTGGGCGCTGCGAATCCAACGGCGAGGTCCGTTTGGGCCCAAAGTGCTCCGAAAATCAGGCGACCCCCAGATCTAACAGATAAATCACCGATCTTACAACCCTCGCAGATCTGGCAATCGGTGATGAAAATGAATAAAACGAAAGTCATTTCTGACTTTTTCCAGCGCTCTGAATCCAACGGAAAACCCCGATCTGATCCAAGATGCTGCATGAATGTACTCAAGGATTGAAACCCTCGAGGGACCTCGAACGAGCTCTGCAACTGTGTTCCTCCAAAATGCTGAGAAGGGGCTGCGAATCGAGGCTCTGATACCATGTTAGAATTGCCAAGATCTGATTGCAAACCAAAATATTCCTTCCACAGAAGAAGAAAACGAAAAAGCAGAGATTGCATAAAAACATGCAATTTGATATATTCGAAAAGATCAATTAATTACAAAAGATTATTTGCTTTATAAAAGCAAAGATTCCTAAACCTAATCTTATCTTGAGCAACAAGATAGCTCGAAAAGATAAAGATAAGATCCTATAACCTAGGAAATAAATAATGCCTAAGTAAACTTATGCAAGCTGAATTAAATATTAATTACACTAACAAGGATCAATGGAGAGGTAGGTAGAGAGGGATTAGAGATAAGAGTAGAGATGGAAGGAGAGGGGGAACTATGGATGGAGTGGGAGGTTAGATAGAGAATGGAGAAATAGAGAGTGGTAGGTAGTGATGGATGGAGAGTAGGTAGAGAGGGAGAGGGGAGATATAAATAAGTAGAGGTTGGGAGAGAGCAATGGAGAAACAAATGAGATAGAGAGAAATAGAGAGAGTGGATGGAGGGAGAGGCAGGAGAGAGGAGAAAGGAGATAAAGATAAATTAGAGAGGAAGGACAAGTAGAGAGAGAGGAGAGATAGAGTGATGTAGAGAAGGAATGAGGGAGAGATGGAGAGGTAGGGATGGATAGAAGGGTTGGATAGGGAGTGGTAGGGTTTGATGGATGGAGAGGTAGGTAGAGAGAGGGATTGGGAGATAGATTGCAGATAGGGAAGGAGAGAGAGATAAGTATGGAGGGAGAGAGAGGGAGGTGAGAGAGGTAAGATAGAGAGAAATAGAGAGAGTGGTAGGTAGTGATAGAGAGGAGAAGGAGATAGAGAGATATAGAGAGGGAAGGATGCAGAGAGGGAAGGAGGGAGGGAGAGAGATAGAGATAAGTAGAGAGGGAAGGAGCGAGGGAGAGAGACAGAGATAGAAGTGAGATAGAGAGAATCAGAGGGGGAAGGGGAGAGATAGATGTAGAGAGGGAAGGAGGGAGGGAGGGACATAGAGATAAGTAGAGATATAAGAAGGGAGGAAGAGAGAGAGGGAGAGAGAAGTGAGATAAAGATAATTAGAGGGGGAGGAGAGAGATATGTAGAGAGGAAAGGATAGAGCGAGGGAGATAGGTAGGTATAAAGAGGGAGAAGGGAGATAGAGAGAAGAAAAGAGGAGTGTAGGGAAGGAGAGAGAGATGTAGAGAGGTAAGGAGGGAGGCAGGTAGATAGAGATAAATAGAGAGGGGAGGGAGGGAGAGAGAGAGGGAGAGAGAAGTGAGATAGAGAGAATTAGAGGGGGGAGGAGAGAGAGAGAGGTAGTTCTTGAGTTCAAGGGAGAGATATTTAGTGATGAAGTAAAATATCTCTCCCTTTCAAATTTAAAACCAAAAACACAAAATACTATATGCAAAAAAGCTATAAATGAACTTTAAAAAGAAAATATGAAAGAGAAATCTGAAACATATATTAATTTAAAAATATAAAATTGAATTACATAATCATGGAGCTCACATGCTCCCATACATCATGGGCTTTAAACATATAAAATTTCCAACTCAACTCTTCTTCTCCAAAGCCCCATTATTCAAATGAGAAAACATAAATATATATAAATTGTGAGAAGAAACCACTATTGGTTTATCAAATGACCTCCACTAAACCATCAGGAAAACCCATCACTTTCTTCCAATCAATGATCTATCATTCATTAGAATTTTTTAAAATTGTTTTTTAGTTTTGTGCACCTCATTCTTAGCATTCTATAACTATTTGAAATACTTGATTTCTTTATGATGTGGGAAAGTTAAGGCCATTTTACCAATATTGGGTCTCACAATTATGACCCAAACAATCTTTTCTCTTTTCCCAAAAATAATAATATGTCGGTCAAACCTACAGAATGATCATTAATCCTTCCTGACATGTATTTCTTATTTTTGGCATGTGCATTCAATGTGTAATTCAATTTTGTCTTCTCAATCTCCAACCCACTATCTCCACTCTCCCTAAACACCCTGCATTCCCAACTTTCAACAAAATACAAATTCAAATTTCAAAGTGGAGCTTGGGTGTGAGATTTTTCTTATTTTCTAAAATTATCATGTCTCTTAAAACAATTTAAAAATGAATCAAATAATAATTTTCTTTTTTTTCCATAATCCATCACCAAATTCTATTATGCTAGAGGAGTCAAGAATTTAAAAAAATTGAGCCTGCAACCAAAAATAAAAACAAAACACAAGCATAAAATTTTAAATATTTTTAATGATGCAATATTTCTCTAAAACCTAGGATGCTCCTGCATCAGAAACCCTAGGTAGAAAGAAATGTTTTTTGAGTTCCAGTCAAAAAAAATTTGAGAGCATGTGCTGGTTTTGGATCCACCTGATTTCTTTGTCTATTGAAATTTTCTTATTTATAAAATTCTATAAGATTACAATATTATATCCTTTCATCTTTACTCTACGTTTCATATATTTTAAAACTTTTAATATGACCTCCCACCAATATATCCCATCAAAATTAATAATCAAACATATACCTCCACCTTCAATAAAAAAATGTACTTCATTACCTCTATTTCTATTTTACCTTTTTTCTCCTCCCTTGCCTAGTTTGCAATGTGTTTTCTCACTCCTATTATTCCTTTAGAAAGATATACTACTGCTGTAATTTGTTCTTCAACACCCAATTCAATGTTAGTACCATAATTCATAGATTCATTCTCCACATTTTGTAACAAATAATCAAGCTCTTTTATCAAGGAATCTTCATCCTCAAGACCTTCAATCAAACAATCATAAGAAAATTTCATTTTCACTTTAGTCTATTCACCATTCACATCTACTTCCCAAGGATTTATCACCACAACCTTTAACTCCACTTTTACATTCTCAATACCATCAAAACATGTACTAAGATCTGAAATTACCTCTTTACCTTTGGCTACAAACTTTTCATTAGTTGAAATTTTCTAATTCCACTCTCTTTTGATCGCTCTCAATCACATTATCAAATCATCTTTCTCATCTTCATAGGGATTGTCTAAAGAACTCTCTTCTACTATTTCAATTTCTATAGTCTCATCCTTAATGTCTCACAATATCTATAGTCTCTTTTAAACTACTTCCTTCAATGATCTATTTAGAAAACCATTTTCCAATATTTACTAATATTATTGTAAAATACCTCCTTTGGAATTTTTTTTACAATCACGGGAACCTTAGTTCCTTGAACCATCTAAAAATGTCTTCTTACTACTTACACATACAACTGTGAGAAAAACCAACACATTCTTCACCCTCAGGACCTAGTGCAAACTGCCTCCAATCTGTGCTTCTACCAACACACTCACGAACTCCCCCTTTGATAGAACTGATGAAGAGGAAAACAATTTCCCTTTCAAATCTAAAACAAAACACACACAATAATCTATGCAAGAAGGTTATAAATAAACTTTAACAACAAAATATGGAAAAGAAATCTGCAACATATATTAATTTGAAAATGAATTTAATAATCATGGATCTCACATGCTCCCATACATAATGGGCTATACACATACAAAACATACAACTCAACATTCTAGATTCATTCTAGAAGCATCAAGGTATGCAAAAAGTCTTCTTTAAATCACCCTTCTTCAAATGAGCAATCATTAATATCTCAAAATTTTGAGAGAATAAACTACATTTGGTTTTGTTGTGAACTTTGTCACACACACGCTGCTGAAAGTAGGGACCCCCTTTTGCTTTGATTTTTAGGTGTCTCGGCCCTTTGATTTTGATGATTTAATCTTCCTTTGCATGTTCTTAATTGTTTGTCTTTCTTACCTAGTGATTTCCCTAAGTTATTCATTGAAAACCTTAAGTTATAGGCAAAGTTCAGGTTTTTGCCTGAGTTTAGGATTTTCCACCCTAGTCAAATTTTCCCAAATTTCATCCTAACTTTGGCTAGACACTATGGTTTAGATATTTCTAGTCTTCGTGGAATTCCACACCTGTCATATTTTTCTAAAATCTGTCTTGTCATCAAGTTTCTGAATTTCTCCAACCAGTCTTGTCAATGGAATTAATGCTCCTTGTATAATATTTGGGGGATATATTTAGTCAATTTCTTGGGGATCTTGTGCCATTGTGATCTATCATTTGTGTTCTATTAAGCTGAAGAGTGCATGATTTTATTTTTTGATTTGATTTCGAGCACTTGATTCGAAAGTTACTAGCTTTGGTGATGATTTCTTTGGTGTTTTCATTGTTGTTCTTCGTTGGGCGCCATTAAACTCATGTTTATTGTTTCTGAGATTGATTTCATTTCATCATGGTATGTATATATGATTGCTTTTCTTTGATTAATGAATGTGAGCAATGATTTGGAATTTTTGGCCTATTTGAAGTTCAAATGTCTACATGTTTGAGCATTTCATGGCTAGGGTTATGTGATATTCTTTTATTTATGGCCTCCCAAGCAATTTATGAGCTTTTTTATTTCTTTGCATTGTGAGGTAACTTGCTTGTGAGTCGTGAATGGCCCCTAGTGGTGATTTATAGATTGAAACAATTAAATCTTGAGCTTTCTTGTGTGTTAATGGCAAAGTGGTAGGGCTTGATATCTAGGGAATCACCATTTCACTTTATCTTGCTTTCAAATAGGCCTAGAACTCAAAGAAAATCTATAGAAAGCCAATACCAAACTCATCTTAGAACTAGTTCCCTAAAATTTATGATTGATCCATCAAACTAAGCTAAATCGTGCTTGAATACCCAAATTTGGGTTTTCCACCCATCTCGGGATTTTTTGGCTCTAGCGGGTTTTCCTAGAATTCGCAAGCTTTTAGAGTTTTACCTTCCTTGTGGATTTTTGTCTAACCTAGATTTTCCTGAAATCCTTTGTTCCCTAGTTTTTCTGAGATTTGTAGAATGTCTCCTCCTTCACAAAAATATGTCCCATCTAGATTTTCCTGGAATCTGATGAAATGCAAAGAAATATGGAATAACCTGATTTGTTAATGAATGATGGTGCATTTTATGATCATTCTATGCTATTTTGAGATCTCACATGTTGTTTCTTAATTGATAATGATTATATTTAATTCCTAATAGTTGTTTTCATGTTCATTCCACTAGAATCTATCTAGCCTGGAATGCTCTGAAATTCCTCCCTAGTTTGGATTCCACGGGTGGACCTGAAACCCAAATTTTGTTATGATAATTCTATATAAGGTTTAATTGCACCTTGCTTATCTAGGGACTCATTTTAAGGTTGATCATGTTGTTTATGACTAATATTCTTCTATGAATATTTACTTTGGTTTTCTTTGTTGAGTGCAAGCTGAGTCTAGTAGGACAGTGGCTAGGTCTTCAGTATCTAAGGTGGAGAGAATTAAGATGGACTTAAGAGAAAAATCCTAGAGAGAAATATTACCTCTATCTAGTTAGAAGTAATAGACATGAATTTTGTACTATGGTATTATGAAGAATTCAAGGTTAGAATGGTAGCTAAGGATATTCCTGTGGTGGCCAAAAGAATGATGGAATTGGGATTGGAAAACGTAGCTAGATTCCCTTCCATGGTATAGTGTTATGAATTAGTTCATGAATGTGCCAAGAATTATGATAGTGATACTCAAAGGATTATTGGTCCCCAAGGGAGAGTTGTGGAAAATCTGAATCCTGTCTTCATAGCCCAGACTTTTGACATGCTAGATTGATCCCATGTGGTGGCATTCAACATGGAGGCAGCTGAAAAAGTACTATGAAGAGGAGACTATTAAATCATGGCAGCTTATCAATTCTTGGATGATGAAGCCCAAATATCACTTTTCAAAACTACCTAAGTAGCTGCTCAGAACAAAATTCAAGGAGTATTATGATGCCATCACATTGCTTAGCAAGGTGGTTGGATCAAAGAGTGCAGGTATATTTGAAAATTGGATGCTCCATGTTATTGTGAGGATGGAATAGGAAAAGATCAACTATCATTGGGAAGGTGTCATAAGTAGGGTGATTCAAGAGTAGTTGTCCAATGTGCTACAAACCAAGACATTCACAATGACCTCATACTTAGTCTATGAACTTACAATATTTCATCCCTACAAAGGATTAAGCACAAGGGGTACTTTTGGATAGGATGCTATTTATGAAGTTTACCCTCAATTGCACTTAGGAAGCTCAAGCTATAGGAGGGTGAATGATGCATTCACCATGCACATCACCAGATTACTTTAAGGTGTAGAACATATAAGGATTTTAGATCAAGCCAAGGAGCTCATCAAGAAATATCGGGCTTGGTTCATTTAGTTTCCAACCTTCCCATACATTTGGATTGATGGATGCCAAAGGGATCCATACCGACTTCTAAGGTATCCCATTGATCACATCTTACATTTTTAGGTTACTAGACAGATATGTGATTTTGATGCTATTATCAAAAGGGACAAGCATACGACTAGTTTCGGTGGGGAATTTCCCTTGAGGATTGGCACTAGATTTGACATAACCGATGAAGTAGAAAAGAAGGCTAGTTAGGAATATAGCGATAAGGTTGAGTTGGAAGACTACTAGGCCAACTACAATGATGAATATAATGTAAGGAAAGAGAATTTTTCTTAGCTTCCAGTTGAATTAGTCAGATTGTTTAATGTAAAGGTAGTTCCAAATCAACTTGAAGATGATGGAGACCTGATTCAAGGCCATGCTTATGAGGTAATTAAGGACATGCCAATTGGTGAGGTAGATTGGCTAGAGGAAGAAAAGACAAAATTAGGACAGTTAATGGATCTAGTCACTAGGTATACCAAGATGTGGCTAAAGAATAAGATATGGGAGTTGGAGAACGATGTTGTATAGTGAACTTTTGATTTAATGGGAGAATTGGACCCACATTCGACTTCTGAGGAATCAATTGAGCAAGATCCTAAAGGTAAGGGTAATATAGGCTCCTCTTTCAAAATCAAGATCAAGGATATTCAAATAGAAAAGGCTCAAGAAGCAAAAAAAATAGAGAAAGCCTATTGCCAAGAAAAGGGGTGTACTTCAAGGGCTAAGAGGCCTGAAGTAGAAGAAATTGAGAAACAGGATCCTGAGGTTGATACTCCTAAGGAGAAGAATCATAAGATTGTCACAAAAGGCAGGTTCTAAGGATGAGGAAGAAGTTGCTCCACATATGGTAAGTGTAGAAAGTTTAAGGGAAAACACATCGGTGTATACAAGGAAGTCCAAGACTCCTGCTCCTATAGATAGTGTTCCATAGTTAGATCCTCCTTTGGTTCCTTCTCATGAGAAGCGGCATGATGATGTTCCTTCTTCCCATGAAGATCAAAATGAACTAGATGAATCTGAGAAAGCTAAGGATCATCAAGATGTAGAAGGAGAATAATTTCATGAGGGTGAGCTCTATAGGGCAAAGGAAAAATAGAAAGTGATACAGTCTGCCTTGGTTGCATATGAGAACTTGCTAGTTAGAACTAAAGAAGTTAGCTCCTTCCTAGAGAAGAAGTTTCAGATAAAGTTGCACCACCCATCTACAGAGAAGAGCACATTGAAGAAAAGGACAAGGTTGAGGAGGTTCCTAAAAAGTAAAATTTGAATGAAGATATGCCTAAAGATCAGCCAGAGGAAGTAGGGAAAAGTGAAGTGCAATTGGAGTCCACTATTCTAGAGTGGTTAGATAAAGAAATAAAGAAAAAGTAGGTTGTTGTGGAGGATACCCCACCCAATGGGGATGAGTTCCTTGCTAAGATTGGCAAGGATAAATGAAGAAGAAGGCCAGGGTTATCTCCAAGATTGAAAGACATGAGGCAAATAACCAGGTTGTGCACATTACCACTCCTACTCCAGATAAAAATAGAGATGAGGTAACTGGAAAAGATTACAATTTTTTGACCATTAATCTAGGATCCACCTCCATGGATCAAGACATTAAAGAGTATCAGGGTTCTAGTGCAGTTATCTTGGGGAGATTGAGAAAAGATTTCAAACTAAACAAAAATTAAAGAAAGAAAGTGAAAGACTTAGGAAATGTTTAGAGGATCTGATGAAACCCTTGCAATTCATTGGCTCCTCATCCTCTGCTGCAAGTCTCCTACCCCAAGAGACTATCAGTGAGTTGGAAAGAATGAAAGAAACCACTCTTGCTACAACAAATTGGTTACAAGGGGTGAAATCCAAAGGAAATGATGCTATTAAGGACATTCTCTCAATTGGAGGGGATGTTATGAGGGTGATAAATTGGTTGAAAGAGGTGTTAGCTCAAGATAAGGAAGATACAAATCTCTTGTTGTAGAAAACTAAAACTATCATGGAGTATAATAGGGATAAAATTTTAAGTGATGGAACTCTCCCTTCCTCCAGAGCTATTGAACCTTGGGAGTAGTTTGAGGATTTACAAGTTAGGCAGAAGGTTCTGAAGAAGATCTATAAGTAGAGGAGGCAAATTGAAAATACCCTAAATAGTTTTTATAATGGATGCAGTAATTTCTTTCAGATAATGACAGTGAGAAGGAAGATTGTACCTAAGCACTTGAGCTTAGAGTAGTTAAGGAAATGGTGGCAAGAGGTTTATGTTCCAGTCAATGATGATCCTTTTTCTGAGCACCAATTAGATGATGTGGCCATATATATTGTTGTGATTGATAATTATCTAACATATAAGGTTGAGGGGGACAAATCAGTGGAGCATTCCAAGGAAAATATTGCATCAATTGAAAGCTAACTTAGAGTTTTTCCTTTGCCACCCATAGCCAACCTTGACATGGTGCTTTTGAAAGTGCATGAAATGATTGATCGAAATAAGGATAAAGGGGAATGTAGTTAATGTTGGGTTACATTGAGATTTGTGCTTCCCTATTATTTTCCATGCAGTAGTTTGAGTTACATTTGAGATCCTAGGATGACGTGGATGGAGTTCAAGCATTTAATGCATAATTTATCTTGTTTTGAACTTCTTTTGGCTGACTTGTTTTGTGGCCAATTATTATTGTTAAAGCCCTAGCTAGGCTGACATGTTAAGAGTCCTCTATTATATGGCATTCTACCTCATTTGTAATATATAGAAATAGAGATATAGACATAGAGCTAGCATATATAGAAGCGAATTAAGGAGGGTAGAAGTTAGAAAGTAGTGTTCTCAAGAAAATATTGTAACAGAAGATTGGAATTGTTGCTACAATGGATAATTTGATGCAAGTAATGACATTGTGATTTGGTGCCATACATGTGTTATTATATTGCATGGTTCTTGTTATTCTATCTTTAAAATTGCTTTGAGGAAGATTGATATTTAGATATTTAGGATTAGATATGATTAAATGGTTTTTATGGTTTGCTATTTGAAATGTTGCAGTGATCCTCGGTCCATACTTTTCATAGCTAGCTAATTATTAGTTGCTTTGCAAAGTTAGCCTAGACCACATATCTATTGTGCTTAGTTCAATTGTGAAGATTTATTCATTTCAATTGCCTTAGGGTTGTCTTGGATGAATATTCATGATCTAAAAATCTTATTACCTTAGAATATTGCACTATTCTTGTGAAAATTTACATTCATCTAGGTTAAGTAGGAATTGGTTTATGGGGGATTCATCCATTTCAACTATTTCATCATTTGCATCATTAATCTTAGAGTAGCATTATTCTTAGTGATCTCTTTGAAACCCTAATATTTTGTTATTTTCTTTTTTATTTGGTTATATTTAGGATTGAAGTATCATCATAATGCTAGATCTGATAAATTGAAGGTTTAGTCTTTGCTTGTAGTAAGGTCCCATTGTGATTACCATCATTTTCACATTTATCACTGAGTTGTTTATGCATTGTCAAGACTTGACATTAGAGACCTTGGAGTTATCTCTTGAGGCTTGCTGATAGAGATTTACTTTTCTAGAGAGATAGGATACTTGTATCTTGGCTGAGTTGTTGTGCAGAAAACATCATCAACAAATTGGTGCTAGAAGGAGGGCCTGAATAAGCTAAGTTTGATCAATTTATGTCTGCCATCTCTCCTAAAATATTTAGAAGAACTAGATCTACTCCAGGAGAAGAGGAATTTCATGAGTTCCCTACTAGGTCAAGGAGGACTAGAACAAGGGGTGAATCATTGTCCACTCATTCACCTTCATCATTTCCATCATCTCCATCTTCATTAGATTCATATTCATCCGAGTCTGAGGACATTCCCATTACACAACCTCAGCTAGCCATTAATCAACCATTACCACCTCCACCTCCACCCATGGCTTTCCTTGCTAATAACCCATCTCCATTGATTTTTGCCAACTAAAATGTGATGCCCAAGAACCCAGATAATTTTTGTTCCAAGTTCCATGTCAATGATCCCAATAGAATTTTTGAGGAACACATTAGGATCTTCCAGACTTGCCTTAAGGATAGAGGGATCAATCACAAGGATTTAGCATGTAGGCTCTTTCTGTACTCCTTAGGAGAAGATTCATTTTATTGGTATAATCATTTTCCTTCTAGGTCTATTTAGGATTGGAATGAACCAGAGACTGCATTCTTGTAGAAGTTTAGGATTCCCATCAGTCCCAATGATCTTTACCATCAGTTCACTAATGTTAAAAGAGAAGTCAATGATCCTATAGGGTCTTTTAACAATAGGTTTCACTGTGCCTATTCTAGACTACAAGCTCCTTATGCTATTGACCAAGCCACTACTTTAGAGGTTTATTATGAAGGTCTTGATAGTTTGACATATACCTTCATTAAATGGTGAAACAACCCAACTAATACACTACTTAATGCCTATGCTGAAGTTGTGAATGTGAGCACTACCTAAGGAAAAATGTGTCTAGACCTTTACCATCATTAGGACCCACTAGTCACCTTGGATAGGTCCCAACTCTCAATGAGGCTCTCACCAATCACACTCCAATAATGAATCTGGTTCCTTAGTTGCCAATGGTCCCTCACCCAGGGCCCCAGTCAATCAATTTCCACTTGCTATTAGCTATCCCTAGTAGAATGAAAATTAGCCCCTACATCCATAGTCTTATGCCAACTATCCTCCATATTTATAGAATTTTGAAGTCCTAAACTAGTCATTGAGTACTAATACTACATTAGGATATCTGCAGAATAATGCTAATTAGCCTCCATATAGGAATCTTGACAAGGAAAGACTGGATGAGCTAACTGAGAAAGTGAAGAAATTGAATATGGAGGTGACCTACTTGAGGAACTAGAACAATCAGCTCTAGGCTACTCAAAGAGGTATGCAGTCTAATCATGGGAGAGAAAATCAAGAAAATCAACACGGATAGAACTTTGATAGAGGATATAATAATGAAAGAGGATATAAAAATGAAAGAGGATATAACAATGAAAGAGGATATAATTATGACAGAGGATATAATGATAGGGCACAAAATTATGATAAAGGATAGTCCTCAGGCCAGAATTTTGATAGAGGTCAAGTTGGTAGATAGAGTTTTGATAGGAGATAGCCACCCACATAGAATAGGACTTGGAATATGAGGCCTAACAATAGAGGAGTGTCCACCACATTGGATCAACTAGTCAGTCATTCAATTAATCAACTAGTCCATCAAGAGAAGCCTCCAAGAGGTGTATATTTAGCTTATATTCGGATGGTGTAGGCTCCATAAGACAAGTTAGTACTCTGAATTAGATTGTCAAGAGTTCTAGACATCAGCCTCAATCTTCTAGTATGAAGTGGAGAATAATGCAAGTGTTCAAGAGATGGTTCCATCTACTCCTTATGATTCATTAGTCCTAGTACCGAACCATGCCCCTTTTCTAGAGAGTAGGGAAAATGTGCCTAAAGAGGAATCAAACCTGCTTAAGGAAGAGGCAGATTAGGTGTGCAATGGAGATGAGATTACATAGCTATTTGATGAGAATCTAGTGAATGATAATGGCCCATTGGATGAAGAAAAAGCTTATGTTGAGGAAGTACATACTTTACAGAGGCCTATGAAGAAGTATGATTTGAGGGACATGCCACATAGACACCCATAGGTTGGAGGCCCTTTCACTACTTCTATCCCTCTAAATAACTTCAACATACCACCAGATCCCAATGCCAACAATAATCCATCTTATCCTCATGTGTCAAAGCAATATCTGTCAAAGGAAGGACAGGCACAAATGGATATGCCAAAAGCAAGGAGTGTTGAAACCAGCAAAGAGAAAGTGGTGGAGAACCCAAAAGAGGGCCCTTCTAATCTAAGTGAAGAAAAATTGGCCATGTATGTTGCAGAAGAACTCCAGAAGCTCAAGGTAATTGTCTCTACATATGAAATATTGAGAGTTCCAACTATTAGGAATGCAGTTTTAGGAGCCTTCAGTGTGAATTCCATTTCCCAAGATAGATCAGTTAGTGAAAGTATCAATAAAGCTTCTAGTTATTTGGGAAGGCAGAATCAGAGTCATAATCAAGGTCACATGCCTCTCAGAGATAAAGGAAAAGAGAGGGATAGAACCCAAGTTTCTCAAGTGAATACTCCCTTAACCTTGTTCCAAGGGAAAACATACACTCCTCCATTCTTGATTTCTATTCATATATTCAGTAAGAACATGCATAATTGTTTGCTGGATTCTATGCTTCCACCAATGTAATGCCATTTGGTGTCTATAGAGATTTGGGAATTTTCCTACTGATTCCAAAAATAAATTTACCCAATTGCATAGAACTGAAGTAAATGTTGTAGGAGAATTAAATATGATTCATATGTAGGTTGCTTCTAACCCCAAGATTCAACAAGTTATCAATATATAGGTGGTAGATATACCTGATGATTATGGCTTGATTCTAGGAAGGGATTTTACTAGACCCTTAAATGGATATGTATCAACCGATCACTCTCACATGTGGCTTCCCTGGAAGGGAGTGAAAAATTAGATTAGAATTGAAAGAGAACCTGGGATGAAGTACATGATAATAGAATATCATAATACTTCCAATGAAATTCTGATATCAGAAGTAAGTATGGGAAATTATGTGCTTGTATCCCCTTTTAATGAGTCAAATGTAGAAGATGTCCTTATACTGCATACAATGCCTGCTAATCCCACAACAAAATCCAACCAAAATGAAGCTATGGTAGAACCAGTGGAAAATGATGATGATCTAGAAGATAATCAGCTTAGTTTGTTGGATTTTGAAAATCATTGAAAATCATATTCAGTTGGGTAGGGAAATGAATTTTAGAGATTTACTCCTACTTAATTGGTGCAGGGCCATAATTCCTCCCATTCTAAGCTAGATTGTTGTTTATGCTAGACTGTAGTGGAACAAGTGTAGAGGTGTATCAACCCCATTCCAATAGTCAAAGTTACTATCAAGAATATTCAAGAGGATCCTAAAGAGAAGAAGGTCATGCTTTTTGAGGAACCTTCTAGTAGCAACAATGTAAATGATACAACAAGGAAGTATGTAGTTGTTGGTTGTTGGACCTTAAGGTTTGATGGATCCAAGTCAAAACAAGGAGCTAGAGCAAGATTCGAGATAGTTAGTCCAAAAGGTAAAACTTTCTTTTGTACTCATAGACTTCAATTTTATTGCACTAATAATGTAGTAGAATATGAAGCTTTAGTCCATGGGTTGTTAATGGAATTAAAGAAAAAGGTCAATATTTTGATTGTTTTTGGGGATTTTGAGTTAGTGATTAAGCAAGTTAGGAGGCAATACTCTTGTCATGACTTAAGAATGCCCAATTATAGACACAAAGTATGGGATCTTATTGAAGGATTTGATTCCTTCATTGTTCAGTTGATACCACACAGTAAGAATTAGACAATAGATTCCCTTGCTCAGGATGCTAGTACATTGCAACCTTTATCTCTTTCTAGATTGAAGAAATTTATAGTGGAATTGACTCCAATACCCTTAGTACCTAACAATGTCACCAACTTCTAGGTATTTGAAGATGATAAGAATATTTTAGACTTTATCACAAATATAGATGTTTTTGCTTCTTAGATTATTGATGAAATTGAACCCCAAGAAGCAGAAATGGATTTAGAAGGAGTAATTAATTTGAAGACTAATACTATTCCCAGAGGAATGGTACTGTTAGAAAAAAAATTATTTGGATAAAGTCAAAGATCAAGAATAGAATGCTAAGAAGGAGTCCATCAATGGAAAATACGAAACATATAATATGGGAACTCATGAAGATGCCAAGAATGTCTTCATTGGCAAAGTATGTACTCTAGAGGAGAGGAAAGGAATAATTGATGCAATACATAAATATCAAGATGTGCTAGCTTGGAGTTATGAAGATTTGAAGACTTATGACACATCAATCCCTCTAAAGATAGGAGTGAAGCCTTTCAGACAAAGGAAAAGGCCAATCAATTCATTATTGGAACCCATAATACAAAAGGAGGTGTAGAAACTATTATCTGGAAGAATTATATTTCTAGTTAGACATTCAACTTGGGTCGCAAACTTGGTTCTAGTACCAAGAAAGAATGGAGAAATCAGGTTGTGTGTGGATTTTAGGAATCCCAATAGAGCATCAAAAAAGGATAATTCTCTAGTACCTTCACTAGAAGAAAGTACTTCAGATCATCAATGGTTCTCAAATGATGTCCTTTCTATATGGTTATTCAGGATATACTCAGGTCATGGTGCAGTATGAAGATAGACATAAGACTACCTTCACCAAAAAATGGTTTACATTTTCTTATAAAAGAATTCCCTTTGGTTTGCTCAATGTTGAAGCCACCTTTTAGAGGTATATGGACATTTCCTTTAAGGAAATCATTGGAAAATGCATAATTATTTATATGGATGACCTGACAGTTTTTTCCAAGAAAAGAGGAGACCACATAGAAAACTTGTACAAAGTGTTCTAGAAATGCAGAGAATTCAGAATATCCCTCAATCCAAAGAAATGCATCTTTGGAGTGACATAAGGAAAGTTGTTGGGGCATGTCAACTCTGAAAAGGGAATTGCCATTGATTTAGAATGAGTGGAAGCTATACTCAAGATTCAGCCACTTGCTAGCAAGAAATACATGAAATCATTCTTTGGTAAAATAAACTTTGTAAGGAAATTTATCATTGGATTCGCAGAGATAGTCAAGCCACTAAATGAAATGTTGAAGAAAGAGGCCAAAGTTGAATGGAGTGTAGAAGCAAAGGAGTCATTTGTAGAAATTAAGCAGGCCATTGTTGAAGCTCCAATTTTGGTGAGTCCAGATTATGCTAAGCCATTTTACATATATTCATTTGCCTCTGATCATTCCTATGCTGGCATGCTAACTCAAAATTCTAACCAAGGGAATGAACACCCTATAGCATTTATGAGTGCACCACTGAAAGATGCAAAGTTAAGATATTTAAGTGTAGAGAAGCAGGCCTATGCCTTGGTTAGGGTTGTAAAGAAATTTAGGCATTATTTTTGCAAAAACAAGGTGTTTTCAATAGTTCTTGACCCTATCGTCAAACTGCTATTGATGCAAAATGAACTGGGAGAATGTAGGGTGAAGTGGGTAACAATGTTGTAGGAATATGACATTGAAATTCAACCTATGAAATTGGTAAGAGGACAAGGGTTAATAAGAACAATGGCAGAAATGGGCCCTAATCTTACATTCCAGTATTATAATATTGAAGATGTTTCTCCAAGAGGCTAGTATGATGATATTATTCTCTATTTATTGAATCAAATGTGTCCTAACCACCTCAATGCAATTCAAAGGAGGGAATTATGCTTGAAGAGTGATAGTTTTATGTTGAAGGGCATTGTCCTATACAAAAGAAATCATGAAGACATATACTTAAGGTGTTTAGGACAACAGGGAGCTGAGAGGGTCATGGCTGAGTTTCATGATAGATATGGTACTGGCTATGGTTCTACACATTCTATTGCAAACCATATTTTGAGGACTGGTTATTATTGGCCTACATTATTTAAAGATACACACAGTCATGTTAGAACTTGCCATGTGTGCTAGACTGCAACAACTAGGGAGAAGTATGAATCTATTATGCTTCAACTAGTCTTTGAGGTAAAACCCTTTGCACAGTGAGGAATGGAATTCATTGGTCCCATCAATACACCTTCCTTTTTTGGTCACAGGTATATTCTCACCATTACTATTTATTTTACACGATGGACTAAAACTCTTGCATGCAAACAATGTACTTCTAAAGTGGTAATTGAATTCATTGAATCAGGTATTATCAATCAATTTGGATGTCCTTTATCTTTAGTTTGTGATAATGGTCCTGCATTTGTATCTTTGAAATTTTCCAATTGGTCATTTGATCATGAAATCATAATAAAGTTTGCATCCAATTACTATCCATAGGGTAACCCGTTAGCTGAGTATTCTAATAAAAAACTTTTAATAGTTATTTGTAAGCTATTAGAGAAGAATCCTAAGGATTGGCATACTCAACTTAGATTTTCTCTATGGACAGATCATACTAGATAGAATAATTCCTTAAGGACTTCCCCTTTATCACCTTGTGTATGGCCTAGAACCAGTATTTCCCATCCAATTGAGGATCCCTACTTTACAGTTCATTAATGACTATTATGATGAAGAAAATAGGCGTGAGGCCCACTTGCGAGAATTTTTACACCTTGAAGATAAAAGAGATGAAGCCTTAGAAAAAATTTCCAAACATCAAGGTGTAGTTAAAAGATGGTTTGATAGAAGAGCCAAGGTAAAAAAGCTTTTAGGATTTCTGACTTGGTTCTCTACTAGGATAAATCCCATGACTGTAAGGGGGAGCATGGTAAATTGGACAAACTTTGGCTTGGCCCTTACCAAATTTTAGAGATCCTAGGTGATAATGCTTTTGTTTGAAAACTCTCACTAGGGAGGATATTCCACTACCTATCAATGGGCAGTACCTAAAGCATTATTTCTAGTCCTGATTTGTTTTCAACTCTTTTCCTATACATAGTTAGATTAGGTTTTCTTTTGGTTTTTTTTCTTTGCTCTGCTTTGGTTAGTGTAGGGTTTCCTTTTCTTATTTTCTTTGGTTTGTTTTGTTAGTTTAGGTTTGCTTTTGGTTTTGTATTTTTTCTTTTCTCTTGCTTTGGGGTTCTCTTGTTTTCTCCTAGTTGTGTTGCACCTATATGACAAATATACCTTTTATCTAGGACTGTTATGCGTATTTCCTAGATGAACTTTAATTATGAATCTTGAATGGATGGTTGAGATTTTTGTTATCCTCAAGTAGTCTAAATGTATGATTTAGAGATGATGGGTCATTGGTTTGATTTGAACTTGAAATATTCTAAAATCTTATATCTTTTCTACATCTTAAGAATCTTGAGGTTACTATAGGATCTTTGTGAAGTCTTGTCAAGTGAAAAATATTATTTCTACTTCAGTGCTACTGTGGTTCTCAACCCTAAGCGTGAACTTCATTGTTCACGGGTTGAAATAAAAAGAAGTGAAAAGAAAAGAAATATCAAAAGAGAAAATGTTGAAAATCAAAAGAGAGCATTCAACTTATTAAGAGTATTCGAATATCTCTGCCAGGGCTATGGATGTCTAACTAGCAATATAGCTATGTTCGAGAGAGTCACAAGGATAACCTCATTGGGGCTATGGATGTCTAACTAGTAGCGGGGCTCTATCTAGGTTGATTTTTAAGTTAGAATCTTTATGTAGCCTATCTTGACTAAACTTGGTTTCTGCAGTAGCTCAAGGAGGGAAATTGACTCATGTGCACACACTTGGATTTTCAGTCTATGGAAGGTTCAGTTTTCCTTTGGTTCTAATTCTTTAATCTTTTCATTTTGATTTTTTTGTTGGATAGTGAGATCAAAATGAGAGATTCTAGGTTCTTGATTCTTGTTCATCATTGAAATGCTCTGGAGTATTTCCCCAGCAGGAGTCACTGTTCATTGTGTAGCTTTGCACACATGCCCTACTAAAAGCAGGGACCCCCTTTTTCTTTGATTTTTGCATATCTTGGCCCTTTGATTTTGATGATTTAATTTTCCTTGGCATGTGCTTAATTGTTTATCTTTCTTACCCAAGTGATTTCCCTAAGTTATTCATTGAAAACCTTAAGTTTTGGGAAATGTTTAGGTTTTTGCCTAAGTTCGGGATTTTCCACCCTGGTCGGATTTTCCTAGATTTTGTTCTAACTCTAGCTAGATGCTGTGGTGTGGAGATTTCAGGTTTTCATAGAATTTTGTGTCGGTTATATTTTTTTGAAATCTGTCCTATCATCAGGTTTCTAGATTTCTCCAACTTGTCTTGTTGTCAGCATTAATGCTCCTCATCCAATCTTTTGGGGATGTATTTAGTCAATTTCTTGGGGATCTTTTGCCATTGTGATTTATCATTTGTGTTCTATTAAGCTAAAGAGTGCATGATTTGAGTGTTTGATTTGATTTGGAGTGCTTGATTTGAAAGTTACTGGCTTTGGTGGTGATTTCTTTGGTGTTTTTGTTGTTGTTCTTCATTGCACACCATTAAACTCACGTTTGCTATTTCTGAGATTGATTTCATTTCATCATGGTATGTATATATGATTTATTTGCTTTGATTGATGAATGTGAGCAATACTTTGGAATTTTTGGCTTGTTTGAAGTTCAAATGTTTGCATGTTTGAGCATTTCATGGCTAGGGTTATGTGATATTCTATTGTTTATAGTCTCTCGAGTAATTTTTGAGCTTGTTTATTTCTTTGCATTGTGAGGTAACTTGCTTGTGAGTTGTAAATGGCCCCTAGTGGCAATTTCGATATTGAAACAATTGAATCTTGAGCTTGCCATGTGTGTTAATGGCAGAACTGTAGGGTTTGATATCTAAGGCATCACCATTTCATGTTATCTTGCTTTCGAATAGGCCTAGAACTCAAAGAAAATCTATAGAAGGCCAATAAAAAACTCATGTCAAGAATAGTTCCCTAAAATTTATGATCAATCCATTAAACTAATAAAAATCATGATTGAATGTTGAAATTTGGGTTTTTTACCCATCTCAGGATTTTTTGGCTCTAGCGGATTCTCCCGATTTCCTTCATTTTCCTAGAATTTGTAAGCTTTTAGAGTTTTACCTTCCCCGCAAATTTTCATCTCACCTGGATTTTCCCAAAATCCTTTGTTCCTTGGTTTTTCCAAGATTTGTAGAAAGTCTCCTCCTTCTTGAAAATCCATCCTGTTTAGATTTTCCTGGAATCTGATGAAATGCGAAGAAATATGGAATAACATGATTTGTTAACAAATGATGGTGCATTTTATGATCAATCTATGTTATTTTGAGATCTCACATGTTGTTTATTAATTGATAATGCTAAGCTTTAATAGCTAATAGGTGTTTTCATGTTTATTCCACTAGAATCTGTCTAGCCCAAAATTCTCTGAAATTCCTCCCTGGTTTTCATTTTGCGGGTGGACTTGAAACCACAATTCATATCTAAGGTGAAGAGAATTAAGATGGATGTCAAGAGTAAAATCCCAAAGAGCAAGATTACCTCTATTTGGTTAGAAGTAACAGACTGGAACATTGTACAATGGGATTATGAAGAATTCAAGGTTAGAATGGCAGCTAAGGATCTTCCAATGGTGGCTAGAAGAATGATGGAATCAGGATTGGCACACATAGTTGGATTCCCTTCCATGGTGCAGTGTTATGAATTAGCTCTTGAATGTGCTAGGCATTATGATAGTGATACCTAGAGGATTATTGGTCCCCAAGGGAGAGTTGTGGAAAATCTGAATCCTATTTCCATAGCCCATACTTTTGGCATGCCAGATCAATCCCATGTGGTGGCATTCAACATGGAGGTAGCTAAAAATTACTATGAAAAGGAGACTATTAAATCTAAAAATCTTATCAATTCTTGGGTGGAGAAGCCCAAATTTCACTACTCTAAACTGCCTAAGTAGTTGTTTAGAGAAAAATTAAGGGATTATTATGATGCCATCACATTGCTTAGTAGGGTGGTTGGATTGAAGAGTGCGGGTATGTTTGAAAATTGGATGTGCCATGTTATTGTGAGGATGTAATAGGAAAATATCAACTATCATTGGGTAGGTGTCATAAGTAGGGTGATTCATGAGTAGTTGTCCAATGTGATACAAACCAAGACCTTCACAATGACCTCATACTTAGTCTATGCACTTGCAATATTTCATCCCTATAAAGGATTAAGCACAAGGGGGATTTTTGGACAGGATGTTATTTATGAAGTTTACCCTCAATTGCACTTAGGAAGCTCGAGCTATAGGAGGGTGAATGATGCATTCACCATGCATACCACCAGATTGCTTTAAGCCACAAAACATATAAGTATTTCAGATCAAGTCAAGGAGCTCATCAAGAAATATGGGGCTTGGTTCATCCAATTTCCAACCTTCTCATACATCCAAATTAATGGTTGCCAAAGGGCTCCATACTGACTTCAAAGGTATCCCACTGATCACATCTTACTTTTGGAGGTCACTAGACAGATATGTGATTTTGATGCTATTGTCAAAAGGGACAAGCATAAGACTAGTTTTGGTGGGGACTTTCACTTGAGGATTGGCACTGGAGAGGCTTGCCCTTCCATTAGTTCTACCCAGGATTCTAAAGAGGAGATAAGTGTTCTTAGTTTATCCTTCCACTCCAAGTGACCTAGATTTGACATAACCAGTGAAGTACAAAAGAAGGCCAATCGGGAATATAGCCATAAGGTTGAGTTAGAAGACTACTAGGCCAACCATAGTGATGAATAAGAGGTAAGGAAAAGAAGTTTTCACAACTTCCATTTGAATCAGTTAGATTTTTTAATGTAAAGAAAGTTCCACATCAAGTCAAAGATGATGGAGACCTGATTGAAGGCCATGCTTATGAGGTAGTTAAGGACATGCCAATTGGTGAGGTAGATTGGCTAGAGGAACAAAAGATATAATTAGGATAGTTAATGGATCCAGTCACCAAGTATACCAAGATGTGGCTAAAGCATAAGATATGGGAGTTAGAGAATGAGGGTGTACATTGCACTTTTGATTTAATGGGAGATTTGGACACACATTCTACTTCTGAGGAATCAACTAAGCAAGATCCCAAAGGTAAGGGTAAGGTGGGCTCCCCTTTCAAAATCAAGATCAAGGATATTCAAATGGAAAAGGGTCAAGAAGAAAAAAAATAGAGAAATCCTATTTCTAAGAAGAGGGGGCATACTTCAAGGGCTAAGAGGCTTGGAGTAGAAGAAACTGAAAAGCAGGATCTTGAGGTTGATACTCTTGTGCCTAATAGGATAAGAATCATAATATTGTCACAAAAGGAAAGTTCTAAGGATGAGGAAGAAGTTTCTCCACCTGTGGTAAGTGTAGAAAGTTCAAGGGAAAAGACACAGGTGTATACAAGGAAGTCCAAGACTCCTTCTCCTATAGATAGTGTTCCAAAGAAAGATCCTCCTCTGGTTACTTCTCATGAGAAGAGGCATGATGACGTTCCTTCTTCCCATGAAGCTCAAAATGAACTAGATGAATTTGAGAAAGCTGAGGATCATCAAGATCTAGAAGGAGAAGAATTTCATGAGGGTGAGCTTTATAGGGTAGAGGTAGAAATAGAAAAAGTGATACAGTCTCCCTTGGTTGCATATGAGGACTCACCAGTTAGAAATGAAGAAGTTAGCTCCCCTCATAGAGAATAAGTGTCAAATAAAGTTCCATCACCCATGCATAGACAAGAGGACATTGAAGAAAAGGACAAGGCCAAGGAGATTTCTAAAAAGCAGAATTTAAATGAAGTTATGCCTAAAGATCAGTAGGAGAAAGTAGGGAAAAGTGAAGTGCAATTGGATTCCACTATTCCAGAGTGGTTAGATAAGAAACTAAAGAGAAATTAGGTCGATGTGGAGGATACCCCACCCAATTGGTATGAGTTGCTGGCTAAGATAGGAAAGGATAAAGGAAAGAAGATGACTAGGGTTATCTCCAAGATTGAAAGAGATTAGGCAAATAACTAAGTTGTCCACATTGCCACTCCTAGTTTGGATAAAAATAGAGATGAGGTAACTAGAAAATATTATAATCTGTTGACCATTAATCTAGGATCCACCTCCATGGAGCAAGAAATTGAAGAGTATCAGGGTTCTAGTGTAGTTATCTTGGGGAGATTGAGAAAAGAAGTTCAAACTAAATAGGAGCTGAAGAAAGAAAATGAAAGACTTAGGAAATGTTTGGAGGATCTAATGAAACCCTTGCAATCCATTGGCTCCTTGTCCAATACTGCAAGTATCCTACCCCAAGAGACTATCGGTGAGTTGGAAAGAATGAAGGCCACCACTCTTGCTACAACAGATTGGTTACAAGGGGTGCAATCCAAAGGAAGTGATGCTATCAAGGACATTCTCTTAACTAGAGGAGATGCTATGAAGGTGATAAATTGGTTGAAAGAGGTGTTAGCTCAAGATAAGGAAGATATAGATCTCCTATTGCAAAAAACAAAAGCTATCATGGAGTATACTAGGGATAAACTTGTAAGTGATGGATTTCTCCCTTCCTCCAAAGTTGCTGAACCTTGGGAGTGGTTTGAGGCTTTACAAATTAGGCAGAAGGTTCTAAAGAATATTTATAAGAAGAGGAGGAAAATTTAAGATACCCTAGCTGGTGTTTATAATGGATGCATTTCATTCTTTGAGATTAGGATAGGGAGAACGAAGATTGCACCTAAGCACTTGAGCTTAGAACAATTGAGGAAATGGTGGCAAGAGGTTTATGTTCCAGTCAGTGATGATCCTGTTTCTAGTCACCAATTAGATGATGCGGCCACATATATTGTTGTGATTGATAAGTATCTAACATATAAGGTTGAGTGGGACAAATCGGTGGAGCAGTTCAAGGAAAATGTTGCATCAATTGAAAGCTAACTTAGAGTTTCTCCTTTTCCAACCATAGTCGACCTTGACAGGGTGCTTTTGAAAGGGCATGAAATGATTGATCTAAATAAGGATAAAGGGGAAGGTAGTTAATGTTGGGATACATCGAGATTTGTGCTTCCCTATTATTTTGCATGCATTGGTCAGAGTTACATTGGAGATCCCAAGGTGACCTGGATGGAGTTCGAGCATTTAATGCATAATTTATCTTATTTTAAATTTCTCTTGGCCAACTTGTTTTGTGGCCAATTATTATTGTTAAAGCCTTGGCTAGGCCGACATGTTTTTAGGCCTCTATTAATATGGCATTCTGCCTCATTTGTAATATATAGAAATAGAGATAGAGATATAGAGATAGCATGTATAGAAGTTAATTAAGCAGAGTAGAAGTTAGAAAGTAGTGTTATCAAGCAAATATTGTAATAGAAAACTAGAATTGTTGCTACAGTGGATAATTTGATGCAAGTAATGACATTTTCATTTGGTGCCATACTTGTGTTCTTCTTATCTTGCATGGTTCTTGTTATTCCATCTTTAAAATTCCTTTGAGGAAGATTGATATTTAGATATTTAGGATTATATATGATTCAATGATGTTTATGGCTTGATATTTGAAGTTTTACAGTGATCCCTGGTCCATACTTTTCATAGCTAGCTGATTGTTAGTTGCTTTGCAAAGTTAGCCTAGACCACATATCTATTGTGCTTAGTTCAATTCAGAAGATTTATTCATTTCAATTTCCTTAGGGTTGTCTTGGATGAATATTCATGATCTAAAAATCTTAGTACCTTAGAAGATTGCACTATTCTTGTGAAATTGTAGATTCATTTGGGTTAAGTAGGAATTGGTTTTCGGGGGATTCATCCATTTCAAGTATTTCATCATTTGTATCGTTAATCTTAGAGTAGCATTAGTCTTAGTGATCTCTTTAAAACCCTAATCTTTTGTTATTTTCTTTATCATTTGGGTTAGATGTAGGATTGAAGTATCATCATATTGCTAGATGTAATAACTTAAAGGTTCATTCTTTTCTTGTAGTAAGGTCCCATTCTAATTACTAGCATTTTCACATTTATCACTGAGTTGTTTGTGCATTGTTAAGACTTTACATTAGAGACCTTGGAGTTATCTCTTGAGGCTTGCTGATAGAGATTTACTTTTCAAGAGAGATAGGATACTTGTATCTTGTTTGAGTTGTGCAAAAACCATCATCAACAAGTTTCTCAAATGAACTCCACTAAACCACAAGGAAAACTTTTCACTTTTTTTCCTATTAATGCTCTATCATTCATTAGATTTTTCTAAAACAATTTCTAGGTTTTTTCCGCCTCGTTCTCAACTTTCCATAACCATTTGAAATTTTATATGTTGTTAAGATATGAGAATTTTATAGCCATTTTACCAAAACTAATTCTCAATGTTACAACCCAATACAATCTTTTATCTTTCCCCAAAAATAATAATATGCCAATCAATCCTCCAGAATGATCATTACTTCTCGACATGTATTTCCTCTTTTTGGCATGTGCATTCAATGTGTAATACAAATTTTTCTTCTCACTCTCCAACCCACTATCTCCACTCTCCCTCAGTACCCTTTATTCCTAGCTTGCAATAAAGTATAAATTCAAATTTCAAAGTGGAGCTTGGGTGTGAGCTTTTTATTTGCAAAATTAACATCTCTTAAAACAATTTTCAAATATCAAATAATAACTTGATTTTTCTTGCAATCCGTCACCAAATTTTTTTATGCTGGAGGAGTTGATAATTTCAATAATTTGAGGTTACAACCAAAAATAAAAACAAAACACAAGCATAAAATTTAAAATATATTTGGTGATGCAAGATTTCTCTCAAAACCTAGGATGCTCACAACTCAAAACTCATGATGTAATATAACTCAAAATTGGCAATTCCCTTTTACCACTAATGCAATACAAATTTCCCCTCACAACTAAAACTGCAACATATCTCTACTACAAATAAGAACAACTCTTAAAACCAAAAGAAATGTAAACACATTAAAATTTCTATAGGATTCAGTTAACTTGAAACAATTACATAATTTTCTCAATACATAAACAATTCAAATCTTCTCAACATTCTCTTCCTATAGCTTCTTTTCATTGCCCCAAAACTCTTCATTCCATTACTCCAAAAAAAATTCACCTTTTCTCTTGAACTCCACACTGACCTCTTCTTTTTCTTGCATAGAGATTCTAAAAACCATAAATTCTATCGATCACTTCTCCCTAATTATCAAAAATCTTTTAAAATGCCTTCTATGTTTTGTGTGCCTCCTTCCCAAATTTCTAATACTTTTTTAATTTCTCAATTTTGTTACCATATGAGAAAGTTATGGTCATTTTACTAAGAGTATTTCTCATAGATACGATTGAAACCATCTTTCTCTACTATCAAGTCAAACTTCCATAATGTTCCCATATTCCTTCTTGGATGTGGGTTTTCTCTTTTGGGCTTGAGAATTCAATGACATTTATAAAAAAAATTCCTACCTTACACCCACTTTCTCCATTCCATCAAAATCCATCATTATAATCCTCCAACAAGATGCAATTTTAAATTTTTCAAATGGAGTTACAATATTACAATAAATGTCCACTGACAAGCTTTGACATGGAGGTTTTTCTTTTTGTAAAAGTTATTCTTTTCAAAAAAAAAATTGAAATAATTAAAAATTCAATCAATCAATTAACTAATTCTTCACAATACTTACCTCAAACCTTACTATGCTATAGGATTTGAGCATCTAAAAATAATAGTGTCACAACCAAAAATCAAAATAAAACACAAGCATACAATTTAAAATATTTTTGCTGATGCAAGATTTCTCTCAAAACTCAAGATGCTCTTGCATCAGTTAGATAAAGGGATAGAGATAGTGAGAGAAAGGTATAGAGTGTAAGTGATAACTAATCACTGACATAGAGAGAGAGAGAGAGAAATAATACAACTTATGGAAATTTGACCTCTTGATTATTAAAATTTGACATGTTGATTAATGAAATTTGACTAAGTCTAATTTTTTTAAGATCTTTCAAAAATAAAAATTTGTATTACAACTCCTAGAGATTTGAAACCACTCTCAAACATCCTAAAACTATATACATGAAATATAACTTAATGTATAAGAAACTAAATGACTATATGTAATGTTATCAATTTTTCACCAAAACTCAAATTGACAGAGTTGGTTAATTCAAGTTCATTTTAAGGTGAAAAGTTTCAGTTATTTTTGTAGTTGTTTAAACCATTGCATGTTTTGAGTTTTGAGTTTAAAAGAAAGTACAATATGTTTCATTTTACCATTCATCATTTGCAACATTAAATATTGCATAGAGATGTAAAATAAAGTGCTTTCATTTTGTATTCAGTTATTTATTACACAATGTTTCATAGATTTGTTGCAAAAAAGAAGTATAGATTGATCAAGAATTGGACAAAATGCTCTTTTGTATTCATTGGGATAAAAAGAGAATCAAGTGTCACACACAAGCTATGGGACTAGCTGAAATAATGAATCATAAAGAGTACACTATGCTACTGAAGATTAAAAAAGGAAAAGATCACATAAGAGGGAACATAGCCATCATTGGCTAAACGTGTCTTCGAATTCCCTTCAATTTTGTGCATTTCTCTTTTCTCTCATTCGCCAAGTGAACTTGCAAGTGAATGAAATGTTTGTTAGAGCTTGGGTTATCAATCCTCCTACAAGATCTATCAATAGTAATGTAGAATATTTCTTATGATGCATTTAATCAATTGAGCAAAGACAAAAAGTGTGTGAGAGAATACCAAGGAGGAAACATCACAAGAAATTTTTGAACTTAATGTTTTTAATCTAGCACTATTTGTTTCTTGTGCATGTATAAGAAAATCCATGTTGTTGAATCTATTTTGAAGATCTATAACATGTGGTGTAAAATGGGCTCCCATAAGGGTTGAGCTTCACAAGCTGCCCCTTAACATTCCAGAGAGGGCTTGGGAAAGGAAACAATTCAATATTGCTCAAATATGCATCTGCAGGAGTGCATCACAAGTGTCATAAGAACTCAAGCAATTGACAACTTAGGTTAAAAATTTTTGAAGTGCAATGAATTAAAGATCATAAATGATTAATTGCTCAAGTAGATCATCATAAGGAGTACATCATCATGAAATTTGATAGTCAATAGGCATACATAATGCCTTGTTTATAAATCAATAATAAGAACTTAAGCAATTTGAGAAGCTTCAAAACATCATCATCAGTTGTTCATATTTCAACAATATTCTATGGAAAGAATAGATCCATCAACATTTGTTGTAAAAGAGAGTTAAAATTCATGAAGAGTATAGAAGAAATATTAAATCCATATAGAAATAGAATTGTAAGTGGCTGCAAATGGAGCTTGAAGTTCAAGGGTGAAGGAAAGGAAGAACTATTGAACTGAAAATACAATACACTAAGTGCTTGAGTTGAATGTAACTCGGAAAAACATCATCAATACCAATGGGTTAAAAAAATCAAGGCTTGTTTTAGTATTATGAAAGCTATAGGTATGAAGACCATCTCATTGCATTACCACATGAAATTGTGAAATTTGAAGTGCATTTTCTGAAGCATTCAAGTGCTTAGAATGTTGACAACAAGCATCAAGTAATCTACAAGTGTATCATGTTGGTTGTGTGCAACTTTAAAAAGTAAGTATCTAAAATAGACGCATCAATTTACAATGCATTTGAGAGTAAATAGAGATTTTTGTGTGAAAGTGTGTGCAAATGTCATTATAGATCATACTAAATAGTGAATAAAAAGTTACATGGAAGAGAAGGCATGTTTGTTGATAAGTAACTAAAAAGTATGAAATTAAGATGAGCTTCATTGTGTTTATGCACTTCAAGCAAAATATATAGCAAGTGATTGCTAACCACTCATGCAATGAAAAGAAAAGATTACAAATGTCATTGGAACAACATGTCTTTCAAGAAATAGTATAAAGAGGATAGCTTGTTCCACTAAGAAAAATTCTAAGTTAAGTGAAATTTGCATTATGAAAGCAAGCAAGTGAAGCTACAACAATATATATTTGAACTTGAAAAATGAAATTTTTGTTTCCTTTCAACAGAGTGAGCCAATATCAAACAAGCTAGGGTTTTGAAGTGGAAACAAATGCAATGGTGCCCAGTTTGAGTTTCTAAGAGGAAACCCACATGGGTTTATGATTGTGAACATTCAAAATGCTGAAATAATGGGTAGTTTGGGCTCATATGTAAGGATACAAATAAACCTAATTGGACTCTCATGGTCACAACCTAAGAGAGTATTTTCTTCAAAAATGATGATACCCACTTAGGGTATTGTGTTCTAGATACAAGTACAAAGGGAATGAACACGTAATTTTGATGCAATGAAACCCCAGTTAATACTCTCATGGCCACGATGTGAGAGAGAGTTTTCCCTTCAAAAATAGGAATACACACTTGGGGTTTTCTATTTAAAATGAAAATGCCAAAGAAATAACAATGTTTTAAGCTCGTGCTAGCATTGTAGCTCTCATAAAATGAAGATATTAAAGCTAATAGCAATGGCCATGATGGGTTTTGCAAACCTAGAAAATGGTGAGCAATTACAAAAATTTCTTTCATTTAACAAATAAAGCCATTATACATCATGGGTCAAGCCCAAAAAATGAGTTATTTTGTAGAAATAAAGAAACATATATGTTGAGGTCGTAGGCATACAATGGACGAGCTCAAAAAGCACAAATATCCATTCTTCACTGGTTTTGTTAAGTAAGCTCAAATCGAGCATTTTAAAAAGAGAAATGCATGACATATAAAAGAAATGGAGCTTACCATGGCTGGGAGTGAAGAAAACTAGTCCAATCCCATGGCCAAACCTTCTCAAAAATATTGTATAGATCCCTCTCATGGTGGCCAAAGAAAATATTGAAGCAATAGAAACATAAAGCATATGAAATGCATCAAAAAATTAGTCATGGCTGCAACCTATAGGCCCATTTTCTCTTTTGAATGAATTCAAAAAGACATCAAAACTGTAGCAAAAGAATTACCATTGAATGCAGAAGAAGATTCAACACAAAATTGACATGAGGTAGCTCGAAATGGTAACCTTCAAGCTCAAAACCTAGTTCTCCATGGCAGCCAAGTGTAGAGGTCTCTTCTCCAAAGTTGGCCAAACAAAATGATGAGAAAATTTAGGGCTTCACCTTAGTTTTGATGTTAGGTTTTTTCCATTTTCCCCAATTTGAATGTGATTTCAATCATGTTCTTTTAAAAATCAAATTCCATGTTAATGCCTTGTGCCCATAACGCCTTAGGTCAAAACCTAGGATTAATCTTTTCTTTGATTTTTTATAGAAAATCACATATGCCCTGTCCATTTTTGTGAGCCCTTTCAAAACCTTGAGAAGTATTTAATATTTGAAAATCAAGACAATAGCCTTAGGGTTTTGAAAAACATGTATGATGAGTGCCTAGATTTTTATGAATTTTTATAGAAAAATCAAGTAAATAGGAGTCTTGTCTTTAATACTTTGATTTTGGAAAGTGTGAAATTTTACTCAAAATTGAAAAATCAAAATATTTGAGTTCAATCTAAAGTTAGGTTAGCATCAAAAGAGAATGTAACAAAGCTTTCTATTTTTGAAATTACAAATTGTAAAAAATTAATTAAGCAATATTCTTAAGAACTGCCTAATTAATTGTAATGTAAAAGCAGTACTTAAGTCTGCACTGAATCTTTCTATTTTGAGTTGGAGTTCTTGGGTGGATTTGGAAAAGAGATGACATACTAGACTTTCTAATTTTAGTTCTCGAGTTGTTGCACTTGTTTTTGTGGATTTTTTGGATGGACCCTTTGGAGATGAGAAGTTTTTATTTTTTGGATGTAGTTTGGAGCAATTTGAGACTCTATATTTTAGAATTTTTGAGGAGCTTAAAAATGGAGAAGAGTTTCTTTTTTAGAGATGCAGTGGGGCTGATTTTTCTAATTTTCATTATTAAGGTCACTTAATAGCTATAAGTTGGAGAAATTTTCATTTCTTAGGGGTTCAGATTCATAGTTTCTTGCTCTCCTATCCATTGAGAGAATTTTCTAAACTTGTTCATGTACTTAGATTTTGAAGTTGTCACTCCTTCAATTAAAAAAAAAAATAGTATAATTTCTTTTCTCACCTACTTGTTCAAATTTGCAATTACAATATGATGTTAGTTATGATTCAAGTGAAAAATCCTTCTTATGACTTGTCATTGTAGGTTTGTTTTCAAATTTTTCATGTGATCCAAGTTGAATTCTATGTTCTGTTTGATTAACCTTCATGAAAATTACTTTTGGATTATGTGTTTAGGGTGAGATTGTGAAAATTCTAAGTTTTGGAAGTCTTGTTGTGAGTGGAAAAATTTGTTAGAATCTTTTTATTGCTAGTAAATCATCTTAGTTTAGGATCTCTATTTTTATTTTTTCCTTCTCCTTTTCACTGAAGGTCTAGTAGATTAGGTGTTTTACTGGGGGAACCAAGCCACTCTAGAGGTTCACACACATTCATAGATTTACCCACAAATTTGAGATCATTTTCATGTTACAATAGGATATGCAAGCCCATCTTGACTAAGGGTACAATCCCAATCACCAACAGTTTTTAGCACACCTTGTGGGACTCTAGATTCTTGTCTTTAGAGTTATTTTCTAAGTTGTAAGTTTTTTTGGTATATGCAACAACATTTTTTTCTTATAGAGGTTTCAAAAAATACCTAGTAACTCCTATTTTTTGGTTACATTACAGATTTGGTGCAAACAACATATGAAAAAGATCTAGACCATATCTAATCTAGCACCTTTTGAGTATTTTCAGCTCTCCCCACCAAGAAGGAGAGGTAGAACACCAAGGATAATCTTTGATTCAACAAGGAGGTTGAAGTCCACACCTCCAAAGCTTAGCCTCATTGTCTCTATGAAAAGGAACTTGACTCCTTTATCTCAAGCACCACCTATAGAAAGACAATTTTCTTTTGCACCATTTAATATGGATGGCTTGTGATTGCTAGCTTGACATGATGGCATCCCAATTGTTGCACTCAAAGGGATGCCATGCTTCACTGGCAAAGACCAAACTATCCCTAAAGAACATATCTGAGATGTGGTGACACTATAGTCGGTGCACAACATGACATAAGAGAATGTGGCTATAAGATTATTGGCTACTTCATTGAAGGAGAAATCCCTTCAATTTTTGGGTAGCCAACTCCATTGCAACATGGGACTAGCTTGGTGATGCCCTACATCGATAATTTGTGGAAAATTCATACCACCTTTCATTGCTAGAGCAACTGAGCACCATCAAGTGGGATCCCCATGAACATATGGATGATTTTAACTATAGGTTCTAGAGAACCTAGGATAGGATACCCCTGATAGTCAAGCTCTCACTTGAGCACACCTTCCTATTTTTCCTAAAAGCCCTAAATAGTGATATTTTAGTTATGATTTAGTCCATGGGGTTTTACATTGCTAAAGGCCTATTACATCATAATAATAGTAGAGAATTATCTCATTCAAGCTAGGAAAATAGCCCTAAGACCACCCACACATATTTTTCCCAAAATTTAGCCACCTGTCCCTATGAATTTTCCTCCTATAGTTATTTTTACTAACCCCAACAATAGGTTATAAGGTTGTTGTTCAAGAAAATGTCATTTCAAATCAAAGGAAAGAAATCCGAGAGATAAAAACATGCTAATTTTTTTGGTAAAATCTTTAGCAATGAATTTGTGAGCCTCAAGGAGCAAGTCAACCAAGAAATTAGGCCTTACCAAGCTCCTTACCCAAAGAATCAATAGAATAGGCAACCTTTTCACAATGATTTCCAAGGCGAGAAGAGGAGTTTCAACCCAAAGCCTTTTCAACCCTATGATCCCAATGTTGCTATCCCCTCAAGAGATCTCATACCATAGAATAATTTTGCTTAAGAACATGATTGGTGTTACCCATGCAATCAACCACATAATCAGGTTGTGTGTATGGGTAAAATGGAGAATCAACCTCTTATGGTGCATAATCATTATGTTGGACCAAAAAATTTGCAAAACGAGAATGTGGAACAATAAGGAAGCTCTAAGGTTACTTTAGTAAATTGGAAAAGTGTTGAATATTGTGGAGTTAACAATTTTGAAGGTTAGAACCAGCAAAAGTTCACCCATTACAATGAATACAAGATAAAAAAGGAGGGAAATTGAAGTAGAATAGCAAGCTATAAATTTATAACAGAAAGCTGGTACAAAATTCATGCCATTCCACTGAAAATTTCCCAAAAGAACAATTGAAGATAAAATTTCTATTGAGAGGATAGTAGAATGTAAATGAAACCGTTGCTTTTGTGTGAGGTAAAATGTGTATAATTAGTAATAAATCACACTCAATGAAACATTATATGAGAGAAATCTAATAAAAATTTAATCTAATTGAAACACATAGATTCTCTAAAATCATCCCATTGCTCTCTATCCCCAAGGATTTATTAAATCATAGTGGCTCTCAGATCATGTATGCACTATAATTGTTAAAATGACAACCTAAAGAACAAGATATTGTAAATTTAGGAATCTAATCCTATATGATGATTGATAAATGATATGTTGATGATAACAATGCTAAATGTTGTGATACTATAAATGAAAATGATATGAAAATGATGTAAATAAACGATTTCAAATTAAGATGCGGCTAGTAATAAAGCCATGATTATGAACTAATATGATTGCTAAATATGATTCTAAAATGCTATTTGCTAAATTCTCAATGCTAAAATGCTCTAGTGCAATTTTTGTAGAGTAAGATTACTCAAAGTAGGGGATCAATTTCCTATAGAAAGAGGTTGCTTTTATAAATTATCAAAGGAATATTGTAATGTGGCAACAAACAACAATTAAAATTTGATCTGGATAAATTGATGGTAGAGGATAAAGAAGTTGGAGAGTCTCATAGAGATGATAAAACATTCCTCCAAGTGACCAGGAAGAAAAAGTGGAGGAAGAGATTCCAGTGTCTTAATATTGTTCCAAAATTTGTTGGAGATTAAACATAATTGAATATATATAAAACTTTCAATTTTTTTGAGACAAAAGTTATAGACATGTCCCTAAATGAAAATCAGACTTATTCCATTTTAGAGGAATATAATTAAATAAAGAAAAAAATTGATTTTTTTTATTTAATAAAAGGATGATAATTAAATAAAAAAAACTATGTGAGCTTGTTTATTTAATTGAGATAGAAGAATGTGATAATTAAATAAAACAAACTATATTGAATTTGTTTATTTAATTAAAATGGAAGAAGGTGATTAAAATTGAAGAATTAGAATGTGAACTATATAAATAAATATTTTTATTTATTTATAAGTAGATGAATTACAAGGTCAATTAATTAAATAAATTGTATTTAATTAATTAGATTACCCAGACCATTTTTAGGTGTATACACTTTCCCCTCTTTGAAGTGATGTGTTTACACATTGCTTCAAAGAACAATTTTGATGCTAGTACTGACAAAAAATTTCAGTATGCCTCAGAAACTGATTTTTGTGAGATAATGATATATGCCCCCTTGGGAGATAAATTGATGAATTTTTTTTTATTTTTTTTATTCAAGGGGTAAATGCTTTTGACTGGAGCTATGAACCGGATACAACCATTCAACAATACCACCATGACGGGGCTTGAACCTTGGTGGAAAGAACAACAATGCCACCAATAAACCATCACACCATGGCAATACCAGATAAATTGATGAATTTTTGAATTTTTAGGATTTTTTTTATTTTTTTTGGAATTTTTATGAATTTATAATGATTTGATGATTTTTTGATTTGATGATATTTCAATGATTTAGCTCCTGACATAGAAGAATCAACTTTCCACTTGATTAACTGATCCCTAAAAAATAAAATAATCCCACTTTAATTACCCCTTTTAATAGGAAAAAGTGAAAAAGAAGCTCAATTGTGCAATTGTGATTTTGAAAACTTGGAGTGATAGAGAAACTTTGAGCACATTTAGCAAAAATGGTGATCCCCTATGAGACTCATCGATTCAAGCATGTGTGACATTGCAACCACCCAACAATGTATTGACCTCTGATATGAATTTCTAAAATCCCCCTTTGTGAATTTTGAAATGATTTTCCCACTTTTTCTAAAGTTTTAATTTTGTTTTTTATGTGTTTTAGCACATAGGCCTCCTGATGTAGTGCATAGGAATTATGTATTAGCACATAAGATTAGATTTTTAGTGCATACATGACCCAATGTAATACATAAGAAAACTATAGTAGCACATTGACATTTTAGCACATTTGAGAAATGATTTAGCACATTAGTTTAATGAAGTAGCACATAAGATGAATTAGTACATACATGATTACTTTTAGCTCATTGATAGAATATTCTAGAACATACACTTTTTTGGTGCATAGATTCACTACTATGGCACATAGAAGAAATTTTCTAGTGCATCTATGCTTTTGGAACATAGAAACACTGTTGTGGCATATCTAGACCAGAGTTGATGAATTTGTTTATTTTTCTCCTTGATTTTGATGATTTTCAATTGTGTTAGCCTTTGATTTTATATTGTTTGATGATCTTGATAGATTGGATGATTATTGATCTCATGATAGGTGAGATTCAAGGATTTATTGATGATTATTGACCTCATGATAGGTGAGGATTAGTGCTAGATTGATTGATTGACCTCATGATAGGCAAGGATCAATGATAAAATGATTGATTGACCTCATGATAGGTGAGGCTCATTCATAGACTAATTGATTGACCTCATGATAGGAAAGGTTCAATGATAGATCGATTGATTGACCTCATGATAGGTGAGGTTCAATGATATATTGATTAATTAACCTCATGATAAGAAAGGTTCAATGATATTCACTCACGATATTTGATCAAAGTATCACCAAAGCTAATTAGATTGATAGGTTGATTGATTGAAAAGATTATTGATTTGCAATATTTTGTGATGATAGGAGGTTGATTTAGGAGTCCCCATGTCTTGGGAGCACTTCCCAAGGACTTGGGAGTTGATTCCACGCCTATCATAGGATGATCAAGATATTATTGAGAGATGTAAGTTATCTTCATTAATTGAAATGCCAGAGGTTAGGATTTTTTGGCCACCTCTGACCACTTTAGTAGAGAGTTGGCATAGTAACCACAACACTTTTCACCTAGCCACTAGTGAGATGACCATTACACTAGATGAAATGCATAGGATCTTGTGGATTCTAGTGATAGGAGATATAGTCATTTATGATCAAGCCAAGTAGGGAGGCATAGATACCTTATGCATGATCTTTCATCATGAACTGATCAATATGTATGAGATAACTTGGTAGGAGATTTATGAGACCTATGCACCTTTACCTTCTACTTGTTGGTTTCATTGGTGGCTTCTTATGTCCTCACAAAAGGTTGAAGGGACTTTCAATCAGTTGGAGCTAGATTCTAGAGCAGATGATTCTACATGGGACTCGATATGGTTGGGGTTCATGCATGCTCACATAATTATATCATGATCTTCATTAGGTAGTCTATCTTGGAGCTACCAGTCTATTTATAGGGTGGCATTGTTATACAATTGGGCATGGGCATACATAGTAGTGACATGTTCAGTAGTAGACAAATATTGACCGATTGATAGACCATACATATATGGATAGACCAGTCCAATTTTCTAGCTTAAGTTGGGAAAATGGGAGTATTGGAGATGAGTGCTAGATGATCTAGACTCTATGACATGGTGGCCATACTTAGACTATGAGTAGTGCGTAGAGGACCATCTAGAGATGCCTTTCATTTGCATAGCTAGATTCTTGATTGGGTAGACATAGTTCATCATTGAGAGATTCTTGTTGATGAGGTTACTCTGTCAATATGATAGAGTGTAGGGGATGCCCTAGGGAGTGGCTACATATGCACATAGGTAGTACGATACCTCATAGTGGGGACCCACCCTATCATATGATGCAACTTGTGATGAGTATAAATTATTACAATTATTGATGTGGGAATATCACCTCGACATTATAGAGGGATACATGATAGATGAGTACACACATTAATTTTACATACATCTATTTCCAAGGATATTGAGCCCTGATGAGGTAGTGCCATCCTTAGAGGATGATGATGAGAGGGCACCCAAACTAAGGAGAGGTAGGGATGGCTGAGATGAGGAGGAAGGAGATGGTGGAGATGGGGGAGATAGAGGGGGTGGAGGGGATGATGGTGGAGATGGAGGAGATAGAGATGGAGGTGGTGGAGGATATGGTCACCTAGTGTTAGATCTCCTAGTGCATCAAAAGAGGCCATCTTTGGTGGCTACATCATAATAGCATGTACAAATTAGATTACCTTCACAACAACAACAAGCTTAGATAGTCGCATTATAGGCATGGGTATAGGAATAATAGGGGAAGTTAGTGTAGTTTTAGACATAGATGGCCTAGACACAAGGACAACTTACACAGGCCTAGGGATAGATTGCCATATTGACAACTAAGAGGGATGCTATGAGACAATAACATGAGTAGGCACATGGAATAGTGGAAAAATTTTAGAGATTAGCTACAGACACCACCACTATTGAATATCTTAGAGAGGTTCCGGATTCATCCAAGGTGTTCGAGTATTATAGGATGAGATATCATGAGGTCATTCCTCTAGAGTAGTGGGTGAGCTATACATAGTCCAGGTTGAGTAGGAGCAAGTCTCAGACCACTAGTAGGGGTGTTACACAACCACTTCCAAGAGACCCTAGTGCAGGTCCATCTGGTGGGGGATCCACAAGTCTAGTGATGTCGACACCATCTTGGGGGAGCATGACATAGCTATGATATGTGATACTTGATGTATTTTTGTTTTATATACACTAATTTAGTTAACATTGATGACTCACTACCTTATTTTTTGATGATGTACCTCTCGATATTTGAATATCATTGTATAATTGACATTATGTTTTTGAGATTTATATGATATGCGGTGAATTATTGATCTATATGTATTGATATGATTCTATGATGGATGCCTATGATGTATGAATTTAATTTCTATTATATATGTCATGTGATGCTTATATATGCCTATGTAATGATTTAATATAATGATGTTATGGTTATATGTGTATGGATGTAATGGTAAAATGATAATGCATGAATGACTATTCAATATGATTTATGAATGATGTTTTTTATGATATACAATATGATGATACATGGATGATGATTCAAGATGTGTTATGGATGATGTGTATATGATACGAAATGTGATACACTTTATGTTTTTTTGTTATTTTCTAATGCACATATATGGTATATGATGATGCAAATATATGATCGAATGTATGGATGAATGTATGATATGATAATGCGAATATATGCATGATCTAATAATAATTATGCACCTATATGAATGTTTTTTTTTTTCTAATGCAAATATATGATGTAATGCACAAATGAAAGTATGATATGATAATGAAAATATATGATTGAATGTATAGGTGAATGAATGATAATAATTTCTAATTTATCCTAGGCAAATGAATATGCAATACATGAGAATGATAATTCTTTTGTTAATGTCAAGTATATTAAATCCATTAATGATAGAAATAACAACATTTTGAAATCCTTGCCAGCTTGAAACAATCTATTTTGTAGATGCAAAACTAATATGTGTGCCATCAAAAAATGGCCCTTTATCATTTTCATGGCCTTTTAGGTCTTGTTTCATGGTGTTTGATCTATTTTTCTCTAATTTTATGATGTAACATGGCTTGAACATGCATATTTAGATACTAAAATTAAAATAATGACATGTTGTGAGGGTGTTGTGAAATGTTGTGAAAATTTTCTACATTCTTCTAGACTCTATTAACTACAATTCACCTAAAAAAGACCTTTGTACACATCATTAAGTCCTATTTTCAAGTGTTGTAAAGTCTTGTAAGAAGATTTCACACTTTTCTAGGCACAACTTCACTATTTATCACTTTCTCATGACTTATTTGACCCCTGTATTCCCTCATATGTTTTAATTAAGTGTATTTTTAAATGTAAGCCCAATAAACAACATTAAATGCTAGTTAATTCTCCAGACCCATTTTCAGGTCCTAGGTGGGACCCACTCACCATGGGTGGCTAATGAGTCCCCCTTCGCTCCAAATTTAAAAATATTTTAAATTTCCTTTTCAGTTTTTTATTCAAAAACACTTGATGTTGCCTTGTGATGAGGTATGAATAGGTTAATAAAGCACAATATTATATAAATAAGTGATTTTCATCTCATTTTACATCTCCTATAATATCCTCCAACATTCACATATCAAAATCAAGCATTCTCAAGCATTATTCAAGCAATTTGGAGCATCCATTGACATTATTTCATATCTGCATTATCAAGGGATTGGTAAGTTGATAGCATTTGCATGTTGTTAGTTTATCATTCTCCTATATTTCATTATTTCATTAAGGTTTTGATTACCAAAAGTGAGGATTGACCAAGGAAAACACTTTTTTATAACCCTCAACCATTTTTCCCCTCTTGCATGTGTGTTTGTAGACTTTTGTGTGTAGATTTAGCAAGCTTTTTGGTGTTGAAAAGTGGAGAACAAATCAACTAGGTGCTTAAAGTCAACTCATTCATCTTTCAAGCTTGTTGAAGGTTTTCTATCTATTTCTTGTAGAATTGAATTCAACAACTCGACAAGTAGATATTTCCAAATTTGGTGTTGGAGAGTTGTCTCCTAAGATCCTGACAGTCAAAAACTAGTTTTTCACACTTTTTCACTAGGAGGAGGACTAATTCACCACCCTGGGTGAATGGGTCCCACTATGAAATTTCAATAATTCCAATTAGCATTCAAAAAATTCTAGATTTATCAAAAATTTCCCAGGTGCACTCTATTTCATCCTATTTCTTTTTGTTTTGCATTATTTCTTCATTTAGCTCATTGTTTGCATATCATAGTGTGTTCTCAAACATAGCGTAAATCTTAGTTTTTCGTTCATATTCATTCATTCAAAATCATTCATTTTCATTTAGTTTACTTCATTTAGCTTAGACAACATTATACATAACATAATTTTAATGAACCCATAGCATTTTTGGGCCTTATCTCTCTCCTTTTAGGTGAAAAACCCTAGAAGAGCTAGAGAAGTCTATAGGAAACCCCAAAAACCTATGATTCATTTTGGTGAACCTACATTTTGGACACTTTGCATTTCTAATTTCATTTGCATATTACATCCTAGATTACATTTGCATCATTATTAAATTAAGACATTGTTTTGTTTTTACATTCTAGGCCTTTTCATCTTACATTAGTGAAAGGTTTGTTTAGGTTTCATTTTTTCATTACATATCATTGAAAAAACTAAAAAAATTCATTTTTCATCCTTGGTTACATTCTTTAGAGCATTAAAATCATCTTAAAATTGCTAAAAAACACAAAAAAATTGTATAGGAGGACTCATTTGCCACCCTGGGCGAATTCGTCCCTCTACACTTTTTAAATAACATTTCTAGCATCTTTCTAGCATTTTTTTGCATGGTAGTTTCTTATTCCTACATTCTATTTTAATTTCCAAATATCTATTTTTACTCATTTATTGCACCTTAGTTTACTTGCATCATGGAATTTTCTTTCAATAAGTTTTGGATTTCATTAAAATCATTGGTAGACATGTCCAATTGTGCCTTTGGCTATGACCCTAATGACACTGAACTTCCTCTTGCTACTTTAGCTCCTCATGATTCTCCTCCTCATGATGTATACATCATTGGAGAAGATTATGTTAGAATGAAAAATTTATACAATGACTCCCTTGAGAACTTAGAAGCCAATGCAACCTTTTATCCCTCCATGAAATCACAAGATCTTCTTATTGTTGCACCTCCTAATCACTTTTCATATTTACATCCTAAAATCAATGATGGACCTAAATTTCCTCCCTCATGTGCACCTTGTTCCTTTAAAAAGACACACTCACAACCATATCACAATCACAAAGTAAAAAACACTCCTATCAAACTTGAAGAAATATATGTTAAGGGCTTTACTATTTTAAGTAAACAAGGTTGTGACACAAAACATGAACATATCATTCATCAAATTCTTGAACAAAACTCAACATAAGAAAACACAATAGGACTAGGATATTAAGATCTTTCCCATATTGATAAACATCCTTTTCAACCTAGAAGACCTCAAGATGCTACTACAATGATATTGAATGCTCCTCCTTACTTGAACATTCTCCTTCCACATGAGAAACCATTATCCCCTTCTAATGATAAGGATGTTAGGATCCCCATGGGTCCTCCTCCTCCTTTTATTCATGAACAAGGAGAATCTAGCAAGTGAGAATAACCTTACAAATTGAAGAAGCTAAAGTTTCCTACACATCCTCCACCTAAATGTGAAAGGAGACTTCAACTTCTTTAAAACAAAGGTCTTATACTCTTAACACCTTCAAATAGGTTGGTCATTCACCCTAATGATTCCCACATACCATATTGCAAATATCATCGTATTCTTGGACATCAAACGAAAGAATGTTAGACTTTGAACAAGATGCAAGACAAGTATTACCTCACTGATACTGACTTCTTTCCTATCATCCCTTAAAACACCATTTCCTTATCATGACATATTTTCAAGATGTTTCATTCTCACTATTGCATGATCCTCTCCATTATCACCCTTGGCTCATGCTTTTTCTACTCTTGTGCATACAAGTAGTTGTTAGCCTTTGTCCTTGTAATGCACTTGTCTTTGTCTCTTAACTATGTTATTCATTTTCCACTTAAGCATTTAATCTTGAGAAACCCATAACTTAGTTAATGGTCAACTTACATTTGCATTACTTGTTCCTTTTTGTCTTTCTTTTGTGTGTCGTGTTCCCTTTATCATATGTTTGATAACACTTGTTCCATTTGTATCTCTATTCTTCTATTTGTCATGCATCTTCACTTTTTTTTTTTTTGTGTTTTCCTTTTGGGGATGACACAAAGTGTAGAGAGGCCTATGTCTCTTCCATGTTGACCCAAAATTTCCTTGTCATTTTTCTTTTTTTCCTCCTTTTGGGGATGACTAAAAATGTAGAGACACCCTATGTTTCTTCCATGTTGACCCAAAAGGTTCTTGTATTTTTATCTTTTTGTTTTGTGTTTTATGTTTGGGGATGACAAAGAGCATAGAGATGCCCTATATCTCTTCCATGTTGACCCAAATGGTCCTTGTATCTTTCTCTTTTTTATTTTGTGTCCTCCTTTTGGGGATGATGCAAACTGTAGAGACACCCTATATCTCTTCCATGTTGACCTAAAAGGTCCTTGTTTTTTTTCTCTTTTTGTTTTATGTTCTCATTTTTGGGATGACACAAAGCATAGAGATTCCCTATGTCTCTTCCATGTTGACCCAATCAATATTTTTTTTTTTACTTTGTATTTTCTTGTATTTTTCCTTTTCTGGATGACACAAGGAATTAAGACTAGAATGTATCTTCATATTGACCCAAAATATTTTTCATTTTCTTATGTTTTCTTTCTTTTCACTAGTGTTTTCCTTTTGGGGACAAGTATGTGGAGGATCATGATTGGCCAAAAAGTGGTGATATGATGGGTATGTGTAGGGTATGTGGTTGATGACTTTTTTTACCCAAAATTGATGAAACAAAAAGAGTTTTTGAAGGAGATTCTTAGCTTTCCACTAATATAAATTATGCTTGACCTTGAATTTAATAAATTATTATTATTCATTTTCTATTTGAATTATGACTAAAGTATCGATTGATAGGCTGATTGAAAAACATCTATAGCTTTCAAATGGAATCACATTTTTTGAATTCAAAACGTGTGTCAAATTCTATTCATATACTATAGGATTAAAAAAAATGAATTTAATAAAGTTTTGACCAAGTTAAGGTGGTCAAACATATGAGTTTTTATATTTTTTAAAATTTATAAGAAAAATTCATAATTACTTATTTACTTGAAAAAAATTACAAAAAAATATGCATCACATTGGGACATGAATCCTCTACTTATATGTAAAATATTATTAAAAAATATTATCATTTTATTGTGGTTAGGGTGATTAGACAGACACTACTTTTATTTTTCCCTGAAATTTAAATACTACTACATTGAAATTTCAAATTTTCACCAAATAGATTTTAAAAAATAAACCTAGTAGTTTAGAAACTACATTCAATTTGCTACAGATTCTATTCTTACATATTTTTGAAATAATATAGATAACTTATTCAAATTTTTACGTCAACTTGCCTAACTCTTATTTTTTTGAAATTTTCACCACTTAAGAGCCTATTTTCTCCATGATGATCCTTCACATACCCAGATGACGCAAGGTGTTGAGATCACAATGTCTCTTCCATGTTGACCCAAAACAGATCTTTGTTTTCCTTTTTTCTTCGCTCTCTTTGTGTCATTCTTCTAGTTCTATGTGCTTTGGGGAATGATGAAAGTTTTGAGCTCTTTTAGAAAAAAATTGTAGCAACAAACATACTAACCCCAAATCTATAGATACCTTATGTGTTTTGTGTGCTTTCTCTTTGGGGGCAACTCCCTTTCTTTTTTTTTTCATTTTCCTTGACATGACACAACCTAACTTCGAAACATATAACTTGGCATAAAGCTTTCCAAGCTAGCTCTCATGTCTTGTTTTCCTTTTGCATTCTCTTTCCTTTTCTACTTTAAAGTAATTGCTCAAAAAATGATGTGTAGAAATTCCTTTAAAGTGGGGGCCATACATTACCATAATTCATTTGCATTCATGCTTCTTAATGCAGTCTTGTCATTTATATGATGCATTTGTCACTTTGTGGATGACATTGAGTGTGATGTCCTTCATAAGTGTGATCTATCTTAGCATATTACATTCCTCTTGGTGGTTTTATGTGACACACTACATCCCCTAAGTGACTGACCTTGGAGAAATTACTATTCTTCAATTGGTGGACATACTATTCTTCAATTGGTCCTCTCTTGGAGAAATTATGCAAAATTTTCCCTAAGTGACTAACCTTGGATGAACTTAACAAGACTCCTTTGAACATATTTTGCATTACATTTTTACATTTTACATTTTTGCATTTTTACATTTTGCATTTTTTCCACCTTGCATAACACAAATTACATGATTGTGGTACCCCCTACTTTTGTTCTTGAACATTCCTTTTGCTTTTTGGCACCTTGTTAAAGTTACTAGGAGGTATAACTTTAATATGGTTGAGTGGGAATCCCACCTAGTGGCATGACTTTTCCCCATTGCCGCCTTTGTGTTTGTGAGTGCATACCAACTAGTGTATGTTTCTTACCTTTTTTGGGGATTTCTCACCCCATGGACAGTCAAAAGTTTCATGGCCCCAGAGTGAGTACATTTGGGCCTTCTCACCTAGTGGACTATCATGTGTTTGGTCACCCTAGAGTGAGTACACATTCTCTTTTAGCCTAGATCTAATCTACAACTAGTTAGATTGATGATCGAAGCTTCATTTGATTCTCAACACTTGTGTGTTCCTTTTTTCTTATGCTTAGTTTTCCATAGGATCTTCATCCTAGGGGCTTTATCATCAGTCTCAATACATGTCATTCCATCTTGCTAACATAAGTGCATTTGAACCTTCCTCTTGATGGTTATGGCTACTTTAGTGTGAGTTTGAAGCAAGTTCATCCTCTCACTAAATTGGGGGCTAAATATTTTGTATAAAAATGGCCCTTGTCATTTTCATGGCCTTTTAGGTCTTGTTTCATGGTTTTTGATCTATTTTACTCTAATTTTATGATGTAACATGGCTTGAACATGCATATTTAGGTACTAAAATTTAAATAATGATGTCTTGTGATGGTGTTGTGAAATGTTGTGAAACATTTCTACATTCTTCTAGACTCTATTCATTACAATTCACCTAAAAATTACCTTTTTACACATCATCAAGTCCTATTTTGAAGTGTTGTAAAGTCTTGTAACAAGATTTCACACTTTTCTAGGCACAACTTCACTATTTATCCCTTTCTCATGACTTATTTGACCCCTTTATGCCCTCATATGTTTTAATTAAGTGTATTTTTCAATGTAAGCCCAATAAAAAACATTAAATGCAAGATAATTCCTAACACCCATTTTTAGGTCCTAGGTGGGACCCATTCACCATGTGTGGTGAATGAGTCCCCCTCAGCTCCAAATTCAAAATATTTTAAATTTCCTTTTGGGTTTTTATTCAAAAACACTTGTTGTCACCCTATGATGAGGTATGACAAAATTACAAGGCACAAGATTGTATAAATAAGTGATTTTCACCTCATTTTACATCTCCTACAATATCCTCCAACATTCACATATCATAATCAAGCAATCTCAAGCATTAAAGCATCTTACAACATTTCATCAAGCATTATTCAAGCACTTTGGAGCATCCACTGACATAATTTCAGATTTTCATTATCAAGGGATTGGTAAGTTGATAGCATTTACATGTTGTTGGTTTATCATTCTCTAGCATTCCATTATTTCATTAAGGGTTTGATTACCAAAAGTGTGGTTTGACCAAGGAAAATCCCTATTTGCTAACCCTTAACCATTTTCCCCCTCTTGCATGTGTGTTTGCAGAAATTTTTGTGTGATTTAACAAGCTTTTTGGCATTACAAATTTGAGAACAAGTCAACTAGATGATTCAAGTCAACTCATTCATGTTTCAAGCTTGGTGAAGTTTTTTTGTCTGTTTCCTATAGAATTGACTTTGGCAATCCAAAAAGTAAATATTTCTAGATTTGGTGATGGAGAGTTGTCTCCTATTTTCTTAGAATTTTGGGAGAGGATTAATTTGGCACTAGTGGTGAATGAATCCCACCTTAGGACTGAAATTTTGAATTTGTCAAATTCTAGATCACGACAATCAAAAACCATTTTCTAACACTTTTTCACCAGGAGGAGAACTAATTCGCCACCTTGGGAAAATGAGTCCCACTATGAAATTTTAGTAATTCCAATCAACATTCACAACATTCTAGATTTATCAAACATTGGCCAAGTTCACTATGTTTCATCCTATTTCTTTATGTTCTACATTATTCCTTCATTTAGCTAATTGTTTGCATATTGTGGTGTGTTTTCAAACATAGCATAAATCTTAGTTTTCCATTCATATTCATTCATTCAAATAATTGATTCATATTTATTTTACTTCATTTAGCTTAGACAACATAATACATAACTTAATTTTAATGAACCCTTAGCATTTTTGGGCCCTATCTCTCTCCTTTTAGGTGAAAACTTGTAGAAGATCTAGAGAAGCCTATAGGAAACCCCAAAAACCTACAATTCAATATGAATTAAATATAATTTAGCCATATAAATATACATATGAAAAAAAATTCATCTTAATAGTCCATTTATCATGCTTTTATTATCATTGGGCCTTTAAAATGTTGAAAGTGAGTACAAGCATCAATGGTATAATTTAGACCATGATGCCCTGAGTACTTCTTTCATGATTTTTGATATTGCAAGTTAACACAAGCTTCTAGGTATAATTAAACCAAGATGAACCGAGCATTTATTTCATAAAACAAACAAGATTTAATCATTTTCCTATGTGAATCTGAAATGTCATCAGTGATACCTTATAGAGCATGTCTCGCGACAATTCATGTAGTAATAATGATCAACTCATAGATAGTAATAAAAAAAAAATCATACTCCTTCCTTTCTTTGGTAGTTCAATACATCATCAATTTTCTCTAAAGTTATGATAACAAAAATAAAAGTACAATATTTTGAAGATTCATGCTAAAGTGATAAAATCATGATTCAAAAGAATATCATCCATTTATTATTGATTTGATTGATTGTTTTTATCCATTTGACATAGATGATTTGATTTGTTGATGATTATTGATTGTTCAATGTTGAGTTTCCCTATGATCATTGTGTTTGCTACATTGTCATACTGTTGTTTTCTTGTTTAATTAAGCTCAAAGTTTATTGCCCCCTGCGAGTTTAGGATTTTTCCCCCAAGCCAAGGTGAGACACAACCACAATGCTAGGATATGTACATGAGGTTCTTAATGATAGAAAGAATGATGGAAAAAGTGAACAGGAAAGATATGCATCAAATAGATGAAAGAGCTAATCTATCACAAATAGCGCCTGTTGCTAGGTTTTCACTATTCTTTTTTACTACACTTTTTTATATTTTACAATTTTTTTTCTTTTTTGACTTTTTACTTTTCTTTTTGTTTTTCTTTTTTTCTATTTTTTCATATTTTGATTTTTTTGTTGTCACCAAAATTCCTTTTTTCTAGTTTTTCATGAAGGTGACCATTTTTTAGAACATTTTTTGATTTTTTTTGTATTTTCTTAGCAATTTACCCATGCACTAGATGATTTAGGTGTGGAACTTCTTAAGATGAAGACTGTTGATAGGTTCATCAAACAAACATCCTTCTAGTGTAGACAACTGATAAGCTCTAGATCTATAGATTGTCATGATGATGAAGGGACCTAGCCAATTGGGTTCAAACTTCCCCTTCTTCTCACAATCTTGTTGATTTTGTGGATTCTCTTTTAAGACCAAATCACCAACTTGAAATTCTCTATGTTTCACTATGTGATTATAGCTTCTAGAAATACTTTGTCGATATGCTTTCAAGTGATCCATAACTTGCTAATGTCACTCATCCAATAGTTCTAGCTCCTGAAGTCTAGACACTTGATAATCCTCATCTAAAATGATTCCCTTTAGTGACACACTAAGTGAAGGTAGCTCAAACTCAATAGGTATAATGGCCTCTGGTCCATATACCAAGGAATATGGTGTAACTCCTGTAGGTGTTTTGATGTTGGTTCGATCTACCCACAAAGCATGATTTAGTTGAACTTGTGAATCACATCTAGCATCGTTGACCATTTTCTTTAAGATTTTCAAAATTGTTTTATTTGAGGCCTCTACTTGTCCATTTCCTTAGGGGTAGTATGGTGTTGAAAAGTGATGATGGATATGAAACCTTTCACACAATTCTTGGACTTCCTGATTATTAAAAACTCTACCATTATCAGTGATAATGGACTAAGGAACACCATACCAATAGATAACGTAATTTTGGATAATGGATGGAATTTCTTTTCCTATTATTTTTGTTAGGGGAACAACTTCAATCCACTTTGTAAAGTACTTCATTGTTGTGATGATAAATTTGTGTCCATTGGATGAAGAAAAATGAATCTTACTTACAAGATCCAATCCCCATTGATAGAAAGGCCATGTTGATGTGAATGGTTGCAACTCCTATACTGGTACATGTATGAGGTTGTTATGGATTTGAAAATTTTGGCATTTCTTGACAAACTGAATAGAATCCTTCTCCATATTTAGCCAGTAATACCCCAAACAAAGCAATTTCTTTGCTAAAGATAGTCCACTTGAATGAGTTCCAAAAATTCCTTCATGAACCTCACATAAGGCTATCTCAAATTCATTGCATTTTAGACACTAAAGGAGAGTACCATCAAGACCTCAATGGTAAAGTATGTCAGCAATCAAGGTATGTTGTGTGGCTTCGTGGATGAAGTTTCATTTTTGGTTTCAAGAAAGATTGAGAGGAAGAATATTGTCTCTTAGGTAAGTATAGATCTTCCCATAAATTAAGGTTTCAACATCAACTAGGTGGCATATGATTTGGGATTCAAGATTATTGTAGGTAGGATTAGACACTTCTTCCACCATTAACTCATAACATTTTTGCTTTTCTAGTATCTGCAAGAGAAAAGAAATTATCGCCATTGCATCAACAACTTTATTTTATGCCCTTGGAATTTGTTCAAATTTGATTTCAACAAAGTAATTTTTTAAATCATCCACCATTCTCTTATATGGTAACAAATTCTCATCCTTTTTTTGATAATCATCATTCACTTGATTAATCACTAGTTGTGAATCTCCATAGACTTGCAACTTTGTGATCTTCCATTCAAATACTAGTTTGAGGCCAATTATTAATGCCTCATACTCAGCTACATTATTTGTGCAAGGAAACATGAGTCTATAATATTTCAGGATAGTATTTCCTTGAGGTGTGACAAACAGGATTCTAGGACTTGACTCATGTTGTGTGTGAGACCCATCAAAATATAGCATCCATTATTGTCTTTTTATGCTAAGGACATTTACATTAGGAAACTCAATGTTCATTGGATGATCATCTTGTAGTGGTGATTTAGCTAACTAACTGGCTATCACTTGACCCTTGATGGCTCTTTGATCTACATATTGGATATCAAACTCACTCAAGATCATTACCAATTTGGCTAGTCTTCCCATTAGGGTAGAATTATTGAGTAAATACTTTAGTGGATCAATATTTTCTGAGTTTGACTATGTGAGTTAACATGTAGTGGCATAGTTGTTGAGTAGAAAATACAACCACCAAACAATATTTTCTGATGAAGGTGTAGTTGATTTCATATCCATTTAAACTTTTGTTAATTTAATAGATAGCCTATACTTTTCCCATAGGATCTTCCTATTCTAGTAGAGAACCCAAAGAAATTTTAGTTTTTTTATGTAAAGTAATAATGGCCTTCCTTCTATACATGACAACAATATGGGTGGAGGCATCATATATTTCTTTAGTTGGTTGAAAATAGTGTCACATTTTTCATACCATTTGAAATAGGCATTCTTATGTAGCAAGTGATTGAATGGATGACTTTTTTCTACTAATTGAGAAATGAACCTTCAGATTGATTGAAGCCTTCATGTAGAGACCATAGCTAACATATATTATTTGGTGGCAGTCTCTCCATTATGACCTTGACCTTGGTCGGATTCACTTTGATACCTTTCTTTGAGACTATGTAACCTAGAAGTTTTGCTAATGTAAAACCAAACACACATTTTTTAGGATTTAATCTAACATTGAATTTCTTTAATCTACTGATGATTTTGTCTAAGATTTCATGATTTCCCTCTTTGGTATATTATTTTTTGAGTAGATCATCCACATAATCCTCCATAAAGGTATGCATCATGTCATGGAAGATGGTGGTCATTACTCACTGATATGTGGACATTGCGTTCTTCAAACCCAAAGGCATGATGTTCTAACAAAATGTTCCTCATGAACATTTGAATGATATTTTCTCTTGATCCTTTGGTGCCATTTTTTATTTGATTGTAACTTGAAAAGACATTCATTAGTGATAGCATGGTGTGTCCTATAGTCAAGTCTAGAATAATGTCAATATTTGGCAAAAGAAAATTTTCCTTTGGACATGCCTTGTTGAGATCTCTGAAGTTTGTACATATCTTGATGATATTTTCCAACTTAGAAACTAAAACGATGTTTGAAATCCACTCAAAATAATAAATATACCAAATGAATCCCACATCTAACAATTTCTTTAGTTCATCTTTCACCAACAAGGCAATATTTGGATACATTTTCCTTAGTTTTTCCTTCATAGGTTTCACTCCAAGTGGTAGAGATAGATGATGCATTAGGAGATTTGGGTCTAAGCCTAGCATATCAGAGTAATACCATGCAAAGTTTATTTGTTGTTCCTCAAAGAACTTGGTGAACTCAGGCTTTTCCTATTCAGTCATGGATTCGGCTAGATGTAGATTCTTTGCTTTTTCTACTAAGCCAATATTGATAGATTGTGTAGGCTCCACCAACACTGATGATATCTCATGATAGTGTTTAGGAAGAGTGTAAAATCCCCCATCCTTCAGTGCCTTGGAGAGGTTTTCACCATTAGATGCACTATTTATTTTTACTTTATCTAGATCTAATATAGCCATTAAATGGATTTCACCATTAGATCTATTTTTCATATTTTCAATTTTACAGCTGGGAGATTTGACACCCTCTTCACTAAAAGTTTTTTTATGATATTTATGAATAGAACTCATGTTAGTGTTGTTGGAACAAAGAAAGTTAAAAATGGAATCACCATCTACAAAGATAGAAACATTGATAGGTTTGGTTGGTTCCCAGTTGATAAGTTCAGGGTGTATTAAGGGTAAAAGGTCATAAGATTAGCTAAGGTCAATGACAGTGAGGGTTCTGATAGCAATGTTGTCAAATTTTTTAATAGCGATTTTGAGGTCTATGATATTAATCTCCTCAAAACACAAGTCTAGTCCCTGAGCTTTGTCCCTCCTCACATGTGGGTGTATACCTTTGTATCACATCAATTTGTTTGTCATGACAAGATTCTTCAGAAAATGAATCTCATTCATACTCATTGGAGTCTATCTCATAAATAGCTTGTAGTTGTAGGATTCACTCAGAAGTTTTCTCTTTTGTTTCCTCCTCTTTGGTTTCTTCCTTATATCCCAATCTAGTCTTGTCCTTTGCATGGAGTGTAAGATGTTGAATATTTTCTACAATGCCCTCTTTTCTTTTGTTGATAGGTTTGTGTCCCTCATACCCTACCTTCTCTAGGATTGTTTCTTCTTTACCATATTGATTTGTTTGTATGTTAGAGGTTTCCAATGTAGATGCTTCCTCATATTTGTAGAGCCAATAGAGAATGGCCTTATCTTTTGAATTATCAACTAAATTTCCTACCTTCACAAATCTTCCCTCAAAGACTATGATAGTTGTGATGATTTTTGTGTTGATGTAGATGGATTTCCATAATTTCTTGGTGAAGGAAGTAATTGTGAAACACATAAAGATTGCTTAATGGAATACTCTCCCATTCCTTTGTCCTTTAACAATATCTTTTCTTTGAACTACTTTGATAAAGATTTTAGTTGAATTTCATTGTCTGATGGATTAGAATCAACAACACCTTTATCTTTTGAATGGTCCTTTTTCTCAACCCACTTTGAAAAAAAAAATATTTTCCTTTTATTGTTTGATGAGCTAAGAGTGTTAGCTTCCCTGTTATGAGGCACAAAAGTATCTTGAGCTACCTTAAGCATGTTAAATTTTTGGGGATTTTTGGAATCAGTTAAGATGGTTATTTCTTGTCCTTTGATAGGAAACTTCAAGCATTAGTGATACATGGAACACACTGCTTGCATCTCATGAATCCAAGGACACCCCAAGAGTATACTATATGTCAGATCCTTTTCTAACATTTGGAAGACTATGTCTTTCACAATTGGTCCCACTTGGATAGGTAGCACAATAAATCCTTTGGAATATCTCTCTTCATCATCATATGCTTTCATTATGATCTTCGTTCTGGAATCAATAACATTCTCTAAATATCCTAGTGCATGCATAAGTTTCAAAGTACATATATTCAAATCAGCTCCACCATCTATTGGAACACATTTGAATTAGTGTTTTTGCATGAGAACCTCAATGTGGAGGGCAGCATTATGTGGATGGTTAAGTGATACATTATCATGTTCAAAATATGATAAGCAGTGAGGTGTAGTCAAGTGTCCCACCATAGCTTAGAATTGGAAAAATTCCAAGTTATTAGGTACCATGGTAGCTATGAGAGCTTGTTCTAGAATCTCCTTGTGTTTTGGTGAGATTTTCAAGAGCTCCAATATTGATATTTGTGTTGGTATTCTTTTCAATTGATTAACAATGTTGTATTGGGTTTTGAGGTAGATGTTTTTTTTAGGTGCATCTCCTTTCATATTACCTTTGCTTGCCCCCTTGTGGTTGCATTGACTAGTTGATACTCTTGCTTCTCTTTGATTTTGATAACATTAATATAATTTCCATTTACAATAGTGTTTGTGAACAGATTTAGCTGTATGATATCATAGATTTGATTTGATTTGTTGTTGGTGTTATTTTCATGAAATTGATTTTCAAATGTAGCAACATCTTTGGTATGATGATCAATTGCAACAAGGTCATTTATTTGATTTTCAATAGTAGCAAATCCATTTACTTGATTTTTAGTAGCAACAATGTTATGTTCATGATTGATTGCAACATTATTAGTTTGATCCTCAACCATATAAATATGAAGAAACATGGTGTCATAAATGTAATTCACATTTTTTCCTTTACCATTTGTAGAAGATGATTCTCATTTTTCATAATTTGGTAGAGGATTCTTGAATGACCCATGATCATTGTTCCTCTATGGTACTTCTATAATTATTTTGTTGTTATCAATTAAGTCTTGTATTGAGTGTTTCAATTGCCAACAGTCCTTTGTTTTATGGCCTTTTTTTTATGATAGTCACAATAATGTGCATCATTCCACCAAAATGGTTTAACTTGTGGATCCCAATTATGTGGTTCTTGTAACATGATAATCTTGGCTTCAATAATCCCCTTTAATGTTGATTCCAATGACTACCCCAAAGGTGTGAATTACCTTTGATTTGATGGTTTCTAAAATGGTAATGATTTAGATTCAATATTGCTCAATTGTTGTTTTGATTAGCATTTAGATTGTTGCTTTGGTTTTTTTTTTGATTGGTTTTGGTGGTAGCTACTATCAAATTGAATATTGGTTTTGTATTTTGTATTTCATCCATAGCATCATTGCTACCAACATTTCTATTTTTTTCCAAAACATTGGTTTATCATTGTTTTTGTAGTGATTAGAAGAGCTTGTATTATTTGATCCTTCATTGTAGATTTTTAGGACTCCTCTTTTGACCAAATCTGCTTCAATTTTAAGCCAATTTTCAATCATTTTCTTGAAAGTAGGTGGGCATTGCAATTCCAACCTATAACTCATTTCATCATTTAAATTGTCAATGAATAGTTCCATATTTTCCTTTTTAGGTATGGAACGAGGATATATTGCAAACAATCTCCTCCATCTTTGCAAAAATAAGAGAAATGTTTCACCCTTCTTTTGTTTTGTATTGCAAATTTCTTTCAATGTGATATCATGTTGTACACTATAGGAGTATTGAGTGATAAAATTGTTAACCAAATCTTCAAAGGATCTAATTCCTTGTGGTAATTTAGAGAACCACTCCATACATTGCCCACCCAAGCTTAATAGAAATAGCCTCATCAAATATGTCTCTTCATGGGAAAACTCTAAGCTCATGGCTCAAAATTCCCTTATATGATCAAGAGGATCTATTTTTCCATTGTATTTATCATATTTTGGGAATTCACATTGTTTAGGAAATGGAATCATGTTCACATTTTGGTTGAAAGGGTATGGAAAAATGTCCTACAACAAGTATCTTTTAGTGGTGCCTCTTTGCATATCTTGGATTTGTTGCAATTTTTTCATTTGATGTGTTAATGCAACCACTTGATATGTATTTTGTGGTTTAGTTTCAATTCTTTTGGGTGTTTCTTTTAGTTTATTAACATCAAATTCCTTTAGAACTTTAACACCTAGATCATATAGCATTAAAAGGTATTGTTCACCATCTTTCTCTAGATATTTCTCTATGAATTTATGGAACTTGTGATCTTGTTTCATAGTTTGTATATTTTCTTCAATTATTTCAACATTTTCATGTTGTTTGGATATTTTGAATGTAGTTTCTTCACCCTCAAACATGGTGTTTTGGATCTCTACTTCTTTTTCTTGAATTTTTTTCTTTTTCACCTTGTCAAAACTGGCATACAAGTCTTATAGTGTCCACTAAACTTTGATATGTGTTTGGATGAGTTCCAAGGTTATCAACTAAGTCAAATAGAATGAAAAATTATATTGATAAGACTAAGTTGATAAATCTAATTATACAACTTTGATTCTTGATGTAGGATGACTAATCCTAATAATGAAACTTAGCTTAATAATCAAAGGTGTGTTTGATGATAAGGCACTTTAAGATGTTTGATCTTGATTTAATTTGAGTAATTTCACTTGTATAGATTAGTTTCTACAAGTTTAAGACACTGGATTGACTAAGGAATTCTTTTGTTCAAATAAAAATCATAAATTATGATATTAATTTTATGATAAATAGTGAAAATAGCTCTTAGGTTTTGAATTTATTAGATGCACCAAAATAGATCCTTGATGCACTAGAAGATTGCACAAATGTGCTAAAATATGACTGGGATGTGCTAGATTGTTCCTTAGATGTGCTAGAAAATAAGATAAATGTGTTAAAAGATAGGGTAGATGTGTTAAAAGATTCCTTAGACGCACTACAAGATGACTTAGATACGTGATGAAATGTGTTGTAATATGCCATGCCAGGGATGCACTAGACTACCCCTAAGTTTGATTTCAAGTTATCTAATAGCTGTGAATGTGCTAAATAGATATGCAAATGTGCTAAATAATAGATTAAATGCACCAAAATAGGGATTGTATGTGCTAATCTAGAAGTGTTATGTGATTTTGACAATCTGTCTTGTTTATTTTGCTTTTAACCAATGAAATGGATGTTTTAAGGGTATAAACTTCTGACCAATAATTTTGTATCTAATTGTCTTGTTTGTAAATAATGGGAATCAAGTATTTTAATTGGATGATTTCTTTGAAAATGACCTCACACATAGCAACAAATTGAAGACATGTCTATGAATTAAACATTGAGTGTGTGTTCAAGAATCTAGCATGATTCCTTTGATTTCCACAAGTATAACATAATAGAAAACAAATCAAGCACTTTTCTAATGTCAAAAGGTAACTTAAAATACCATATCGTATATCTTAAAATTATCTTAGCTCACATAGTTGTGTCACCCCCAAGAAGGTGCCCATGTTTTTTCCTTTCTGAAGTCTTAACCAAAGTCGAATCCTCTACTTTTGGCTAGTGATCTTTGATAGTTATATGGTGAGTATCTTGGGGAAAAATTATTCCCTCCCCTTGCACTATGATATAGAAAGTGTTCAGAAACTGACTAAGTTGGACAAGAACTTAAAGTTCATAGAAGGGGCTTCTGTTTGGTGTAAAAAATGATAAAATCCCTCAAGAGACTTCCCAACCTTTAAAACAAAGGATTTGGGGATGGTTATCCCACACACTTTTGTTGAATTGTGGATTTCCCCAAATTCACTTTTGATTAGAGTGGGTTGGAAAATTTGGCTTTAGTTGTTCCCACTTAGGTTGTTCCTGTAGGGTGATTACTTTTTCCCACTCTAATAGACCTTCTAAAGGTGTTAATAAAGCATAAATAGTGAGTCTAGCATTTTGATCACCTAGTGAAGGGGAGAGCATAAGCCTATCACTTTCAATCACAGTAGACAAGGGATTCAGTTAATCTTTTAATTAAGCTAGATTCCTATCTTAATCAAAACAAAACAATTATATAATTCTAGCCCCTACAAACACCATTAGTAGTCTCAACAAATGTCTTTGACCAATGTAATAGTTTTAGATAGATTTCTTTGTCAAGCATATTTAAGTACCTATAGTATAGAAAATAGTGATCAGATCTTGGAATTTTAATTTTCTGTAAAATAAGCTAGATGCACTAAAAGATTAAGCATATGCACTAAAATATTCCATAGATGCACTAAAAGAACCTGTTGGAACTGTAAAATTGTGATGATTTTTTATGTTGTCCGTTCCCATGCATTTTCCAAATGAGTCCTACCATGAGCAAAATTTCCTCTTTTCATGATATTTTTACCCACATTTTTCCCTTATAGCCCCATAAAATCCATCTAAGACTGATTATTTCACATTGCAATTTGTATCAGCATGACAATATCAGGGTCTCCCTGATCCATTTTTCTGATAAACATTTGTGTTGCCTATTGGCAAGACGTTTCTCATGTCATGGTGATCAGAATTCATATATTGTTCCATTCAACAGGACTTTCACTTTGTTTTAGTGACTAAGGGGAACATTTCGGTGAGAGTTTTTCCTTCAATGAAACATCTTGGAAAACTCACTTAGTCTTGCTAACCGCCGATAGGAAAATACATATCGGGAGGAGTTTAAGTTGTATTGGTCAGACTAAGTGATATCAGAGTGAGGTCTTGGTGAGTGACCTTTGGTCTCACTGACATTACAAAAAAGGTTTCTATCAAAAGGCTTGTCGGTGAGAGATGTTTTCTTCAGAGTAAGTCATAGTGAATTCAAAGGGGTCTCACCAACCAACATAAAATGAACAGCTTGGTGAGACTAATGTGACTTCAGAGTATGGTCTTGGCGAGTACGGTGGGTCTCACCGATAGAAAAAAGTGTTTCCATCAGTGTGAGATTGATATTGTCTTAGGAAAGGTGAATGAAAGATATATCTTAGCGAGTGTGTACTTTTTTCTTAGCGACTCAAAATGGATGAAGAACTTTTAGTGAGATATAATATGCTCTATAAGAGGTCTCCCCGATATCATAAAGTTACAGCGAAGTGGATTGAAGCGAAGAGGAACATTTCGGTAAGAAAAATTCTTATGTCTCAACGACTGGGAAAAACATTAAGGGTGACTTTTGGTATAATGAAGTATTATCTATATGAGGTCTCCTCGATATCAGAATATCATGGTGAAACATAGGGAACTAGGAGACAATTGATGGTGATATAATTGCCTTCGGCATGACTATGATATGTCTCAGTGATTGTTCCAGTGTTGATTAATAAAATTCAAATGTTGCTAGCTGACATGAAATGAGCCTAAATTCAGCAGTAGGCCGACATGGTATCTCAAAGTGATGTTTTTCTGATGCTAGTGTATAAATATGCATTTTTTAATTGTAAAATTTGGATCAACTATTAGTTTTCAATATATAGTAGGTAGATGATGGATGTAGAAGAATAAACATTCTCAGATCAAAGACTATGATGCATGATTTCAAATGGAGGTATTTATGAAGGTCAATTGATGTTGCTGCACATTTATGGTGTTAATTGTATGTTGAATTTAATTGAAGTATTGCTAAGCTATCTCCAAGATTGATTCTTTCTATTTGTTTAAATTGATATAACAAGTTTATATTCAACTCATCAGTCCACATTTATTGTATCTGTGTGGTTGTTTGATTGGATCTTTCAAGAAAAGATTAAATCCTTTTATTTGATCATAGTAATCAGAGAGATTCATTTGGATTATTAAAGTAGAGCTTAGTAGTCACAGTCTTGCATGTTTATACAAGTTGTAAATAGAATATGTGCTGGATAATTTGAGTTTTCTCCAGAGAAGTGTTGCTCATCTTGATTTCATTTGACTCTACATACCCAACAAGATACTGATCTTTACACTTCATCATTTGGATTCATTCAGTTTCTTTACATTTGTTGATTAAACATAAAATTATAGGATTTAGATTAGAAGATTGCTATTGCTATTTATACCAAGTTTGAATTCATCTGTTCACTTCCATCTGCCATTATGGACAAATCATTGCAAGAAGGATAATCATAAGTCAAGTCTACTTCATTCATAAAGGTACACCCACCTAGGTTTAGCAACACCTGAAGAGTAGAAGGTTAAATTCTTTTGACCTTGTTTGTTACCCTGAAATGTATCAAGAGATTGGTGGCCTCTTAAGGCATCATGCCTGCATTTTTGAGAGCTAACAAAACTATTGCATGCACAATACAAATCAATATATGTGCTAAAAGAAATGTCAAATGCACTATAAGAAACCCCTTATGCACTAAAGCATCAAATGTATGTGCTAATGTATGTCTTAGATGTACTATAACAGTAATTGGATGCACTAGGAGATGTTTTAGATGTGCCAAAACAACTCACGGTCACGCTAAAAGTTCACATCAAAATCTATAAGCACACTTTCTAGAAAATATTAAAAATGGAGGTTTGGGCCCATAGTGAGTGCCAATTTATGTGTGACGTAAAATGTGTATAATCAGTAATAAAACACACTCAATGAAACATTATATGAGAGAAATCCAATGACAATTTAATCTAATTGAAACATAGATTCTCTAGAACCATCTCATTTCTCTCTATCTCCAAGGATTTATTAAATCACAATGGCTCTCATATTGTGTATCCACTATGATTGTTAAAATGACAACCTAGAGAATAAGATATTGTAAATGCAAGAATCTAGTCCTATATGATGATTGATAACTAATATGTTGATGATAATGATGCTAAATTTTGTGATGCTACAGATGAAAAAGATATGAAAATGGTGTAATTAAACTATTGCAAATTAAGATGCAGCTAGTAATAGATCCATGATTATGAACTAATATGATTGATAAATATGATTCTAAAATTCTATTTGCTAAATTCTCTAATGCTATTTCTGCAAAGTAAGATTGCTCAAAGTTGGGGATCCATTTCCTGTAGAAAGAGGTTGCTTTTATAGATTTTCAAAAGAATATTGTGATGTGGTAGCAAGGAATGGTTTAGATTTGATCTAGATAAATTGACAGTAGAGGATAAAGAAGTTGGAGAGTCTTGTGGAGAGGATAAAACATTCCTCCAAGTGACAAGGAAGAAAAGGTAGAGGAAGAAAGCCAAGTATCTTAAGATTGTTCCAAAAAAAATTGGAGATAAAGTATAATTGAATATATATGAAATTTTCAAATTTGTTGATACAAAAGTTGTAGACATGTGCCTAATTGAAAATTAGACTTATTCAATTTTAGAGAAATATAATTAAATAAAGAAAACAATTGAAATTTTTTTATTTAATAAAAGGATGATAATTAAATTAAATAAACTATGTGAACTTGTTTATTTAATTAAGATAGAAGAATGTGATAATTAAATAAAACAAACTATATTGAATTTGTTTAATTAATTAAAATGGAAGGTGATTAAAATTGGAGAATTGGAATGTGAACTATATAAATAAATATTACTATTTATTTAGAAGTAGATGAGTTAGAAGGTCAATTAATTAAATAAATTGTATTTAATTAATTAGATTATCTAGACCATTTTTAGGTGTATACAACTTCTTTAGGAAAGCAAAAGGTAATTCTTGTGTCATTTAATGTGGTTGACCATTTAAAGAAAGCTACAGTCAGCATGTCCATCATGGATGTGTTTCATATCCCAGGCCAAAAATATTTATTACAAAATACATTAGCTAAAATTTCATCTTCAAATGTTGTTAATGAAGAAAAGAGAAAAAATGTACTTGCTAACAACTCAAAGGTCAAAGGTGGGCATCAAAATCAAGAGGTGAAACCTCCACCATTTTATCTAACCCTTATTATAGGTGATAAGCTTGTCCATAATTGTATGATAGACTTAAGAGCTAGTAGCTCATTCATGCCTAAAAGCTTAGCGAACAAGTTAGGTTTGGTTTATGAACTTGTGTCAAATGGTGTCATAAAATTAGATGGATATATTGTTCAAACAATAATAATCGTTAAAAATTTTGCTCTCACATTACATGCTTTCCCCAACTTTTTGTTTCCCAAGATGTTCATGTGATTGAATTGCCTCCCCATTTTGCACTCTACCTTTCAAGAGACTTTACCACCAAACTAGGAGGTTTCCAATCACTTGATTGGTTTAACTTGTTCTTTAGAACCCTTTATCGAACCAAAGTAACTATTAGGTCTGAACAATTAGCAAAAGGCCATATTGATCCATATGTTCCTAACCTAGTAAATTCTAACTTGTGTGCCATAGATGGATTGGAGAATCAATTCATGACCTCAATTCCAAATGCACCCAATAAAGAGAGAATCTTGGATGAGTTGGCTACCCAAGATCATGAACTTGATCCTTTTACCCACACCGAGGGGGAAATGTTAGGAATCTACATAATCCATGAGCCTGATACAGTAGTCCCTAATGTGGTTAAAATTCAAGGTCAACCTTTAGATGGTGACGCAAAGTTCTTGAAGGATGAAGTGGTTGTTAATGAATGGAAAGAGCTACTCTTTAATGGTCAAGTTTCAAATCAAGATGAAGACCTTAAAGAAGATAAAACATCTATTCAAGAATGGATGAATTTACTTTTTGAGAATGAAGCTTTAGATCAAGAAGAAGAAAAGCTCAAAGAATATGGAGAAGTGGATCAAGAATGGATGGAAATGCAATTTGATGATCAAACCTTGGATAATGGGGAGGTATTTGAAGAAGAATTTCTCATTGAGGTAAGTAGAAATATTGAAAACTACATCGAAAGGGAAAATTTAAAAGATAAGAGAGTCCATTTTTGGAGGATTTTGAATTCCCTACTATAAATTATGAAGATGTGCTCATTATTAAACCATAGCTTCCAACTGATTGGTAAGAGGGATTACCCAATTTTGATATTGAAATTTAAAGGAGCATGACCATGTTGGGATCAATGTCTACTAGTGAACAAACATTCTATGAAAATTATTTTGACAAAATATTGTCCAAGGAAGCTAACTTTTAGCTTAATGAAGAACTGAATGACAACATGATAAAGGAATTATGCGAGACAAAATTCAAAGAATTTGTTGTTGGAGACTTTGTGATCAAATGGGATGAACACAAGACTAAACTAGGAAAGAATTCTAAATTTGATGTGATTTGGGATGGACCTTATGTAATAACAGAATGCAAAGAGTATAATTCATTTCAGCTCTTAAAATTAAGTGGGGAGGTGCTTCTGATCCCAGTTAGTGAGATCCATTTAAAACACTATTTATGAGGTTCTAAGCACTACCCCATGTACTATCATAGTGTAGTTGCTACTAATAAGTGCTTGATGCACTTTTTATTTTAGCAGTTTCTTTTCCATAAGTGCTTCTACACATTGTTTTTTGGCCACCAGGGCCTTGTAGGTTTGCTTTTGTTTGTGTTTGGTTTTTGTTTCTACTATTGTTTCGTGTGGCAAGTTTCAAAAATCTCAAATCTTTTAAGTTTTAAAAGGGAGGAATTAACTCCATGCCCAATGGATCTACATAAGGCAATTGGCTTGATGCTTAGTAGGCAAGCATCTAACAGAGAGTCGCCAAGAGTGTTATCAATTTTTCACCATAGCTCAAATTGACAGAGTTGGTTAATTCAAGTTCATTTTAAGGTGAAAAGCTTAAGTTATTTATGTTGTTGTTTAAACCATTGCATGTTTTTATTTTTGAGTTTAAAAGAAATTACAATGTGTTTTAGTTTTCCATTCATCATTTACAACATTAAATATTGCACAAAATGTAAAAGAAAGTTATTTTATTTTGTATTTAGTTATTCATTACACAAACTTTCATACATTTGTTGCAAAAATGAAGTACAAAATTGAACAAGAATTGCACAAAATGTTTTTTTGTATACATTGTAATGAAAAGAGAATAAAGTGTTCCACACAAGCTATGGGAGTAGTTGAAACAATGAATCATAAAGAGTACACTATGATAATAAAGATTAAAAAAGGAAAAGAGCACATAAGAGGGAACATAGCCATCATTTCCTGAATGTGTTTTTGAGTTTCCTTTAGTATAGTGCATTCCTCTTTTCTCCCATTCTCCAAGTGAACCTGCAAGTGATTGAAATGTTTGTGAAAGCTTGGGTTATGAATCCTCCTAGATGATCTATCAAAAGTAATGTACAATACTAATTATGATGCATTGAATCAATTGAGGAAAGACAAGAAGTGTGTGAGAGAATACCAAGGAGGAAATATCATAAGAAAATTTTGAACTTATTTTTTTTAATCTAACATTGTTTGTCTCTTGTGTAGGTATAGGAAAAGCCATGTTGTTGAATCTATTTTGAAGATTTATATCATGTGGTGTAAAATGGGCTCCCATGAGGGTTGAGCTTGGCATACTACCCCTTAACATTCTAGAGAGGGTTTGGGAAAGGAAACAATCCAATACTACTCAAATATGTATCTGAAGGAGTGCATCACAAGTGTCATAAGAACTCAAGAAATTGACAACTTAGGACAAAGAAGTCTAAAGTGCAATGAATTGAAGATCATAAATGATCAATTTCTCAAGTAGATCACCATAAGGAGTACATCATCATGGAATGTAATAGTGAATAGGCATACATAATGCCTTGTTTACAAATCAACAATAGAAACTGAAGCAATTTTAGAAGCTTTAGAACATCATCATCAAGTGTTCATATTTCAAAATCTTCTACACAAAGAATAGATCCATCCAATTAAGATAAGCTTCATTGTGTTTATGCACTTCAAGAAAAATAGATAGCAAGTGATTGCTAACATCACATGCAATGAAAAGAAAGATTACAAATTCCATTGGAACAACATGCCTTTCAAGTAATAGTACAAAGAGGATAGCTTGTTCCACTAAGAAAATTTCTAAGTTAAGTGAAATTTGCATTATGAGAGAAAGCAAGTGAAGCTACAATAGTATGTATTTGAACTTGAAAAATGAAATCATTGTTTCCTTTCAACATAGTGAGCCAATATCAAACAAGCTAGGGTTTTGAAGTGGAAACAAGTGGCATGGTGCCTAGTTTGAGCTTCTAAGAGGAAACCCACATGGGTTTATGATTGTGAACTTTCAAAATGTTGAAATAATGGGTAGTTTAGGCTCATACAAGGATACAAATAAACCTAACTAGACTCTCATGGTTGTGGCCCGAGAGAGTGTTTTCCTCACAAATGGTGATACCCACTTATGGTATTTTTTTCTAGATACAAGTACAAAGGGAAATAACAAGTAATTTTGATGCAATTAAACCCTAGTTAGCACTCTCATTTCCATGGCCTAACAAAGAGTTTTCCATTCAAAAATAGGAAAACCCATTTGGGGTTTTGTAATTAAAATGCAAATGCCAAAGAAATAACAATGTTTCAAGATTGTGCAAGCATTGGATCTCTCATAAAATGGAGATATTGAAGCTAATGTCCATGGCCATGACAGGTTTTACAAACCCATAAAATGGTGAGCAAGATACAAAAAGTTCTTTCATTCAATAAATAGAGCCATTGTACATCATGGGTCAAGCCCAAAAAGGAGTTATTTTGCAGAAATAAAGAAACATATATGGTGAGGTCATGGCCATACAATGGCCAAGCTCAAGAAAAAAAACATTCATTGTTCACTAGTTTTGTTAAGTGAGCTCAAAGTGAGAATTTTAAAAAGAGAAATGCATGATGTATAAAAGAAATGTAGCTTACCATGGCTGAGAATGAAGAAAACCAATCCAAGCCCATAACCACACCTTCTCAAAAAGCTTTTACAAATCCCCCTCATGGCAACCAAACAAAATATTGAAGCAACATAAACACAAAGAACATGAAATGCATAAAAAAAATAGTCATGGTTGTGGCCTATAGGCCCATTTTCTCTTTCGAATGAAGTCAAAAATATGTCAAAATGGTAGCAAAAGACTTACCATCGAATATAAAAGAAGATTCAACACAAAATCGACATGAGGTAGCTCAAAATATTGACCTTAAAGCTCAAAACCTAGTTCTCTATGGTGGCCAAGTGCAGAGCTCTCTTCTCCAAAGTTAGCCAAACAAAATGATGAGAAAATTTAGGGCTTCACCTTAGTTTTGATGTTAGGGTTTTTCCATGTGCCCCAATTTGAATGTGATTCTAATCATATTATTTAAAAAATCAAATTCCATGTTAATGCCTTGTTCCCATGATGCCTTAGGTCAAAACCTAGGATTAATATTTTCTTTTATTTTTTATAGAAAATCACATATGCCTTGTCCATTTTAGTGAGCCCTTTCAAAACCTTAAGAAGTGTTTAATATTTGAAAATCAAGACAGCGACCTTAGGTTTTTGAAAAAAATGTACGATGAGTGCCTAGATTTTTATGATTTTTAATAGAAAATCAAGTAAATAGGAGTCTTGTATTTAATATTTTGATTTTGCAAAGTATGAAATTTTACTCAAAATTGCAAAATCAGAATATTTGACTTCAAACTGAAGTCAGGCTAGCATCAAAAGAGAATGTAACAAAGATTTCTATTTTTGAAACTAAAAATTGTAAAACTTTAATTAAGCAATATTCTTATGAATTTCTTAATTAATTGTTATGTAAAAGTAGTACTTAAGTCCTCACTGAATCTTTCTATTTTGAGTTGGAGTTCTTGGGAAGATTTGGAAAAGAGATGACAAACTAGACTTTCTAATTTTAGTTCTTGAGCTATTGTACACAATTTTGTGTATTTCTTGGATGGACCCTTTGGAGATGGGAAGTTTCTATATTTTGGATGCATTTTGGAGCAGTTTGAGACTCTATTTTTTGGGATTTTCTAAGGAGCTTGAAAATGGTGAAGAGTTGCTCTTTTGGAGATGCAATGGGGCTGATTTTTCTATTTTTTATTACTGAGGTAACTTGAGAGCTATAAGTTGGAGAAATTTTCATTTCTTAGGGGTTCAAATTCATAGTTTCTTACTCTCCTATCCACTAAGAGGGTTTTGTAAACTTGTTCATGTACTTAGATTCTAAAATTGTCACTCCTTCAGTTAAAAAAAAATAGTAATGTTTCTTTTCTCACCTACTTGTTCAAATTTGTAGTTATAATCTGATGTTAGTTGTGATTCAAGTGTGAAATCCTTCTTATGTCTTGTCATTATAACTTTGTTTGCAAGTGTTTCATGTGATCCAAGTTGCATTTTGTGTTATGTTTGATTAACCTCCATCCAAATTACTTGTGGATTGTGTGTTTAGGGTGAGATTGTGAAAAATATGAGTTTTAGAAGTCTTGTTGTGAGTGTAAAAAATTGTTAGAATCTTTTTATTTATGGTAAATCAACTTGGTTTAGGATCTCTATTTTTTTAGTTTTTCCTTCTACCCCTTTTCCTAAAGGTCTAGTACATTAGGTGTTTTACTAGGGGAACCATCCCACTCTATAGATTTTCTCTCATTCACAGATTTGCCCACAAATCTGAGAATGTTTCCATGTTGCAACAGGATAGGAAAGCTTAGCCTGACTAAGGGTGCAATCCTGATTGCCAACATGTAAATTTCAATGTATACTTTCAATCAAACATCATGTATATAGTTTCACTAAAAAAAAAGAAGAAAGAGAAAAAAAAGAGAAGAAAAAATTTTCAGTTTAGACAAAAACACAAGAAATTATAACATGCTAACATTTTGGTGATTCTTTTTTCAATTCAAAAATACATATTTTTTAAAATTCAAACCATAATATGAGTGCATTATAACACAATATTATTATAATACACTCATGTTATAACACACTTACATTTTTTCTTGGTAATGACCAATGCTAGGTTTATTCAATACCAACCCATAACATGCGCATGTTTTACTATAACATGCTCACATTTTCATTATTTCGAGTTGAAAAAGTGAAGTGGCCACTTTTTGGCCCCACATCTTTTTGCACTTACCCATATGGTAGATTTTCTTCTTTTAACATGATCCTTTTTTTCTTTTTAAACTATCCTATTTTTCATTCCATAACTCTTGAACACATGGAATACAGAGTGTAAGTGAATCAATATTCCTTGAAAACATTCAAAAATTTAAACATGAAAGAAATCATGAAATGTCCAACATCACATAACACATGAACACTAGGATTTTTCTATAGAAAACTCAAAATGGAAAAAATCACAATGAGGATTACTTCACAAATTTTATAACTGACTATATTATATTTATAGAAGTGCTCACTATAGGTGGACTCATTGTCCAAGTGGTCTCATTTCCAACTAAGAAAATAAGATAGAAGAGAGTTTTTGGTTGATAGCCTAGATTGAAATGTTACATTTGGATATAAAATTTGCGTGAGATATAGCTCCAATGAAGCTGAATAACACATGAACAACATCACATATTCAACTATAGTAATGAAAGAAATCATGAAATGTCCAACATCACATAACACATGAACACTAGGATTTTTCTGTAGAAAACTCAAAATGGAAAAAATCACAGTGAGGATTACTTCACAAATTTTATAACTGACTATATTATATTTATAGAAGTTCTCACTATAGGTGGACTCATTGTCCAAGTGGTCTCATTTCCAACTAAGAAAATAAGATAGAAGAGAGTTTGTGGTTGATAGCCTAGATTGAAATGTTACATTTGGATATAAAATTTGCATGAGATATAGCTCCAATGAAGCTGAATAAACTAACTTTACACACTTCATCTAATTCTAATCTAACAATCTGACTTCCTCTACACTGTATCACTCTAGTCTTCTACTCAACATTCACAACCTAAATTTATAGTTTTCCTACTGATTTTGTATCATTTGCATCACTTACATGTATTAAATTTAATAAAACATAAAAAATGATCTAGCATATATCTTCTTCTATAATAAGTTCAATTAGGTCAACTTAATTAGTTATCACACATAAAATATACAAATTATAGCTTGTCTTCTCAAATAATTATATCCATGCCTTATGCCAAGATTCAAATCCTTAAAAAAAGTTGAAATAGGTTGGCATGGACCTAAAATAGATCCCACATAACTCCATAATACTTATTTAACATTTTCATATCTTCACATCTATTAGGTGGGCACTGTAGTGTTGGAAAAAAATGAACAAACAATTGAGAGGGGGGGTGAATTAGTTGTCATAGAATATTCAAACTTTTCACAATTAACTTAGCTTAATCTTAGATCTGATGAATAAATAATAAACCATAAATAATCAACACATCAAAGACACAAATAACACCAATATTTTTTATGTGGAAACCCTATTAGGGGAAAAACCATAAAGGGAATGCACATGCATTTAGTTACATTACCTAGAGCTCATTGATCAAATAAAGAGAGATCACTATCCAAAGAAGACACATTTTCTTACAACAATTTGGATAAGATCTGTAGGGTATGAACTAAGAAATTAGCTTCTACCAAATCCTGATTACAGTTCTAGATATGCACAAAAATACTCCTTCACACTTTGCTCACTTTACTCTACACTCAAATGATTTGAACACTATACACACACAAACACTTTCTCTAGCACTTCTTTACACTTCACTCCAACAATCACTCTTATATATCCACTTTATGGAGTTACATCAATAAATTTGTTGGCCAAAAGAAATATGAAACTATAAAACATATACATGATGTTGTCCCAAATTTACAAATGAATTTACAATGTGAATCAAACAACATTGGCCATAATTTAATGAAGACCTAAAAAAATATCCTCGAGCATGCTAGACATTCAAATTTTAATCTCCAAGGATCCACAACACATTACAACCATCATGTCATCCAAGAACATGAAAACCCAAACATGCAACAGAAAAGTCACCAACCATGAGCACACTGATCAACGCAGATGTGCAAGAAAGATAGAGAATGATCTAGAAACATCCACAAGCATCACAAACCAATAGATAAACATTCACAACAATTGAACTTACTAAAATCACACCAACTTCAATCAACAACACTAATTGAAGCCATAGAAAAACTGATAGAACATAACTATTCATAACGAGATCAAATCTTCACACGGACCTTTGAAACTTTTGGTGGATAAACTAGATACACTCAACATTAAACTATTTAGACTACAATATCTAATAATCAACATACTAAAAATTACACCTTCATGACCTTCGTTGTTCAATTGGCAACCTACAACTCTTTAACAATTTTCTCAATATCCTTGACATATACACTTTCCAATACATCAATGCTAATAGTGTTGGCATCAATGACAACCACATATTAACAACACAACTATATCATCCAACAATCTCCAGCTTTGGAATTGATGGCAACACATGATGTGAAAAACACCATCAACCCAACTCTCAATCAACACATACTCCCCCTTAGATTCTAACTCTTCTCTTCCACATGCCTCTTCTCAATTTTATTTTCACATTTCTCTTCTCCCCCTTTGACATCAATGACAAAGATAAGCATTTTATTTCCACCTACAAGCTTTGAACCACATATCTACACATCTAACTACTCCTTATGAGTAGCATCCATGGAAAAATCAATCTATATTAGAATATAGCTATGATGCACATAGATTGATGTAAGAAAATGCATCTTTTAGTTCTTATAAGGAGGGGTAATTACCCATAACATCCCTCTGAGAGATTTAAAGGTATCCTTTGGTAATGGCTTGGTGAAAATGTCTACAATCTACTCTTTGGTAGGCACATACTCCAATCTAACTTCTTTATCACTCATTTTCTCCCTCAAGAAGTGAAACTTGATTGATATATGTTTGGTCTTAGAGTGTAGCACTGGATTCTTTGATATGTTTATTGCACTTGAGTTAAAACAATATATGGAAATAGGCTCATCATATACTACTCTAATATCCTTCAACATCTATTTCATCCACAATACTTTAGTACAATTATTGGCAACAACAATATATTCTACCTCAGTAGTAGATAGGGAAATGGAATTCTACTTTTTGCTCAACTAAGACACCAACTTCTTCCCAAGGAAGGAGGCCCCACCACTTGTTCTTTTCCTATCATCCACATCACCTACCCAATCCTCATCAATATAGGAATTTAGAGTAAGATCATCATCTTTATGTTACCAAATCCCAAAATCAAGTGTTCCTTTCAGGTATCTAAAAATTCTCTTTACAAAAATCACACAAGATTTTTTTGGATCAGCTTGGTATCTAGCAACCATACACAACATTCATAATTTTTGGTCTAGTATGATTTAAGTAAAGCAATCTGCTAATCATTAACTTGCACCTTTTTTTTATTTTCCTTGGAAGAATCATTGTTTTGTGTTAAATTGCATCTAGTTACCATGGGAGTATGTACAAACTTTGAGTCTTCCATGCCAAACTTCTTCAACAACTCTCTCACCTATTTAGATTGAGATATGAAAATCCTATTGTCTAATTGAGTGACTTGTATTCCTAGGAAGAAACTTATCTCTTCAATCATACTCATTTAAAATTCACTTTTCATTTCATTAGCAAATTTCATACATAAATCATCATCTCCTCCAAAAATAATATCATCAACAAAAACTTCAATAATTAACTCTTTATCATGATCCACCTTAAAATACAAATTGTTGCCAGTAGTGCCTTTGTTGAATCCAAGATTTAAAAAGTATTTATCCAGTCTAGCATACCAAGCTTTGGGGGCTTGCTTGAGTCCATATAGAGCTTTCTTCAGTCAGCAACCATGTCTTCCTTATTTTTCAATTGAAATCCATCTGCTTGCTCAACATATACCACTTCTTCTAATTCACCATTCAGAAAGGTTGTCTTCACATCCATCTGATAAACATTGTAGCTCTTATATGTAGCATAAGTAATAAATAATCTTAGAAATTTAATTTTGGCAACAGGGGCAAAGGTTTCTTCAAAATAAATACCTTCCATTTGTGAATACCCTTTACATACTAGTCTTGCTTTATTCTAGACCACTTCACCTTGTTCATTCAACTTATTCCAAAAGATCCATTTAACACCAATCACATTTTTATCTTTAGGTCTAGGAACAAGAATCCATGTATCATTTTTCTCTATCTACATCAATTCTTCCTTCATAGCTTTCATCCAATGTTCATCATTACCGGCTTCATTAACATTGTTAGGCTTAGTCTTGGAAATTAGACAATACTCTTCTACAATCCTTCTTCTTGTCTACACACCTTTATTCTTATCTCCTATAATTTGATTTTTAGTATGATTTAACCTTACATACCACAAAACTTTAGGATTCTCTCACACTTTTGGTTATTTTGTTATTTCTTCTACACTTCCAATTATCTCTCCTTCATCACTTTCTTGATTTACCATAAAAATTTGAGATTGATTTTTTGTCTGAGCATTCTTCCCTCTGTCTATACTATCTTGCTTGTCATCTAAGTTATATCCATAGTATTTGAATGACCTAGCAGAGTCCTCATCAACTCTAACATTTTCACTTTCAACCATCTTTCTCAATCCTCTATTAGAGCACCAATAAGCATTGCTCTTAGAAGAGTAACCTTGAAATATTCCTTCATCACTCCTTGCATAAAATTTTCCTATGTCCTCATCTCTCTTAATGTAACAATTGCTTCCAAATATCTTGAAATATTTAATAGTGGGCTTGTAACCAAACCATATTTCAAAAGGAGTCTTACCATAATTACTATTAATATTTACTTGGTTTAGAGTGTACATAGTAGTGCTTGTAGCTTCTCTCCAATAGATGTGAAGCACATTTCCTTCTAACATCATTATTCTATCAACATCTAGAAATTTTATGTTCTTTCTCTCTACAACTCTATTTTGTTGGGGGGTTCAGGGAGAAAATAACTATCTCTTGATTCCATGTTCTTCATAGAAAGAATAAAACTCTTGGGAAGTGAACACAACTCCTTTGTTTGACCTTAAGCATTTTATTTCTAGACCTATCTCATTTTCTACCATAGCTTTGAAACTTCTAAACTTCTTTAATGCTTCACATTTTTCTCTTAAGAAAGCAACCCATATCATCCTAGAGTAATCATCAATAAGCAACATAAAGTTCCTTTCACCTTGCAAACTTCTGATTCTAGAGGGACCACACAAATCAGTATGTACTAGCTCTAGTACTCCATTAGAATGATGTTTTTTTTCTTTGAAAAGAGACTCTAGTCTATTTTCCAATTTGACATTCCTCACATATTGTATTAGTAGGCTTCACTAGCCTAGGAAGATCTCCTACTACTTGAGTGGATCTTACTTTGACAATTTTATCAAAATTCACATGACATATCCTCCTATGCCATAGCCAAATTTCATCTACTTGAGAAATTAAACAACTTTCATTAGAAAAACTCAAGTGAAAAATGTTACCTCTATTCTTTGTACTTGATGCAATCATATTTCTAGAACTTCCAAGTACCCTGCATCTTCCATCTTTGAACTGAAGATCCTAACCCTTGTCCACCATCTGTCCAACACTCAATACAGTATGCTTCAAGCATTCAACATAAAGTAAATAATCAATGTTATGTTTACTTCCAAGACAAATAGATCCTCTACCATGAATCACAATAGCATTGTTATCTCCAAACCTTACAACCCCACTGTCATATTTCTCCAAACTTAAAAATTTTCTTGTCTCTAGTCATATGATGTGAGCATCCACTATCAATAACCCACTCATCCTTTTCTTCAATTCAGGTTGCAAGAGCTTTCTCAACCCTAGCAAACTCAATAGCTTCCAAACCATTCTCCTTGATAGCAATGAAAACCCATTCATCATCATTTCCATTCTCCTTATCTAATTCTTCACCAGTCACACTTTCTTCAGCAAAATAGCATTTCTTTTGGAATATAGGTTTGTTAGGCTTAGATCTAGGAACTCTTTCAGGACACCTTGAAGTAAAATGACCTATTTTATTGCAAGAGAAACATTTAAGAGGAAACACTTCTTTATACTTACCATTTATTTTTCCTTCTTTCTTCATAATTAGTGCTTCTAGCTCTTCTACTTCTCTTTCTTCATCTTCAAGCTACTTCATCTCTTTCTCATACTTGAAAATCTTTCTAGAGCTCTCTCCTAGATCATATCTTTCCTTGTTTCTTCTAGATATAGAGGCCTTGAATGCATATTCAATCCTAGGAGAAGAATCACCAAATTCAATCAACTCAAAGGTAGCAAGTTTACCAATTAGCATATCTCTTGCCACATTTTTATTATTTTGAGCTCTTATATATCATGAGTTTTCAATTTGTAAGAGGGATGAAATGATCTCAACACTTTAGGTATAATTTATTGTTCATCTAGGGTACCACTGACACATCTAATACCCATCACAAGTTCATTTACTCTTTTCATAAAAGAAGTAATATTTTCATCTTCACTCATCTTCATATTTTCATACCTACCTTTTAAACTCTATAGCTTAGTGACCTTCACAAGTGCATCTCCTTCTTACAAATTCTCCAACTTCTTCCAGATCTCATGAGCTGTCTTCAGATCCATCACATTTGTCATTTTCAAATCTATCAAAGCACTCAACAAAGCTTCAATAGACCTAATATTAATCTCAACCTCTATAATCTCATCAAGAGTGGAGGGACCATTTTCAGGAATAACATATCTATTCTTTGTAATCTTCTAGAAGGTTTCTCTAATACATCTCAAATGGAATTCCATTCTCTTCTTCCATAGAGAGTAGTTATTTCCATTGAATCTGATGCAAATCAAAGGAAGAAAACCAAATTTTATAATTTTTTTTGTCAAAACTCAAAACATCTTTGTTTTATTCTTCATCTCAAACTCATTTTTCCCTTCACAAAACCTTGATTCCAAAGCACTCAAACAAAAAACAAGGCACCAAATCATTTATTAATTCAACAAAATATCTTAGCAACATTACAATATTGAACCCAAACCCATTTCTACTTTATAAAATTACAAACAAATGTAAATAGGTCTGCACAATCATATTAGTCCATTCTCCAAACTTTATTCAAGACATTTTATCAAATACCAATTTGTAACCCTCTTGATTACTCTTCCCAGCATTGTAATAGTGCTAGGGCATCACCTAATGAACCAAAATCTTCCAAAATTACACCTAAAACCTCAATAATCTTGAATAACACAATATAATTTACTTACAAACCCATTTTCATATGATTCCAATCAATATAAATGGAGTTATGAATTCTTGAAAGCTTGCTGCCCTATCAAAATCTGAACTTGATAGCTTCTACCAAAATTAGCATAACTTTCTTAATATTTAATGAAATTACCTCAAACCAATTCTAAAATAAATCTAGCTTGTTTGTCTATCCAACCATATATTATTTAGTTTATTTGGAGACCGTACTTGTACATACAATTTATTGCAGCATGACTGTTACAGAGAAATATGGAAAATTATAGTCAATAAAACCACCATAACTTCCACAAATCACCACCAATCTGCATGAGAAAAAGTTTATTTGGAAGGTAATTGAGAGTAATAACACATGAAAACAATTATAAATTTACTAAATCCCATAAAATGGCCGTACAACACCAAAAAACAAGAGAAGTTTTGTGAAAATATTCATAAAATTAGAATTTTTCATTGATCTAACTCTTTTATTCAATCAACCACTCCACAAAATGAATACAAAATCCTTTTTAAATGAATTTACACCATGTATGATTAGTTTCTAACTAATTTTCAACTTCCTATTATTTATTAGACTCTAATGACCTATTAACTCCTAATTTATGCAACTTTTACACTTTTTGCAAATGTGACATTTTGTCGACAATTTTTACATTTTATTTGCAATTACCCATCAAATGACTTTGAATGACCCCTACAAATGAAAAAAAATGGAATCATTTAAAAAATAGAATCATAGTGATGTGAAGGTACTCCTATACCAAACTCCCCACCAAAAATATTCCAAGTCCACCTGAAAGTGTTGTTGCCAACAAAATTGCCTTCTTGAGATGCCCTGCTACTAATTTGCTTCTTATCACCTTTATTTTCACTTTTGGTTTGATTTTTTCCATGCAAATTAGTTATCTACCTTGCTTCCTCTCTGAAATAATATTCTTCATTACTTCATACACCTCAAGATCATGTTTCTCTCTTTGACCTTCATCCTACAAACAATATTTTGTCCAAAGCATTAGTAACACAATGAAATGATATGAGGTTACAATCATGATACCTCCATCATGCTACAAATCCTTGTAAACCTGTATGAAAAATTCATCCATGATCATTCCCTTAACCAACTTAATTTCCTTAACGTCTAGAATTAGGTATATACTCTTAGTCCTTCATTCATCTTCATGACTTAGAGTATCTACAACTTCTTCTTCAATGAAGTATTCCTTTGCATCTTCAAATGATTCTTGTTCCTTCATTCTAATTTTCCTTCTCTTTTTGATTATCTTGTGAATAGGCCATGAAACTTTCTTGTCTATTTTCAAGTGCCAACTCATTAAGTGTTTCATTTGTTGTTCTATATTCTTCATGGATTCTAGGAACACTCTATCCATCCTTTCTATCTCTTGTTTTATCTTAGAAATATCTTTATCAAACTCGGATTGTCTCTTCTTCTTCTTTCTCTCTTCCTCTACTTGAAAATGCTTCTTCAAGTTCTCCATCTTCTCAAGCAAGATTCCTCATTGCTTCACAACTCACTTGCAAACAACCAACAAACCATGCAACTATAAAACCACAACTCACAAACCAACTTATCAACCCAAATCTTTCTTGGGATTTGATACCAATTTGATGTAAAGAAAATGTAGAAAACCAACTTTCATAATTTTTTTTGTCAAAACTCAAAACATCTTTGTTTTATTCTTCATCTCAAACTCATTTTTCCCTTCACAAAACCTTGATTCCAAAGCACTCAAACAAAAAACAAGGCACCACATCATTTATTGATTCCAAAAAATATCTTAGAAACATTACAATGTTCAACTCAAGCCCATTTATTCTTTATAAAATTACAAAAAAATGTAAATAGGTCTGCACAATCATATTAGTCCATTCTCCAAACTTTATTCAAGACTTTTTATCAAATACCAATTTGTAAACCTCTTGATTGCTCTTCCAAGCATTGTAATAGTGCTAGGGCATCACCTAACGAACCAAAATCTTCAACACTTACACTTGAAACCTCAATAATATTGAATAACACAATATAATTGACTTACAAACCAATTTTCATAGGATTTCAATCAATATAAATGGAGTTATGAATTTTTGAAAGCTTGTTGCCCTATCAAAATCTGAACTTGATAGTTTCTACCAAAACGAGCATAACTTTCTTAATATTTAATGAAATGACCTCAAACCAATGCTAAAATAAATCTAACTTGTTCCTCTATCCAAACATATATGATTTAGTTTATTTGGAGATTGTACTTGCACATACAATTTGCTGTAACATGATTGTTATAGAGAAATATGGAAAATTGTAGTCAATAAAACCACCATAACTTCCACAAATAAACACCAATCTGCATGAGACAAAGTTTATTTGGAAGGTAATTGAGATTAATAAAACATGAAAAAATTATAAATTTACTAAAGCCAATACAATGGACATAAAACACCAAAAACCAGAGAATTTTTGTGAAAATATTCATAAAATTAGAATTTTTCATTGATCTAACTCCTTTATTCAATCACTCACACCACAAAATGATTACAAAATCCTTTTTAAATGAATTTAAATAATTTATGATTAGTTTATAATTGATTTCCAACTTTCTATTATTCATTAGATGCTAATGACCTATTAACTCCTAATTTATGCAGCTCTTACACTTTTTGTAAATGTGACATTTTGTGAACAATTTTTACATTTTATTTGCAATTCCTCATCAAATGACTTTGAATAACCCCTAAAAATGGAAATAATGGGATCATTTGAAAAATAGAATCATAGTGATGTGAAGGTGCTCCTACACTAGAATCTAGGACTATCCTTCTTGTATGATGCCATCCTGGATCACCTCAAGCTTTTAAACTTCTTCAAAGGGACCTGCTCTGATACCAATTATTGGTAAGACAAGGACAAACAATTGAGAGGGGGGGTGAATTAGTTGTCACATAATATTCAAAATTTTCACAATTAAATTAACTTAATCTCATATCTAATGAATAAGCAATAAACCATAAAAAATCAACACATTAGAGACATAGAGAACACCAAGATTTTTTATGTGGAAACCCTATTAGAGGAAAAACCATGGTGGATGTCAGTCCACAATATTATACCCTATTAAAATTATAATGAGAAATAAAGGGAATGTGCATGGATTTAGGCACATTGCCTAGAGCTCACTGCTCAAATACAAGAGGGCTCACTACCTAAAGAAGAAACATTGTCTTACAACAATTCAAATCAGATCCATAGGGTATGAACTAAGAAATTAGCTTCTGTAAAAGCCTAATTACAATTCTAGTTATGCACAGAATACTCCTTTACACTTTGCTCACTCTGCTCTACACTTGAATGATTTGAACACTATGCACACACTAGCACTTTCTCTGGCACTTCTTCGCACTTCACTTCACTTGAACAATCACTCTTATATATCAACTTTATGGAGTTACATCAATAGCTTTATCGACCAAAAGAAATATGAAAAATATAAAACATATACATGATGTCGGCCCAAATTTACAAATGAATTTATAATGTGAATCAAACACCATCAGCCATAATTTAATGAAGACCTAAAAAAATATCATTGAGTGCACCAAACATTCAAATTTTAATCTCCAAGGATCCACAACATGTTACAACCATCATGTTGGCCAAGAACATGAAAACCTGAACATGCAATAGAAAAGTTACTGACCATGAGCACACTGGTCAATGCGGATGTGCAAAAAATATAGATCTCAATATAGAAACACTCGCAAGCATCATGAACCATTAGAGAAACATACACAACAAATAAACTTACTAAAATCACACCAACTTCAATTAGAGACACTAACTAAAGCCACAGAAAAATTGTCAAAACACAATTGTTCATAACATGATCAAATCTTCACATTAATCTTTGAAACTTTCAGTAGATAAACTAGATGCATTCAACATTAAATGCTTTATACCACAACATCTGATAATCAACATACTAAAAAAGACACCTTCATGACCTTCACTGTTCCACTTGCAACTTGCAACTCTTTAATAATTTTCTCAATATCCTTGACATATACAACTTCTAATACATCAATGCTAATAGTGTTGACATCAATGACAACCACATATCAGCAACACAACCATACCATCCAACATGCAAAAGACCTAATACAAAAATTCTTCAACTATGTATCCACATTTGAACATGTGGACCTAAAAATTCAATGCTAATTGGAATTCACACACTATTGCCATAATTCAACATCTTGTTAAACTTTTAGAGTCATAAATCTATCCAAGGAGAAGTGTAGACTCTCCTACTCATATACATGTACAAGAAATGGCTGTAATTTGTTAGGCCAAAATTTTGTTAATTATATCTCTCAAACCAAAAGCTAAAACATGATAAAACTTTTGGAATTAGATAATTCTAACTCCCAAAAAATAATGATAGAAGCATAGAGTGAAATATTCATTTACAAACCAATGTTGACCCAAAGACTAGAGCTCTATTATGTAGAATTAACAGAGTTGACACTTAGTGAATTTAATCATCTTGCAAAATATATTTCACAACACTCTAATACCTCTTAGAACCAACCAAAATTGTTTGCAATGATCTTCGACATGATTTACACATCAAGATACAATGTTGACATCAATGGTAACACTGCAAGATATAGTAATATATATCATGTGCTTATACCTCATGCTCATGTTGCCACCAATAGCATGAATGAAAAAATTCTCATTCTTCCAACAATCTCCTCCTTTTTCATTGTTGGCAACATGGAAAGGTATCTCCAAAATAGTCTACCCTTTTGACATCGAGGGAAAAGGGTGCCCACAAAAATGTTCTGACTTATACTAGATCTCCCCTGAAAAATACATGCATATGTAAAAAATGGAAAAATGAATTGACTCCCCTAAGTCATATACTAGAGAAAAACCAAAAATATTTATTAAAAAACTACTTTGTATATACTCTACATATATACAAAGAATATTGAAACTTAAAACTAAAATGCATAAAGAATATGTCAAAAATTCTCATTCTTCCAACAATCTCCCCCTTTTTCATTGTTGGCAACATGGAAAGGTATCTCCAAAATAGTCTACCCTTTTGACATCAAGGGAAAAGGGTGCCCACAAAAATGTTCTAACTTATACTAGATCTCCCCTGAAAAATACATGCATATGTAAAAAATGGAAAAATGAATTGACTCCCCTAAGTCATATACTAGAGAAAAACCAAAAATATTTATTAAAAAACTACTTTGTATATACTCTACATATATACAAAGAATATTGAAACTTAAAACTAAAATGCATAAAGAATATGAAATGTGTCAACCAGAGGAAGTTGAATCTTGAAGCTTTTACAAATGGTTTTGCCATGCTTGTTTTCCTTCCTTCCATGTCTATGTTCCTACTCCAATAAATATGCACTAAGTTTCAAATTCCATCAAGATCTCTTCATTGGAAAAATGAAGAAGGAACATGTTTTGTGTATTGGCATTGATGCCAACATTCTTTGGTTAACAAACTATCTACTCTTGTCATTAGATTAAAGTCACTCTAATCCAGTATTTTGGTCTTCAATTTCTCATATGGTGAGATTTCCCTTCACACTTTTATTATGTTTTTCCTAGCTATTATTTGCATCTATGATTAGGTTTTCAGATTTTTTCAATGTACGAGTTGAGAGTTGCAAATGAAAAAGGTTTGGCACTCTATTCTATCACTATTTAGTGAAATAGATATGTGTAATTTGGTCCACATTTCTTTGATGCTTGCAATCTATCATTAAAATTTCCAAATATTGCATACAAGTGTCAGTACATTATATATTCGAGATGGTACATTCTTTTATGTTCATATCATATGTAGTTTTTCCTATTTTGGGTTTTCCACATAAAAATATTGTTGTCTATGTGTTATGATATATGTTGATTCCTTCATGCTTTCATTTATTATTTCTTTTGGTTATTTACTACTTAATGGATGATTTGTGATCTATTTGTTTAATAGTATATTTATTCACTCCCCCCTCTCAATATACCATGTTTTCAATAATTAGTATTAGATCCTTGTTCCTTTCAAAAGGCCTACTTGCTTGAGGAAGATCTTGGAGATTGAACACATAGATGATGAAGAGTTCTCTAATCTTATTGCTAAAAGTGATTGCATGAATAATAAAGAAAAACTTGAAATTTCTCTTGAAGATATTGATAGAACTAGAAAAAGAGAATAATTATCTAAAGGAAAACCTCAAAGAAGTAAATGAATGCATCAAAAATTTGAGAGAACAAATCAAGAAGTTTAGAGAAAGACATAGAGAAGTCAATGATCAGCTAAAGAAAGCAAATCATGACATCACTAGACTGAAAATTCAAGCAAAAGAAAAGAAAAAAATTAACGAATGTCAAAATATAAGAGTAAAAATAAAAATGGATGAATGCACAAGACTTGAGCAAGAAATTGTAATGCTAAGGTTAGATCTAGAAAAGGAAAAAAATCATGAAGAAAAATTCAGGACAATCTCTACAAAGTTGGGAAAACTCATTGTAGGACAAAAACCATCTAAGGATAAAGGATTTTTGGGACTCGAAGAAGGAGAAATATCAAAGGCTAATAAGAATCAAGAGAAAATGAAAAAAAAAAAAACAAAGGAATCATGAATCAAAGAAGTAAAATTGGAAGGACTCCTATTAGATAACCTAATGATCAAAGGTACCAATATTTTAATTGCATTTTTTTTCCATGCAATAAATTCTCTCATAGGGAAATAGAATGTAGAAGTAGAATCAATCAAAATGTTGGATTTTTCTCTAGACAATGTTTTGCATGCATGAAACTTGGACATAGAGCAAATGAGTGTAGAAGTTCTATGATGAATAAATTCAATTTTGGTAGAATGATTCAATCTTTTAGTGGCTATTGTTACACATGCAATGTATTTGGACATAGTCTAACCAATTTAGATCATGAATGAATAGAATTCAGTTTGGTTAGAAAAAAGTTGTTTGCTACACTTGCAACAAACCTAGACATATTTCAAGATTTTGAAAAAGAAAAAATAGAAGACTAATCTAAAATAAATGAATAAACCTATAAATAAAGTTGATCCTACTTAATTCAAGAAGGAAATGGAAAAGATATGGAAAAAAATAGAGGAACCTGAGAAAAACGTTGAGTCAAATACATTTGTACCTCCATCTAGTGCAAATAATACTTCTGAAAACTAAGTCTAGACATGGGTTTAGGGGCAGAAATAATAGAAAAACCTAATAAACCCTTGGATGTATGAGGTGTCAAATATTGGCATGAAGATATATGGTGGAAAATGACGTTCTTGAGATTTAGAAAAAGACTTTGGAAGAAAATGTGTAAATTTGAAGAATTCTAGAGCATTTTAGGGTTTACAGTGTATCCATGAAGTGTTTATCAGCTTTTTGCAAATTGAGTGCAATAAATGTGAAATAACAGTAGATTGGTAAATTATAAAGTGAAATTTCAATTCATTCTTAATCACTTTTGGACATTTGGGAAAAGAAAAGTGAATTGAAGGAAATCTGAAGGCAACTCAAAGTAATATGGTACAAACCCTATTTCCCATTGAGAATGTAAAAGGTGTTTATTGCTATCTGTGCTTTGTGATTTTGCATTGAAAGTAATTTCATAAGTATTTGTGGTAGATGTGTGTGTGTCAAAATGTGCAAAGTTAAATGCCAATACAAACCTTAATGAAATGGTTTACATTCAAAGATTCAAAGCAAAGTAAACTACTATAAATTGAATCTTAAGGAATCTTTGAAGGATGTCTCATTGTCCTCTATTCTTAAATGATCCTTTTTAACCATTTTTGCCCTTAGATTTCTATTAACACATAGGCTACTAGAATGAAACTTACAAAATGAGATTAGTATTAAGCATGCAAGCCAACTATATGCCTACATGAAACTATGTGCAAACAATGATGATGAATGCCATGGCAAATGAAGGATGAAGATGATGGCAAATGAACAAGTGGAGATGAGTGAGATGATATGAAACTATGATGAAATAAGCATGATTCAACATATGCTCAAATGCAACAAAAAATAAAACAAATCTAAAATGCAAATATGATGCAATGGGGATGATAAAATGCAACTATGAAGCAACATGTTAATCTAGTATGAGAGTGAAATATGAAACATAATGTAAAAGCTAAGAATAAGACCATGAATGCTCCAAGCTCCTACAAAAAACCTAGATGATAACAATACTTGAAATGTGGATGAAAAATAACATTATAAAACTATTCCAAAATGTGTAATTTTAAAATAGCATTATAACAATACTCAAAAGGTGGATGAAAATGCAAAGGATAAGGGGTGTATTTATAGGGATTCTCAAGCATTTTGTGAGGTGGTACCTATCAATGGTTTTCAGATTTAGAGGGGACAAGATAGATGGTGGAAATGAAGGAATCAAGAGGTTGTCTCCTTGACCAAAGACAACATGCCACTTGGATGAGAGAATATATTGAATAATTAGAGTCATGCCAAATGTGTGGGAGACTCAAGAATCTCTTTAACCAATTGGAGTCATTCCAAATGTGTGGGAGTGTGAAAGAATAAAGCAATGTGAATTTTTTCCAAGTGGATGAGGATATTTCCAATTAATAATTAGGCTTAATTATTTTCAAGTGATCTTTATGAGGTGGTACAAGAAAATGTAGTAGACATGTGCTCTAATTCTTAATCAGGATTAGGGAATGTTAATTAAATAAACATTGTTAGGATTCTTTTTTTTAATTAATTATATAGAGGAATACGATTTTGAGGAATTTTGGAAGAGTGAACAATATAAATAAAGTGGGACTTTATTTATATGTAGTCGAAATATTAATCAAATATGTTGTATTTAATTAATTGAATTTGATTATTGTTTTAGGTGTATACATTTTCCCCCTCTTTGAAGTGATGTTTTTACACATTACTTCAAAGAAAATTTATATGTTGATGCTCAAATGATGTGAGATTTTGATGCCCTAGATGATGCAAGATTTTGATGCTCCAAACTTTGAATTTCAGGTATTGATGGATATTATGCCCCCTTGAGAGCTAAATCAGTGAATGTAAGGATGTGAAAATGAAGTGTTCAATGATGTGATGAGTGTTGTGATGATATTATGATGATCCAATGACGATTTAGTGAAGGTTCAATGTTAGAGATGATTTATCTCTCGAAATTGGGTTGCAAGCTCTCTTTCATTAAATAGTGTTCACTAATTACAACTCTTTTGTGGTAAAAATGGAAAATTAATCCCACCATAATTCCCACCCTTTTTATCTTGAAAAGGTAAAAAGTAGTAAAATGGAGTTCATTTGCACATTTTGAGCTTGGAGAAGTTGAGGATTGGAGAGCTTAGAGGAAGATGGTGATTCCCTGCCACAAGCTTTGTTTCGAGTGTTTGCACCAACATGATTAGTTTACAGCCTTTGGACCTACAATATGCTTTATGAGAAACCTCTTTTTTAGTCATTTTATTGCCTTTTGGAAGCATTTTGAATGTCGTAGATAGATGTTGTAGCCTATTGGATGTCATTTATGCATTTTTAGGTGATGTTTTTGTCATTTCTGAGTGTTTTTGAGCCTATTTAAGAGTTTTGACACCTTTTGGGTCCCAAATGGCACCTTTTGGAAGCTTGAAATTCATGTTTTTGTGGATTTTGAGAGTTTGGGTGCCTTTGGGGTCCCAAATCGTGCCTCTTGTAAGCTTGAAAAGCCATGTTTTTGAGTCATGTAAGAGTTTTGGCACAATTGGGGTCCCAAATGGCACTTCTTGCAAGGTCAAATTTCAAATTTTTATGTGTTTTTAGAGTTTTGGCACCTTTGGGGTCCCAAATGCCACCTCCTGTAAGCCTCAAAATGTTTTTTTTTAGGTGATTTTATTGTTTTGGCACCTCTTGTAGGCTTGAAAATGCATTTTTTTGACCTCAAAGCTTGTTTTAGTGGCTTTGGGGTCCCAAGTGGTGCCTCTTATAGGCTTGGAAAGTATTCCTATTTGTTGATTTGAGGTGGTTTATCTTGTTGTTTGACTCATTTCAGGGGGTGTGCTTGCGAAAATCCCTCATGGTGAAGTTTGCAAGATGTTTGTAAGACCTGGTAGTCATTGATTTTTCATGTTTTAGATTGATTTTAGTCTAATTGTGAGATGTGCATCCTTTGAGTGATGTTTATTGTGATGATTTGATCTCATGATAGGTGAGAATCAAATGTTTTGATGAGTGATGTATAGACCTCATGATAGGTGAGAAATGATAGTAGGATTGATAGCATATTGACCTCATGATAGGAAAGGAATGATAGTGATGATTGATAGTGTAGACATCTAAATTTGGACACTTAATTTATCCAAATTCATCCCCTTTTGTCTTATTTTCGTTAATTAATACTGCTATTATTTAATTAATATCTTTAATTCTGCCAAATCCCTAAGGTATTTAATCAATAATACCTTATCTCTTTAATCCTCCTTTCATCAAGTGAATTAAATAAATATGTTATTTATTTAATCCCCTTTATGTCACGTCCTCCATCATTTTTATCTTATCCTAATCCATCTTCTAATCTCATCATTAGGATGTGCACATGCCTAATCCTTGATTAGGATGTGTCACATCCTCCAACTTTTGCAAGTTGGCCTCTAATCTCTCTTAGCCACCTAACCATCCTCTAATCCCTCACTAACTAGCCTAATCAACCTCTCAAGGAATTTTTAACTCCTTTTATGCTTCCAAGGAATATTAAATTCCTTTTCTCTTCCCCATGTCCTTTATGACATGTGTCCTTAGTCAACCTTATTAAAGGCTTTCTCCTTTGGGAGAAGGCACTCCACTTCCCCATATGAATTTTTAATTCACTTTTAATCCCCAATGCACTCAAAAGGAATTTTTAATTCCTTCACTTCTTCCCACATGTCCTCTCACCCACATGGGACAAGGACATCCTTTATGAGGATATCTTGGCCAAATCCCTATGGTCCTTTGAAGTACATCCATGTCATGTACTTCTCTTACACCTCATGTCCACCTCATCTTTCTTAAGCCTCTCCCCTTGCCACATGTCAAGATGTGAGGGCTTGTGAGTTCTCAACTCACCATAGCCCTACATCTTGGCCATGTTGGGATCAATCTCAACCATCCATTTCTTCTATGAATTCTCAAAATTCCTATAAATACCCCCTCTTTTCTCTCATTTTGGGGAGAGATCATTTTTCTAGCTAAACTCTTGCAGTTTTGTTTCTTGATCTACACTTAGCCATTTTCATGTTTTCATCCATTTGCACTCATCCTCACATCATCATCTAGTTTGCATATCTTGCCATCCAAGGAGCATACACATCAAAGATCGAAGGGCCAACCAAAGGATCGATTCGAGATGAGGTATAAAGTTCCATTTGTTGCTTTTATCTTGTGTTGATTCCAACTTAGGCTAATCTTGAGGTGTAGGTTGTTTTGGTGTTTATTTGCACTCTTTAGATTGCTGCTCATTTTCTAACGCTTACATTCGACCTATCACAGATAGCATATCAATCTCATGATAGGAAAGAATCAATGATGGTTTGATAGCATATTCACCTCATGATAGGCAAGGAACAATAATAGTTTGATGGTGTATCAACCTTATGATAGGTGAGGAATGATAGTATGATTGATAGTACATCAATCTCATGATAGAAAAGAATTGCTGATGGTTTGATGGTGTATCAACCTCATGATAGGAAAGGAATGATAATACTTTGATGGTGTATCAACCTCATGATAGGAAAGGAACAATAATAATTTGATAGTGTAGCAACCTCATGATCAACAAGAATGATAGTGTGATTGATAGCGCATCAATCTCATGATAGGCAAGAATCGATGATGGTTTGATAGTGATCAACCTCATGATAGGCAAGGAATTATAATATTTTGATAGTGTATTGACCTCATGATAGGTGAGGAATGATAATAGTTTGATTGACCTAATTGATTGAGTGGATGATTGTTCAGATTGAATTGATTATCTTGATTGAACTAATTTATTTAATGGGTATGTGCAGGATCAACATGGAAAAAATAGGCCCTTAAGTGGCAAAAAAAATTAGAAAAATCAGAGTTAGGCAACTTCACATAAAAATTTGAATAAGTTATCTACATTATTTCAAAAATATGTAAGAATAGAATTTATAGAAAATTGAATGCAGTTCTAAACTACTAGGTATTCTTAAAAAAAGGAAATTTATTTGGTAAAAATTTAAATTTTCAATCCAGTAGTACTTAAATTTCAAGGAAAAAATAAGTAGGTGTCTGTTTGACCACCCTAACCACAATAAAATGATAATTTTTTAATAATATTTTAGATATAAGTAGAGGACTCATGTCCCAATGTGATGCATATTGTTTTGTAATTTTTTTCTAAGTACATAATTAATTATGTTTTTTTATTACAACTTTTAAAAAATATAAAAAACTCATATGTCTGACCACCTTAACTTGGTCAAAACTTTATGAAATTCAAATTTTATTTTTTTAATCCTATAGTATGTGAAGCATAGAATGTGACGCATGTTTTGGATTCAAAAAATATGATACCATTTGAAAGCTATAGATTTTTTTCAATAAGTCTATCAATCAATACTTTAGTTGTAATTTGAATAGAAAATTAATAATAATTACTTTTTAAATTCAAATTAAAGAATAATTTATATTGGTGGAATGTTGATAATCTCCTTTAAAAACCTTTTTCGTTTCAACAATTTTGGGTAAAAAAAAAATCTTTAGCCACATAACCATCATATTGCCACTTTTTGACCCATCATGAACCTGCACATACCCTAATTGCACATCACTTTGATTGAATGATTAGTTTTGTTTGAACATGACATTGATTGATTGATAACCTTGCTTGATCATGACATTGATTGACTGAGTTGTGTTCATCATTATGATTAGGGAGATGGAGCAATACTCTAGTCTTAGGAACAATTCTTGAAGACATGGAATATGGTTCACTAATTGTCCACTATAGACTTAGACATCATTTCCCATTGTGGGTTGACCTCATTATTATACATCCTTAGTATAGGATTAATAGAGGTTTATTGATAGCTTTGGCAGAGAGATGACACAATGATCATAATACCTTTCATTTTCCTACTAGCGAGATGACCATGACACTAGAGGATGTATATCACATTCTTCAGATACCAATGATGGGAGAGATAGTTGTCTATGATAAGGCCAAGCAGGGTGGGACAACTATGCTACAAAGGATTTGTAGAGATGATCATGTTACAAGTGATGGATTCCTTTGTCAAAGATGGTCAGCAGATATGATCCCCTTCCCTACATACTTTTGGGCTTCATTAGTGGATTTCTTTTTCCTAACCATAGGTCAAAGGGATTTTTAGTAGGTTGGGGTTAGGTGTTCTCATGAATAACACTAGATGGAATGAGATGTGCATGGAGCTCTTACATGTTGGCATATTTGTACCGAGATTTACATGAGGTGGTATATTATGGGGTGACGAGCCTATCATACGACATCACAATTTTATAGACATGGGCTTGGGATCACATAGCCATCACTTGGCCCATGGGAGAGAGACAATGGCCACATAGGAGACCATATTTTTTTGTTACAATAGTACACATGTCCAACATAAGATGGGAAAAGTAGCCTGTTGGAGGTGAGCCTTGGATGACATAGAGACTTTTACATGGCACCCATATTTAGATTGCACGGTATGGCCAAAGGATTAGCTTGAGATGCCTTACATGTTATCATGCTACCTGATTGGATAGACACATGTTGTGCTCAAGTAGTATATGTATATGCAAGTATGTTGGCAATTTGGATGGGTTCAGGGGATGCCCCTAGGAGTTTCTCATTATGCATGGTAATGAGAAGATACTCAAGAGTGGGGACCATGTGTTTCTTATGAGGTAGCTTGTATATAGTAATACACCTTGGCCCTAGGATGGTGGGATTATGTTCCATATATTACAGATGCTAGGATGACAAAGGACTATGCAAAGTACTTCCATAGTCATCCTTTTTTGAGATTTATGCATCCAGTGAAGCTAGTACTACCAATTGGTGGAGAGGGAGGGGATGATGGTGATGAGGATGGTGTAGATGGTGGTTTGGGGGTGATGGTGGTGGTTGTAGTGTAGTAGGTAGTGGTGAGAGTGATGATGAGGTGAGGTTATTAGAGGCAAGTGACAGTCATCTACTTGATAGTGTAGTTCCATGGCATAGGAGTGTGACCGTTCCTTAGAAAGTACTTCCTAGGATTTAGATTGGAATCCCTTCTCATCAACATCAGACCCAAATAGAGGCTTTATAAACAAAGATTTAGTCTTTTCAGCATGAGGTAGTGTAGCCTCGAGCATAGATGGATATAGATCAGGATGAGCTAGTGCAGTGTCAGGCATAAGTTAAGATTTTGAGGACTAATAAAGGGAAAAATGGGCATCAAATACAATAGTTGTAGGAATAGGTGATTATACTCACTTCAAAGAGAGATGGCTTTAGACATTGGGAAAAGGAGACTGATTCCATTTTTGAGAAGATACAATCGGTAGCACCATCTATAGGTATAATGGATTTCTTCAGAGAGATACGACACATTTCTCAGGAGTTATAATTTTACAAAGGAAAATATCACGAGTTGGTTCCTCCTAAGCAATGAGAGAGTTTTGTGCAGTCTCATTTTGGTAGATCTCATTCTCAAACTATCAGCATGGGTGTCACATAGCCATTTCCTAGAGATAGGAGAGATCCTGGGATAGGTTCATCAAGTTGAGGAGGTATAGATTCCATGAGACCGGCAGCATATGGTGGTAGCTCGACATAGCATATTGTGATGTTCCTTAGACATGATGTATACACCTTTTTGTGATAGTTCCATGTTGTATTTTGATGTATCTCATCCTACTTTTGGACATCCTTGTACACTTGAACATTATGATATTTTGATATTATATGATATGTAGCAATGATTATGATCTATGTGTTGATATGATGAGAAATGTCTATGATGCATTTTATTCCCATATAATGATTTTGCAATGTTATGTGATGAATGCATTTATTTTACATATGATGATTATTATGCAATGTGATGATGATGAGTGTGTTTAATTTCCATATGATGATATTGACTATGCAATGTGATGTATGTATGTAAGTTCTATGTTTTTGTGTTTTTCTAATGTAAGTAAATGATATGCAATGAATTCTTAGATGTGTAATGTGTTAATATATTATGAGGTGTAATAATGATATGAGGATGTATCCATTGGATTAATGAATGATGGATTTTATTATGAAAAATGTAGTTGGTTTAGATGATATGTAATTCAAGCAATGATTCCTAATTGAATGTGCAATATTTGAAATATCCAGGTCCTTAAGCTTAAATGAGTGAATTTGTCCATCTTCCAAAAGTGGTGGGAAGACTATAGTAGATTGATCTTTTAAGCTTTATAACCTTGACATAGTTCCCAAATTTCTTGGAAATATGAAGAGACTCACTCACTTATGCTTAGCAAACCTCCTTCCTAAATGACATGATTGTGATTAGGGAAATGATATGCAATGTGTGTTTTTGTTTTGTATTTTCTGATGCAAATAATATGATTTAATGCATGTATGAAAATGGTGTCAAAATGATTTCTAAGATATGCAAATGATGATGCAACTAATGTGCAACTAAATGATAATGATGTGTTTTTTGTTAATGTCAAGTGTATTTAATCCATTAATAGTAGAGATGACACCTTTGTTAAATGATTTCAGCTTTGAGAAACCCCATAAATACACATGCAATACTAATATGAATGCATCCTAACTTAATTATCCAATCTCATATGAAAAAGTTGTCATTCAATTTGTCGTGCTCTTTATCATCATTGGGCCTTTAAAATGTTGAAAGTGAGTACAAGCATCGATGGCATGTTTTAAACCAATATGACCTTAGTACTACTTCCATGATGTTTAAAATTGCATGTTAACATAAGCATCTAAGTATGATTGAACCAAGATGACCTAAGCATTGCTTGCATAAATAGACAAGAGTTAACCATTTTCCTATGTAAATTAAGAATGTCATTAGTGATACTTTGTAGAGCACATCCCATGATAACTTGCATAGTAATAACGATAAACTCATAGAAAATAGACAAAGAAAAATCATACTCCTTCCTTACCCCTCTAGTTCAATACATCATCGAGGACTGGAGAGATATGATAACAAAAATAAAAGTGGAACAATTTAGAATTTCGTGTTTAATGTGGAAAACCCTTGATTCAGAAAGATCATCATCCATTTGAATTTTTTGTTTGTAACATTGGTCCAATGACTATTTTCCTATTGGTTCAAGCTCAAAATTTATTTGACCCTAGTGAGTGTAGGATATTCCCCCCATTCTAGAGTGAGACGTGACAATGATGACCAATACCTAACCTAAAGACCTATCCTAGAGGCCTCAGGGGCTGATCAACGGATTAGCCTTTCCTACATTATACACAGAGACAACATAGTTTGACTGACAACCCAACTAATTTACAAGACAAGAACATGATGAAACACCAGTTTATTATGACAAACTCCTAGAAGACTGACCTAAATGTCTTGGAGGATGATCAAAGATCACCCTTTCCTATGTTCAAAGCTCAAAGATGACATAGTTCAACAAGAGGACACATGTTTTTGAATTTATGACCTTTTCACCTATTTTTGGATTTTGATATGTTTTGAATGTTTTTAGATTTTCAATATTTTTTGAATGCTTTTGGATTTTCAAGATTTTGTGAATGTTTTTGGATTTTTGATTTTTTGACCACAAGAATGTACAAGAATTAGATATGTAGAACATTCCCCCAGTGTGATGTGATAAGACAAATTGATTTGAGAATGAGTCAAGCAGTGGTAGGGGATACCATGATACAAAGACTAGATCAAGCTATGGTGCAAACATGGATGCGTGATAGATGCAAAGATGGAAGTGTGATGGTCAAATGATGCAAAGCAAGCCATGTAGCCCAAGATAGATGGAGAGTGCTTATCTTACATGATGCGCCTATTTTCCATGTTTTCACCAAGGCACTTGCCCAAAGTGTCATTGAAGTGGTTTTTTCTAGAGGATGATTTTTTCCTTTACTCTTTCCAATCCTTTTTTTTATTGTTTTTTTTGGATTTTAACATTTTTTTTTTAAATTTCTTCAGGACATTTTCTGATGTTTTTGGTATTTTTCTAGGATCTTTACCAATGCATGGGATGAGCTAGGTGTAAAAATTTTTGAGATGCAAGCTATTGAGGAATTCATCAAATAGATCCCCTTCTGGTGTAGATAACTAATATGCTCCTGATCCAAAGATTGACACTATAACAAAGGGACCCAGATAGTTAGGTTTGAATTTCCCCTTCTTCTCTTGATCTTGTTGATTATGGGGATTTTCCTTTAAGACTAAGTCACCAACCTGAAATGCTCTAGGTTTTACTCTATGATTGTAGCTCCTATGTATCCTCTATTGATATGCTTTTAGATAGCTAATTGCATGTTTACAACATTCATCTAATAGCTCCAATTCTTGTAGTCTAGATACTTTGTAATCCTCGAATCAACCCCTTTAGTGACACTCGCAGGGATGGTATCTCAACCTCTATATGTAGAATAGCTTTTGATCCATAGACTAGAGAATAGGTTGTTGCTCCTATCATGGTGTGAATGCTAGTTTTGTAGAACCACAATGCTAGATTTAGTTGAACATGCCAATCACATCCAGCCTCATTAACAATTTTCTTCAAGATCTTCAAGATAGTCTTATTTGAGGCCTCTGCTTGGCTGTTTCCTTGGGGATAGTAAGGTGTATAAAACCAATGCTAGATATGGAATCTCTCATAGAGCTCTTAAACATCTTGATTCTTAAAGGGTTTTCCATTTTCTGTAACAATAGATTGAGGAACACCATACCGATAGATTAGGTAATTCAGGATAAATGATGAGATTTATTTTCTAGTGATGGTAATTATAGGAACAAATTAAATCCATTTGGTGATGTATTTCATAGCAATGATGATAAATTTATGTATCTTAGAGGAATATGGGTGAATCTTTCCCACAAAGTCCAATCCCCACTAGCAAAAAGGCCACGTAGATGTGAAAGGATGCAGTTCTTGCACAAGTGCATGTATCAGGCTCTAATGAATTTGGCATTTGGAGCATTTTTGACATATTGAAATCATTCTTTCATCATATTCGGTGAGTAATACCCCAATCATAAGAGTTTCTTAGATAAGATTAAGCCACTTTAATGCATGCGACAGATACCATCATGAACTTCTTGTAAAGCAATTTCAACTTGGTTATGTTCTAGAAATAGAAGAGTACCATCCAGACTTCATCTATAAAGCACATCAACTATTAGGGTATGGTGAACCGCTTGTCAAATGAAGTTTTATTTCTGATTCTGGCATAAGTCAAGTGGAAGGGTATTGTCTTTCAAGTAGGTATAGATTTTTCCATAAAGGGATGTTTGAGGGTTGACAATATGGTATATCACTTGGGATTCTAGATCTTCATAGGTTGGGTTGGACACTTGTTCTACCATGAATTCATAATTTTTTCATTGTTTAGGTATCTACAAGAGAGAAGCAATGATGGCCATTACATTTGTAGCTTGGTTTTCTATTCTGGGAACCTATGCAAACTTGATTTCAATGAAGTACTTTTTGAAATCATCCACCATCCTCTTGTAAGCTAGTAACTTGTCATCCTTCATTTGATAATCATCATTGGCTTGGTTGATGACTAGTTGTGAGTCACCATAGACTAGCAATTATGTGATTTTCCACTCAATAGCTATCTTGATTCCAATGATCAATGCTTCATATTCAACTATGTTGGTGTAGGGAAACATTAATCTATAGGATTTAGGCATTATGTATCCTTGTGGCGAGAAAAACAAAATTCTTGTGCTTGATCCATCTTGTGTAGAAGAGCCATCAAAGTATAACATCCACTATTGTGTAGATATGGTTAGGATATCATTATCAGGGAATTCAATGCTCATTGGATTATTGTTTGACAATGGTGCTTCAGCTAGTTGATCAACTATGGCTTGACCTTTGATTGCTTTCCTATCCATGTAGTGGAGGTTGAACTCACTCAATATCATGACCCACTTAGCTAGTCTCCCTATTAAAGTAGCCTTGCTGAGTAAATACTTTAATGGATCAATTTTGGCAATGATTTTGATGGTGTGAGTAAACATGTAGTGCCTCAACTATTGGGTAGCAAACAAAATTGCTAGACAGGATTTCTCAATAAAGGTGTAATTGATCTCATATCCATTCAATGTTCTACTAATATAATAGATGGCTTACTCCTTCCCTATATAATCTTCTTGTGCTAAAAAAGCTCCCAAAGATATCTCAGTTGTTGCAATGTATAGTAGTAATGGTTTTCCCTTGACTGGTGGTATCAAGATAGCTGGTGTCAATAGGTACTTTTCTAGTTGATTGAAGGAAACATCACATTTGTCATCCCACTTGAAAGAGACATTCTTGTGTAATAAGTGGTTGAAAGGGTGAGTTTTATTAGCTAGTTATGCAATGAATCTTCTGATAGACTAGAACCTTCCTTCTAATGATCTTAGTTGAATAAATTTTTTAGGAGGCATTTCCATGATGAATTTTAACTTTGTAGGATCCACCTCAATTCCTTTAGCTGAGATAATGTATCCTAAAAGTTTAGTTGATGTTACACAGAACACACATTTCTTGGGATTTAGTCTTAAATTGAACTTCTCCAATCTAGTGAAGATTTTGTTTATAATCTCTAAGTGTCCTTCTCTGGTGTAGGATTTTTCCAATAGATCATCTACATAGTCTTCCATAAAATTATGCATCATGTCATGGAAGATGGTAGTCATAGCTCTCTGATATGTAGCTCAAGAATTTTTCAACCCAAAAGGAATCACATTCCAAAAAAAGGTGCCCCAAGGACATGTGAAAGTTTTTTTTCTTGATCTTCAGGTGCTATCTTTATTTGGCTGTATCCAAAAAAGCCATCCATAAGTGATAGAATTTAATGCCTAGCAGTCAATTCTATGATGAGATCAATGTTTGGTAGAGGGAAATCATCTTTTGGATAGGCTCTATTAAGATCCCTAAAGTCCATGCACATCCTGATGGTTTTATCTAGTTTTGATACTGGAACAATGTTTGATATCCACTCAGCATAGTCAATGGATCTTATAAATCCTACATCTAGTAGCTTCTTAAGCTTAGCTTTCACCAAAAGTTCAATATGAGGATGCATTTTTCTTATTTTTTGCTTTACCTGTTTCATAATAGGTGGTAATGATAGATGATGCATGATGATTTTTGGATCTATGCCAGGTACGTCAACATATGGCCAAGCAAAGTTAATATACCTCTCCTCGAAGAATTTAGTAAAATGAGGTTTCTCCTCTTCTATCATGGATTCTAATAGATGTAGGGTTTTCATTGTTTTGGTAGTGCCAACATTGATAGATTGCATAGGTTCGATTAGAACGAAAGATCTCTCTTGATAATGTTTAGGGAGAGTGTCAAACCTTCCATCTCTTGATGCCTCAGGAAGGTTTTCACCTTAAGATATGCTCTTTGTTTTTACTTTTTCCTGATTTAATAGTGCCATTAGATGGTTTTCACTATTAGAATCCTTTCTTATATTTTTCATTTTACAGTTGAAAGGTTTGGTACTTCCCTTAGCAAGAACTTTGTTATGAGTTTCAATGAAGGAACGTGTGTCAAGACTATTAGAACAGATAAATTTTATGATGACATCATCATTTGAGAAGGTGGGTATGTCAAGTGGCTCATTTTGATCTCAATCAATTAGTTTGGGATGCATTAAGAGCAAGGAATCATTAGATTGGCTAAGGTCATAATGGGTAAGCATTATGATAGCCATGTTATCAAATTGTTTGATGAGGTCTAGGATGTTACTCTCTTCCAATGTGTCTATCTCTCTCAAAGAATGATCGTCTTCACTAGAGTCAAAGACATATTGTGTTCCATATTCAAGGGGTATAGAATCTAAACTTTGTCCCTCCATACACATTGGTGTATACTTTTGGATTACATTTGTAGACACCCAAATTTTATCACTCCCATATGATCAAATTTACCTCTTTATTCATCAATTCTGTCAATATTAATTTATTTAATTAATATTACACTTCCCATGTAAGACTCTTAAAGTATTTAATTTAATAATTAAACACTTTATTTGGTGCCTTTCTCCTCTCTAAATTAAATAAATACACCAATTTATTTAATTTAGTCATTCTAATCTTTTGAATTAAAATCACTTTAAAATTTTTTCTTTTCTCTCTCCTTGTCACATCCTCCATAATCCATCTCTAATTTGAATTAATTTAATTAATTCATAATTAGGGTGTGCATCTTCTTAATCAAGGATTAATGTCACATCCTCCTACATTTTCCACTTGTCTCTAATCTTCCATTAATTATCATAATCAAGTATTTGCACAAATTTAATCAAATTCATTAGCCACTTTTAGCACCACTTTTTAGTCAATCTTTCCATTTTCCTTTGTGGGCATTGACCCTCTTTCCTATGTGAGTTTTTAATTCACTTTTATTCATCCTAGGTCTCTCTCCTCCCCATGTGAATTTTTAATTCACATTTTATCTTTGCAAGGCTTCTAGAATATTTGACTTGTCACCTCATGCACATGTGACCAATTCCCACCTTTTTGGAGACCCTCTCTTATCCATTAGATTACCCTATGAATGTGAATTAATTCACATTTATTTGTCCAACCACTTTCTCTTTTCCCATGGAGATTTTTGAGAAATTCCAAAATTCTTCAAATGTCATTTTTACTCCCACTTGGGGACAAGAATTTCCTTTTTAAGGAAATCTTCTCACTCCCCAGGGTACTTGGAAGGTACTTGTCCTTCCTCCACATCATGTACCTCCCTTCCACATCACCTACACATCATCTCACCCTTAGCCATCTCACATTCCACATATCAAAATGTGAGGGCTTGTGAGTCCTCAACTCACCTTAGCCCTTCATCTTGGCCTTGTTGGATAAATCCCGACCATTGAATTCTCTAGAGAATTCAAGTTTCTCTATAAATACCCCATCCTCTAAGGCATTTTAAAAACACTTAGCCATTTTGCTACTAAATGCTGCCATTTTATGCACTCATCTAGCCATCAATTTCATCCATTTGCATTTGCATTCAAGCACATAGTCAAGTATTTCATTTAGTTGTATCAAAATCCATCAAGGAGAATACAAACCAAATCAAAATCAAGGGCCAACCAAGGAGTTTCAGCTACAAAAGGGAGGTATACCTATTTAGTATCATTTTACACTTTTCCTCTTTGCATTTACAAATTTCTTAGGCTAATCTTGAGGTGTTTCTTTATGTTTTTCCATGGCATTTTAGTTGCTTAGAATTAGGTTAGACATTTTGATATCACATTTTTGGGATGCCCGATGGAACCCACAAGTGGGTTCCTCAATTTCACATTTGTTGTTGTTGAGTTTTTTGTAGGTATACATCACAAAAGGGCAACTACGCCCTCCTGGTTACTGCAGAAGGGCGACTACGCCCCTAATTTTCTATAGAAGGGCAACTGCACCCCTGATTTTCCATAGAAGGGTGATTGTGCCCCTGATTTACTATAGAAGGGCGACTATGCCCCCCTTGACTAAAATTTTTGTGCTAACACTTTTTTTGTAGAAAGGGCGACTACACCCCCTTGGCTAAAATTTTTGTGCTAACACTTTTCTATAGAAGGGTGACTACGACCCCTTAGTTAAACTTTTTGTGCTAACAATTTATTGATGAAGGGTGACTGCGCCCCTGATTTTCTACAAAAGGGTGACTACACCCCTAATTTTCTGCAAAAAGGTGATTGTGCCCCTGATTTTCCACAGAAGGGCTACTACGCCCTTGATTTTCTATAGAAGGGTGACTATGCCCCCTGATTTACTGTAGAAGGGCAACTGTGCCCCCTGATTTACTATAGAAGGGCGACTACGCCCTCTTGTCACTACAAAGCAACACATTTTGGAAGGTAAAATTGTCATTTTAGCTTTAGTTTTTTCTATTTTGAGGTACTAACACCCTAACACTATTTCTTGCAAGGATATTAGTGTTCTTGGTAACTTTTTACAGCATATTATTGTGAAATTGATGAAGAAAGCGGGATAAGACAATTAACATTTGCTTGAGGGGCTATCCATTTGCTGAAATTTTTAAAGCTATCCTTGCTATTTTCATTAATGTTAGAATATAGTTTAATTAGGGGAAGTAATATTCATTACTTGTTGTGTTTATCCTTTTGTTTTGCCTATTTTCACTTTCCCCTTGCACTTCATGTGAGCCTGGGAAGTAGTTGGAGATGGTTAGTGCTTTCTTTATAGTGGGACCTACTTGGGGATTTCATCACCCCAAGGGATGATTCCAACCACGCGTACTAGTGGGGTATACAAAGGAGGGAGAGCAACAACTGTACCCCAATCCAGTCAAGTCATAATTAGCAGAGCATCGAAGCTAGGGTGATACCTAGATAGACGTGAAGAGTTGGTCTGAACCCTTTAGTATCTCGCTAGGGTTCCTGACTCATGCTTGTGATGGGCTGGTGTTCATAGTTGTGCCTCGCATACCGAGAGTATATCGAGGACTCCCTAGTCACCTTGTGCATCCTAGATTAAGACCACGTTGGCCATACCCTTAACACTAATCATAGCATTGTATTTGCTTGAAAGTGTTTTCTTGTGAGAAACTAGTAAACTTTTTGACAAATTGACCTTATTATTATCATTTTAAAGTCCTTGCCATAGTCATTTTCATCAAACCAAGTCTCTGATTTACCATAGAAGGGTGACTGCACCCCTGATTTTCTACAAAAGGGTGACTATGCCCCTAATTTTCCACATAAGGGCAACTGTGCCCCTAATTTTTTGTAGAAGAGGGACTGCACCCCTATTTTACATCAAAAGGGTGATTGCCCCCCCTGATTTACTACAAAAAGGTGAATTTGCCCTCCTGAATAGCCGAAATCACCCCGTTTGGATCCATTTATCCTTTGAACCATCATTTAATCATTCCCAACCTTTTTCTCATCATCCCAAAACCTCCATTTTTCCATTCTAAACCTCCATTTTATCATTCTAAACCTCCATTTCATCATCCCAAACCTCCATTTTATAATTACAAACCTTCATTTAACCATTCTAAATCCCCATTTATTCTCTGCAACCATCCTCAATCCATTTTCTCATTTTAAATTTTCCCATAATCCATTCAAAAGCCTATATCATCACCTAGTGAACATCAAAATTTTACCATTTACATCACCAAACCCGTATCTCATAAACACCACCCATAATCAAACCACCTTAACCTTGTGTTACAAAGTGGTTACCCGAATTGACCTTAGCACTTGAATTTGATTATTAGTCATTAACTTCAACCCAAATCAATTTACTTCCTTCTTGAGGTGAATTCAGTGTCATAAGTTATCATCTCGGCTAAAATCAATCCATTTCTATATTGAGGTGAATTTGGTGCCTTGATCATCCACTTAATCAATCAGTGCTCTAGGTCACTAAGGGTAACTTTCTTTAATTAAACTCAGGGTCTCTCACATCTTTCATCATCCAATCATACCCATTCAATCATCCAAATCTATCAAACCCAATCATTTGACCAAATTATCCAATCAATCAAATCACATCCGTTCAACCAACACAATCCTATCAATCTTAATAATCCAATCCAGTTCAATCTATCCAATCAAAATCAAAATCCAATCCAATCTAATCTAGCCAATCCAATCCAATCTATCCAATCAAAATCTAATCGAATCTAGTAAAAGTCTAATTCAATCCAATCTATCTAATCAAAATCTAACCTGATCAAAATCCAATCCAATCCAACAAAATCTGATCTAAATCCAATCACAATCAAATCATTCCTCAAAAACATTTTTATAATCCACCCATAGCACATTTTCATGCCTGTTCAAACTAGGTCAGAAGTTAAGAAACAAATGGCACAACAACAAGTTCAAAATTCTCAAGCGAACATGTCTCAAGACCTTAATAACAATGCAAATCCCACCAATGGTACAAATATTGCTCAAGATCCTAACATCTCCCAAGATCCTCATAATGGTACTTCATCGCACTCCAACACCAAAAATTAGAACAACTCACCACACGGTGAAGAGAGTATGGCTAATCAACCCGAACTCACACTTGAGGAACATTTTAGTAATCCCACCAATGTACAAATGACTGACCATCTATTTGAAAAGCATGGGGAAGAAATTTTGGCCCACCTAATTGAGAAGGGTGTCAAAACTCCCTCAAGTGTTTACTTATCCAAATATAGGAGCTCCACATCTAACATACCCCAACATTCACAACATACACCAAAGGGTTCGTACATCCCCAATGTTCCTCCGGTTGAGGGTTGGCATCAACCTAAATTTGGAAATGTTGTTCTTTATCATGTTAACCACCCCCCACATGCTCCAATCTTAGTTATGGGGGTTCCTCAAGTGCCTGATCACAATAGTCCTTTCATCTATGGTATGCCATAAAATGTTCCACAACCCGTGCCATTAACGCTAATATGACCACCTCTTTTGAATCAGCCTACTGTCAACACTAGGGGCACCCCCTTTACCACATTGCTTCTACCTCCTATGGCCATAACTCTACCATCACCTTCATATACATCTGAACAACTTCATCAATCCAATCTTCTGCCTCAATTACCTCCACAAGGTACATCCCAACTAAATGTTCCAGATGGTACCAAACAACCCCTTTACAAAATGCTTCTATGCTATCTCAGCCATCTCATCAGCAACAACCCATGCATGATGCTTTGGTCTCTTCACAACAACCACCCTACCAACCACAAGTCAATCCATCCTAACCTATCACTTAGACCATATCTCCCTTTCTCACATCCATTTTACATCCGTAGGCTCAATCACAACACAATATCCAATCTTGTCCCACACAATAGTTGACATCACAACAACAACCCCTTCAACACTACTACTATCATAATCAGTCGCAATTTCATCTACAACTACCTTATGTGGCCTCCCAACAATCACAACAATATCTTCAACACCAACAAACCACTCCACAACATCCCATCCAAGATCCTCAATAGCTTACCCCACACTTTTATCAAACAAATCCGTACTATCCCCCACAACAATAGCTCCCGTATCAACAAAATCTGCCAGCTTACCAACAAGGCATGTCATCATCTAACTATCAAAATATGTACTTCAACAATCTAATGCTTACTCAGCAAGATCCTTTATCAGCCTATCATCAACATCCCCCCAACCTACCACCAGTCAACTGGATATGTTGAAAATCAAAGCTGCTCTAAAGGATCTTCAAGCTAGGGCTAGCAAACAATCATTCAAATTCGCAGACATATACCCATATCCATTTGATCCCTCCATCTCATTGATTCCCTTCCCTAAGCATTTTGAAATGCCAAAGTTTGAAAAATATAGGGGGACAAAGATCCTAAGGCCCACTTGCAAGAGTTTTACTCCCAGTGTTAAGAGGTTATGCATAATGACAACTATCTCTTGTGCCTATTCCCACAAAGCCTGGCAAGCAACATCCTAGGGTGGTTCATGACCCTCAAAAAAGGATCCATAAAATATTTTGTGGACCTATCAAAAAAGTTTGTCTCCTATTTCTCCTTCAATTTGGAGGACACTGACACCTTAGATCTCCTTAAAGAGAAACAACGTGAAGGGGAAACCTTTACTAGCTACCTCTAAAGGTGGTGTGTGCTAGCAATCCAAATGAAAACCCCTCTGAAAGAGAAGGACATGGTAAATATTTTCATGGAGAACTCTCATCCGGACATGGCTCATAACTTTAGGTTACATTGTGTCACCACTTTTACAAAAGTAGTGGAAAAGGGACCTATCCTTGAACCTGCCCTTGTTGCCAAAGGGCACATTAAAATACATAGCCATGATAAAGAAAGGTCATTTGGAGACAAGCCACATTTTTGGAACAAGAACAAGAATGCAATGAATGATGGCATGAATAATACATCCTTGAGATAGCAATCCTCCGTACCTAACACCATATCTATATCACAGGGAGCACATCATCTTCCTCAACAATCAAATCAGAACAGCTAGGGGAACACTAAGCACCAGTATTCTCAATTAGGGGAACCCCTCAGTGTTGTCTTCAATAAATTGTTACAAGTCAATTATCCAATCATGTATCGTGTCACCAAGCCACTTGATGAATCCAAGCCCAAGCCTGCATGGTTTAGGGAAAATGAATAGTGTGAGTTCCATAAAATCAAAGGAAACTCTTTGAATAAGTGTCAAGGTCTAAAAAACGATAAAATCAAAGGAAACTCTTTGAATAAGTGTCAAGGTCTAAAAAACTATGTCTAAGATCTCATTGATCGAGGAGATATCAAGGTTGACACCAGTCAGGCCTCATTTTCCAATGCTCAATTGTAGATATATCAAAATGCCTTTCCACAACATAATCAAGCCCCGAGCACCTCCAACAGTAATCCTCAAGACAATAGCACAAATAATGTGAACTATAAGAATGTACCCCTCAATTCTGAGGGCATTATTCATTACATTGAGCAGGTAGAACCTTGTGTATCCATGATACATTTCAAAGCCAAAGACCCTTTATGTGTTGTTACTACACGACAAGCCTACATCACTGTCCCTGCAGCCTTCGCATCCACCCAATCAACTCCTGTAAGCTCTCAGTATGACATCCTTGATCACTTAGGAAAGACCCCTGCTCATATCTCCATTTTGGATTTACTTAAGTCTTCCCCTATACATCAAGAAATCCTCAATAGAGCCCTACAAGAAACCCATGTACCTAATGACATTGATCCTACATGATTCCAAGCTTTGGTAGGACACCTAGCTTTATCTCATCAACTGCACTTCAGCCAAAATGACATGCCAAATATCGATGTCAATCATAATCGCCCCTTGCATATCGAAGTTGTGGTTTCTCATCATAAAATAAAAGGGGTCTTGGTAGATAATGGCTCTGCCCTCAATTTGTGTACTCTAAAATTCGTAAAATAGGTGGGGTATACTCAAGCACATTTAAGTAATTAGATCATCACAATGAAGGCCTATGATAATGTAGAAAGGAATTAAGAAGGAATTATCAATCTTCCTATCCAAGTGGGACCTATGGTTTAGTACATTACCTATCATGTCCTTGATCAGGACTTGCCATATAATCTCCTTCTTGGCCACCCATGGCTCCATGCTATGCAAGATGTCCCCTCCATGTACCATCAGTGCCTAAAATTCCTGTTCAACGGATAAGAAGTCGCCATCTATGTTGACCCCCAACCATTTTAATATTGCTGCACTTTAGAAGTGTCATTTCTCCATTTACATTATTGTCTCAGGGATGAAATGGGGGCATCCCAATCATCATCTACTAATCCACCCTCCACCATGATAACCACTCCATCCTCCACAACTGATCCTATAGTCATAAAAGTCTAGATCATTTACAAAGAGTGTGGTGAATACAAAATTTATACTTCTCTGAATGTAGCAACCATGCCACCCTCACCACACGAGTATGGACAAACTTCACACGCTACTCCAAAGGAAGATAAGACTGTCACCCTATCACCACTTTCAGATCCCCTACTATCAAGATAGATGCACTAGAAGAGGATATAAGCCAAGGGGTCTACTAAGAAGAACCCCAACTAGATCCTCCTCCAAAGGAATACTTTTAGGAAGCATATCCGTGGTAAGCTAAGTTTGCAAAAAAGTATAATTACCAAGGCAGGGGCCTAGGTAAAGAAGAACAAGGGTAGTTGTAATCTATTGCTATGTCAAAGCTACCAAAGAAAATAGGCATTGGGTATGACAAAAAATAGAAAAGCCTTGCAACATCATCTAATACTTCCAATAGTGTCATTGTGAATGATGCCTCATTGGAATACATACCCGAGGAGAAATCCATCATACATGCATACGATGACGTCGATCACACTGACCTATCATCCATGTTCAAATGCTTATCCATATGTACCATTAACCTATCCCTTCGCCACCCTGAGCTTATTGATTGGGACCTACGTGAAAGCATACCCATCAATATGTCTATGGATACATATTTCAACCTCATGGGATTGGGGGAGGATGAACACTTCAGTCACAAAAATAAGAACGAGAAAAACAAAAAGTGGCCAGCTAGTGAAAACCTCCCCGAGGCACTCCCTAACCTTGAAAAAGTAAAAATAAAGGACGCATCCAATGGAAAAAACCTCAAAGAGGTGTTGGAGGATGGAAATGTTCATCTTCCCCTTGTGGGAACTTAGTTTTCTACATGATCATCCATCCTAATTGAAGAGAATCAAGAAGTTAATCTAGGTACTATTGAAAATCCTAAAATCACCTATGTAGCTAAATCACTCTCAGATCCAGAATATGCAGTCATTGTCCAGTTACTCCAAGGGGGTGTTGTTAACTTTACCTGGTCATATTCAGACATGCTAGGCTTGGATCCTGCTTTAGTGGTCCACCATCTAGACGTTCACCCTCATGCCAAGATTGTCAAATAGAAGCTCTGCAAGATGCACCCACAGGTAGCATTTTTAGTCAAGAAGGAATTGGAAAAGTTATTGGATGCAAGTTTTATCAGATCAATTGACTACTCTGAGTGGATCTCCAATATAGTACCAGTTGCCAAACCAAATGGAGATATTCATATCTACACAGACTTCAGGGATCTTAACAAGGCCTGTCCAAAAGATGACTTCCCTCTGCCTAACATTGACATGTTGGTCGACCTCACAACAGGACATGGGATGCTATCCCTTATGGATGGCTTCTTTGGTTATAATCAAATTTGAAGTGCACCTAAGGACCAACATAAGACCACCTTCACAATAGCTTGGGGTACTTTCTGTTACAATGTTATGCCCTTTGGTCTCAAAAATGCAGGGGCAACATATCAGAGGGAAATGACACATGACCTCATCCATATCATCATGGAGGATTATGTCGACGACTTGTTAGGAAAATCTAGAACACGAGTGGAACATCCTACCATCTTGAAAAAGATCTTTGAATGATTAGAGTAGTACAAGTTGCAGCTAAATCCAAAAAAGTGTGTCTTAGGGGTTACATCAAGAAAACTGTTGGGTTTTATTGTCTCCCAAAGGGGTATTGAAGTGGATCCCACCAAGGTGAAGGCTATCCTAGGCATGCCATCCCCATGCAATCTAAAATAGTTAAGAAGTCTCCAAGGGAAGATGCAATTCATTTGTTGGTTCATAGCCCAACTCATCGATAAGTGTCAACCATTCACTCATCTCTTGAAGAAAGACTCCACCTTCCGATGGAATCAACAATGTCAAACAGGTTTCGATAAAATCAAAGAATATTTATCTCATCCTCTGATCTTGATGCCACCAATTCCAAGGAAACCTCTCCTGCTTTGTATCTCTGCCACTTCAATCAAGCTGGGGGCATTGTTGGCACAACATGATGAATCATTGAAAGAGAGGGCAATCTACTACATTAGTAAGACATTGGTCGGCTATGAATTAAACTAATCCCCCATGGAAAAGGCCTTCCTTGTGCTAGTCTTCAACACACAAAAATTCTGACATTACACGCTCAGCCATCCAGTTAGATTAATTGCTAAAATTGATCCATTGAAGTATTTTCTATCTAGAACCACTCTGACTGGTTGTATGGCCAAGTGGGTCATGCTCCTAAGCAGATTTCACATAGAGTATGTAGAGCGAAAAGCTATAAAGGGACATGTCATAGTTGATTAGTTGGCTAAGGTACCATTAGTATATGCTTACACTCTAGACATTGAATTCCCAGATGAAGAAGTTTACACAGTTACAGAAGCACCAGCTTGGACACTATATTTTGACTATTCCTATACTCATAATGGATTAGGCACAGGAATTTGATTAGTTACCCCCCAAGGTGACTACATTCCATAATCATTCAAGATAGCATTCCCATGTACCAACAATATGGCAGAATACAAAGCTCTCCTCACTGGCCTCTGAATTGCAAAGCAGTGGCACAAAACTCATTTGAAAGTCTTTGGTAATTCTTTGCTAGTCATTAGGTAGGCTAATGATGAGTTCCTAACCAAAGATGATAAGCTATTACCCTACAAGTACATGGTGGATGATTTCAAGAAATATTTCACCTCCTTACAATTTGAACAAATTCTTAGGGTACAAAATAAAGCAGTTGATGCAATGGCCACTATCAGCTCCCTGATTGACATGCCGAAAGATCGGACAAAATGTGAATTCCTTGTGGAACAAATTTTAATCCTAGCATATGATATCCCTGAGACTAACATGGTGTGTGACATCGTGGGTCCCACTTCCCCATGGTACCAGAATATATACACCTACCTCCATGATAGTATTATACCCCTGGATCTTACACGCAATCAATGTAAATCCTTCGTCCATCACTCTTCTTGATACATTATCATCAATGATATGCTTTATCATCACGGGTATGATGGAATCCTCCTTAGATGTTTGTGGAGCTCATTCAAATGGTATGGCTTTGGCCAAATGAATTCTCTGAGCTGGATATTAGTGGCCTACGTTAGAACATGATGCCTGTGAATTTGTGAAGAAATGCCTTCCTTGCCAACAACATGTAGATTTAATTCATGCTCTGGCACAAGATCTTCAGCCCCTCCTAGCACCATCACCATTCTCTTAATGGGGTTTTGACTTGATTGGTAAGATTTACCCACTATCATTCGACGGCCATACATTCATAATTACTACCACTAAATACTTCACTAAGTGGGTGGAAGCAATACCACTCTCACAAATCACCAGTATCCAAATCTCAAAATTCATCCTTTACCATATTCTCTGTAGATATAGTATCCCATCCACCATCCTTTCTGATAATGGAAAGCCCTTTAAAAAAATCCATGAAACACCTCTCTGACACCTTTCATATCCAGCATCATTGGTCAACGCCTTATTACCTCCAGGGTAATAGTCAGGCAAAAGAAACAAACAAAACCCTTATCCACATCCTCAAAAAGGTTGTCAATAACACTAGTCGAGATTAGCACCTCCATATTCATCCTGCCCTTTGGGCATATCGCACATCCATTTACACCCCAATAGGTGCCACCCCTTATTCTTTAGTATATGGTGTCGAAGCCATCTTGCCAATTGAAGTTGAGCTCCCATCATTGAGGATTTCTTTGAAGAATCTTATCAGCAAAGAAGATGCTCATGTTGCACAGCTTGCACAGCTAGAATTACTAGATGGACGAAGAATAAAAGCCTATGATCATCTGCAAGCATACCAAAACCACCTCAAACATAATTAAAATAAAAATTTATGTCCTTGACAATTCTAGGTTGGTGATTTTGTTCTTAAGGAGAACCAGTGCACTCAACAAGATCATGATAAAAAGGGAAAATTTGAGGCAAACTGGTTGGGACCTTATATCATAGCCGCCAAATATGGATCTGGGGTATACAGGTTGACTACTCTGGAAGGAGAGCCTCTCGAAGAGCCCATCAATATCATGCATCTGAAGAACTTCTACACCTAAATCCACTCGGTAACCCCACCTAATAGTAAAAATTATTAAAAATAATAATAATAATAATAATAATAAAATAAAAATTTAGAAAAATCCAAAAATAGTAAAGAGAAATAAATTTGTCCTATGGTGAAAACCACCTCTTGGTGGTGCCTTGGATAAGTATGGATGGTGAAAACCTAGTAACAAGCGTCATCCGTAGAAGGCTTAATCATTATCTACCTGGAATCCTAGTTATTTTATGCTTTCATCTGTACTATCATCCTCACCCATCCCATCCTTGGCTGCTTGGTATATATTGATTGAGCATTGGATGACCCATCTAGTCTATCCCCCATCATGAGCTTTTTAGTATCCCACTTTGAGCTTATGTCATTCACCCCTTTTTGGTCGGTCTATGTCATCACATAGGAACATCCATTGTGTCAGTCTCCATCTAGATCTCATCCTATCGCATCACTTATCGAACTACATGGCCCCTGCGCTATCACATAGGCAAGGCTGATCATTTGATCTACTCCTGGGGTATTCTAACCATCACATGATTGGTCCTCTATCATCTGTCTTCATTGTGCTCTTTCTGCTTTATCCATAGTCTTTTCATGAACTACGAGGGCTCTGTGCTTTCACGTAGGAAAGGCTAATATTTGATTGGCCCCCTAGCCCCTAGGTCTGTAGGATGTGTCAGTTTGTGTCCTTATTTGGCTTGTTATTCTCAAATAAAATCCTAATACTATCAGAAGTTTTGGTCAATGAAAAACATCTGGCATCAAATTGGGTCATTCTAGTTTAGTATCCATCATCGGTCTCAACATGATGCATCCTTCCTAGCAGACCTCATCAATCCCATCCATCCCCTTGATCCTATGGCAAAGGACATTTTGTAATTGATTGTGATCTTTTAATGTCTTGGAATTTATTTGTCATTTAAAGCTCACTATCAACACTTGTCAAGGTTGCCTTGATCCATCATATCATGGTGTGCTTTGACTCATCTACATAGGGGCTTGTCTTGGTCTTTTCTTTGTTGCTATCTTCTCGGTTGTCCCACATAGTACCCACCAAGATCCCTGGGGTCTTGTGTTATGTTGGGGCATCCTTGTGTGTTTGTGGTTATCCCAATACCTGGCCCAACCAAGGTCATCAGGCCCTTGGGGTGTTGGGGTATCCTTTTTGTTTGTTGTGTTTGTTTCATGCATTGGATGCCAACTCACCTTAGTCTTACATGACAGAGTATCCGATATCTTATGCTATAGCAAAAATCAGTGCTCCAAAGATGGCAACTCATATTAGGATTGCATTTCATCATCCGTTACATTACATTCAACCTATGGTTTTGGTTGTGCAATTACTTTATCCCGCTCTCTCCCATTCTTCTCAGGATACTAAAAGTTTTTGACAGATGACAAATTACACCCATTTTTGACAAATCACTACATACCCATCTTACACTATCATGTCATTTCTTATTGACACTTATGACCATGTGTTATTTCCTTTCATCATTAATTCACTATAAATTACAAAAGCATTATCATATATTAGGTTAATATTATTAACCACACATACATCATCACCTACATCACAACATGTTAGATCTATGCATGCATGGCCACCTGCATCACAAAGTGTCAAGCTTCTAGTACATCACATCCTGCATATATAAATTGTTCATACAAAATCCATCATACACATATACATACATGACAATAATTCAACTATGCATCCATACATATAAGTCATCATAGATACATGTGCACACATCATATCACCATGTGAATATCTATATTAATAAAATCATCCATATTCCACAAGTACATAAACCCAATCATCCATGTAAGCATCTAGTATCATAAACATGTGCATAAATAAACTAACATATCCATCCACATAAGCAAGAATTATCATATACATGTGCATACATCAACTAAATCACCCATCACAAAAGGAAACATACTATATAGTGTTAATAAGAACTATCCTAAATCATAATCAAAGTAATACAATGTGTGTCACATGTCCATCATACATAAAAATCTATCATGTATCCATCACATAATAAACTACAAAATCCAAAGATGTAGAACATCTTTGATCTCTATTGATAAATCCTACATGCTCCACCCTGCATCTATCAAAAACTCAGTAACCTGTCACCTCTCGAATGAGCTACTCACATCTAATCTTTGTGGTGAATCTACTATTGATCTCCTAGCTGGTGTAACACCCGGTGAATGACTATAACCTCAAGTCCGTGTCCCCAACGACTGAATAGTGCTGGCATTTGTGGTGTCTGTCAAGTATACTAGAATATCCACTAGGCCAGGTCTAGAACTGTGTGGTAGTACATGGCCATCCAAAATCCTACCTCTCTTGCATTCTCCTCTTGCTTTGCAACCTAAACCTGAGTAGAATTCTGCTCCTTATGATATCTATTCTAATCCCTCATAATCAATCTCCTCTCCTGCTCCCAGGCCTCCTGGGTAGGTGTAACTGCGCCATCTCTGCCTGAACCTGGTCTTTCATCTCCTTAGCAGCCACTACTCTAGCTACTGCTACATCCTTCTCCCCCTATAACCCCTGTATATATGTCCCTATCCCACCACTAACCTGCACTGATTGCCACCAAGCCACTGCTATATCTCGCTCTCCCTGTAGTGTTTGCATTTGTATCGTTGTAGCATCTCTCTCCCTCTCTATGGCCTGTAACTGAGTAACCACTCCATCCCTATCCCTCTGAAGCTCCTACACTCTCAATACTACTGCATCTCACTCTCTCTACAACACTGACAACTCTGAAACTACCTCCTCTCATCCCTCTCTACCTCCACTACCAATACCCACGCCTGTGCTACATCTCTCTCTACCCACATAATATGGGCCTGCTCCCTCGCCTACCTCTCTCTCTCCTGCATCACCCCCATCTATCCTACCATCTGCTCTAAGCAATATACTCTATCCTATAGCTCATCTTGCTCCTACCGGAGATCACCCCCTTGCTGCCCACTACCTACTGACACATGATTGGTCATCCCCTCTGCCCCCCTAGCTTGCAATATAATAGTCTTTGCCTATAGTCTATCATGGTCCCAACTGATAGCAACTAACTCATCTCGTATCTCCTATATGATAGCCTACAGTCTCTGTCTCTCCCTCCCCATCACCTCTACTTGTACAGTTAAGAGGTCAACCATAAGTCCATAATCCCTCTGACCTACTATCGGTACTCTCGATAGCTCAACTCTGAGTCTGATCACCTCTTCCTTCGATACCCTCAACCTCTGATCTGTACTCTGAAGCCTCCCTGAAGTGTCTCTCGGCTGGGCAGTAGGATCTCCTGATGTAATAACAAGAACCATCACCAATGGCTTTGCATCCCAAATATCCATATTTGGCACATCCCCATCTATCTCCATACCATCATTGCCCCCTACCCTTTTGCTCTTGCTGATCTTCCAAGTCCTCCATGGAAGGACGGACTTGAACTCTCCACAACTAACCATGCCTCCCCACTCTCATCAGTCTCCTCAGCTCCTCTATCTCCAGCTATTCCTCATCCTCACTCTCCCCTATCCCTATAATGGGAGGCCCCTACCCTGACACAATTTTCCCCCCCTCTGTCGTCTCCTAATCTCCATCCTCCCTGACCAACTCCTGGCCTGAATCTCCTCTCGAGCTCCATCCTACTGACTGCTTCCTCCCACCCCCTCCTACTCTGCCATAGTTTGTACCCTCATCAGTCATCTCCTACCCACTATCCTCTCTAGCTAGACCCTGACCTCCATCTCCTCCTAACCTCCATCCTAATGTCTATCCTCTCCCTGCTTAGCTCATACTAACACCGTCCTCTATCATACCCTACCTCCTATACCAGTCTACTAGCTAGCTCTACCCTCCACTGAGTGTATCATCTCCACCTCTAACTCGTCCTATCCTCCCACCTCTGGCTCAGGACCTAGCCCACCCTCCTATCATACTGCCTCTCTAGCCCTCCTCCACTGTCTCCTCCTCCTCCTCCTCACTGACTATTCCCCTACCTTCATCCTCTCTCCTCCCCTCTGTGCCTATCCCCTCCTCTCTCTAGCCTCCTAGCCCTCATCCTCTGATCCAAATCCTATGGCTCCTACAATAGGCACCAGTGGTGTAATCCTCTCCCATCGGTGGTTGCACAACCACCGGTCATATCGTACTATCACTCCTATATCCTCCACTCCCACACATCTCCCAGGGTAGGGTACCTACACTATCACTGCCCATGCTGCTTTGGCCTCCCTTGATCTAAACACAGGCCCCCATGGTTGCTCCCTAGTGAGTCGCTAAAAGCTTCTTAGCACACTAGGAATATCTTGTGTCAGCCCAAACTATTTCACCACCCTATCTCATCGATGCATCTCCACTATGTGTGGAAGACTCCCAATCAGGATGCACTGGGTCATAAAGTATCCTCTCTGTCTCTCAGTCTACTCCCTCCACCCCCTGAAGTTTCAATACATATAAGGTCACCATACTATGTCTCTCTCCTGCAAATCATCCTTCATCCTCTTCCATCCCTCCATATCTCCCGACCTCCTATGCTGCAAAATCTAGCCTCTCACCTCTCCATACCCCCATGCCACCAGCTCCCTATTTTCCTCATATCCCTCCCTAACAACAATCGGTCTCATCACCATAATATGCTCCCATTCCCACACCTATAAAAGGGTCATGTGTGTCAAACTCACTATATTCTGGTAGCAAATCATATGTATATCCATGTACAACTAGGCTAGGACACAGGTACCCCATGCAATATGTCCCTCATGCCACTCCACAATATGTTGAATCACTTCCATAAACCTTAGACTGTAATATCGTCTGCTATGATCTAGTAGCAATATCCCACTGATCAAACCACCTAGAAATAAAGGTAGAGGTGGTACTCCCACTATCAAAAATCTATCTAGATCTAACTACAGACCCTATAGGGGCAGGTTGACATATCCAAATAACAGTGTCATAGTATGCTCTAACTCAGCCCCTCTCGATGCCACATCACTAAGTAGTATCCCTCCTATCGACAGCTTCAGGATGCGCCATACATCCTCCAGTATCACTGTCATCTCCCTTGTCAGCAAATGAAATGTCGATGTCTTTGAGCTCCATCTCTCTATCAAGGCCATCAACATTGCTTGATACGCCCTCATCATTGACACCTCTAAAAAGTGCAATAAACCTACATGCTCTAAAGTCGTAAGATCAGCACTAGTCATTGCTGCAACAATCATTGTTAATACCTCCGACCGTCACTCATGTGTCTGTAACCGCACAAATCTCTACATCCACACCACCTGAGTATTAGTACATAATCTTCCCATGCCTGGGACATCTTTTACTTACCTCTTTACTTTTCTTTTCTCTTTTTATCCTCATTTTTCCCTCATCGGGGTAGTCTCATCTTTCTAGCCTCTATGGTCCACCCTCCTTCCCCCCAGTTCCTTTTGGGGTGGCCTTGCCCCCTGTTGGGGTGAATCCACTCCAACTTGGGGCAACTCTACCTTCGCTATTAGGGTGAGCCCACCCCAGCTCAGGGTGGCTCCACCCCCTCCTGGGGCAACTCTTCCCTAACTGCCGGAGTGAGCCCACCCCAGCTCAAGGTGGCTCCACCCCCTCCCGGGGCGACTCTGCCCTCACTACCTAGTGAGCCCCCCAGCTTAGGGTGAGTTCGCCCCTTACCAAAGTGACTCAACCCTAGCTCAAGGTGACTCCGCCCTCACTTCCGGGGTGAGCCCGCCCAAGCTTGAGGCAGCTATGCCCCCTCCCAAGGTGACTCTGCCCTCACTGTCGGGGTGGCTCTGCCCCCTCCTAGGGTGACTTCACCCTCACTACCAGGGTGAGCCCGCCCCAGCTTAGGGCCACTCTACCCTTGTCGGGGTGCCTTTGCTCCAACTCAGGGAGTATCTGCCCCCTACCGGGGTGAGCTCGCCCTAGCTTGAGGCGCATTCGCCCCCTGTCGGGGCGAGCCTGCCCTAGGTCGGGGTGAGTCTACCCTCTGCCTGGGTGACTCTACCCTAGCTTGGGGTACGTCCACCCCCTGCCAAGGCTAGCCCGCCCCAACTCAGGGCAAGTCCGCCCCCAGCTAAGGTGAATCCACCCCAGCTCGGGTCGTGTCCACCCCCTTCTGGGGTAGGCCCGCCCTAGCTTGGGGTGACTCTGCCCCCTACCGGGGTGAGCCCGCCCCAACTCCGGGTGACTCCGCCCCCCTATTGGGCTGAACCTGCCCCAGCTCAGGAGGGATCCACCCCTCTATGTAGCGGTCTACCCTATCTCCCTTCCCCCCTAATCTCCCCTTTCCCTCTTTTTTTTGACTCCCTAAACTACCCATTTTTCTATTTCACCCCACCCACCAAACCCGCCTTTTACATTTTTATTAACTACTGTAAAAACATGCTAAATGATTAAAATACATGGCACAATTTTTCTTACTCACCTGGCGGGGCATTGCGCAGTGAGTCCAGTGTCTCTGTAGCTCATTTACTCAGTGAATGATCTCATAATCACAATCTTGCGGCATCGTTGCTCCCTCTCCTCTCCCTCTTGTCTCCTTTTTTCTCAATTGCCACAGTAACAATGGGACAAGGTAATTTCTTCAAATGACCTTTTAACCCTTCTTTTCCCCCCTTTTCAAATAAAAGGTATTTTTTACTTTTTATTTAACTTTTTTTTCTCCCAACTAATCCCCTTCTTTCTCAGAGCTGCCATTTGCAAACCGTACATCCAATCAACTCTATTCAAAATTCAAAGTTGCTTAGTTTTTAATGCTCTATCCAATGGTATCTTCCATTTCTTTCTATTGATAAATCATTTAGGCCCCCTATTTCTTCCCCAACCACCCTCTTAAGGGGGCATACCCTATCATTTTCTTGCAATTCTTGCACAAGTGCATGTATCAGGCTCCCATGAATTTGGCATTTGGAGCACTTTTTGACATATTGAAATGATTCTTTCTCCATATTCGGCCAGTAATACCCCAATCATAAGAGTTTCTTAGCTAAGATTAAGCCACTTTAATGCATGCGATAGATACCATCATGAACCTCTTGTAAAGCAATTTCAACTTGGTTATGCTCTAGAAATAGAAGAAGAGTACCATCCAGACTTCATCTATAAAGCACATCAACTATTAGGGTATGGTGAACCACTTGTCAAATGAAGTTTCATTTTTGATTATGGGATAAGTCAAGTGGAAGGGTATTGTCTTTCAAGTAGGTATATATTTTTCCATAAAGGGATGTTTGAGGGTTCACAATATGGTATATCACTTAGGATTCTAGATCTTTATAGGTTGGGTTGGACACTTGTTCTACCATGAATTCATAATTTTTTCATTGTTCAGGTATCTACAAGAGAGAAGCAATGGTGGCCATTGCATTTGTAGCTTGGTTTTCTATTCTAGAAACCTATGCAAACTTGATTTCAATGAAGTATTTTTTGAAACCATCCACCATCCTCTTGTAAGGTAGTAAATTGTCATGCTTCATTTGATAATCATCATTGAGTTGGTTGATGACTAGTTGTGAGTCACCATAGACTAGAAATTATGTGATTTTCCACTCAATAGCTATCTTGATTCCAATGATCAATGCTTCATATTCAACTATGTTGGCATAGGGAAACATTAATCTATAGGATTTAGGGATTGTGTATCCTTGTGCTTGATGCATCTTGTGTATAAGAGCCATCGAAGTATAACATCCACTATTGTGTAGATATGGTTAGGATATCATTATTAGGGAATTCAATGCTCATTGGATTAATGTTTGACAATGGTGCTTCAGCTATTTGATCAACTATGGCTTGACCTTTGATTGCTTTCCTATCCATGTAGTGGAGGTTGAACTCACTCAATATCATGACCCACTTAGCTAGTCTCCCTATTAAAATAGCCTTGCTGAGTAAATACTTTAATGAATCAATTTTGGCAATGATTTTGATGGTGTGAGTAAACATGTAGTGCCTCAACTATTGGGTAGCAAACAAAATTGCTAGACAGGCTTTCTCAATAAAGGTGTAATTGATCTCATATCCATTCAATGTCCTACTGATATAATAGATGGTTTACTTCTTCCCTATAGAATCTTCTTGTGCTAAAAAAGCTCCCAAAGATATCTTAGTTGTTGTAATGTATAGTAGTAATGGTTTTCCCTTGACTGGTGGTATCAAGATAGGTGGTGTCATCAGGTACTTTTTTATTTAATTGAAGGAAACTTCACATTTGTCATCCCACTTGAAAGAGACATTCTTGTGTAATAAATGGTTGAAAGGGTGAGTTTTATTAGCTAGTTGTGCAATGAATCTTCTAATAGACTAGAACCTTCCTTCTAATGATCTTAGTTGACTAATTTTCTTAGGAGGAATTTCCATGATGAATTTTAACTTTGTAGGATCCACCTCAATTCCTTTAGCTGAGACAATGTATCCCAAAGGTTTAGCTAATGTTACATAGAACACACATTTTTTGTGATTTAGTCTTACATTGAACTTCTCCAATCTAGTGAAGATTTTGTCTATAATCTCTAAGTGTCCTTCTCTAGTGTAGGATTTTTCCAATAGATCATCTACATAGTCTTCCATAAAAGTATGCATCATGTCATGGAAGATGGTAGTCATAGCTCTTTGATATGTAGCTCCAGCATTTTTCAAGCCAAAAGGCATCACATTCCAAAAAAATGTGCCCCAAGGACATGTGAATTTTTTTTTCTTGATCTTCAAGTGCTATATTTATTTGGTTTTATCCAAAAAATCCATCCATAAGTGATAGCTTTCCATGCCTAGTAGTCAATTCTATGATGAGATCAATGTTTGGTAGAGGGAAAACATCTTTTGGATAGGCTCTATTAAGATCCCTAAAGTCCATGCACATCCTGATGGTTTTATCTAGTTTTGATACTGGAACAATGTTCGATATCCACTCGGCATAGTCAATGGATCTTATAAATCCTGCATCTAGTAGCTTCTTAAGCTCAACTTTCACCAAAAGTGCAATATGAGGATGCATTTTTCTTATTTTTTGCTTTACATGTTTCACACTAGGGGGTAATGATAGATGATGCATGATGATTTTTGGATCTATGCCAGGTACGTCAACATATGGCCAAGCAAAGTTAATCTACCTCTCCTCGAAGAATTTAGTAAAACAAGGTTTCTCCTCTTCTGTCATGGATTCTACTAGATGTAGGGTTTTCATTGTTTCGGTAGTGCCAACATTGATAGATTGCATAGGTTTAATTAGAACGAAAGATCTCTCTTGATAATGTTTAGGGAGAGTGTCAAACCTTCCATCTCTTGATGCCTCGGGAAGGTTTTCACCTTAAGATATGCTCTTTGTTTTTACTTTTTCCTGATTTAATAGTGCCATTAGATGGTTTTCACTATAAGAATCCTTTCTTATATTTTTCATTTTACAGTTGAAAGGTTTGGTACTTCCCTTAGCTATAACTTTGTTATGAGTGTCAATGAAGGAATGTGTGTCAAGACTATTATAACAGAGAAATTTTATGATGGCATCATTGATTGAGAAGGTGGGTATGTCAAGTGGCTTATTTTGATCTCAATCAATTAGTTTGGGATACATTAAGAGCAAGGAATCATTAGATTGGCTAAGGTCATAATGGGTAAGCATTATGCTGGCTATGTTATCAAATTGTTTGATGAGGTCTAGGATGTTACTCTCTTCCAATGTGTCTATCTCTCTCAAAGAATCATCGTCTTCACTAGAGTCAAAGACAAATTATGTTCCATATTCGAGGGGTATAGAACCTGAACTTTGTCCCTCCATACACATTGGTGTATACTTTTGGATTACATCTGTAGACACCCAAATTTGATCACTCCCATATGATCAAATTTACCTCTTTTATTCATCAATTCTATCAATATTAATTTATTTAATTAATATTACACTTCCCACATAAGACTCTTAAAGTATTTAATTTAATAATTAAACACTTTATCTGGTGCCTTTCTCCTCTCTAAATTAAATAAATACACCAATTTATTTAATTTATTCATTCTAATCTTTTGAATTAAAATCAATTTAAAAATTCTTATTTTCTCTCTCCTTGTCACATCCTTCATTATCCATCTCTAATTTGAATTAATTTAATTAATTCATAATTATGGTGTGCATCTTCTTAATCAAGGATTAATGTCACATCCTCCTACATTTGCCACTTGTCTCTAATCTTCCATTAATTATCATAATCAAGTATTTGCACAACTTTAATCAAATTCATTAGCCACTTTTAGCACCACTTTTTCGTCAATCTTTACATTTGCCTTTCTGGGCATTGACCCTCTTTCCTATGTGAATTTTTAATTCACTTTTATTCATCCTAGGTCTCTCTCCTCCCCATGTGAATTTTTAATTCCAATTTTATCTTTCCAAAGCTTCTAGAATATTTGACTTGTCACTTCATGCACATGTGACCAATTCCCACCTTTTTGGAGACCCTCTCTTATCCATTAGATTCTCCTATGAATGTGAATTTTTAATTCACATTTATTTCTCCAACCACTTTCTCTTTTCCCTTAGAGATTTTTGAGAAATTCCAAAATTATTCAAATGTCATTTTCACTCCCACTTGGGCACAAGAATTTCCTTTTTGAGGAAATCTTCTCACTCCCCAAGGTACTTGGAAGGTACTTGTCCTTCCTCCATATCATGTACCTCCCTTCCACATTACCTACACATCATCTCACCCTAGGCCATCTCACATTCCACATGTCAAAATGTGATGGCTTGTGAGTCCTCAACTCACCTTAGCCCTTCATCTTGGCCTTGTTGGATAAATACCAACCATTGAATTCTCTAAAGAATTCAAGTTTCTCTATAAATACCCCATCCTCTAAGGCATTTTAAAAACACTTAGCCATTTTGCAACTAAATTCTACTATTTTATGCACTCATCTAGCCATCAATTTCATCCATTTGCATTTTCATTCAAGCACATATTCAAGTATTTCATTTAGTTGTATCAAAATCCATCAAGGAGCATACAAACCAAATCAAAATCAAGGGCCAACCAAGGAGTTTTGGCTGCAAAAGGGAGGTATACCTATTTAGTATCATTTTACACTTTTCCTCTTTGCATTTACAAATTTCTTAGGCTAATCTTGAGGTGTTTCTTTATGTTATTCCATGGAATTTTAGTTGCTTAGAATTAGGTTAGACATTTTGATATCACAACATCGATCTCTTTTTCATGGCAAGACTCTTCAAAGAGGGAGTCCCATTCATATTCATTGGAATCCATCTCATGATCCTCACTAACCTTTAATTTTACATTTCTTTCAACAACTCTTTGAGTTGCTTCCTCTTTAGAGTCTTTTTTGTATCGTAACCCTATTTTTTCATTGGGATTCATTATGATGGGTTGTATTGGTTCACTGATGCCTTCTTTTCTTTTACCTAAAGGGCCTTTTCCTTCGTATTCCATTTTCTCCAATATTTCCTTTCCTTTTCCATACTTATTTGTGCATATATTGGACACTGATACCTGTGTTATTTCTTCCTCTTTGTATAACCAATTCAGAACATCCCTATCTCTTGATTCCTCTACTTGAGTGCTTTCTTTTATAAATTTCCCATCAAAGAGTGTGATGTGTTGTAAATCTTGTTGTCTTCAAGTAGATGGTTGTCCATACGTCTTAGGAGAAGATGAACGTTGTGATAATTGCTCAAATGAGTATTTTCCTATGCCCTTGCCTTTTATTTGGATCTTTTCAAATTGTTTTGATAAGGCATTGAGATAATTTCCATTGTTGGGTGGAATAGAATCAATGAAACCTTTGTATTTTGATTGAAATTTTTCCTCATGTTGTTTTGTTGAAGAACCAATTGGAATTTCTTTGTTTGATGGATTAGAAATGATGACTTCTTTGTTATGTAGTACAAAAGTATCCTAACTTGTTTTGAGTGCATTGCAATATTGGGAATTGTTAGAATCTATAGTAGTGGTGATCTACTATCCATTGAAAGGAAATTTCATACACCAATGATATGTTGATGGTACTACTTGCATCTCATGAATCCAATGCCATCCCAAGAGTATGCTATATGTCAATTCTTTGTCTAGCACTTGACACACTATGTCTTTTACAATTGGTAATTATCATATGCTTTTATGGTAATTTTCCTTCTAGGATCAATAGCATTTTCAGAATATCCTAGTGCATGAACAAGCTTGAGAGTGTAGATATTTAGGCCCGCTCCTCCATCTATAATGACACGTTTGACATGTTTTTTATGGATTAATACTTTGATGTGGAGAGTAGCATTATGTGGATGGGTGGTGGATGCATCATAATGTTAAGAGAATGATAAGCAATGAGGTGCAGTCAAATGTCCCACCATAGCTTGAAATGTACGAACTTCTAGATTATTTGGTACCATGGTGGCAACTAAAGCTTTTTCTAGGATTTCCTTGTGTGCTAATGAAATCTTGAGAAGTTCCAATATGGATATTTAAGTGGGTATCTTCTACAACTGATCAATGATGTTATATTGAATTATAGGAGAAACTTATCATTTTAGACATAGAAGCGGTAGCTCCTTGCAATGTTACCTTGGCTTTTCCTCTTGTAATTGCATTGATAGGAGTATTTTCTTGATCTTTTGTGATTTTTATTACATTAATTTTATTGTCATTTGTGTCAACACTAGTGATCATATTTCTAGGTGCAAGGTCATTGATTTGATGTGAGATGATGTCAATATCATTGTGTTGGTTTTTAGTAGCGGCCTCCTTCCCTTGGCTTCCAATTTCAATGTCTTGGATGGGACTCTCAACCATCTCAATACAATGAATGGTAGAATCATAAACATTGTTTACATTCTTGCTTTTGGTATTGGATGTAGAGGACTCTCCCTTTTCATAATTGGGTAAAGGGTTCTTGAACACTCCATGATCATTGTTTGTTTGGGGTCCTTCAATGAGTACCCTTTTGTTATCAATGAGATCTTGGATTGCATGTTTTAATTTCCAAAAATATTTCATCATATGACCCTTATTTTAATGGCAATCACTATAATGGGCATCATTCCACCAAAAGGGTTTGACTTGTGGATCCCAGTTTTGTGCTTCTAGCACTGTGATGAGCTTAGCTTCAATAAGTTCCTTTAATGCTGAATCCAAGGATTGTCCCAATGGTGTAAATTTCCATCAATTGGAAGGTTTTGGAAATGGTATTGCTTTAGTCCCTAGATTAGTCTAATCATTGTTTTGGCTAAAATTTGGAGCGTTGGGTGAATTATTGTTCTGATTGGTCTTGGTAGCAGTTTTTTTAAGTTGAAGATTGGTTTCACATTTTTATTTTCAGCTATGACCTCACTGTTACCCACGTTCTCATTTCATTTCCAAAATTTAGGTTTTTCCCCACTATTGTCGTTCTTAGAGGAATTGGATGAGTTGTTTTCATTGTATATGTAACGGTGAAAATGAAAAGCTTTGCATAATAGATGACAAGGAAGATCGTTAGAAGCACACATGCATACAATACTAAATCTAAAATGCAAATTCATTCATTAAGCAACAAAGAACATGGGAAAGTAAAAACGTAATTAAAACTAGAACAATCTCACCAATTTTCAAACATATTTCCATGATTCATTTCGATTGCCCTTCTCCATTTTGCTTGTGTAGTATAATTGCCCTTAGATTTTCAAGTTCGTGCAAGTATAGCCTAATGATAAAGATTAGCAAAATATCAAAGATTCAAGACAAAGTTGCTCTCAAAAGTCATAAATTTCATGAGATTGGAATGAAGAATGAAAAATCAATTTATAGAAAATTGATTATTAGAATGACAGGTCAAGATTAAAAGATTAACAGATGGTTGAGATTGACAAATTGGACATGCATTCAGATAACTGATAGAAGTGACATGAGTGATTCGAATTATAAATAGACTTAAAGATTAAATAAATTATTTAATCTTCAGTTCGACATTCGAAAAGAGAAGAATTATCTTTGCATGACAAAGATGAAGATTGATTATAATGACTCAATGTTCGAATGCATGCACAACATTTAATTAATTAAATAAGAATATTTAATTAATCTGCATGTACATGCAAATGAGTTAGAACTGGAGGATTACATGATTTGACAAAGAGAATACTCGAGACAGCCATTCAGACATCAAATCAATAGTTAACTGAACGATTAAAATAGATGTCGAGTCGAGTAAAAGTGAATACTTAGATAACTCACATAATTATCTAAAATATAGAAGAATGTGTTAAAATAGAATTAATGAATTAAATAATTCATTTATTGAAGACTCGATATTTGAAGAATAATTAAATAAATAATATTTATTTAATTAAATGATGAAGGGATTTTAAATGAGTAATTAAATAAATAATGAATTTATTTAATTATAGTTGAAATATGATAAAGAGTAAATTAAATAAGAATTTACTTAATTTGACAAGAAGAAGGTTAATTAGTAACATAATTAAATAAAAAGCATTTATTTAATTAATTAGATAAAATAAAGAAAAGTGTGAATTAATTAAATAGTTAAGATTATTTAATTAATAGAAGAATTAATGGAAGATGAATTAATTAAATAATTGACATTATTTAATCATAACCATGAAGAATACGAAATATGAAGAATATGAAAGTCGCAGGCCTAAACCAAATTTTGGTGTCTACATTTGCCCCTCTTTGATAAAATGTCACTTTTAGGCATTGTGTCAAAGAAAATTGATAAGAAATATGGCCCAGTCATGCCCCAGTGTAAAACAGGTGAAGGTATGCCCCCTTGGGAAAATTGACAAATTTTGGAAATATATCAAAAAATTTGGAAATGCTCTCGATTAGCCCAGTAAAGAGGTAGAAATGCAATGCAGTTGACAGAATTGGATTCAAAAATGGGAGGGACAGGTACGGGATGATAGAAAATGGAAGTTTACATGGCCAGTAGGAAGGAAATGCCACCTAAGCCTTATGTATATATTTGAATTGGGGTGAAAAACTATTCATTTGCACCCACCTAGCTTTGAGATTGGAAAATTTTCTCTGACTTTTAGTGAGGATGTCTCCAGTTCTAGCCACTCACCATCGTGCATATAGGATCCGGACATACTAGAGACTAGCCGGCGCGGACCCCCCGGTATGGACCTAAAACTTGCCTTTTGAAAATTTTTGATTTGCGTGTTATTTAATGCATTTAATTCAATTTTTAGTTATGTGTCATTTTTCATTTTGCACTACATGTGTATGCATGAATGATGCATTTAACTGTGAAAAGCCACATTTGAAAGTTTACGCCGGTCATTTAGAATAGGCTTTAGCGAATAAACGCATCTGTTTATTTTTGCTACGCATTTGACATTTTGAAACGCATGTGCATATTAATAGCTGCATTTGTTTATTTTGAAATGCATTTGTCATTTCAAAATGCAAATGTTATTTTTATGATGCATTTGATTATTATGAACCGCATTTGATTAATAATAATGCATATAGAATTTGTGAACCGCATTTGTTAAAAAGCGACGCATGTGTAAAAGAATGACGCATGTGAAAAATAACGACGCATTTGCATTTTATGTTAAAAAAGTCATTTTTTTTACTAGGATAGATGATTTAAGCTAATATGAGGCATGCATAATGTTGTTGTAGGTTGTAGTGGACCCTATTTATACATGGGAGTCGAGACCCACAACATTTCGATTCAGAGATAGTTTGCGGCCAGCCGAGCGACGAACTCTATAGCATTTGGGTTTATTGCATGTGACTGATATGCCCCAGATTCAGGCAAATCAGAGAATACTGACAGCATTATGCGAGCGGTGGCACTCGGAGATGTCTTCCTTCCACCTTCCGACTGGAGAGGCAATGGTGACCTTAGAGGATGTATATAGGATATTGAGACTTCCTATTAGAGGGACACAGGTAGTCTATGATATGCATAGGGGGATTGCCAAGATGTGTAGATATTACCCCCACGCCAACGTTAGACAGCTAGGGGTTGATGACTATGAGATTAGGTGGCGGGTATTGGCTCAGAGGTATAGATAGTTAGACTGTCTGGTAGCAACATTGATAGGTGGTATTGTACAGCCTGACTGTCGTGGTCATGGATTCCCTGTGGGATGGGGGGAGATGTTAGTGGGCATGCTCGAGCACTGAGTTATATATGCCTGGGGTTCATGTGTGCTAGGGATGTTATACTTCCACCTGCATGACATTGCCTATAGAGAGGCACAGTCGATGAGCAGCAATACCATGCTCTTGATGGTATGGGCATGGGAGCATATCACTATTTTTAGGCCACCTGTTATAGTAGACATACCTCATGGAGCTCCATACGCCTTCTGTTATGCGGGGGTGACCACTCAACATCATATTGGAACACTGGATACTTTAGACATGCCATAGACATGATGCAGGAGTTCACATGGAGACCGTACCTGGGCTACGAGCAGTGGTCAGATGAGGATGAGCACCTGCCATTTTGTAGATAGACATAGTATTTGGTGGGATGGACAGTGTCCCACATGTACATTATAGAGCGGCAGTTGTCGGACTAGGTATTGAGACAGTTTGGAGAGGTACAAGATGTACCTCGAGGGAGAGCAGAGTTTACTCGGTCATCAAGAGAGGTCCTACTATGGGGGCCAGAGATTCCAGTTGCCACTGTGGAGGTAGATATTGATGGGTTATAGGCACTTCCATGGAGATGGAGAGATAGGCCAGCAGATCCAGGGACCAATCCAGCTTATGATCAGTGGTGGGCAGTGCATAGGCCGATTCCCTTGATAGATCCAGGGCAGCCAGCACCGGTAGAGCAGCGTGGGACAGGTCCACAAGGTAGACAAAGTAGAGGGAGAGGTCGAGGAGGCAGAGGAGGCCATGGTGATGGAGGGGATGATGGAAAAGGTGGCCGATGTGGAGGCAGGAGAGGGAGGCATGGTCAAAGAGGACAAGGACCAACCTTGTCACCGATCTGAGAGGAGAGAGGAGAGGAGGATGTGGCCATGTTAGATGTGGCCAGATGTGGTGAGGAGGAGCAGCCAGCAGAGGCAGTTATCCTAGACATCCCAGATATCCTAGTAGAGGCAGAGGTAGGTGTCGAGGAGACAGGCAGAGAGGAGGGAGGTGTCGAGGAGGCAGCTGTTAAGGAGGTAGAGATTGATGCTCTTGGTTTGCTAGATGCCTACTAGGAGGACGATGAGGAGGAGGATGATCATGAGCAGGAGATCTGAGATCAGATCCTTGAGGAGCTAGATGAGAAGGAGGATGGGATAGATAGGGCCCGATAGGATGAGACAGAGGCAGAGGTTCCTGACATAGATATGTTGCGAGCCCAAGTTGCCTCCTTGGAGGAGTAGATAAGAGTATTGATGGCCGAGAGCGATGCCTATCGGGTGGAGAGAGACAAAGCCTTGATGGACAAGGATTAGGCCATAGCTCAGTGGTAGGAGACTGAGCAGATGTTCATAGAGCTTAGGGCATTATGCACAGGACCATTAGTTGCATTTGCTAGAGAGTTGGTCAGAGCCGGAGAGAGGGAGAGGTATTACTGGGACTTATATGAGGTAGAGGTTCCCCTAGAGAGACGGGCTCCTAGTTTTTCAGCGGCACACAGTAGCAGGTCTTAGACCAAGACCCACACTTAGACAGTCAGCACAGAGGGGGTGGATCAGCCATGTAGAGCAGGGCCATATGACAGACCTCCCACAACTCAGAGATCAGTAGGTTCCTAGCATCATTCTCCCACACACTCCCGGCATGATGGAAGTGGTAGTTCGGGATAGAGATACTACTTGAGATTATTTTGAGACCTTGTATTTTGATCTTATAGCCTGCGAGCTTCCATGTATTATTGATACATTATGACATTGTGATGTGACACATTTGAGCGATATATATATATATATATATATGATTTTGGCGGCGATTCTCATGATATGCATTTCCATGTACTGATTATGCAGTCTTTATTTATACATGTGATGTTTATATGATATGCCTATGTGATGGATGAGTGTATGCATTCTATGATGTTTATGCAGCTAATGAGATAATGTTGATTCTATGTGATGTTTAATTCTATACGATTATATATGTATTATGCATACTACATGTATGTTATACAAATGTGATGTGATGCATGTATTTACAGTTGCTTTGTACATGGAATGCTTATAATATGTATTGTTTGATGATTATCTATTATGCCATGATGATATACATATGAACTATGCTTATATGTATGTATGATTCTAACATGTATGTTGATGCAGGATGATGTATACCGTTTTGTGTCACAGGACTCCATCATAATGCAAGAAAGAAGAACTGTTACTGTGGAAATAAAGATTGACAAAGAATGTATAGATGGAAGATAAATGTTAGTATTAGGAATCTTCAATATTTTTCATTATCACAAAAGGTATTGCACTTTACCATCATTGGGCAGGACTACTACAAATGGAGAAAAACACCATGATATGACATAGATCAAGGTGTGCAAGGTCATCCACTTTCTAATAACAGACAATTGCATACAAGGATTGTCATTAACTCATACTAAGGGCACAAGTTGCCCCAGTCTTTTTGTTAGGACAAACCACAGACAACAAACAAAAGAAAAGACAGGTCATGATACATCATTGCTCCTCTAAATCCTTCATGGGACATCATTGAGGAAACTAGTAACATGGCTCAAAATCAAATTTTAAAAGACAATCGATAGACAACAGTCAATGAAAATAGAATTCTAATACATCGTTGCTTCTCTAAATCCTTCATGGGACATCCTTGAGAAAGCTAGTAACATGAATCCCAGTCATCAATTCAAGATAAATGATAAGATGAATAAGCCATAAAGTCAAAAAGCCAGTAAAATATTTTCCGAAACATGATTTGTTTGTTTGATTTGTTTGATTGATAAAAGGATTGATTGATAGAGCCTGATTTTAGGAGATACACATACCAGATAAGACTGTGAGTCTGGTTTTGATGTTATGACTATCTGTATAAGGCATGACAAAGCCTGGTTTCAGAAAGACATGTATCGTATAAGATGTTGAGTTAGATGCCATTGATGTGACAACCTGTGTAAGGCTATGTTTGATTGTTTGACCTTGTCGATTATGTAGGAAAGACTCATCCTCAATAAGACATAGGTTGTCTATTTGACCTTGTCGATTATGCAAGAAGGACTCATCCTGAATAAGACATAGGTTGTCTATTTTGATAATGTCTGTTTCCAAGAAGGACACATCCTGTAGCAGACTGTAGTTGTTCTGTTTTGATTGTTTTGTTTGGCAAGTTGTTTGATTTGACTCAGAGACATTGCTGACTTGTTCACTAGATTGATGCATGGCGTGATATGATATGCAGAAAATTGACTATGTGTGACGACAAACCCTAAAGGACTGACCTAGTGTGGCCTCGGGGGCTCATCGATTGATGGCCTTGCCTACATTGTACATGCAGAGACCTCATAGTTTGACTTGACTACAACCAACAAGACTAACTACAAACAAAAGACGTGTGTGAAATTGAATGCGACGAACCCTAATGGACTGACCTAGTGGAGCCTCGGGGGCTCATTGTGTGATGGCCTTGCCTATGTTGTACACGCAGAGACCTTGTAGTTCAACACGACCAATGACCTTGTCATATAGAAATATGGATTAAATCATGAATTTATACAAACAAACCTAAACAGACTGACCTAATGCCTCAGGGGCACATCGGTAGATGGCCTTGCCTACGTGTAGTCATAGAGGCAATGTAGTTCGATAAACGACAAAGACTGACAAGTGCGACTGACTCTAACTCTGTTTTTGGATTTTTGAAATGTTTTGATTGTTTTGTCATTTTGAAGTTTTCTAATGTTTTTGTGTTTTCTCAAGTCATTTTGCGATGTTTTTGGATTTTTCATGGTTTTACGTCTTCAACACAACCAATGTAAGAACTAATATGACACATGTCAAGTGTTTTCCCCCAGTCGAGTATAAGACCAACTGACTATGAATAGGGTAAAATGGGGGATAGGAAATGCTCTCGATGTCAATCGTTCCAAGCTATGGGAAAGACTACCACTTATTATGAATGGTATATACAAGCGATGGACAAGAAAAAAATAAGTGATATGTATAGGGATAGGTAATATGTATAGGAATAAGGACTATGTATAGGGTAGTGGGCTATGTACACGGTAGGTACTATATACAATGATGTGGAACATGTAGAAGATAAATTAGAATAATAGTAGACAAAGGAGCAGAGTTGAGTACACATGGCGCTTGTTTGCCAGGTTTTCACCATGGTACCTATCCAAGGCACCACCGAAGTGGTTTTCAACATTGGACGAATGATTTGTCTTTACTATTTTCCATATTAACTAATTTTTTTGGTGTTACCAAGACACCTGTTTGCCAGGTTTTCACCTTGATAACAAATTTTTTATTTTTTTTATTTTCTGATTTTTTTTGTATTTTTTCTAAATAAGACAAAGGCTCCCAGAAGCTATGCGTAGAACTTCTTCAGATGCATACTATTGATTGGTGAGGACAATGGTTCACCTTTAGGAGTATAAAGTTGGTATGCTCCTGATCTAAAAGCTTCTATAACAACATAAGGTCCCAACCAATTAGGTTCAAACTTTCTTGGTTTTTCTCTTTCTGCTTGATTCTTTGGGTTCTCCATTAAAACGAGGTCACCAATGTCAAAATTTCTATTTAAGACCCTCCTGTTATAGCTACGATGAAGATGATTCTTATATGCTTGGAGATGGTCTAGTGCCTTTTGTCTATGCTCATCCAGGAATTCTAACTCATGGAGTCTCAACACTCGGTACTCTTCATCATCAATGTGGCCTTTCAAAGATACCCTTAGGGAAGGAATCTCAACCTCAATAGACAAATGGCTTCAGAACCAAAGACAAGTGAATATGGGGTAGCACCAGTGGGAGTACAGATACTTGTATGATTAGCCCATAAGGCAGGGTTAAGCTATAAATTCCAGTCATGACCAGCTTCATTGACAGTCTTCTTGAGGATTCAAATGATGGTCTTGTTAGACGCCTCCACTTGGTCGTTACCTTGGGGGTAGTATGGAGTGGAGAAGTGATGTTGGATATGAAATTGATCACACAGATGATGGACTTCTTGGTTCTCAAATGGGTGGCCATTATCAGTGATTATGGACTAAGGGACAGCATACCGACAGATGATATAGTTCAAGATAAATCTAGAAATCTATGTGCCAGTAATGTATGTCATAGGAATGGCTTCAATCCACTTCGTAAAGTACTTAGTGGTAGTGATAATGAACTTGTGTCCATTAGATGATGTGGGGTGGATCTTACCTATGAGGTCAAGTCCCCATTGGGCAAAGGGCCATGGTGACGTGATAGGACAAAGCTCCTATGTTGGGGCATGTATCAAATCTCCATGAACTTGGCATTGGCGACATTTTGTTACAAAGACATATGAGTATTTTTCCATAGTAGGCCAATAATAACCCAGTCTCATAATATTTTTGGCTAAGGTAGGACCGCTAGAATGGGAACCGCATATACCCTCATGCACCCCACACAAGGTTGCTTGTGCTTCAGTAGAATCAAGACATCTCAATAGGGTATTATCTAAGGCATGTCTATATAGGATGTCTTTGACGATGGTGTATTTGGATGACTTGCAAAGGAATGTCCTACATTGGTTATTGGACAGGCCAATGGGTATGACTTTGGCATGAAGGTAATCATAGATTTCTTTGTACCATGGGGAATTAGGACCAACAATGTCACACACCATTTCAGAATTTGGGATATCGTAGGCTGAGACCAAAAGCTGTTCGACCAAGAACTCAAACTTAGGCACGTTGTTAGGAATGTCAAGAAGTGATGCAATTGTAGCCATAGTGTCTACTACTTTGTTTAAAACACAAGGTATCTGATGAAACTTGACTTTGTCAAAGTGCTCTTTAAAACTATCAGACATGCACTTGTACGGAGCAAGCTTCTCATCCTTAGTCTCATAATCATCATTTACCTATCTTATTACTACTTGAGAATCACCATATACCTGTAGGTTCTTGATTTTCCACTTGACTACCATGTGTAAACCTGTCACTAAAGCTTCATATTCTACCATGTTGTTAGTGCATGGAAATGCAATCTTGAATGACTTAAGGATGGAATCCCCCTGCGGTGTGATAAACAGTATACCTACTCTTGAACCATGATTTGTATGTGAGCCATCAAAGTATAGTTTCCATGTTATGTTTGTGTCAAATGTGAATATGAACTCATTAGGAAAGTCTACAACTAAAGGGCGATCTGCCTATATGGGTGTGTCAGCTAACTGATCAGCAATGACATGTCCTTTAATAGCTTTCCTTTCTACATACTGGATATCATACTCACTAAGTATCATAACCCACTTGGCCAGTCATCCTGTTAATGCTACCTTACTGAGAAGATATTTCAAAGGATCTATTTTGGCAATCAACATTGTTTGATGGTTTAGCATGTAGTGCCTTAGTTTTTGGGTAGCAAATACTACTGCAAGACAAGCACGTTCAATGTTACTATAGTTGAGCTTGTAACCAACCAAAGTCTGACTGATATAATAGACTGCCCTTTCATGACCTTCATCATCATTCTGTGCAAGCAATGCTCCGAGTGATGAATGGGTTGTTGTAATATAAAGAATCAATGGTCTTCCTTCAACAAGTGGCATTAAAACAAGTGGTGTGAGTAAATATTCTTTAATGAGTTGAAAAGCCTCTCCACACTTAGCTGTCCATGCAAAGGGTACTCCTTTCTTAAGTAGATGTTGAAAAGGATGTGTCTTGTCTGCTAGCTGCATTATAAATCTTCTGATATATTGCAACCTTCCCTGTAATGTCCTTAATTGACTGAGATTGGCGGGTGGTGGCATGTCCATGATTGCTTTCACTTTAGCAAGATCCACTTCAATGCCTCGTCTTGAGATGATATAACCTAACAGTTTCCCTGACTTGAATCCAAACACACATTTCTTTGGATTAAGTCTCACTTTATACTTTTCCAACCTCTGAAATATCTTGTCTAAAACCTATAAGTGTTTTTCCCTTGTCTTGGATTTTACAATAAGGTCATTGACATAATCCTCCATACAAGTGTGTACTAGATCATGAAAGATAGTAGTCATAGCACATTGATAGGTTGCTCCTGCATTCTTGAGTCTGAAGGGCATAAAATTCTAGCAATACGTTCCCCAAGGACAAGTAAAAGCTATCTTATGTTGATCTTCAGTTGCAATTCTAATCTGGTTATATCCTAAAAATCCATCCATAAGGGACAACATCTCATATCCTGCTATCATGTCAACTATCATGTCTATGTTAGGCAAAGAGAAGTCATCCTTAGGACAAGCCTTGTTGATATCTCTAAAATCAGTATAGATGCAGATGCCCCCAGTTGGTTTAGTGACTAGTACAAGATTGGAAATCTAATTTGCATAGTTGATCTATTTGATGAAACCAACGTCTAACAATTTCTTAAGTTCTGCCTTGACTAATAAAGCAATCTGTGGATGCATTTTCCTCAATTTCTGTTTCACAAGTTTGGCACCTGGTTGTAAAGGAAAATGGTGTAGAACAAGTTCAGGATCCAACCCTAGAATGTCCACATATGACCAAGCAAAATTTATCTATCTCTGTGCAAAGAAGTCATGGAACTCAAGCTTCTCTTCTATTGTCAATGACGCTACAAAATAAACTAGTCGAGGATTCTCTTTTGTGCCTATGTTGACCTCTACGGTTTCTTCAACAAGCATGGGTGACTTTTCCAATGTAATTGGAAGAATGTTCAAACCTCCATCCTTGGGTGCCTCAGAGAGGTTTTCACCTTCAGAAGCATCCTTTCTTTTTACTTTTTCATTGTCTAAAGGTGCCTTTTGGTTTTCACCTAGAGACTCATCTTTTTAATTTTGTTTATTCTTTTTCTCATTTTTGTGACTGGAGGGTTGAACAGATTCCCCAAAATATGCTTTGTTGTCCAAGTCAATGGTAAAACCAGCTTTATGATCCCCGTTAGGTATGCCTTCACGTAATCCCAGGAACTCAGCAATTGCTTCGTTGTTCTCAAAAGTGTCTAAAGTGGGTGTATCTTGTTGATCCCAATCGATGAGTTGGGGATAAACTAAGGGCATGTCATTGTCAGAGTTATCAAAGTCTAATGGAGTCAAAGTAAAGATTGAATTATTCATGTGGTAACAAAAGCATTGTACCAAGTCCTTTTTGCTCTTGGGTTTGGGTCTAGGTGGATGAATAGGTGGGCCTAATGCCAAGGTTTGATAATCGGAAACAGGTGGCTCAGGTTGCCATGAGGTAGGATCAAGTGATTCCCAATAGTAGTGTTTAAACCACTCCTCTTTTGTCATTTTCTTTGGTGGACAGGAATTTAAGGGATTTGGTGAGGAACTTAACATCAAGTCAAGTTCTCCAAATAACTTGTCAAGGTCCATGGAAGAAGTAGAGGATAAGGAATTCCACTCATAATCATTAGAGTCAGGGGAGTTACAATGATTTTGGTCCACAGGTTCATGAGATGTCTTAATATCGTCTAAAGCACGTACTTCCTCAAGTAAGGGTAATGGAGTACTAGGAACACCAATCTGAATTGGTTGAAACCCTAGCCCTACTCCTTTTGGCCACTGAGAAACAAATATTGGTTCAATTCTACCATCTTGGTTTAAGCCTAAACCACTTTGTCCATCATATCCTTTGCTTTGCATGATTTTGAAACCCTTCCCATATAGTCTTGTAGGAATATGAGCAAGTAAAAGGGGTTCTTGATTGTCTTCCTTATATAGCCAGGAAGTGACATCTTCTGTATCTACAACCTCTTTGCTTAATTCACCCCATTTAGTGAAAGTTGTTGTGGGGGGAACATGTATAGTGATCATAGACTGTCCCCTACCTGTTGTAGGCAAACCATATGACTTAGGAGGAACCAAATGGCTAACATAATAAGAAGTCTTCATGTAATACTCTCCACAACCCTTGTCTTGGATCTCAACCCTAGGAGTAATAGGAAGTGAGGGTGAAAGAAATGTTCGAGTGAGTGTGGACAGGTCAACATAAGAAGATGGATTAGATGATGAGGCCTCTTGGTTGACTGGCACTTGGCGTTGAGGGATCTCCTTTAGATTTGTGCAATACTAGAAAGGATCAGAGTCACCATCTATAGTTATTTCGGTGTGATTGTAAGGGAATTTAAGACACTGATAATACGTGGAAGGGACTACCTTCATGGCATGAATCCATGGTCTACCTAGCAGAAGGTTATAAGGGAGGGTGAGATCCAAGACCTGGAACTTTGTCTCCATCACGGCAAGACCAATTCTAATAGGAAGTGTTACCACCCCCTTTGATTTTCGTTCTTCATCATCATAAGCCTTAATAACAATACTCTTAGTGGTGTCTATGCTTGCTTCTGAAATACCTAATTCCTTAATTAGTTTTAAAGTACATAGATTTAACCCTGCTCCTCCATCTACCAAAACTTGTCTAACTTTGGTGTCATCAACAAGGACTTCTAGATGTAAAGGGTCATTGTGGTTCATCTTTTCTGTGGCATAGTCTTGTTTAGAGAATGTGGCATGATGATTATTGGTCAAGTAGCCCACCATTTCCTGGAAATGATTGACATCAAGGTCATTAGGGACCGTGGTGTTCTGTAAAGCCTTATCAAGGATGGACCGATGCTCAGGGGAAATACGCAACAATTCCAAGATTGAAATTTGGGCTGGGGTCTTCCCCAATTGGTCAAGTAGGTTATATTGTAACTTGGAAGGTTGTGATGTTTGCTACAATGGAGGGCCTTGGATAGTGAACTTAGTATGATGAGTATTGATGACACACTCAGGATTAGCATTGATGGTAATGGTATTGATGTTTTGATCGGCAGCACGAAGGCAATGAATGATTTTTCCACTATCATAATCATGTTTGATACTCACATAATTGGCTGACATATTGGTCTTAGTACTCAAATTGGGGACAGCTCCTTTCCCATGGTCATGTAGTGGGTCTAAGAAGACTTGATGATCTGTTTTCGATGTCTTTTGTTTTTGTCCACTAACTTCAATAATTCTCTTGTAAACAAGATCCTGTATGATACTCTTTAGTTGTTGACAATTTTGTAGGTTATGTCCCTTAGTCCTATGATAATCACAAAAGGAATTGTCATCCCACCAAGCTGGTTTAAACTGTCCTGGATCATATTGTCTTGGTTCCTACAGCTGTATGAGGTTGTGTTGTAACAGTTGTTTGAACACCGACTCAATGGGTTCCCCTAAGGGAGTGAACTCACGTTTTTGGAATCTCCTTGGTGGTGGACGTTGAGTATTTTGGACCACGTTGGGAGGTTGATTGGCAGTAGTAAGTGTGTTGGAAAAGTTATGAGGCCCTTGTAATGTGAGGAGGGGTCCTGCTTGTAATGTTTTAGCATCAACCACCCCATCATTTGTGACATTTTTATTGCAAGACCAAAATCTATTTCTATCCATGGGGGTGTTTTGTACGATAGGGTTTCAATTGGGTGTTGTCATCTTGAGTTCACCCTTTTCAATGAGATCCTTCTCTATTATCACCCCTTTTTCCACTAGTTCTGAAAAAGATATGCAACAATGTACCCTTAAATTACTCCTGAGTTTTCGATGAAGGTTTTCTTGAAACATTGTAACCTTTTATTTTTCAGGTATCTCGACAGGACACCTACTAGCAATAGTTGTCCATCTCTGGAAGAAAGCAATGAATGTTTCACCTTCATCTTGTGTTGTGTGGCACAAGGTTGCTATATTTATCTCATGGTCAATGTGGAAGGAGAATTGCTCCACAAATTTCTTGACTAGTTCTCCCCATGATCTAATGCCAGAATCTAGACCCGAAAACCATTCTAGTGCAACTCCTACAAGACTTCGTGGAAATAGCCTCATAAGATACATGGGGTCATAAGCGACATCTATGCATATGGTAGAAAATTACCTGATATGTTCTACTGGATTGCATTTTCCATTGTACTTAGGAAGATTCAGTATGACATATCCGTGAGGGAAAGGTGTCATGTACAATGATCTATCAAAAGGGAATGGGAATATGTCCTTTGGTGAAAATGATTTCTTAGTTGACACCAACATGTTATCTATTTGTGTTTGTAATACATGCATTTGTGTTTGTAGGACGTCAACTTGGGTCAAAGATGTGTTAGGAGGATTATGCGGATCCATGTATGTATTTTGAAATCTACAGTCTCATGATGGGTTTTGATTGAACATTGGCATCTGAGGTGGATTTGGATTCAAAATGTTGGTAAATGTATTTTTCTCTAGAATCGGCATAAATTGGTGTTGACCTGGGTTCTGTGTAAATGGATTCTGAGTACCACTCTATGAAAAGGGACTCTGATTCAAAATCGATGTGAATTGGTTTTGACTTGGAATCTGTGTGGATGGATTCTGACCACCAATGTGTGAAAAGGGATTCTAATTCAGAGCCGATGTAAACTCTAATTGAAGATAACTATGGTAACAAATAAATGAACCTAAAGGATGCAAAATTGAGCAAATCATTCCAGGTTTCTATTTCAAAGACTGTTTATGTGAAGACACCTGAAATTGGTATAACCATGTTGACTAGACAGTGACAGTGAATTTTGGTTTTTTTGATAATTAGACAGATGCGGTCCAAATTTAATAGTTGCAGTCAAAACTGACAAATGTGACTCAAAATTTACAGATGCAACTCTGACTAATAGATGCGACTCAGATTATACTGCATGCGGTTTTTCTATAGCAAATGCGAGCTAAACTGACAGATGCGACTCAATATTAACAGTTGCGACTCAAAATGAACAGATCCGACTCAAAAATAATAGATCCGACTCTAAAAATGAGATGCGAGTTTCTGGTGAACAGTTGCGACTCTCTGTGAATTTTTAGTGACATGAAATTTAAACTAACTCCATTTTCTGTGATCAAATTCTGACAATCAAAGACAATCATAAGACAAAGTGTTTTTAGTTCCAATTTTGGACTCAAAGAATGTTTAAAGTGATAACAGACAAGCACATCCTAATAGGCCAAAGGCCTAGGGTTTGTATACTTGGTATAGCCCACTTATTATACCCCGGATTGGTGATGAACACCTTTCCTTCTCGAGAGCGGATAGCTTAGGAATTTGGTGGCATTGGCTCCCCTCCATGGCTCATTAACGTCTTTCGAGCACACCAATTCTGAATTCTTTGGGAAATGACCTCCCAAGAACTACTATCTCTACTCAAGGGGATCAGTAGTATCTTCGGGCATGATATTGTACCCTACACTAATACCAAGCAATGACCACAAATAGGTTGGTCTCTAAAACAAAAGGTATTTAATTCGGGCATTCCATTCGTGGGGCGTGATCCATACAGCATGAGTCCCCTTTCAGATCCATCTCGTCGGAACCACACTCGTGATTCTTGGGTTTTCCCCAAGAACCCACTTTTGTATACTGGCTGGAAGTCCCTCAGGTTCAGGGTGCTACCAGTCTAAAGTATCCTAGGGTGAGTACTTTTTCCCACTAGAACAAGCCCAAGTGCTAGAGTTGGTAATCATTTCTCTTACACCCAGGATTGCATGTATGCACAAGGGGAGAGGATACTTCAATGTACCAAGTCGTAAGGGTGACCAAACTTGTGCTTTTGCACCAAACACAGTAGACACTTGTTAATTTTAATCCAAATGAAAGATTTTCTATGCTACCAAATAATTTGTTTTAACTTTAACTAAGGTCTTCAACAAACGTCCTGCAAAAAAACTCGGTAGTAACTTTCAATATTGTCTTCGTTAATCATCCTGCAAAAAGCTTGTTAACTCCGAAAAGGCCACACACTGAAAATAAGATATCAGTAACACAAAAATCAATTGAAAAATTTAGACTGTGAGAAACGAAAGTAAAATTTTACCAGCCAATTGCGTCGTTTCGTTACCAGTCAGATGTGTTGTTTATTTTTTAGTTGCAGCTCGGGAAATCACTTGCAGTTTAGAAACTTCAATTGCATCATTTTTCTATCTGATGTGGTTCATAAATTCAATTGTAGTGCAAAAAACTTCACATGCATCGTTCCGTATGAAAAACCTACAAAAAATGAAAATTAAAAGATCTACGGATTCGTGAAGATGGTGTCTTCACGTCGGGTTCACCAAATGTAACACTGTAAATGAAAAGCTTTGCACAATAGACAAAAAGGAAGATCATTAGAAGCACACATGCATACAACACTAAATCTAAAATGCAAATTCATTCATTAAGCAACAAAGAACATGGGAAAGTAAAAACATAATTAAAACTAGAACAATCTCACCAATTTTCAAACGTATTTCCATGATTCATCTCGATTGCCCTTCTCCATTTTTCTTGTGTAGTATAATTGCCCTCAGATTTTTAAGTTCGTGCAAGTATAGCCTAATGATAAAGATTAGCAAAATATCGAAGATTCAAGACAAAGTTGCTCTCAAAAGTCATAAATTTTGAGGGAGAGATTGGAATGAAGAATGACAAATCAATTTATAGAAAATTGATTATTCAAATGACAGGTCAAGATTGAAAGATTAATGGATGGTTGAGATTGATAGATTGGACATGCATTCAGATAATTGACAGAAGTGACATGAGTGATTTGAATTATAAATAGACTTAAAGATTAAATAAATGATTTAATCTTTAGTTCGACATTCGAAAAGAGAAGAATTATCTTTGCATGACAAAGATGAAGATTGATTATAATGACTCAGTGTTCGAATGCACGCACAACATTTAATTAATTAAATAAGAATATTTAATTAATCTTCATGTACATGCAAATGAGTTAGAACTGGAGGATTGCATGATTTGACGAAGAGAATACTCGAGACAGCCACTCAGACATTGAATCAATAGTTAACTGAATGATTAAAATAGATGTCAAGTCGAGTAAAAGTGAATACTTAGATAACTCACATAATTATCTAAAATATAGAAGAATGTGTTAAAATAGAATTAATGAATTAAATAATTCATTTAATTCAAAACTCGATATTTGAAGAATAATTAAATAAATAATATTTATTTAATTAAATGACAAAGGGATTTTAAATGAATAATTAAATAAATAATGAATTTATTTAATTTGACAAGAAGAAGGTTAATTAGTAACATAATTAAATAAAAAGCATTTATTTAATTAATTAGATAGAATAAAGAAAAGTGTGAATTAATTAAATAGTTAAGATTATTTAATTAATAGAAGAATTAATGGAAGTTGAATTAATTAAATAATTGACATTATTTAAGCATAACCATGAAGAATATGAAATATGAAGAATATGAAAGTCACAGGCCTAAACCGAATTTCGGTGTCTACAGTATATTTTAATGACCCCTCTTTTGACTAAGGCTTCCTTGATTTTGATTTCATTTTCAATCAGCTTTTTGAAGGTAGGGGGACATTTTAATTCTAGTCTATAGCTCATATCATCATTTAGGTTGTCAATGAAAATTTCTATCTTTTCTTTTTTGGCTATGGGATGAGAATACCTTGCAAACAATCCCCTCCATTTTTACAAGAAAATGAGGAAGGATTCACCCTTTTTCTATTTCAAGTTACAAAGGTATTTCATCGTGATGTGTTTGATATTGTATGAGTATTGAGTGAGAAATTTATTGACCAACTCTTCAAATGTGTTGATGGGGGGTGTAATCTTTGAAACCACACAAGGCATGTCTCTCCTAGGCTTTGTGGAAAAAATCTCATCAACTAAGTCTCGTCATGTGAAAATTCTAGAATCATGCTTCAAAATTCCCTTACATGATCTAATGGATCTTTTTTACCATTGTATTTATCATACTTTGGAAATTCACTATATTTAGGAAAAGGAATCATGTTGATGGATTAATTGAAGGGGTATGAAAAAATGTCATGAATCAAGTATCATTTTGAGGTTCCCCTTTTTATATCTAGAACTTATTGTTGAAGATTCTACATTTGATGAGTTGAAGCAATCATTTGCTCTATTTCCATTTTAGGCTTCTTGGGGGGTGCTTTTAAGGTGTTGACATCAAAGTAGGGGGGAAGTTTGACACCTTGATTTTCCAACATTAATAGGTACTTTTCTCCATCCTTTTCAAATATTTTTTCCAAAAACCTATGGAAATTAGGGTCTTGTTCAACTTATTGAATGTCCTCATCATTTATTTCTTCCCCTTGTGTGTTGTTAAGTCCAGGAAGAGGGTTTTCTTCTACTTTGGCCATGTTAGGGATTTCACTATGTTGAGCTTTGATGTTTGTAATTTCAATGCCTTGAGTTTCAATGTTTGGAGTTTCGTTACTTGGGATTTCAAGGTTGGGTGTTCCAATGTTTTCCATTTCAAGATGTGGTATTTCGATATCAAGAGCTTCACTACTTGGTGTTCTGATGTTTTATGTTTCAAGATTGGGTGTTCCAAGTCCCTTTTCTTTAATTCTCCTCTTTTGTGACCTTGCTTGTATGGACATATGAGTGTAATGGTTTAGACTAAGCTTTGATCTAATTTTGAAATAGTGCCAAGGATTACAACTAGGTCAAATAGAATTGCAAATTCTATTGATAACACTAAGTTGTATTTGATTGTGTGACATTGTTTCGTGACTAAAGGATGCCAAATCCTGAGGATGAAACTAGGTTTTGAAATAAAATATGTGATAGATGTTGATGATTGAGGCACTTTGAAATGTTTAGATCTCAGTTTAGCTTGGAAAATCCTACTTGTATAGGTTTGTTTTGAAATGTTCAGACTTCTAGGGTGTCTAAGGAATGATCTTGGACTTAGAGTTTAGATTCCCATTGTGTAATTAAGGTACTCAAAATGTTGGAAAAGTCTTGAATTTTGACAATAGTGCATCATGTATAACTCTATATTGTTTTTGCAAGCTCTCTTATAAAATTTGAAGGTTAATCTTTCTCTAAAGTCATAGAGCATAGAAAAATGTTTTTTATGTTGTTTGAAATTAAGAGGCCTGAGATTGGGTTTTCTAACATTTATCTTTCATGGAATCATCATGTAAACCACATATACTGACTTTTTTTTTCCTATCAAGAGGTTGAATAATGTTGAAAGGACTAATTTTTTGAAGATAGAGGATCCTAAGTTACTATTTCAAGGTCTACAAGAGGTTCCAAAATAGAGACAACATGCACCAAAACTCTAAAAACTACCCAAAATGACTCTAAAACAACTAAATTACCCCCCCAAAGGTCTATTTTCTTGGATTTTTCAATTGTAGACTTGTTTACCTCAATGGATGTAGTTTTGAATCAAAGTTTTCACTTTTAAAATGTGATGTTTCGATGGTGTTTTGTTTGAGTTTTTTTTAAGACACATCAAGTATAATATACACTCCTAAGGTTGTATTCTTTTAGATTCCATGTGGGTTTTGCACCAACCACACTATCTTTAGCAGATGAATTTAGAAACTTGGTTGCATGAGCTCCCCCTTATAGTGCACTCTCTTCTCAAGCCAACCAAGATGCTAGTCCCCATGAAACTCCCATGGAAAACTGATCACCTCTACTAAAAACTATGAGAATGTGGATTCCTTGGCAATGACCGTTGCTACACCAAAGAATAGATAAAGGATTTTGGTAAAACTACAGGGGTTTTAATGTGGGCATTTTGTTCATAGGGGATGGCCCTTGTAGTGAGAGTCCCTTTCGATCCATCTTGTCAAAGCCATCTGTGTGATACTTGAACTTTCCCCAAGTATCCACATTTATATCCCAGTTGGAAGTCACTTGGATTTAGTGTGTTACTGGTTGGGTCATTCCCTTGGGTGATTATTTTTCCCCAAGGAAGGCCCTTTAGGATAAACAAAAGCAAGCAAGCATACCCATAGTTCAATCAATCTTTATTTCACAATGAATAAAGAGAGAACACATGCTATATGCTTCACTTACACTCATACATAAATGAGAATGGATCTGGCTTTCTGGATCACTTACTTAAGGGGAGAGTATATGCCTACCATTCATCACATACAAAAGACATGGTGTGCATTAACCATTTAATTAAGCTATGTTCCTAACTTAACCAAAAGGAAACAAGATGTTTGTTAACCTTGTAATTAAGCTACATTCCTAAGTTAATCAAAAGGGAACATGTAAATAACGTCCAACCCCTACAATGTGTTAGTAGTTTACATTTTGAGTCTTTGACAACAAATCTGGAAAAACCTACAAAGCACAAGATAGAATGTGAGCTTTCTAATTTGGTCAAAAACTACAAGAGGTGCCAAAATAAAGACAAGAGGTGCCAAAACACAGACAAGAGGCACCAAAACAGAGACAAGAGGCACCAAAACAAAGACAAAAAGCTCAAAAATAGAGGCAAGTAACCTAGAACTCCTTGAAACAGTCTGCAAGAGGTGCCAAAATAGTTACAAGAGGCACCAAAACTCTCAGAACAAGCCAAAATGGTCTCAAAATAGTTGAAAATGGTCTATGAACTACTTGCAACAAGTGCCAAAATAGGTACAAGAGGCACCAAAAGTCTCAAGATAGCCCATAATGGTTTCAAAATAGCTAAAAATGGTCTCTGAACTACTTGCAAGAGGTACAAAAATAGTTACAAGAGGCACCAAAACTCTCAAGACATCTGAAAATGGTCTCTAAACTAATTGCAAGAGGTGAAAAAACTCTCAAAACAACCTAGAATGGTCTCAGAACAAGTGAAAATGATCTCTAAACTACTTGCAAGAGGTGCCAAAATAGCTAAAAGAGGCACCAAAACTCTCAAGATAGCCCAAAATGGTCTCAAAACAGCTAAAAAATGGTCTTTGAACTGATTGCAAGAGGCACCAAAATAGCTACAAGAGGCAGAAAAACTCTCAAGACAATCTAGAATGGTCTCAAAATAGGTGAAACTAATCTTGGACCAACTTGCAATAGGCACCAAAATAGATACAAGGGGCACCAAAACTCTATAAATAGCCCAGATTTGCCTCAAAATAGCTCAGAATTTCCTTAAAACTAGTACAAAGGGTTTCCAAGTGACAAACCTTGAACCTAAAATCATGAAATTTGTGAAAAGGTTAGAAACAAGTGAGGCAAAGGCCCCATGGTGGGTGTCATTTTGTGTGTGTTTTGAAATGTGCAAAGTTAAATGCCAACACAAACCTTAATGAAATGATTTACATTCAAAGATTCAAGCAAAGTAAACTAATATAAATTGCATCTTAACGAATCTTTCAAGATGTCTAATTTTCCTCTATTCTTAAATGATCCTTTTTAACCTTTTTGGCCCTTAGATTTCTATGAGCACAAAGGATATTAGAATGAAACTTAAGAAACAAGATTAGTATTCAGCATGCAAGCCAACTATATGACTACATGAAACTATGTGTAAAAATTGATGATGAATGCCATGATGGATGAAAGATGAAGATGATGACAGATGAGCAAGTGGGGATGAGTGAGATGATATGCAACTATGATGAGATAAATATGATTCAACATATGCTCAAATGCAACCAAAAGGAAAACTAATCTAAAATGCAACTATGAAGCAACATGTTAATCTAGTATGAGAATGCAATATGAAACATAATGTAAAAGCTAAGTATAAGAATCCATGAATGCTTCAAGCTCCTATGAAAAACCTGCATGATAGTAATACTTGAAAAGTGGATGAAAAATAGCATTATAACACTATTCCAAAATGTGTATTTGAAAATAACATTATAACAATACTCAAAAGTTGGATGAAAATGAAAAGGATAATGGATGTATTTATAGGGATTCTCAAGCATTTTGTGAGGTGGCACCTATCAATGGTTCAAATTCAAAGGAGACAAGATAGATGATGGAGATGAAAGAATCAAGAGGTTGTCTCCTTGAACGAAGACAACATGCCACTTGGATGAGAGAATCTCTTGACTAATTGGAGTCATGCCAAATCTGTGGGAGACTCAAGAATATCTTTGACCAACTGGAGTCATGCCAAATGTGTGGGAGTTTGAAAGAATAAAGCCATGTGATTTTTTTCCAAGTGTGTGAGGATAATTCCAATTAATAATTAGGCTTATTTATTTTCACATGACCTTTATGATGTGGCACAAGAAAATGTAGTAGATATGTGCTCTAATTCTTAATCATGATTAGGGAATGTTAATTAAATAAACACATTTAGGATTCTTTGTTTATTTAATTATTTAGAGGAATAGGAATTTGAGGAATTTTAGAAGAGTGAACAATATAAATAAAGTGGGATTTTATTTATATGTAGTCAGAATATTAATCAAATACATTGTATTTAATTAATTGAATTTGATGACCATTTTTAGGTGTATACAATAGAATTTAGGTTTAAATGGATACACCAACTGTACTAGAGATCTCTAAAAAACCTAGACCAAAGTTTAAGAGGTTTTCAAGGAAAGTTTTTTATAACGACCCTGTCGATGCATTTTTGAAAATTCCAAACAACATTTTGCATATCGAGGACACAAGAACATATATGCATGTAAAATTGGAAGAGTATGATTACCAAGTGCTTAAGAATCTATGGTTAAGTTAGCTAACAAGAGTTGAATCCTTGGTTAAACTAGAGTATGTAAACCTTGTCCAAAAGAAGCTAGATGTTTGGAACTAGTTCCCCAATTTAAGCAGTGAATTAGATGAAAAATATGTGAGGATAGCTTTGAGTAGAACACATGACATATTCATGTGGATAGATATTCCCAGATTAATCTCTAAAAGTGTAATATCTAGTTTGTAACTATATTATGTGATACCAAACCTATACCAATGCTAAAGTTAGTAAATAATGTTGTTATTATGTAGCTAACTAGTGCCACATTTTACAAGAGAGCATTAACAACCAAAACCCATTACCAACCCTACTGTGAAGTATGCATCAATCATGATTGGCCACAAAATATACTTCACTAATAGAGAGAACTCAATATCTTCAACTACCATCTATGTTGGACATGACATGGTACTAAATGGGAGAGATTATGATTTGTCTAAGTATAACATAGATTTTTGGCACCTACTTGCTTTCTATCTCTCCTAGGGTTTTTCACCTAGAAGGGGGAAAATGGGCCAAAAATGCTTATGTTCATTCAAGAATAGATAGGGGAAAGAGGTGTGAAGTGTGTGTAGATTATTTTGATGCTAGAAATTAAATGAAAATGCAGATTAATGAATGTAAAATAACTAAATGCAAGATGTTGGAAAACATGTGAGGTATGCAAAAATGAACTAAGAACTAAAGGACATAATAGAAATAGGTGAAATTGAATAAAACTTATCGAGAGGATTGAGGATGATTGGAGAAGACTTTTGAAATGCTGGAAATGTTGATCTACTAACCAAAGTGGACTCATTCACCACTCGTAGTGAATCAATCCATGTTCAGGTGCAAACCTATAAGATCAAGTTCCATACTATCAAGAGTTGATATCTAATGAAATCAAGTTTTAGGCCTAAAATATGGACTCATTCACCATGCATGGAAAATAAGTCCACCTACAAAAATTTGGAAAGTCAGAGGAAGATTTTATGGAGTTAGATTTGTATTTCTACCTCCTACAGGTCTCTGCTTCTGAAATTGATAGATTCAGGTCTGAAACTGACTTTTACTTGATAAATATGCTTGAATGAAGAAGAGAATAATTATATGACCTTAAAACATAATATTCAATTATTCCAAAGCTCCAAATGATCCTAAATCTACAAACAATCAACATAAGAAGATAAAAACATTGAATTTTAAGGCATGGGGGTTGCCTTGTTCAAACCCCTTTTAGGAAATTAATCCAAAATGATGAAAAAAATGAATGAATCATGAAAAAATGGAGTAATTTACCTTTCAATGATGAATTATCTTAGATTTCTATAGTAAATTCAGTAGAATCGGCCCTTGGATGCTTAAAAATGCTATCTTGAAGAATAAACCCTCACTTGCTTGACTTGAATGGAAGAATAGATGATAAACTCAAGATGAGAAATGTAATAATGAATATGAGATGTAAAAATGAGGTTAAAAATATTTATTTATAGAAAAGTGTGCCTTAGTACTTAATTATACTACATCACAGGCCGACATAAAGTGAAAATAAACTTTAAATTTCACTTTAATATTCCTGCTCAAAAGTCAAAATGGGGTCCAAATTGAACTCATTCACCACACATTGCAAATGGGTCCACCTATATTGGAATCATTCACCAAGCATGGATAATGGGTCCAACATGAGCCATTCTAAAACTTAAGAGGCCAAGGAATTAGGAAATAAGGTTTAAACTACAACTTTGTCAAGTATTTGATCAATTAAATCCTCAAGATGCACAATATGGGTTCAAATATGTCTATTAATGATGATGTAAATATCAAATAGGGCTTGGGACACATAAATAAATGTGAAATTGTAATTAAATACACTTTACAACACTAAAATAGGGTCCAAATAGCCTAAAAAGGCACAAGAACCAATGTGAATGCATAAAATACACAATACTAGTTTATCATTAAATTTAAGTTACAAGACTTCTAGAATGGTGTGATGATGTATTAAACATGTTGAATTAGGAAGAAATATGTATATTAAGTCTATAAAAGCAAGAAATTATCTTACAAGACTTTACAACACCTTTACAAGGCATCAATAAACACATTCTATTTAGTGTAGAAGGGCCCAAAACCTAGAGTGGATGCCTAAAATGCCTCATAACACCTAAATCAAGGTCACATTAAGTCCATTTATCATGAATTATCCCATGTCAAGCAAAGGGGACATTTTTCTATGGAACATTTAGCCTTCACTTTAGTGAGATGAAGGACTTACTTTAGACTCATACTAAAGTAGACATTCAAGAGGGGTCCACATGCATACCAAGCCCCCAAGATACTGAATCATACAAAGGCAAGGAAAAGAGAGATAAAGATGAAAAAGATGTACTCACTCTGGGCCCACATACTTTCAGGTCATCTATGAGGTGAGAAGGGCCAAAAACATAGAAAAGTAAAGGTAAAAGAGTAACACACACTAGTTGGCATGCACTCATAAGCACAAAAGTGGCTAAAGGGAAAGTCATGCCACTAGTTGGGCTCCCACCATGCCAAAGTTATACCACCTAATAACTTTAACAAGGCAACACAAAACAAAAGGAAATGTAAATGATAAAAAAAATAGGATGGAACCAAAGGCATGCAATTTTTGTTATTCAAGGTAGCCAAACAAATAAGATGACACCACAAGCATGCAAGTTGTGTTATGCAAGATGGCTAAATAAATATAAAATGCAAAAATGTAATGTGAAAGTTTGTTCAAAGGAATCTTGTTTAGCTTATGTAAGGTAAATCACTTAGGGAACATTGTATCTAATGTCTCCAAGAGAGGACCAATCAAAGGATAGTAGATTCACAACTTAGGGGATGTAGTGTGTCACATCAAACCACTAAGAGGAATATAGTATGCTAAGAGAGATCACACTTATGAAGGACATCATTCCCAATGTCACCTACAAAGCAATGAACTCACTATATAAACAACAAGGCTACACAAAGAACACAAAGTGAATATGGTGTTGTATTCCCCCCACTTTAAAGTAATTGCTACACCTCATTCATGGGCAATTGGTTTAAAGTAGAAGAAAGAAAATGAAAAGTAAAATAAGACATGAGAGCCAACTAGGAAAGCTCTATGCCAAGTCATATGTTTCATAGTGAGGCTCTGTCATGTCAAGGAAAAATGAAAGGGAGTTGTCTCCCAAAAAAGAAAAGACACAAAAACACATAAGGGGTCTATGTATTTGGGGTCAATATGTTCTATGCTGCAAATTTTTAATGAAAGAGCATGGAACTATCATCATCCCCCAAAGACATAAAATGAGAAGAATGACATAGAGAGAGTGAAAAAAAGAAAAGAAAAATAAAGATTCATTTTTGGTCAACATGGAAGAGACTAAGGGCATCTCTATTCTTTGTGTCATCCCCAAAAGGAAAACACAAAACAAAAGGAAAAAGAGACAAGTCACAACATATAGAAGAATAGAGATACATATAGAGGAAGTGTACGGAAAGAGAAAATAACATCAAACACATGATACAGGGCAAACACAATACACACATTCTAGAGAACTTGAACTAGACCAAAATGAAGAAGCATGATTTTAAATTTAGAACCCAGAGTGTGTTCTTGCTACTCTACTTCTTAAGAGAGCTACTCGAAAGGAAAATCATTGTGTGGGACACAAGTAGACTGGTGGCACACCAATTTTTTTATTATTTTCACAAAATTGGAAACTATAAGGCTTAGGATGATGTATTGATTACATTTTTCACAATTTTTTAAAAGAACATGCATGAGAGATAAACAATCCCTAAAATTTTAGTGGAGAAATATGCAAATGATATAACCTTTCATCTATCCATTGATGAATGCATAATTGAGGTAGTTGAACCTAGAAAAATATGCATAGAGAACTTAGGATATGAGATTGATGAGAGGATGGCTGAAATTTTTATTGTAATTTTTTAAAACATTTTGAAGGGACCTTCCCTACCTAGACATGACACATATGAAGAAAAATCAGCTAAAGTACTGATGGAAACATCAACACCTAAAAGAGTTTAAAAGTAAACAAGTAGGTTGAAAAATTCTTTGGGTTGCATGTACTTTCAAAAGATGATGTTGATAGGTTGAGGGAACTTCCAGTAAAGAAGAGGGCCAAAGTTGTTGATGAGCCCTCCAAACCTCAAAAATCAAGAAGATTAGCTTCCACCACTAGATCTACATTGCCAATGTCTTTTGGTGCAATTATCGTTGAAGAGAAGAAAGTGGAGCCCTTTGATTTAGCATCAATTAATGTGTCTACACCATCCAAACCTCAAAGAGGAAAGATGTACCTCTGGTAGCACCTCTTGATACTTCCACAAGAAAAATACAAAATTAGAAAAGCAAGAACAAAAAAGAACACAAGTGATATTGTGGAAGATGAAATTGAACTTGGTTTGGAAGAAGAAGAACAATTGTCAATAAAAAGAAAAAGAAGTGATGAAGGTTCCTCACAAGAGGCTAATACTTAACTAAGAAAGTTAAGGAAAATCTTGTGGATATCTCTAAAGAAGATGAGATAGAAAATGAGAAATAATCCTACAGAATACATGTGTACAAGAAGTCTAACCAAAAAATGGAAAAGAAAAAAAATGAAAGCACATCAATACCAAAAAAGGAAATGTCAGAGTCTCCTCTTGTAAGAGCCCACCCACCCTTAAAATTTGGAACCTTTGGTGAAAAACGTGATAGAATTTGATGATTTATTAGCAAATACCAAATTGTACGATGAAGGCACTAAAGAAGATAAAGAAACTATCATAAATTCCTTTATTTAATATATGATCATTTTTGAGAAAATTATGGATAACATGAAGAAGGTGACTAAAGTATTATGGAAATCCTTGGTAAAAAGAGGACATGAAGTTGTTAATATAAAATACAAGATAAAAACTAATGCCTTGAATGAGGTTTGATCCTCCTAGGCTGATGATGATAAGCGTACACTAAGTAATTCAAGGTCAAGCAAAGAATTTCCATTCTTATGACCAAAGAAAAGGAAAACAAAAAAAAGTTTAAAACTAGAAACCCTTGATAGAGTGAAAGATATGGCATATAAAATTGGGTTGAATGTCAATTTATCATTCAATACAACTCAAGTTAGGGAGCTTGATAATGACAAAGGTATTTCTACCAACTTACCTATTTTCAAAGAAGCTATTGAAGAAGTAAATGTTTAGTTTGTAGAAGAGACTCCATATTTGGATGTCTTAGGAAACCCAATTGATGATACACATTCCTCTCGAAATACTTCTTCTCCTTTGGAAGAAATTGAAATTCCCACCAGTGCAAATGAAACCCGTAATACAAATAAAGAGAAAGAAAAGAAGAATGATGTTGATGATGGAGATTGCTCTAAAAAATAGGATGAAGGAACATGAGAATAAGGGCAAGGAGAGAAAGAAGAAAATGATAAGAAACATGATGAGGATAAAAAGAAGGATGAAAATAAAGATGAGAAAAAGAAAGAACTCTCTAGTGAAGATGAGAAAGAAGAGAGAAAAGATGATTATGAATTTAAAAATAATGAAGAAGTGTCTCGAAAGAACATGGAACAACTAAATTCCTTTGAGGAATCCTTCAGCATACCACTTAAGGGTCTTTTGACAAACAAATAAGAATCCCACTAACCTATCCTCCCTAATTGCCAAAATTCCCAATTTTCCAAGGTAGTGTTGATCTCAGAAAGATTCCACTAGTTCAAAAATTGGAGACAAGATATGCCTTCCTTGCCTTTGAAAGGAAAGTAATTCTAGAGACACACCCAAAGGGAATGGAATTGATCAATGATGCAATCAAAACCCTATAGGAAGCTAACCTTGATACATTTATTGATGACTCTCTTTCTCCAATAGAAAATTTGAAAATTATACTTGATTCTCCAAAGAATACACCTCCAATCTTAAAGTGTAGATTAAAATAGAGACTAAATCAAGAATTGTAGAAAAGAGGTTACTTTATTTACAAGATAAATGTACTTTCATGTATGAAAAAGTGGGAAAGTGTATAACTAATGTGCAACAATGTGAAGAGGAAGCTAAAAATTTGTTTTTGCATTGCCTGAGATGGCTAGATGCTACCCAAGGAATTAAGGATTCAATGGATTCTATTGGGTCACAAATAACCAAAGCCATCCGAGCCTATGACCCATCCCATGACAAAGATTATACCTTGTGGACTACCATCATAGACTTACAAAATATTTTTTCACATTGCAAAAGTAGAAGGAAGACACAATAAGAAGATTTGGTCAACTTGGGGACTTGGTAAAGCCAACCACATTTCGATGTTAGGTGCTCTATAGATGATGAGAAAATTTCAAAAATAAATCTACATCCCACCACTCTAAAAGGAGCAGATGAATGTTTTTCTGAGTTGGACTCAATGTACAAATTACTTACAATGGCCAAGAAGACTTGGGATGAAGGAAAGCCTACTTGGGAAGCAAATATCAAGGAGCCTGAAAAGGCCTAATCCTCCCATTAATCTATTCTTCACTTGCATACTCTTCTATACATAAGGTTGTATCATTTCTTTTAGATAACTCTCTTATGGGGAGTTACATCACTTCAATTATTTTTATGTATATATGTATCAATTTTTTGGTTGTACACCCTTTGTCTTTGATGTCAAAGGGGGAGATAGAAAAGGTTAAGGGGTAGATGATGATTGTGTGTGCAGATTATGTCTTAATTTTTTTTGGCACATGTTGTCATCAGTGACAAAGGGGGGGTTTTTTGAAGAATGAAGAAAGAACTCATTTTTTGTATTGTCATAAATGCCAACATTCTCTAGTTAGTAGTCTATCTACTCTTGTCATTAGATTGAAGTCACTCTAATCCTATATTTTGGTCTGCAATTTGACATATGGTAAGATTGGCTTGCATGGTTTTATTTGTTGTTCCTAGATATTATGTTCATCTATCATCAAGTTTCCAAATGTTTTGGATGTACAAGTTGAGAGTTGAAAATGACTGAAGTTTGGCACTTTGTTTTGCCATTATTTAGTGAAATAGATATGTGTGATCAGGTCCAACACTTCTTTGATGCTTGGAATCAGTCTTTACAATTTCTTGATATTATGTACAAGTGATAGTATGTTCTATATTCTAGATGGTACATGATTTTGTGTTCATATGGTTCATCGATAATTTCTCAGTTGGGTTATTTTCTAATTTTAGATAGCAAAAATTTCAGGTTTAATGTGTTGAAAACAACAAAATAAATAAACCCTATCAAGCACCATGAAGTACAACTAGAATGAAAATGAAAATAAACAAAAGACATGCAAACCAATTTTCAAACTAGACTTGATTGACCTCCATGGCTCTTCTCTAGTTGCATAAGAATGCAATATTTTCAAGGTTGATTGTTGGAGGAATGTTGGTTGCTCAATTCAATACAATAACAACACGACAAACATGATAGATGGAGATGGATGGAAGATTGAAAAAATGATTTTGACAACATAAGTATGTCTCAAGAATTTTCCCCTAATTGGATTGTGATAGGTCATATTTATAGAGCCTTGATGTGGATGGAGATAAGTTTTTTTAAGATTCAATGAGGATTTAATTTTTGAAAAAAACGGAAATAAAACGAGATGAGATAAGATTTTAAAAAGATAGAGGGATTCTGATTTTCTCTTTTAAAGAAAATAAATCCTTAAAAAGATGAGAAATATAATTGATGAATTATCTAATTAAATAAATTAATTCGATACACGAGTTCAGATTTTGGAAAGAAAGTGAGAATATTGTTTTTAGAATTTTATTAATTAAATAAATATTTGATTTATTTAATTAATGTTGGATTTATGATTTCATTAATTAAATAACATAAATTATTTAATTAACATTAGAAGAATGAATAGAAAGGATTTAATTAATTAAATAATATATTTAATTAAAATTAGAGAATGGATGGATTATGCATAGGAAGGGAATAAATAAAATTAGTCAAATAAATAAGATTTATTTAACTAATTAGATAATGACATGGGTACCTAGGGCAAAGCATGCTACAAGATGTCTAAATGATATAATGTTGTGACAAGGTGTTGTAAGAGGAAATTTTTGGGTGTCTACATTTTGCTCCTCTTTGAGATGATGTTCAAGATGATGAGATTTGTGTCGAGTAACATCATTTCAAATAAGCTAAGTTACGGATAGAGGAAAATGGATGATGATATTAGAATATGATGATGATGGAATGATGATGCCCCCTCGAGAGGATAGGAGGGTTGGAAAAACATAGGTAGGCTCTCGAAATGAAAGGGATGGTTCAAGAACTAAAGATGAAGGAATGGATAGAAGAAGTGAAGGATGCATTATGCTGCAATGAAAGTGAGCAACCATGATGTTTTATTTAGCACTAGACGTTATGCACCAAGGTATAAGGACCAAGGTGACAATGTGTCATGTGACCCAACATAATACAACCTTGTCTAGATACAAGATATGAATATTATCTAGGAGTAAGATTTGACGAAAATGCAAGATAAAAATGATAACACACACAAGCAAGCAAGAAAGCATGCACAAATGATACAAAAAGAAAAGGTATTTCCCCTGTCAAGTTGTAAACCATTGATTGATGGATTGATTGATGATTATAGCGTTGTCATTACGGGGAGCGACATATCCCTAGATCAACACAAGGATGATTGATAATTGATTGATTGAATTTGATTGATGATGATAGTGTTTTCATTGTGGGGAGTAGGATATCTATAGATCAACACAAGGATGATGATAATTGATTGATTGATTGGGTTTACAACAAGATCAGGATCAAGACCAAAGGATGTGATTGGATAATTTTACAAGACTGATCCACCTAATTGGTATGGATTAAGGATTGACTTGCATTTGGATTATTGCTTGGATTGATTCAATTGAGTTGATTGGATGAAATGGTTTGGTTTGATTTTATTGCTTGTATTTTTGTTGGCTATTTGATTTTTTTGTCTTTTTTAGGACCTTTTTCTATTTTTTGGTATTTTTGAAATGTTTTGATTTTTTTTTGGACTTTTGAAATGTTTTGATTTTCTTGGACTTTTGAAATGTTTTGAGGTGTCAAAGGATGAAAATTTGAGTAGCCTTTGTGCTAGATACGAATGACAAGGGGAAACCAAGTCTATGTACAAAGGTGGGTGATGGGATAAGGGATAAAATGCTCATGATAAGAGATCAAGGATGTGATCTTCAAAGACTATGTTGCATAGGAATTACATGCCCCATTCTAGGTACAAGACTTAGGATATTTTTGGACAAAATTTATGGCAATAGGATAATGATATGATTGGTTTAGATAGGATGAGGTATGTCAAGAGATACCCAAAACAAGTTTCAACATTTTTCCCCTATATCTTCTTCAAGATCAAAAGGAGAAGGGTGGATACGTGGACTCAATATGATAGGTATGTATGGTGGCTAAAGATGGTAGGTAGAATGGAAATGATACGACATGAAAATGATAGGTTGGATAGATAAGACATTGTGTCCCCAAGTGTAAGTGGCATAGAAGATCAACCTACACATGACACCTATTTGCTAGGTTTTCATCACGGTACTTATCCAGGGCACCAGTTTACCAAGTTTTCACCATTGGACGAAGGAATTTATCTTTACTTTTTTTTTGACATTTTTGAAGAGGAGAAGGGGAATATGGATAGGAGGGACTCAAGTGTCTAGTTCCATGAAAGGTGATAGTCCTGCTAGAGATGGATGTCATTGCATGGACCATGTCAAATTTCATTATACTCATAGATGTTGGTAATGGATGACATGAAAGGGATATGGAGTAGGTAGATGATGGATTATGATGTGGATTATGGAGGAAACTAGTGGATTATGATATGTATTATGTAGGGAAGATGATAGGGATTATATGGGACTTATGAAAAAGATGAATGAGGAGGCTTAGCCAAAAGCATGGACCATAGGAAGGTGGTGGGGGAGATATGTGGGATAATGAGTGAAGGATGAGGAGAAGGAGGTATGTTGAATTGGTGTGAAATGGAAAGGAACCATGACCAATGGTTGCACACATTGTGATAAACATTGAATATTTTTATATGGATGGGATGTAGGAAGTAATGAAGATGTTTGCTTAGAAGGTGGTGGATGTAGTGCTTTTGGTACCCACATAGACTTAGAATTTTTATGATTTTTGTATGGCTTGTGGGATGGAATATGATATTCTTAAATAGAGTGGGAATGTGAGGTGGAAGTGAATGTTTGGGATTTTTGTGATGAGGATGCCTCATCGGAATTTCCTTCCTTTTTCTTAGGGACCCAAACCAATTTAGTTTTCACCTTTACTTTTGGAGGTATGGGCTTATATATCTTTTTAGATGTACTTGCCTTTGAATTTTTGCAATTGTATGCAAAGGAATTAGGACCTTTAGAATTTTTGGCTTTATGTGTAGAGGAATCCAAATTTTTATTTTGGAATCCCTTGGGTTTGGTGGAATGAGTGGAAGCTTTATGTTTAGACAATGTGTGCATTGATTGGTCATGATTAAGATGTTTAGAGGATTTATGGATAAATGGCTAAGAGGATTGAATGGTAGGGATATTAGGTGTTGGGAATAATGGTGGTATAGTGGATGGAGGGATATTAGCAATTGGAAGCAATAGTGGTTGAGTGGAGGGTGGAAGGTGTATGGTCACATGCTTTTGACATTTGTAGGATGATGGAGGAGGGATGGAAATATATGTTTTAGGTGTATGATAGGCTTCATGATGGAAAGTGGACTTAGGATGCATTGAGGAAACACTAACATCTTTAGCTTGTTGTCCTTGGGGTGTATGTCCAAGGCCATAAGAGTGTGGAGGGAATTTGATGTTTTGGAGTATGCAATGGACAATGGGACTAGGTGTAGGTGGAACACTAGACATGAGTTCGTAATTGGATGGAGAAAATGAAGGGAAGATAATGGTTGTTGTTATTCTTAGGAGGAAAATTCATGAATGAGGGTTGAAAGACCACTAGGATATGATGGAGTACTTGAAATGGGGTCGATAGTGGGTGATGGAGGATCATTAGGATCTTGATTAGCATTTTGTTCACTTAGATCTAAGGCATTTGTTTGATCTTCTATGTGTGCTTGGGAGGAACTTATCTCATCATGGGAAGCAGATATTCGTGCATCATGGATGGGTGAGGTGGAAAGCTCTTGACCATGGAGTGCATAAAGTTGGATAAGAGGATCATCATGGTATTCTTGATCATAAAAGGAATCTTGATCAAAGATGGAAGATTGATCATGAATAGTATTAGGTATGTTGTGAATGGAATCAGTGGGAGGGTGTTGATATTTATGTGGGTGACAGGGTAATGTTTCCTCATGTTTAGGATTGTGCTCTTGAAATAACTCATTACTTATTTGAATGGAGGTGGAAGGGGATTTCTCATGGAGAGACTTGTCATGTTCTTGATGGTCAACAACATAGGAGCATGATAGAGGGTGACTTGGACTTATGAGGGGAGACTCTTGAATTGAATCAAGGGGTTGTGGATGGCATGATGTTTGAGGACTCTTTTATATGTTCAAGTATATGTTTTGAATGACATGGTGACAATTGATTCCTTGCTTGTAGCCCTTGGGTCACCTCCTTTGGAGGTGTAGGGGTGGAAGGTGTTGGCTTAGGATTTTTATTTTCATTGGATGATGGTATGATAGTTTTATAGGTTGCATGTGCTAGATTGGTATTCCCCTTGTCAATGGTTGCATTAGAACATGATAAAGTTTGACCATGTTGCAAGGTAGAACTTAAAGTCACATGTGTTTGTCATGATGTGGCTTGACATGTTGACGTGGCATTGACATATGAAGAAGTGGATGGATTAGATTGGTATGAGGTGGAAAGGGATGGCACATTAGGTTGAGGTGGAATTGATTGATAATAAATGGATAGGGGATGACGTTGTGGTTGTTGGATTTGAAAAGTGGCAATGAATTGATTGGCTTGAGATAGGAGGTGTTGGATTTGAGGTGATATAATTTGATGAAAATTTTGGAAGAGGGTTTGAAGGCTTTGTATGGTTTGGCAGTCTAGGGGTTGGGGTATTTGGTGAAGTTTTTGAAGGAGGTTTTGAAGTTTGGATGCTAGGTCTTCTAACATTTTCATGATGTAAATGATGTTGATTGGATTAAAGAAATGATGATGATTAGGATATGATGTGAAATGGAAAGATTGGAAGACTTGATTGATTAGGATGAAATGGATAGGATGTGGCTAAGAAAGGTGATTAGGATGAAATCGATTGGATATGAATGTGTTGGAAGAAGGTGTAGAGTGACTGGTCTTTATGTGTTTGGTGTTTAGCTTGATTTGGCAATGTTTAAATGAATGATCACACATTTACACACATAAATCACTCACACAAGACACATAAGTAAGTTTGAATTTTGAAATTTGAAGAATGTAATGATGATTATTAAACAAGCACACATGGAAGACACATCAACAAGCCCTATGACTAGTCAAGTGGGGTATGGCCAATTAATTAATTATTACACTAGCATTAGTTAACATAGGTCTTGCATTTAATTAACTAAGTCCTAGGTTGCATTATTAGATAAATCATAAATAATGGGGTAATTCCCCCTTCCATGTTTGTAGGGATAAGACTCCTTCTAGAAGATGAGTTGTCCTTCTAGAACTTATCTCAACATTTACTAATCATCTAGATAGGGTTCACATGTTGTCACATGTTGTTAGATCATGACACATGGAAACATCTCATGCATATTAGGTTTTCATTCTTGCCTATATAATTAGGAAACTTGTTCATTTGTAATATATCATATCAATTAATCATATTATGAATATAGAATCTCCATTGTGCATGCCTAGTTGCAACACTTTCTATGTGGTTGATCATCTTTCTTGGGAAAGGTCCTCCATTCAAGACTATAGCTTCAAGGACCCTGTGCATCCATAATCTCAACACAAGCCCTATGACTAGTCAAGTGGGGTATGGCCAATTAGGTCTCAAGCTAGTCTACACAAGGTTAACTAAGGAATGATTTGAAAGAAGCATCCCATCACACAGCTGGGAGAAAGGGGTAACCCACCCTTCAACTTCACTTACCAAAGGTATAAAGTTCTTTATGGATTAGCCAAAAGTGACAAGATTTTAACTCCAAAACAAACATGTCTTTCGATTCACACTTCGATTGAGGTCATCCTCAAGGGTGATGAAATCCCCTAGTAGGCCTCCTATGAAGGGTTTGACAAAAGCAAACCAAGTGAGGTGTTTGTGATCACACACACACTTGATTCACACTCACAGTTGTTAATTGAACCTTAGAAAGGAAATATGTACAAGAAAGCAATAAAGCACTCATTCTTTTTAGATCCCAAATCAAGATGTGATGGAAGATAATGGTTAATTTCAGACCCAATTTTTGAAGTGTTATTGAAGACAATGTTCATTTTAAGAGCCCAAATACAAATGTGTTTGCAAACAAGATTAAGAGATGAAAGATGAAATGAGTGCACCTGATTATTTGCTTTCCAAATTGCTATTGTGATTGATCCAAATGTTTTTCAAGCTTTGTATGATTCACCGACAAGTCACCAAGACAAGAAGAAACACAGATGTGCAAGCAAAAGTGTGATTAGATCCCAAAACATGGAATCTATTAAAAGTCTAACTCTATTAGAATTAAAAATTAAAGTCAACTACTATATTAATTAAAACTAAATTAATTGATCTATATTAGAAAAAAAACTTAAATGGATATTAAAAACTAAACTAAAATTTAAAATCTAATAATGTTAAAGGAAAATCTAATTCTAAATGAAAATTAAAATTAAAATCTAATCAAGATGTAAATTATAGGCTAACTCTACATTAATATCTGATGTTAATATTAAAATGGAAATCTAAAATGATTAGTAAATTAAAGTCTAAAAATCTAAATGAAAATTTAAATTTAAATTAAAATATCTAATTCTAAATTAAATTTAAGTTAGAATCTAATACTAAATTAAAAAAAACTAACTTACATGCCAAAATTTTCAATAAACTACTTGCGGATGAAGGTACCAATGATCTTGCATTCAATGAATGATAAAAGACTTTCCCATGTAGCATTGATTGTGCAGACTGCCGGTGGAGAGAGTATAGATGGTCGATGCAATGAATAAACCTTGACCAAAAGCTTTGATGACACTGATGTGACACCAATGCAGGGATTGAATGCCGATAACTAAGGAATATGTACCACCGATGTGACTACCAAGCAATGCAACCATTAGACTAGAGTACGTTGACGCCAATGACTGGTGGAGCAACTTTGATAGGCCAATGGATGTAACCTAGTACCAATCCATAGAATAAGTCAAAAATATTTGATTCAAATGTTGCATATTCCAAACACCCAAGCACTCATTGATGGAATAAGGTGCTAGGAAAGGATATGTAGGTATAAAAGCCAAGAGGAATTGATTGTGTAGATCTCAGCATACCAAATGAGGACTTCTTGTTGATTGTATAGGAGTCATTAGCAATGCTGCAAATCCAAAAAAAAAAAAAAGTGCTAATAGGGCTTCAAAAAATTCATATAATAAATCCTCGTAGTCTCAAAACAAATCCAATGAATTCAAGACAAAATTATGAGCTCATTCCTCCAATTTTGTGTGGTGCGAAAAAAAAAACCATAAATGTCATCAGTAGTTCATACTTTCCTTACTTTAAGCATTACCCCAAACCAAGTATCAAAATTTGTATGCCCACCAAAATATATAAAAAGTAGATTCTTTCAAAATCATAAAGGCTTGGCCTACCAAACAGTTTGTATGAGTAATCAACACAGGTAAATGAAAAATGCTATAATGAAGCTTCAAGAAAATTCAAAAGGATGAATAATGCAGAAGATGATTTTAAAAAAGCTCAAATGTCTCTCTTAGAGATGTGAAAATCTTCTAAATTGTAGGGAATTTATGAAAGTGATGCAAGAAAATCCACATCTAGAAATGTAGTGCAGTGAAATAGTTGAGGAGACACATTGATTTTATCTCTAGATAAAAAGAACTATGTCAAAAAAAAATCAACAAGAAGAGTTAAAAACAAAGCAGATGTATTTTTGTTTCAATGAATGTGTTCTCTGTAAGTTGAAGACATTAGGTTCACCAAATGTAGATAGGAAAAATTTTAGGTTTAATGTGTTGAAAACAACAAAAAAAATAAACCCTATCAAGAACCATGAATTACAACTAGAATGAAAATGCAAATAAATAAAGGACATGCAAACCAATTTTCAAACTAGACTTGATTGACCTCCATGGCTCTTCTCCACCTGCATAAGAATACAATATTTTGAAGGTTGATTGTTGGAGGAATGTTGGTTACTCAATTCAAAAGCATAACAACATGACAAAGGTGATAGATGGAGATGGATGGAAGATTGAAAAAAATATTTTGATAGCATAAGGATGTCTCAAGAATTTTCCCCTAAATGGATTGTGAGAGTGCATATTTATAGAGCCTTGATGTGGATGGAGATAAGATTTGATAAGATTCGATAAGAATTTAATTTTTGACAAAAAAGGAAATACAACAAGATGACATAAGATTTTAAAAAGATAGAAGGATTCTGATTTTCTCTTTTAAAGGAAATAAATCCTAAAAAAGATAGAAGGATAATTTATGAATTATCTAATTAAATAAATTAATTAGATACACAGGAGTTCAAATTTGTGAAAGAAAGTGAGAATATCCTTTTTAGAATTTTATTAATTAAATAAATATTTGACTTATTTAATTAATGTTGGATTTATGATTTCATTAATTAAATAACATAAATTATTTAATTAACATTAGAAGAATGAATAAAAATATTTAATTAATTAAATAATATAAATTATTCAATTAACATTAAAGAGTGGATGGATTATGCATAGGAAGGGAATAAAGAACATTAGTCAAATAAATAAGATTTATTTAACTAATTAGATGATGACATGGGTACCTAGGGAAAAGAATGCTATAAGATGTCTAAATGATGTAATGTTGTGACAAGGTGTTATAAGAGGACATTTTTGGGTGTCTACACTAATTATGTCTATTTTTGGGCTAACCTAATCCTTTTATTTTATTAAGAATGATCTATGGATGTTATGGTGATCGAATTTTGGTTTCTGCTGACCTAGATAGAGTGTTGCATGTTTGGGTGAGCATAAGGATGAATCTTGATTTAAATACGAAGCCAAAAAAGATAGTTTTGAATAAAAGTAGGGCTACAATTAATTAGGCCAACCTAATTAGTGTATGTGGATGTATAGGGTATAAATGTAGAACCTTTTTTCAAGGTGAAAGAGGATGATGAGAAAAATGAGATAAGAGATCTATGTGTGCAATTTGAATAATTGAAGATTCATTACAAAGTAGAGTTGTATTTTTTATTCAGAGCTTCAAAGGAACTGAATTCAACACAAGATTCATTCTATATCAGTTCACATCATGGCAGTGGACACTTTCTATTTTATAATCATTTCATGTTGTGAGCATTATAAGGATAGTGTATCCTAGCATTGAGCCCCTGTAATATCTTATAACCAATTATAATATATTTTGAGTTAATCCTCATCGTGGTATTAGGACATAATGTTCTACTAAGAGGGGGGTGAATCAGTAGATACTAAAACTTTCAGTTCTTAAAACCTTTTTGCAGATTCAACCATAAACTTAAATGTATAGATAAAACTACTAATAAACATAATAATCATAAGCAAAAAGAGATCAACACATAACACAATATGTATGTGGAAAACCCAAGATGGGAAAAACCATGGTGAGAAATGCTACTAGAATCTACTGTCCTAATCTAGTCTCACAAGCATCAAAGTTTTGGTACAAAGTTTAGGGCTACAACCCAAGGAACCAATGACTCCCTATTTAGAAGCTACAACTTCAAGGATTCTGTTGGTTTCTTTTTATGCTGTAACTAGGCTGGTCTTCTAATCTACCTATGGAATTGCAAATTCCAATCAAGGGAAGCTTGAAGGACCTAGACCAATTGAAGAGGACTTTGAAAGGCCTCCTACACTTCGGGCTCTACAAGAACTAGGAGGGTGATCCCTTTAGCAATATCAAAAAATTGAAACACATACATAATAGAATATTATTCAACAGATAATCTCATTTAATAGCACAACATAATACCTAGATAATACTAAATAGAATTGGTTGTTCATCAACTGTAATATCAACTACTTGGAGCATGAGATAACCACAACACTATAACACACAAGGATTTAAAATGGTTTTGAATTTTGAAGATTGGGGACCAATATGAAAACAATAGAAGTATAATACTTGACCAGTGCCAGAAAATGGGCTATGGAGTCATATAACCAGTATTCATCCTACAATGTTGAAAATGTTATGAAGATCCCTACAATTTCTACCACATTATGACAACTAGATTACTAAAGTTTTATCTGATAACTCTTCTTATAAATCCACCTGAAACATAGTATTCCTGTCACATATGTTGAAGCAATTACACCATCCTATGAACAAAAGGAAATAATAAATGCAACTTGTGCTTCATTAAAGCAATTACATTATTCTCAAAATAGAAGGAAACAACATATATCACTCTAATGCAACAATTGTGCATGAAAAGACTCAAATAATGTTATTATTGAATCAAAAAGAGTAATACATCTCAGAAATGGATACAATTATTAGCTAAATATAAACATGAGAACATAATTCATAATAGACACTCTCAGATTTAATGACTCAATTACATTTCTCCCAGCTATACAATTCTACCCAAAGCTTCTACCTGACTTGCAGAGCTTTCAAAAATGGGAAACCCAACCTTCTTCTTCAATCAACAATAATGGCTTTACATCAAATTGGACATTTGAAGAGTTCATTCCTTATAATATGTGGCCCATGATTTCCACATTAGCCATTGTTTCTCATTTATCACATTAAAACAATTGCAACCTTGAGTTGAGTAAAGCACGTAAGGTTCCCATGTGGGCCCGACTAAAAAAAAAATCATTTTCAAAAAAAATTCATTCACATTGAGTTTAGGTAGCTTTAAAATGCATCCGATGTGACAACATGAACTGGGTTGTAATCAAAATTTATTTTCTGACTCATTTGAAAAATGGTGAAAATTGGCCAAGTACGCTCTGGAATCAATTTGGGAAACTAGTCAAACGACCTCTTAAAGCCATAAAAACTTGCAAGCATGTAGCCATCAGTCCATAGAATGCAATGCAAAACACAAATCAGGGAAATCAATCATGAGGAAAAAGTTATTAATCAGAAAAGTTTCCTATTCAGACTTTTCTACAAATGTAGTTGTTCTAAACCAATTAAAACACATGAGATCACCCTTTTGCAAAAATATCAAATCAACCCTTGAGAGGCTGCCACTGGAAACATAATTTCATTTAGGTACACTGAACACATGTACAAGAGAAATTCCTTTGAATCATCACTAGTCAAAAGATATGAGATGTCAAAGTTTTCCACCTTGAAACACTGTTAGCAATGCAAATGCAAAACTGAAGAAATTGCATTTGGTTTTGATCTATTGAAAATAGTAAATCAACTCGTGAGACTCTCAAAATTGACACGCAAGCTCATTTTGGTATAGAGAATGCAGAACAACATTCATTTTCTCTTGAAAATAAATTGGTTGCAAAATGCAAGTTCAAATGGGAGGCAACTTTGCAAAACTAAATGCTTGCAAATAGCTAAACAGTAACAGAACCCTTCAACTTCACTTTTTGAAACCCAATCAAAATTCATCATGAGAAGCTGAAAATTTGACATGCAAGTTCACATAAGATACATGAGTGTATCTGCAAAGGAATTTTGCACAAAAATTAATGGGCTTCAAATTATGACCCTCCAAAGCAGGTCATTCAAGCATATTCATTAAGTGCGATTCTGAAAGTGCATAGGAAAATTTTTGAAATAGGCATCTCAAATTTGCAAAATTTGAGAGTGCCAATAGTGGCTCTGACTAGGGATGTATGCCCCGTATGGGCATAGCAAGATTCCAGATCTCTGGGGAAGTAGACCAAAAGTTGAGTCAATCAGGTGTCCTTCAAACTGTTCCTTTATTCATTATTCTTTTTCAACTTCATCTGGTGACCCCAGGTCACCAAATGAAAAATGGGAGTCATCATTTACCTCTATCAAACATAATTCTACAAAAAAATTGATCTCCCTCAACTCATGCTTGCCCCAGTCAAAACCTAACATCATGAATAACTACCTCTTTGCAAACACAAGTACCAGGCTGCCTTTGTGCAAGTAAACACTGGCTTCATGTTTAATGTTGACATCAATTGGCAACCAAATCAAATAGGTCTCGTCATAGCCACTCTCTTCATTCTCTGATTTTGTAGCAAGTGGCAAGATTTGGAAATGGGGATCAAGACCATATGAAAGCACAGTTTGATCACAACCATCTATCTGATTGAACATGTTGGTCCCTCCTAATAGGCCATCATACACAACATTGTCAACATGATCATATTCACTATGCATTTGAAAGTCAGACATACTTTCCAAATGCTAATAATCATGTGGCAAGAACTCATCAAATTCATCATACAAATCATTTTTAGGTTGAAAAAAACCTTCTTCAATGTTCTACACATTGCCACATTCTAAGAAAAATCCTTCCAGCTAACAAAAATAGCACTCACAATCTGCTACATGGCTAGAACTATTATGCTCAATCTGATCATTAGTTTGCACATCAAAATTTATACCATCACAAGAATTGAACATGAGATATTGTTCATCATGCAAACCATCTTCAAGTGTATTCAAAAAAATACACTCATGCATTATCACACTTTTTACTTTCTCTTCATCATGCTGGTATTGAGAGTCATCAGAAATTTCAGAATCATCATCATCTGTAGTCATACATTCATCTTCTAAACATAAGGTATCAACCTTTACAATATCACAAGCTTGTTCAACAACAAGCAATTCTAGTTCAGAATCACAATCTAATTTTTCATCGAAATCAACCTCTACATCCATATGAAAAGACTCATGGCTAGGTTCATTCAAGTCAACAAACAAATACTTGTTTAAATCTGCATCAAAGTTTTAAAAACTTGGCTCATTAGATGCACAATCCTCATAGTCATCTGCTGCTCCAAACTCATCAAAACATATTTTTGAGTTTGCATTAGCATGCTCATTTTCATAATCATCATACATTGCATCATTTCCATCATATAGTTTCTTTTCTTCATCCTTATTATTATCATCATGATTAGCTGGTTCATAATTTGAAGGAGAATCAGACTCACTTGCATCATACCTTACACCATGAAGGTCATCATCATTGTCAAAGACAAAAGATGGATATTCAGTGGTCAATAGATCTGAGATTTGTTCACAACTTAATAGAGCACTGTTCTAATCTATTCCTTCAACTATTTCCTCTTCTTGACCCTTACTTGAATTAGATACATTATCAAATTGTAAATCAAGGTATGCCAAAACATCATCATCATCAAAGTCTAAAAACCCAATGGGTTGATCATAAACAGGGTCTCCTCAATCATAGGAGATTGAATTGTTCACAACATTGTTAGGAAGATGGTCACAATCTGTCATAGAGAACAAACCATCTAGTTGTCCATCCTTACTCACCACTGAGCTATCATAGCAACAACCCACATCATTTTCAATCTCAACATTAAGCTGGGTCTCTTCATTGAGTTTATCATTTACATCCTTTTGAGGGTAGACATAAACATCTTCTTTATCAAACTGAACACCATCAATAGTTTCCTCATTGCAACTGCTCGTGGTTGATCTTTCAAACTGAAATTCATCACATACTTTGTCACTTGCAGCTGGTAAATTGATGTTCTCAAGAGAATTCCCTAAGTCAAAAAATTCAAATGTCTTATCATGGAGATTTATACCAAGGGTATATTCAAACCCTTGCAAGATTGACATGGTCAAATGTATTACAACATTGTTGATTGCACTTCTCTTCTTCAAATAATAAGTTCAACTGATATCCTTCATCATGTTCTTAACTCAGAAGAATCAACTACTGATTCTCAATTTGGAATACTTCTTCTGTAAGTTGTTCATTAACAACTTTCTCATCATCAGATGATGCATCTGTTTCATCTTCTACCTTATCAACTATGCACTTGTTTGAATACCTCTGATTGTTCACATTCACACAGTTGTTGATTTCGTCAGCATGTTTACTAGCAATTGAAGATAACAAGCTTTGTATATATTCATTCCTCTACTTCTCCATATTGTCCAGGACTTTGTAAGCCATCTACATACTCAATATTTCAAACTCTTTTAACAATGCACTAGATCCTTTTTCATAAGCTTCAAAATACTTATGAATACAATATAAAGTGTTAGGTTTGAAATTTTCTAGGATTAGTGACAAGGCAACATCAGATCTATGACTAAAATCAACACTTGACTCTTCATCTTGTTTCTTGATCTGCTTTAACCTTCTGAGAAGATCATAGGGATCTCTTGCAAACTCTTTCTATAAGCATTCACTAATTCACCCCAACAAGGAAATGACTTCTCAAGAAAACTCAAATACCAATCTCGAGCTCTTGCTTCAAGGGATATAACAAAGAATCTCATCCACATATCCTGATATTCAAATAAATGTTTTTCCATGAATCTGGAAAAACTTTTGACATGTGCATTTCCTTCACAAACATTATATCCATCAAATCTAGGCATCTTCTTGTAGACTTGAGTTGGCATACTTTGAATTTTGTAATCAACCCATGACAAATCTAACTGAGCATACAATGGATCAAAAGAATTGACACAAGGTGCAAAAACTTGACAAGTAGACACAGTTTGATGGTCTCTTAACTAGGCTTGTGATAACATCTTGTGTCTTTCATCCATCTCTTTAGGCCTTCTTTCAAGACTAAACCTAGGCTTATTAACTCTTGGGTTCTTACACTTTTGGGTATTAGATGCTTGAAGATCATTATACTTTTGACATTTCTTAACAAGCTAAACTAAGGTCTTTATAGGTATGGCTACTTTACCTTGATGATCCACGGGTATTACAATTCAAGGCTCTCTAATTATGCATAATTACAATCATGACCATATGAAGGATTACAATGATAGTTAAAGACAACCCAGTCTTGAAATGTATGACAATACAAATGGATGGAAATCCTTAAGATGTACAAATACATTCTAACCATCCAAATTAGCAAAGATTTGAGCACTAGACAAAATTATTTCAATGGGGCTGCAATTACATTCAACAGATCTAGCAAATGGAAGTGTGCAAACTTAAATTCACTATCCCTTCCCTTAATTAGTGCTAAATCACTAAAGAGGGAACCAAAATTTCTTTCTAAGGAGTTCAAATATGTGAAGAAATACCTGGAAACATTGCCACTACTATAGATTGTTATGTAAATAATGTAGATATGGAACTATAATCACCTCTTCATCAGGTTCTTTTTGACAAAGTCGCCACCTCTTTTCTTAGAGGACTAAACTTCAAACAGTAGGAAGTTCTTTCACATGTAAATTTATTTATGAGTTCCTTTCACTAGCAGAGCACCACAGATCTTGAAATTAATCAAGTTCACTGCAACAATTATCTTTCTCTAGGCTTGAGATTCTTCAAGATTTGAACTAAATTCAAAATGGAAAACAATAATATGACTCTGTAACTAAGCAGTCTGCACTTGGAGATTCATAGTTATCCCCAAAAAAGTCACCATTTTGTTGGTTTCTTTTTATGTTGTAACCAGGTTGGTCTTCTAATCTACCTATAGAATTGCCTATTCCAATCAAGGGCAGCTTGAAGGACCTAGACCAATTAGCAAGGACTTTAAAAGGCCTCCTAGACTTCAGGCTCTACAAGACCTGGGAGGGTAATCCCTTTAGCAATATCAACAAATTGAAACACATACATAATATAATATTTCTCAATAGATAATCTCATTTAATAGCTCAACATAATAGGATAATACTAAATAGAATTGGCTTTTCATCAATAATATCAACTACTTGGAGCATGAGATAACCACAACACTATAACACACAAGGATTTAAAATGGTTTTGAATTTTGAAGATTGGGGACCAAGCTGAAAACAACAGAAGTATAATACTTGACCAGTGCCAAAAAATGGGCTATGGAGTCATATAACCAACATTCATCCTAAAATGTTGTTCAAAATTTTATGAAGATCCCTACAAATGTTATCACATTATGACAACCAAATTACTGAAGTTTTATTTGATAACTCTTCTTATAAATCCACCTGAAACATAGTATTCCTGTCACATATGTTGAAGCAATTACACTATCTTATGAAAAAAAGGAAATAATAAATGCAACTTCTACTTCATTAAAGTAATTACATTATTCTCATAATAGAAGGCAACAACATATATTACTCTAATGCAACAAATGTGCATGAAAAGACTCAGATAATCTTATTATTGAATCAAAAAGAGTAATACATCTCAGAAATGGAGACAATTATCAGCTAAATATAAACATGAGAACACAATTCATAATAGGTACTTTCAGATGTAATGACTCAATTACATTTCTCCCAGCTATACAATTCTACCCAGAGCTTCTGCCTGACTTGTAGAGCTTTCAAAAATTGGAAACCCAACCTTCTTCTTCAATCAACAATATTGGCTTTACATAAAATTGGAAATTTGAAGAGTTCATTCCTTATAATATATGTGGCCCATGATTACCACATTAGCTATTGTGTCTCAGTTATTACATTAAAACAATTGCAACCTCGAGCTGAGTTAAGCACACTGGGTCCCCATGTGAGCCCGACTAATTTTTTTTTGTTTTCAAACAAATTTCATGCTCACATTGAGTTTAGGCAGCTTTGGAATGCATCCGGTGTGACAACATGAACTGGGTTGTAATCAATTTTTTTTTTTGACTCATTTGAACAATGGTGAAAACTGGCCAAGTACGCTCTGGAATCAATCTGGGAAATTGGTCAAACGACCTCTTGAAGTCATAAAAACCTGCAAGCATGTAGCCATCATTCTAGAAAATGCAATGCAAAAGATAGATTGGGGAAATCAATCACGAGGAAAAAGTTATTAATCAGCAAAGTTTCCTATTCAGACTTTTCTGCAAATGTAGTTGTTCTGAACTAGTTAAAACACATGAGATCACCCTATTGCAAAAATATCAAATAAACCCTTGAGAGGTTGCCACTGGAAACATAAGTTCATTCAAGTACACTGAACACGTATGCAAGAGAAATTGCTTTGAATAATCACTAGTCAAAAGATATGAGGTGTAAAAGTTGACCACCATGAAACACTGTCAGCAATGCAAATGCAAAATTGAAGAAATTGCATTTGGTTTTGATCTACTAAAAATAGTAAATCAACTCATGAGACTCTCAAAAATGGCATGCAAACTCATTTTGGTATAGAGAATGCATAACAACATTCGTTTTCTCTTGAAAATAAATTCGTTGCAAAATGCAAGTTCAAATAGGAGGCAACTTTCCAGAACTGAACGCTGGAAAACAGTTGAACAGTAACATAACCCTCCAGCTTCACTTTTTGAAACCCAATCAAAACTCATCATGAGAAGCTGAAAACTGACATGTAGGTTCACATAAGACACCTGAGTGTATCTACAAAGGTATTTTGCACAAAAATCAATGGGCTTCAAATTATGACCCTCCAAAGTAAGTCATTCAAGCATATTCATCAGGTGCAGTTCTGAAAGTGCAGAGGCAAAATTTTGAAATAGGCATCTCAAATTTGCAAAATTTGAGAGTTCCAACAGATTCTACTACACCCTATTTTAACCTACAACTTAGTTTTAATGGAGGCTACAACATCTTACAAATAGTTTTAATCAACTATGCATAACATGGTTTTGCTCAACCTATGATGCATCAATTCAACACATTAAACTTCTCTCTCTCTTTTCACCTTCTCACTTTTGTAATTAGATTCTTGTATTTTATGATTATTTTTCTTTATTATAGTTCTCTCATTTATTCTTTCAAGCATACACACTCTTCACTCTTCTAACTTATGCCTTCATATATTTCATACAAGCCAAAACCCTCTATTAGTGTTTTTCCACTTGCAACCCACATAAACAAGTTTCAAACAAATCATTGAGCCACTCACATACTTCTCTATCCTTTAATGATGGTATACAATAAAATTTTTCATATCTCATATCGAGTTGCACACCAATCAACCTTGTTATAAAGAATTTACCAAGTTTAGTTCTCGTTTTGTCTCCAACATTTGATATACATTTAATTTCTTCTTCTATCCATTCGATCAAATTTTGATCTTGATCGATCACGTCTCCCTTTTAGTTATTTCTTCATTAAATTCTCACATGTCAGTAGGTTAGGCGATCTGATTCTATTCACATGTTAGTCACCAACTTGAAACCCCTATTCACACAAACCAAACCATTTGAAAACCCTTTAAGTGAGAACACTAGCCATCAATCATCTTGTAGACCAATCAAAAGGTAGGAACACGATCAAGATTCATCCACGAGCTTATTATAATCACTAACAATCTCAACACCAACTCTAATAGAATTATCTATGAAATTTATCAAAGTAGAGAACTTTAAACTACACTGTCAAAAAGAAGAGATCACTTCCAGACCACCAAACCGAGAACCATTTGAGATGGGAGGCACATAAAAATATTACAAACCTAACTCCAGAACCGAAAACCAAAATTCTTAAACACAGAGGAATGTGGAACCAAATACCTTCTCCCAGTCATCACCAAATGTCTAGAAAGAGAAATTTTCACTCTAGTGAACATAGCTTGCTCCAATCTTCATCCCAAAGGATCAACCTTGGAACATACTATCCTCATACATGCCTCTAAATGATTTCCAATCAACAAAAAAATATTTTCAATATACAAGAAATGTGGAGCAAGCTACTGGACCATTCTTACCAAAGGCTCACTCAAATCTTCATATCAGAGCAGCAAACAACAAGCATTCATGATAGATCACAAATAAACCTAATATAAACCTTCTTCTAGATCTGTAAGACCTAAAGAAAATTAGTAGAGGATTGTGGAGCAAATAAATTTCTCCCAATCCATAGATACCAAACTATGTTAGAATGGTTAAAAAAAATGATGACCACAACATTCACTCTTCATCAAACTAGAATCTATAATCCAGAATTCATTACCCAATGATGTCCTTAAACAACACTTCAAATCTGCACCAACATAGAATCAACTTAGAAGAATTGTGGAGAACATACCAGACCATAGTTGGAACTAATACCAACATAGATATGTTGACATCAATGAAAACACCAACTAGACACATATTTGCAACAATCTCCCCCTTTGTCATTGATGGAAACACATGATGTGAAAAACCATCAAAGACAACATCAATTCAATTCTATCATTCTTCTTTATTTTTTATGATTAGAAAACCTACACAACTTTTCTTCCACTTAGTTGACCTTACAATATTCTCTCTTTCACATGATGTCTTTGCCCCTTTGACGTCAATGAGAAGAGGCACATATTTTCACTCTACTACTCTTGATTTGGAACACATGTCAGTAATATGTAGCTACTCCCCCTAAGTGGTAGCCTTTGGGCACCACTGATTTGATGCAATTCCATGCATCTAATTAATTGGATATCCACATAGAATCATGCCAACTCCCCCTATGATAGAAACCACTTCTCAAATCTAGTTTATTAAAATAGGTAATCTTTGACTAGTGATATCTCTCTGAATTTGACATCAAATTATTTGAATTTTGGATATAGGGTAGATGGATATTTCTAGTTGCTAATTCTAGCTCTACAACCTTTATCATGCAAATTCAGTATTCTTCAATGTTTCTCTTTAGGTATTTTACAGCAAAATGTTCACATTCCCAACTGAGTGGAATATTCTAAATGTTCCTACATCACATTAATGTGACCTGACTTGATCACATAGTTCTTAACTAGTTTCCAATGAATTATCAATGAAAATCCCCCTCGGTACATGCCCTATCACAAGATTTTAGTGATATGAAGTGGGAGAAACCACTCCCTGCTTCTGTCTCAAGTATTTGAATTGTTAATTGGGAAGAGGCTTGGTAAATATATCAACCACTTATTCATTGGTTGGAAAAAGCTCCATGTTTACTTCCTTATCTGCAACATTTTCTCTAATGACGTGATACTTAATTGAGATATGCTTGGTTCTAGAGTGCATTACTAGATTCTTTTAGATATTGATGCACTTGAATTATCACAAAGAATGGATATAGGATCATTGTATTCCACTTTGAGGTCTTTTAAAGTCTGATTCATCCATAAGACCTGAGTACAACATGCAATTGCAATAACATATTATGCTTTTACAGTTTCTTATTCATCAAAGAGACTAGCTTGTTACCCAAAAAGAAAGCTCCTTCACTTGTACTCTTTTTGTCATCTACACTTCCTGCCCAATCTGCATTTGTATATGCAGTAAAATTGAAACTTTTTCTTTTGGGATACCATAAGCCATATTCAATAATACTTTTGATGTATCTAAAAATTATCTTAACTACATTGATGTGTGACTCTTTAGGTTCTTCTTAAAACCTAGCTACCATACAAATTGCACACATTATATCATGCCTAGATGCAATTAAGTATAGTAGACTCCCAACCATAGATTTGTATGTAGTTTTATTTGCATCTGGTGACTCATCTAATTTTCTTCATTTGTAGCCTATGATCATGGCTGTACTAACTAGTTTATAGTTATTCATATCAAACCTCTTAAGCATTTCTTTTGCATACTTGGTTTGGGATATAAATATACCTTTATCAGCTTCTGTATGGTTGTAGCAAATATTTTGCACACTACATCACTACTACCACCAAATATAATGTCATATACATATTCTACAACAATGATCATATGCATACCATCAGTTTTGAGATACAAATTTCTATCAACACAACCTTTCTTGAATCCTTGTTGTTGTAGATAGTGATCCAATCTTGAGTACCAAGCCCTTGGAGATTTCTTTAAACCATACAGTTCCTTTTTCAATCCACAAACATAATTATTGTCCTCTCATAGTTGAAAACCTTCTGGTTGCTCAATATATACTTCCTCTTCTAGGTTTCCATTTAAGAAGGCATATTTGACGTCCATTTGATATACCTTGAAGCCTTGATAGACTAAGAATGCAAGAAACATTCTTATTGCTTCTAATCTTGCAATAGGGGAAAATGTTTCCTCAAATTCAATCCCTTCTACTTGTGCATATACTTTGCACACTAGTCTTGCTTTGTTCCTTACCATTGTTACAGCTTCATTTAGTTTGTTTCTAAACACCCATTTAGTGCCAATTACATTCTTGTTAAAGGGCCTAGGAACTAGTTCCCATGTTTTGTTCTTTTTAATATGATTTATCTCCTCTTCCATGGATTCTATCCAGTTCTCATCTTTGTTGGCTTCAACAAATCTTTTTAGTTCAATATGAGATAAGAGGGTAAAGTTAACTTGTTCTTTCTTCTTTTCAAGCCTTCTTCTTGTTTGCACAACATAATTCTTGTCACCAATAATCTGATCTTTTAGATGATCTTTTTGAACATATTTTGTAGGAGCCTGGTTAACTTCTTTCTCATTCTCTTCTTCTTCTTCTTCAACCCGCACACCTATGTCATTCCCATCTAACTCACTTTCTAGATCATTCTTGCTATGCTAACCCTGATTTGCACTTTCATCAACCTTGACATGTACACTCTCTACAATTTTATGTAGTCTCTTATTGTAGCATTTATAGGCCTTGCTTTTAGACGAATACCCCAAAAATATTCCTTCATCACATCTTGACTCAAAACTTCCTAAATCCCTAGTATCTCTTTTGATATAGCATTTATAGTTTCCAAATACTTTGAAGTGCTTGACTAAGGTAGACCTACCAAACCACAATTCATATGGAGTTTTACCACTCTTAAATATGATAAGAGCTCTATTTTGAATGTATACAATAGTTTGTATCTCTTCTTTCCAAAATGTATCCATTAATTTTCCTCATTCAACATGGCTCTAGCCATCTTTGTCACAATCTGGTTTCTTTGTTCTACCACACCATTTTGTTTTGGTGTTCTTGGGGCTGAATACTAGCATCTGATTCCATGGTCTTCATAGTATTCCTTGAATTCTCCACCTCTGTGTGATCTGAGGCATTTGATTCTTCTACCGATACCATTTTCTACTAGCTCCTTGTAACCTCTAAATGCTTCCAAGGCCTCAACCTTCTCCTTCAAGAACGCGGCATATGCCATTCTAGTATAATCGTCAATCAACGACATAAAATATTTTTCTCCTTGAAATTCCTTTGTTCTCATTGGTTTGCATACATCAGTATGAAGTAATTCTAGAGGTTTTTTAGTTGAATAGTCTTTAGTGGGAAATTTAGACATTTTTTCTTTCCTTGTTGACATCCTTGATAGATGATATTATCATGCTTTGCAATGTTAGGAACATTTCTATCCAGTCCTTTTGACTTTATCTTCACCATGTTGTCAAAATTTACATGTCCTAGTCTTCTATGCTATAACCAAATTTCTTATGCTTGATTGATTAGACATGTTTAGCCTTCCACTTCACAAAGATTATAAAGAATACTATGATTCCTAACCCCTTGAGAAACTATTTTACCATTCATTCTTATCTTGAAGCCTTCAGAATCAAATACAATTTTGTATTGATTATCTCACATCTGACTGACACTAAGAATATTATGTTTTAGGCCTTCCACATAAAGCACATCTTTAACTTTGTTCCTCCCATCTATGTCCAAAATTCCTTTACCAAAAATCTTGATAGTTGTATTATCACCTAGGCTTACTAAACCCTCTTTTGTCATTTCAATTTTGATGAATTTCTCTTTATCACCGGTCATGTGCTTGGAGCAACCACTATCAATTACCCACAAGTCTTGTTCTTTAGCATGCAAGGAAGTTTGAGCAATCATTGAATGAGTAAGAATCTTCTTTTTCTCTTTCCATACCTTCTTAGGTTTATTCTCAACCTTTTCTTCCTTTTCCTTAATGACCTCTTTTTTCCTTTCATCTTTAGAGGATATAGGTTTCTTTTTCTCTGATTGAGTATTTTTTCTTCTATATTTTTCTCTACAATCTCTAGCTAGGTGACCAAAGTTATTGCAATTGAAGCATACTACATCCATATCAATTCAGGGAGCAAATGGTTTCTTACTCATAAAATTTATACTTCTTGGATTAACTTTTCATTCTCTATCCCTATGACCAAAATTGTTACAAGTATAACAATACCCATTAAAATATAATGGGTACCTGGTCATAGAGTATCTTTTGGCTGAATTAGGATGTCTTTTTTGTATAGGTCTCCTTGGATAGTGTACTCTATTGAAACCATCATTGTCAATTTTCTTAGGACTTTGCTTCTTCTTTTGTTGATCTATATTAACATTCTTGTCTTCACTTCATTCTTTCTCTTTAACAAATTTCTCAACTGTAGTTAACTTGCTTTCATTACTAGGAGTATCTTATTTGTTAGTTTTTTCATCCTTGGAAACTAATTTTTCTCCTACTCTAAATCTTTCATAAAGTTTTTTAGAAGTATCAACAAAAGAAAATTTTCCCTTTTCAAAGACCAAAATGTCTCCTTCATGTTGAACCAAAAGTCTTTCTTTTTCATTTCACCTTTTGCTTTTGACTTTTTCCTTTTGGGGATGATGCAAAGCATTGAGACGCCCTATATCTCTTCCATGTTGACCCAAAAGGGTTCTTTTTCTTTTGTTTTTTCTCCCTTGTGTCATTTTTCTAGTTCTATTATTTGGGGAATGATGATAGTTCTGATCTCTTTATTAAAACAATGTAAAAATGAACATACTGACCCTAAATCCATAGATCCCTTATGTGTTTGGTGTTTTCATCTTTGGGGGCAACCCCCTTTCTCCTATTTTTCCTTTACATGACGCAACCTTATTTGAAAATAGATGACTTGGCATAAGGGATTTTCTAGTTGGCTCTCATGTCTTATTTCTTATTGCAATTTTCATTCACTACTTGAAAGTAATTTCTCATAGAATGGTGTGTAGAAATTCCTTTAAAGTGGGGGCATACATTAGCATTATTCATTATTCATTTTCATTTTTCATGGTTCTTAGTACATCCTTGTTACTTCATATGATGTGTTTGTCACTTTGTGGATGACATTGGGTGTGATTTCCTTCATAAGTGTGATCTATCTTAGCATATTACATTCCTCTTGGTGGCCTAAAGTGATGCACTGCATCCCCTAAGTTTCAAATCTATTATTCTTTGATTGGTCCTCTCTTGGAGATATTAGACACAATGTTCCCTGAGTTATAGACCTTGCATGAGCCAAACAAGACTCCTTTGAACATCCATTACATTTTTACATTTTTTTTTCATTTTATATGGCCACCTTGCATAGCACAACTTGCATGCCTGTGGTGCCATCCTATTTGTTCATGAGTTCTAAGCATACAAAGATTTTTTTGTCTCATAAAGCACGAATGAAAATTTTCCTTTGTGGTAGCTTATTAAAGTTATCAAGAGGTATAAGTTTGATATGGTTGAGCAGGAGGGTATGTGCAGGATCATGATGGCCCAAAAAGTGGCAATATTATGGGTATTTATAGGGTATGTGTTTGATGACTTTTTTTTACCCAAAATTGATGAAACAAAAAGGGTTTTTAGAGGAGATTTGCAGCTTTCCACCAATATAAATTATTCTTTAATTTGAATTTAATAAATAATTATTATTCATTTTCTATTAGAATTACAACTAAAGTTTTGATCGATATGCTGATTGAAAAACATCTATAGCTTTCAAACGATATCACATTTTTTGAATCCAAAACATGCATCACATTCTATGCTTCACATACTATACGATTAAAAAATGAAAAATTAAATTTCATGAAGTTTTGACCAAAGTAAGGTGGTCATACATACGAGTTTTTATTTTTTAAAAAAAATTTAATAAAAAATTCACAATTAATTATTTACATGGAAAAAAATTAGAAAAAAATATGCATCACATCCAGGCATGAGTCCTCTACTTATATATAAAATCTTATAAAGAAATATTATCATTTTATTATGGTTAGGGTGGTCAGACATACACCTACTTCTTATTTTTTCCCTAAAATTTAAACTTACTCTGCATTGAAATTTCAAATTTTCACCAAATAATTTTTTTTTATATAAACCTCATAGTTTAGAAACTACATTCAATTTTCTATAGATTCTATTCTTACATATTTTTGAAATAATATCGATAACTTATTCAAATTTTTACGTCAAGTTGCCTAACACTGATTTTTCTAAATTTTTTGCCACTTAAGGGCATGATTTTTCCATGATGATCTTGCACATACCCAATTAGCCCATTTTGAGGCACGACTTTCCCCATAGCTACCTATGTGTTTGTGAGTGCATACTAACTAGTATATGTTTCTCACTTTTTGGGCCTTCTCACCCAACATACAACCATGAGTTCCATTGCCTTAGAGTGAGTATGCATTTTTCTTTTTCAGGCAAACAACTAGATCTAATGCACAACTAGCTGAAAAAATGGTTAAAGCTTGATCTGACTCTTTTTCTTTTATCTTTCATCTTTCTTTCACTTTCATATACATTCATTATAACTCATGTTTAGTTTTCCATGGGATCTTCATCCTTGGGGCTTGATCATACCTCTTGATCATTGTCTCATCTTGCTAAGCATTAGTTCAATGAACCCTCTCAAGACTTGTAGCTTTCCTTTAGTGTGAGTTTGAAGCAAGTTCATCCTCTCACTAAAGTGGGGGCTAAATGTGGGCATAGAAAAAGTATCCATTTTACTTTTTCTTATTTGTTTTGTACTTAATTGGATTGATTTTTCCTTGATTTAATGTAGCAATGTAGCCAACACGTTCACATTAGATCTTGAATTCTTTCAATTATTAAGACTTTTTGATGTCTTGTAAAGGTGTTGTGAAGTGTTGTAACACATTTCTACACTTTTCTAGACTCTTCTTATCATAATTCATCCAAATATTATCTTTTTATTCCTTACCAAAATTTCTTATTTTGAAGTGTTGTAAAGTCTTGTAACAAACTTTCATGCTTTTCTAGACTTGTCATCACTAATTACACCTTTCTTATGACTTATTTGGCCCCTTTATGCACTTATAGGTATTAATTAAGTGTATTTTTTAATATAAAACTGACAAATATCATTTAATGCAACTTAATCCCTGACACCCACTTGCATGCCTTGAGTGGGACCCATTCGCCATGGGTGGCGAATGAGTCCCTCTTGGCACAAAATTCAAAATAATTTCAAATTTCTTTTAGGTTTTTACTCATTAATCTTGACCTTAGGTTAGTCTGTGATGTTGTATTTTAGGAAATTAGGGCATAAATGTGTATAAATATATGTTTATCTACTCATTTTAACACCACCCATTCATCCCACTCATTCAAGTATTCATGGATCCTATCCCTCAAAGAATTCAGGCATCATAGCATCATTATATCAAGCAATTATTAAGCATCTTGGAGTAGCCATTGACATATCTTTAGACTTCAACATCAAGGGTTTGGTGAGTGCATAGCATTTGCATGTTATTTTTTCACCATTTTCTTCTTATTTTATTTTCATTATCAAGGGGTTGACTACCAAACTAGGGGATTGACCAAGGAAAACCCCTATACTTTAACCCTCAACCATTTTCCCCCTCTTCGCATGTGTGTTTGTAGGTATTGCAAGAAGATTTTTCAAAGAGATGGGTGTTGAAAAGTGGTCAACAATTCATCAAATCTATTCAAGTCAACAAAGACCTAATTCAAGCTTGGAGACATCATTCAACCCGTTTTTTGTATATTTGGATCCATCAACCCAAAAAGAAGACAAGTATAGATTTGGACCCACAAAGTTGACTTTAGAATTTGTAGATTTCTATAGGGGGACTAATTCACCATATGTGGTGAAGCAGTCCCACTACCAAGGTAGAAAATGTGTTTTCAGAGGTTTTCAATTCCCGACACCTTGAAACTTGTTTCAACAAAATTTACCAATAGCAAGACTAGTTTGCTATCTATGGAAAATGAGTCCCAATGGTCATCACGAGTAATTTTTGAAACATTCTAGAATCTCCGAGTATCAACAATCTACCTCTAGATGCACTCCATTTAGTCTCATTAAGTTCTATTTGCATTTGTTTATGGTTCTAGTTCATTTTTTCAAATCACACTATGTTTTTAAACACTTCATATTTCTTAGTTTTGCATTCATAATCAATAGAATATTTAAGTTTTCTACATTTGGTTCATCTTATTTAGGCATATTATAGCTATTTCATCTCAATCTTGAGTGTAAACATAGTCGTTTGTACCCTATTCCTTTCCTTTTAGGTGAAAAATCCTAGAAGTGAGAGTGAACATTAGGGTTCCAAAACATGTGTTTACACCTAGGATCCTCAATCAAGTTACTGTCAACACAAGGTGAGTCATCTCAATTGAGGAAGACCTAAGTAGGTTTCTTTTTTGTTTTGAGGGATTAACCACTAAGCTAAAGCTTAGAAAACAAAAATGGAATGCAATGTATGAGATCTAACAATGCAAGCTAAAAGATGAATGCATAAATGAACTTTAACAAACTATAAATCAAAAATCATGCACCCGAAAAGTCTACAAATGCCAAGAGGAGTCCCAAAATGCTAAAATTCTAATATTTTATGCTTACTAGGACTAAGACAATAGTCTAGGAATATAAGTTTAATCTATGATTTTGGGGCAAAATTTGGAATCTTTGAATGTCAAAATAAAATCTTGAAAAAAATTTGGAAAATACTTATTGTAGAACTATGAAACCCAAGGTGGCATATTAGTCTTGTGAACTAGGTTTCTCAACAAATTTTGTAGTCCTCAACAAATTCATTGTTGTTGTTTGCTCCTCCAATATTAGGGTCTGAATCTTTAGAATCTGACATGTAGGCGAGTTTCTGTGAAGATGACAACTTTCTATGCAACTTTGCAACTTTAAAAAATTTGCACTTAAATGATCTTCAAATCTTCAACACCTAAATTTGAAAACATACTTGAAAGAGAGAAAAGTGTTGATTTTTTAGTGGGTAGTCGTTTACTTTGGTAAAACCACTTGTTGGTAATTAAACCTTGAAATAGAATGAAATAGAATGAATCGAAGGAGATGATGAATGAAAAAATGATATGTTGTAACTCACCAAACCCTTGTAATGAAGGATGCAATCTTATGTGAAATGGATTGGATGAATGTAGATCTTGAACTTGAAGAATTATTGAATGGATCTTGACTTGAATGCTTGCTTGGATCTTGACTTGAATGCTTGCTTGAGTCATGGAACCCTACATCACAAATGTTAGCTCAAAAACACACATGATGCATGATGATCTTTGACATGATGCTTGAATCATCATAATGGCTCCAACTTCTTGATGACTTACTCTTGAATGATGTTGAATTTGATATCTTGAAGTCTCTTAGTGCTCATGAAATCATCTAGATTTCTTCTTAGGTGAAAATGAGTGAAATGACCTTGTATTTATACTTGTTCATGCTTAATATTTTGAAATTACAACACAAAAAGATGACATATGAAAAGGGTAAGTAAAGAACAATAAATTCTACCACAATTTGAATTTAAATTGGGCCAAAAGCTTGAGTGGGACTAGTATGCCCAAGGTACCATATGAGTCCCGAGGCTTTAAACTCGGGGCACACAATTCTAGGAAGGTGAGTTTTAATATTCCATTTTAAGCTAGGACCCAAGACCTTGGGAGGAATCATATGCCCAAGGTGGCGTATGGGTCTCAGGTGCCTAAATATGGAACACAGCCAAAATCATTAAATAATTGATTGTCTTTTAATATTTGTGGGGATTGTCCTTAGAAAGATGTGATTAATCAGGCTTATGGATGCAAAATAGAACCAATTAAGGCACAAAGAAGCATAAATTAAGTAATGTGAGCCCAAACACGTGAAAATGTAGAGGTATACATTTTTCTACACTACAGGTTGATCAATAGCTCTCTCTAGTTTCTTGCTAATCCTTTTTTGTGTTTTTGTTCTAGTTTTTTTTCCATTGTTTTATTTCTTTTTACTTTGTGGTGTCTCACTTCTCAAGAGCTCCCTATGTGGCCTTCATGGCTATTTTGTAATAGGTCAAACCCTACCCATATTTATCTTAATGAAAAGATCATTGAAAAATTTGTCATATGTTGATTAATATGTTATTTTGATTCAACATTAAAAGTATAATAAAATTCATTACAATATTACTTAGATTCGCCATTGACACATTAGGATTGTTATCACATTCATGTCATTACACTCTAAAACTCATCATCATTGTAAATCACCTCTTAGCATAATAAATATAAATAAAAATAACTTTTGAGTAAGTCATGAGCATAAAGTAAAATAATTAAAATATTACAAAATAAATAACTTTCAAAATTATTAAAACAATAAATCCAAAATAAATGTTATAGTTGAAAATTTATCTAAGGAAAGTACTATGCCAGTATGTGGTAGTTGTTCAAATTTATAGTCAAATTTTTAATATATTTTAAATTTTTTACTATATTATTAATCCAAAAAATTGTGAAAGAAGAGTGATTTGGATTGTTTTATCACTTAATCCTCTTTTCCTTCCTATGTGGAAAAAAGTATTTCATTAGTTCATAAATGTGTGTTTGTGAGAGAGAGTGTGTCTGTTTTAATGAGGGTTTCACAATTTTTTTTCATTTGTGCAATATCAAATTCATTTGCGCCTTAAAAGAGGTAAGCTTCTCATTACCTTGCACTAAAGTTATGTTCAACATTAAGTAAACATCCCTTTTTGTTATTATTAAATCACATTTTACCCTCTTATTTGATATTTGTAGCACAATGGTGTCGAGACTGCACTCACCTTAATGCCATCTCTATATATTATTGCTGTTTATGCTACCATCTCTATATATTGCTGTTGATGTGACCATCTCTATATTTTGTTTGATTTAACATTTTATTTAAACCTTTAATTTGTATGATTCTTATTGTTAGTCCACCTTCTATGTTATATTAAATGTGTCACATTCTATGTATTTCATGTCTTATTCTTCCCTACATATCTAGCATCCCCTTTCTGAATGGAGAGGAACATAGCATCGCCATATTCATTGATAGGCGACATAGAGCTGACATAATCCTGATTCCTTGTAGATAGCCACTGACATTATCCCATATTTCTTTCGGCTCTGTATTCTGATGCTCTGGTCCTGACATTCGGGTCTATATTCCCATGCTCTGGTCCTGACATTCGGGTATGTATTCCGATGCTCGGGTCCTGACATTCGTGTCTGCATTCGTGTCGGTTTTCCGATGCCCTGGTCCTGACATTCGGGTCTGTATTGTGATGCTCTCGTTCTGACAAATGAGGCTTTCGGTCATTGATGTTTCGGGCGTTGAGCGTTCCACTCAATACACGTCATGTCCTATTCTTCCCCGCATATCTAACTTTCCCTTTCTGTTTCGGAGAGGAACATAGCATCAATATGTTCCAAGGTGCGCGAATAGGCGACATCAAGCTGGCATAATCCTGATTCCTTCTAGATAGCCACTGGCATCATGCCATATTTCTTTCGGCTCTGTATTGTGATGCTCTGGTCCGCACAAATGAGCTTTTCACTCAATAAATGTTTTCTAAGCCTATATAAGGAACAAAACTCCTTGAATTTGGCATCCGTTGTTTATTTTAGAGGTTTTGTTTTGGAAGCATTTGACATCCCGCTAGAGATAGTGTTCTCAATATGAGTGAATATAGATGTATTCCCAGAGCAGCTGCCACACCACCCGCTGTCAATATAGATAGTGTTTTGCACGGTGGTAGCCGGCCTTCTCAGCAAGCTGCTGCCACACCACCCGCTGAGCCCTCTCAACAAGCTGCTGCCACACCACCCGTTCAGCAATCAAGCGTAGACAATCACTCCTCTTGGTCATTCCAGAACGATCAGAGCCAGCGAAACTCCGGTTCATGGAAGAACAATCAGCAGGGCGCACCAACTAACTCATCTGTGAATATGTAAAAGGCTCGTGGAACATTAATGAAGACTGAGCGGTAAAGTCCGCGTAAACAAAACTCTATGTATGTGTTGTGTCGTGTTTCCCTGTTGAGTTGTCCACTCAATATACTGTCATGTGTTTGGTATACCTTCTTTTGGTCATTTATGTTTTCCGGTTTCTGTCACTGTCTGTTTTAGCCCATATTCTGAAGCTTTGTAATATCTTTGTAAAGCTGAAAAGTATTGTGCTCTTTTGTGCATCTCAGAGAAGAGGAGGACAAGAAAAGTAGAGCTAGCTTTCCTATCTTTAACAACAATCAAATAATTTTTAAAAATTAATTTCCGATATTTCTTTCAACAGTATTTAATTCTAGTCTAGGGAAGTAAGGAAAAATCTGGTTTGTGTGTTTGATGATTGATAGGAAGGGGATGGTGACAATGAGAGGGATCATCCAGAAAGCAACACTTGTGCCTTTCCTTGCGGATAAAATTTCATTGTCGGTTCATGCACACTGATCAACTCTCTTTTTTTCTCTACAAGACTTGAATTCATTTTTTTATCTTTCGTGACAAAGTTTTCCAAACAATGGAAGTGGCCTCTGTGAAATGATCAACATCACCCATTTGGGAAATCCATGAAAATGAAGAAACTACCCACAATTTAATTGCAAACCAGATAACTAAAACAAAATAATAGTATAAATAACATCACCATTGATAAATACATTCGCTTATAGTTTTGATGAATGCGAATAACCAATAATGAAGATTTTACATACAAAAGAAAAAAAAAAAACTATTACTTTTTTTAAAATAGACCAACTTCATAACAACACTCAATACATTGTTTCATAGCATAGAGAAAGATCAAGGAAAAAACTTGAACAAACTCATAATAATAGAGTGACTTCAATATAGTGTTGGAAGGTTTGTAAACAATAAAACTAAAATACACTAAAATAATAGATTTAACTGTGGAAGCAAATGGCAAGTAAATTGGATGATGCACATGACAATGAATTAAATGCAATCCAGCTATCACGTACTTGTCACCAACATACACTCCTTTGATATGGAGAGGATTAACAATACAATTTTGGAGCATCTAAAATTGAATATTTGCAAAATCCTTAGTTGAAATATTTGTAAACTTTGATGTCCCTGACTTCTACTTCCTTTACACCAAATCTCCAATAAAATGATAGTTAAGATCAAATTATTTAGTTCTACTATGATGCACTATACTTTTTACCAATTTGATTGTTTTCGTATTATAACAAAATATTATTGTACATACAATTTGTTTCTCTCCAACTTCTTCAAGAACTTTCTTCAGCCATAATGTTTGAGTGCTTCAAGAAGTGAGTGCAACATATACTACTTCTATGAAGGAAAGCAAAACTATGTTTCACTTTTTTGAGCTCCCAGTAATCAATCCAAAACCAAAGGATAAATGATTAAAAATTTAGAATTCTGATCATCCATACTACCACCCCAATTGGAATCACTAAGGCCAACTAGTTGAAATTCTTTACAATTGTAGTAATGAGTGCCAAAATTTATAGTTCCTTTCACATAATTCAAAATTATTTTTGCAGCATTCATATGAATTTTGAAAGTATTTGTCATGTACCTTGAAACAAGAGAAACTTCATAAGGAATGTCATACTTTTTGTATGTTAGAAACATCAAACTTCCAATAATACTTCTATAAGGTATCCCATCAAGTTTTTCAACACGATCATGTCTACACAAGACAACTCCATGAGCAATTGGAGTTGAGGTTGGATCACAACCAACCATATCAAATTTCTTCAATATATCCTTTGCATTCTTTTTGACAAATGAAAACTTCATCATTACTTTGATAAACCTCCATTCCTATAACATATTGCATGAGACCTAAATATTTCATCACAAATTGCTTCATCATAGAAGTTTTGAATTGATCTTTCATCTTTCATTTTTTTTTTTTGTAAGAGTAAGATTGCATTAATTTCCAAAAAAAGTTACATTGGCTTCTATTGTGCAGATTATGAATTGTAGAGACTCTATACAAGAACCCAAAACTAACCCCCAATCAAATCTACTACTAGAGTTTACAAAGAGGATACACACCCAAAAATCCCAACTTTTCATTACTGCACCATCCCAACACCATATGTGCCCACCAAAAACAAAAATGGATGGTGCACCACTACATTCTAAGTTGCATTCTACCCAATAGATTTGGGGCAAGAATGTAGTTGAAGTTTAATCCTATTCATCTCTGTCTTGAGAATTTTTTTTATCTTGTTGTGTACTTCTTGTGAATCCTCCCCATCCTCCTGCTTTTGTATTTTTATGGGGTCCAAGCATTGTGTTGTTGCCTATGGTAGACTCCCACTAGTCAATGTAGAATTCCTCTTGACACTTTGTGGAGAAGCATGATTAATTGGCTTTGAGTTGATAATCTGAGGATTCCCTATTGATGGGCTAGCAGATTGTTGAGGTTGTCTTTGTGTTGAACTTGCATCTGTGCAAGGATTCATAGCTTTGTGTGCCTCATCATTACCAGGCTTGACCTTCTAAGAAGAAATGAGCATTTGCGAAGGATCAACCTATCCCTCATTCTCCTTTTTCGAGGCTTTGATTGTGTAATGATGAGGCATAGCATCTTCCCACCAAGATTGTTGATCAAATTTTTTAATGGTTTTGGTGCAGGAATTGGCCATATGACCTATTTTAAAACACTTCTTACATTGAAAAGGTAGACCTTCATAGTCAGGGGGTTGCGTCCAGATGTGATCAACATATTTGAATGTGGAATTTCCAAGAAGATTCTTATGGCATCCATTTCTACAAGGATGTGGGAAAGGGTTGTGTCAGTAATATTGATTGTGTCTAAATCGATAGCAAGGAAGTGACCAAAAGAATCCCCAATCACATGGAAGCAATTAACATTCTAGAACTGTAACAAAAGATTCAGAAGGAATATCCAAATAGGTTTAACAAAGAAAGAAATTGAAGATGGATTAAATTCAGGAAACCATGGTTTGAGAAGGAGAAAGTTTTCCCCCTAATACCATTTCGCTTGTAGTTTGGCATCCCTATCTTGAATGCAATCAAATACCACAATAAAAAACCCCTAGGAAAAACCTTGGGTAGACTTCTATGTTACCTTTAAGTGTGGGTTGCTAGACCGAAGAAATCCAACCATGTAAATCTGATAGCTTTGGCCAGAGGTAGTTGAATTGACCAATCAATCTATTAGAGGGAAAATACTTTTCACCAGCATTAACTTCCTTTTTAATTTTTTCTAAAAGGACCATAATTGGGGAGGGGAGGAGGGTGCCTTTCTAATGCATGATTTTAGATTGCTCTTGGAGATCCTCTGCTCTTTAGAAACCAAACTATATGTTGAAACTATCAAAATCTGATGATTATTTTTCATATCCTCAAATCCCCTAAGTCTCTATGTGATATTTACCTAAGCCACATTTCCACTATTTTCATGGTGCTTTATCCACATTCTACCCCTTCTGCCCCATAGATTTCATCCATGTTTGCATTTTTTACACTTTGGAATGTAACGACATAGCTCCCCATTTGTCTCCCTGATCCACTATGCTTTTTCTGCTAAATTCTTTTGTTTTAGGTGGTCGGTAGGACATTCTTATTGTCACGACGACTAGGAACTGTGGATGGGGTACGTCAGCAAAGGTCTGGAGTATCAGCATCATGTCCTCAAAATTTCATTTTGTTTTACTCAACCGGTAGTGGATGGAGCAGCTCGGTGTGAGATATGGCTATCGTTGTAAGGTCTTGGCGAGTGACCTTTGGTCTCACCTACCTTACACATAGTTTCTCTTTGAATATACTTTCGACAGAACTTTATATATATTTTGACGACATAGGACATCGAAAAAGGCATGTGTTTGCAGCAGGAGGTCATGGCGAAAGGTTTGGGTCTTGGCGAGCACGTTGGGTATCCTTTCAGTGTGAGAATCTTGTGGTCTTGGCGAAGTTGAATGGAGTCAAGAGTGGTTCGGTGTGACTTATGTGTTTCGGTATTTGGTCTCCCCGAGAGCAATGGGCTATGGCGATACTTCTTGTGTTCGACGTAATGATGGTCTGGTCACGATGACACGAAGTTGGATGTAGGCTCGCAGTGAAACTTAAAATGATCTATGTGACCTCTTACCGACCCAGATGAGCTACGGTGACAGTGAATAGAACAAGGGGAGTTCGTCGGTGTGAACTTTTCTCGTGTCTCGGTGACTTAATGTAAGTGAAGATCTTCGGTAAAACAAGTTCCAATCTATATGAGGTCTCTCTGAAGTCGTGTGGTCACAACGATAGTGGACAAAGCATGTATGCTTTTCAATATGACTCTCCCTGTGTCTTGGCGACTGTGAAAATAGTATGGGCTCTCGGTGAAATTTAATACATTCTGTGTGAGGTCTCTGTGATACCTATGAGTTATAGTGAAGCAGAGTGCAAACAAAGGAACATTATTTCATCTTGATATGACTAACGGGTAGCTACAGTGAATGTGATTAAAATAGGGATGCAAGTGGAGAGATAAGCGAATGAATTGCCTTCGATAGGATGATATGGATGTCTCACCAACTACTTACTAGTGAAAACAAAATTTCAGAATGCTAAGGCTGACATGAATATACTTGAAGACCATTGCCTACCAGCTCGATTGGAGCCTGAATCTTGTGGAGGCCGACATAATATTTTATTTTGATATTTTTCTCATGCTGGTGTATAAATAAGCATGTTGTAGTTGCTAATAAGAACGGAACATGAGATATTTGATTGACTGCAAGTAGATACAGTAGAATAAAATTATCATACCAGAGGCTATTATTGCATGATTTCACAATGGAGGTATTTATGAGATTCAGTTGATGTTGCTACATTTCTCTAGTGTCAATTATCTGTTGAATTGAAAATGAAAAATATTGCTAAGTTGTCTCCATGAATGATTTTTCTGGTTGTTTAAATTAACATAGCAAGTTTATGTTTGATTTATCAATACACATTTGTTGTATTTGTGTGATCAATCAACTGGTCCTTTCAAGCAAATATTAAATCCTTTTATTGATCATAGTAATCAGAGAAACTCATTTGGGATTATTGAAGTAGAACTTAGTAGTCACATTGTTGCATGTTTATACAAGTTGTAAACAAAACATATGCGAGATAATTTGTGTCTTCTTCAGAAAGTGTTGCTTATCTTGATCTCATTTGACTCCGCATACCCAACAAGGCACTTGTCTCCGCACTTCACCATTATAAATTCATTTAGTTTCTTTTAATTGAGTATTTAGGACTTAGAGAGCTAAATATTGCCATTGCTTCAAATTGAATTTCATCTATTCACTCCCATGTGCCATTGTGAACAAGTGTTGTAAGTGGATTGATTGCAAGTTAAGTCTGCATTATTTAGAGAGGTACACCCACCTTGGACTTGTAGCACCTAAAGAGTAGAAGGTTTGATTGTTTCAAACCTTGTTCTGTTACCTTGAAACATTGTGAAAGCTTGGCAACCTTTTGTGGTTAAAACCTGTGTTTTTGAGAGCTAACAAATTGGTGACTCTACTGGGGAACGATCAGAATCAAATCCTAAAACATTGAGTTAGAAATCTTGCACAGAATCCACTGGGAATAAGAAGCATTAAATATTTTCTCACTTTTGAAAAAAGTGAGTGGCAATTCTGACATAAATTTTTGCAATTGTTCATCATGAATGGAAGAAGATCTCAGTTTAGGGGAGGTCATACCGGAGCTCTTGCTGGTAGCAGTAAATGGACACATAAAGTTGACAAGGTTGATAAGGGAAAAGGGATAAATGAGGACATGTGCATGACTGGCAAAGACAAAACATCAATAGCACATTGTGAAACATATGATACATGGAGAGATAATTCAAGTGCAGAACTTTGTACTCCCGAAGATCAAAGAAATCCTTTCTTTTCTCTTGATCCCCAAAAAAGAGCTGAGTTTGAAGCTACATGTGAGGCTGAATGAATCAAAATTCAGCATGAATATGATCAACAAATGGAAGGTAACCAAGATGACTCTATTAATCATGAGCCTTCTGATGAGGTGAAGGCACAATTGGAACTACAAGAAAGGAAGATAAAAGAGTTGGAGGCTAAATTACAGAAATCCCAAGTTACTAATCAGATAGCTGGTGGCCCAAAGTATGTCCCACCTCACAAGTAGGGTGAGCATGGTGTAGGGGCCTCCAATCAGCAAAATGCTCCTCACAATCAGATAGGAAACCACCACAAGTAGCCAAATCATCCACATCATATTCCTACACATCATACAGGTATGTATCCACCTCCTAGTCAAAATTATATCCCACATTATAATGCACAGTATAATAATCACATGCCTCAGTATCAACATCCGCCTATCCCTCCCCTTCATCAGCATGCAACTATGATTAGATAGTTTGATTTAACTAGTTTTCAGTTGTATCCTTACCCTATGGATGGCAGTTGGAGGAATATAGTGCCCAAATTTACAGGAAGTAATGCAATCATAGCTGAAGAACATTTAAGGAGTTTTAATATTTTCATTCAGGACATAGATATGCCTTATGAAGATTTACACATGAAGTTGTTCATGATGTCACTTTTTGAAGATGCCAGGGATTGGTTCAATATCCTACCAACATTCTCAATTAATTTTCTCCAAGCATTTCAGGACAAACTCTTAGAGCAATATGGGAATCAAAATGCTCCAGATGTAGCTCTTCATGAATTAATGAGAATTCAAAAAAATCAGAATGATTCAATTTATGATTTCAACAGAAAATTCAACAAGTTGCATACTAAAGTTCCTCCTTGATCAAGGTTGCTAGATTCTGTTGCATTGAGTATCTATTTAAATGCATTTGATCCTAAGATAGGGTGTGAACTGAGATGTAGATCTCCAAGAGATTTGGCTGAAGCATAGAAAATTGCATTGACAATTGAAAACGAAAAGAAGGCTGCTGGTATAGCTAATAAAAGAGACAACCTGAGGCCTCCTCAGCAAAATAACTATCAATACAGACAAGAGAATACATACAAAATTGAGAACAAAAATGAAAGGTCGAGGCTGCATGATATGCCTTACAATACAGACTGGAAAGATGGGAAACCTATGGCAGCTAGGCCAAGAAACAAAGAGACTCCTAATCCATTGAGCAAGAAGGGGATTTACATGGTGAGTAATAATTACTTATGTGAAGTTTGTAATTAGCTACATTCTCCAGACTATTGTGTTGTAGCTCAAAGGATGCATGAAGAGGGAGCGTTGATGGAGAATAATGGAGAAGATCACAAGGTGTATTCGAATTCAAATATTTTTCATCATGTTGAGGAAAGAAATTCATCATTAGAGGATGAAGGCTATGAATATGATGTGTCAAATTAGAATTACAATGTCCATATGGCTGAGCAATAGATTTTTTATGATTCTGATGAAGATTGCACAGAGCCACATCCAGTTGAGGCACCTGTTTAGGGTAATGTTAGAAGACTCACTAAAGATGAAATAGAAATGTAGACACACAAAATTAGCATTATGCATAGTCATCCGCTCATTGAATTGATCAAACACAACAAATCCATTCATCAAGTAAATTAGGTCAATCCAAAAGTTTAATCAAATAATACCATTTCATCTCTCATAAATCATTCAACCTTCATCTTGCATCATCCATTTAATTAAATAAATTAGGACTTTATTTAAATCAAATCCTAAATCATATTCCATCATTTTCTGATTTAAATAAATCAAATATCAAAGTCTTAAAAGTCAACTCAGCTAATCAGCATTAAATCAGCATAATCATCATCTATTTAATCTAACCCTGATTAAATACTAATCTCACCCACTTGCATTCTCTAGATATCTCCACTTCCACAATAAATCAATTTTATTGATTTATTTAAAAACCCTCATTTTCCCTCAACATGACAAGTCAAACATTGCATTTATTGCTCTTTTTCTTGTCCCCTTATCAAAATTTATTGCAAATTTGAATTCAAATTCTCCCTCTCATGGGCACTCTTCCCAAATCTTGCACAACCATTGACCTATCATCATTTGACAAGTGTCATCTTCTCATTAGAGGATCTTTAGTCCCACATTCACCATCTTGGCCAATCTATCATCAAGAAAATCTATAAAATAGGGCCTTCATTCTCATTAATGGATCCATAATTTTATGCAAGGTTACTCTCTTGGTTTGAGAAATAATCTTTTTCTTCATCTCCATTGCAATACATCATCATTTAGATATTGATCAAGGGTTGGGAAAGGGTCACTAGCACATGTGACACCAATCCACTATGGAATAGGTAATTTGTGGTTACTTTTATAATGCTTTTAATTTTATTTCATCCTTTGTTGCATTTTTCAAGCATTTGCAAAGTATTTCATAGGGTCATGCTTGAAGAATTTGTGATTTAGTTACCTTGTATGAAGCTTAGTCTTTTGCAGATTTCAAAAGCATGCACCACATTTCATGCTAGAAGGAGGGCTGATCGACAGATTCTAACACGTTTTTTTTTTTTTTTTTTAATTCACCATTTTTTATAGTTCTATTCATAAATCTGCATTTTAGCACACATCATCACTGTTATACTGCCCTTAATCATTCTTGCAGCGCCCATAATCACTGTTATAGTGCCTGTGAACACTATTTTAGTGCATTTAATCATTTCTACAGTGCATTTAATCATTTCTGCAGCGCTCTTGATCATTCCTGTAGCGCTCTTGATCATTCCTGCAGCGCCCATGATCATTTTTGCAGTGCCCATGATCACTGTTTTAGCACCCATGAGTTAGTTTTAAAATGACCATATCTTGGTCATACGAAGGTCTTTTTTGATGCTTTTTTCTTTTGAAATAGGGTAGAATTTCATAAGCTATCCTATGGTGTAAGTGTTTCTTAAGTATAAATTAGTTAAAAATTTCAAATTTGCATTTAAAGTAAGAACACATAATAACTTGGCTAAGTTTTAGGGTGTTTTGGTAAATGATTCGTCTAACCCCTATATCCTTTTGTTTCTTTTGATCTCATCTAACATTTTGATTTCTTTTGTAGGTTGGAAATCAAAATCAAAAGGAGGAGCATGGGGATGATATTTTGTCTAACCAAATTGTTTTTTAACACTTAAGTGTTTGTTTAACACTTCTTCAAAGAATTTGTCATCCTTCTCCTTCTTAGGACACTATTTTTCACTTGGGCTTAAAAAGAACATTTTCCATTTCTTGCAAAGGGTAAAATGAACTTTAGGATCACAACTTACTAGATTTGGTTTATTGGATTAACAATTGAACAAGGCAATTTCTCACACTTCATTTGGTGCTTAAAAAGCACTCACAATTGCTTTGAAGGCTATAAAATGAACAAGTGCTTGGATTGTGTGATTTTGTCTTTTGAGTTTATATCCTCTACCCTTGCACTTCGTGCGATCTAGGGTGCAAGAGAAACACTCAAAATCCATTTTATTAATATGAAACACTTCGATTTGGGCTTAAAAATTGAACATCTTGTGCGAGTGTGAGTAGGGGCATTTTCACGTACATTATCTTTCTTTGTGCCATCAAAGATCGGTCGAGTTACAGATTGTGTCTTTGCTTGCTTTTGTTTATCTTAGAGGGCCTACCTTGGGGAAAAAGTACTCACCCAAGGGAATGACTCAACCGGTAATACTCTAAAGCCAAGAGTATTTCCAGCCGGGATATAAATGTGGGTTTTGGTTAAATGCCATTATCACACGGTTGGCTCCGACAAGATGGATCCGAAAGGGGACTCTTGCCGTATGGGTCAATCTCCACGAACAAAAAGTCCTTACTAGAACCCATGTGCTAGAATTTTCCAAAATCCTTAATCTATTTGTTGGTGCAAGAACGGTCATTCTGAAGCCACCCCACACTTCGGTCTTTAGTAGAAATGGAAAACATGCCATGGGAGTTTCATGGGTGTTGATGCTTGACTGCCCGATTAATGAGCCGTGGAGGGGAGCCATGGGGTCAAGCATCTAACCATTCGCTAAAGATAGGCGTAGCTAGACTTTCCAAGTGGGGATTTAACAAATATTGTCTTACACATCCATAGGGCTTGTAATTGTTCTTTGTTTGAAAACACAGTGTTGTATTCGAAAACATTTTGCAAACAAACATTCAACATGATTCTCAAAATTTCAAACCCTCTTGAAGACAAATATCATTCACTCAATCCATATGCTATTGCTTTCCCTTGGGATTCACGTCCTTAGAGGTTCCTAAGCATTGGATTATACCTCAATTTGTCTTCTTGAGTAAACAATAGGAAAACCCTTGCCTTAAGTTCATTGAATTTCCACATAAAATATCTTGTGGGGTTTAAAGAAATTAAGACATTGGAAATCTTAGTTTGAAACTTTAATCAAAGAGAGTGTTTTTGGTAAAATAAAGACATTAATCAAAGCTAAAAAAAATTGGACTTTCATGTGTGTTGAAGACTCCAAAATCCCAAAAGCACAAATCATTGATTGGAAATCCAAAATGTTCAAATCATTTCTTGGTTAGAAAGGTCATTAGGAAGCATTTACATGCTCTTCAATACCTAGGTCTAGGAAAACAAAGTGGTCTTTTTAGGTTCATCTAGGGATCAAAACAAATCAAACCTCTTTCATCCATCTTTCAAAACATCAAACATCATCTCACAAATCATCTTTTGAAAAAACCTTGAAATCATCCTTGAAGTGCTAGGCTTTATGAAAAAATCGAGCAAACACCAAAATCATCGAGACCAAGTCCTTGAAAACATTTATCAAAACACCTCTAGCTAGGAATGTGTAAATGTATCCTTTTGCATATATCCTTAGTCAAAGTCATCCAAATCATCTTGTCTAGCTTAGTGTATGTAGATGAATCCTTCTCCATATACTTAGTGAAACAATCATCTTGTTTGGGTAGGTGTGGGTAGATGCATCCTTCTCCTCACACATATCCAAATCATCATCCTTTAAACACAACTATCCTTTAGATCATTATCAAACATCTTACGGTTCCTTTTGTTCAAAATTCAAAACAAAATCCAAATCTAGATCACGGACAAAATCTCAAAATCCAAAAATCAAACCAATCAAAAATCCAAAGCCTAGTATTTCATTCAAGATCTATCAAAAGCCAAAAACATCCAAAACATCCATCTTTAACCATCACCATCTTATCATCATCACATTTGATCCTAAAAAGCATCCTAAGTCTTTCACTTTGGGACATAAAATAGAGATTAATCCAAGGAATCAAGAGATTCATCTCCCATATTCTCGAACATTAATCCTTGTTTTATGGTTCAAATGAGATCTCAATACAAGAAGAGTATGGAAGCCAACAAAGAAACACCTGCTTCAGGTGATCTTAGCCAAACCACTCCTGAAATGAATCCCATTGGGGATGGAAATCTCACAATTAGCCTTCCAACATCATCACAAAACCCACAAGAAGAAACCCAAGGGGAGGATCTTACCTTGGGAATTTCTCATGAACAAATAGCTGAAATGCTCCAAAATCTGAACAACCATAGAATCATCAACATCATGATGAGACTTAACCCTTCGTTGTACATGCTTGAACTAGCAAAACAAGGGGCCAAGTTGCCTTCGGATTTTAATGTGAGCACTATAGTAGAGACATCTTTTCCACCAATCTCATCCACCATTCCCATTTCATCTACACCCCCATATCAAAAAATCATGAAAAATATCCTGCAAATCACAACATCATTTGCTCCAACTCAACCCAATGTTAACAAGGGAAACACATTCCTCAATGAACTTCAATCACATCCCCTTGTAAATAACCAAAACTTGGATGCAAACAACACAGTGGAACAAAACATCCTACATAATTCATTACACCAAAATGTTCCTCTCACTTTACATTATGACCCATCATCAACATCTTTTCATGGAGCACCACAAACACCTCTTCTCACAAATTCACAAGAGGAGGTAGACATATTCAGACCAGGGGGCATTTTCAACACCACAACACTCTCACAAGGATTCACTCCCCTTACATTTCCACTTCTCCTACCATCACCATTGTCATCTACACAACTCCTTTAGGGCTTCCCCCTCTACCGAGTATGAATCAAAACAACATCCCAACCATCAATCAAAAGATTTTTCCAAATTCTCAAAACTTATTGTTGACATCACAACCGAAAAACACACAAGCAATGGAAACATCATCAAACACCCCCACAACATTGCAAAGCATGGTCTCTCAAGGGCCAATCACATCAACGATGCCACTTACCACATCAACAACACCATCCTCCAATCACGTAATCAACATGACAACACCATCCACCAACCAAATAATCAACACAACATCATCATTTGCCATCATTCCAAATCCACCACCACCTCCACCACCACCAACGTTCACCACATCAAACCAATTCGACGCAACATTACAAGCCACTTTTCAAAGAGGATACCAACAAGTGCAGAAACAAAAAGTCATGCAACAAGCTGCTCAAGCTACACAAGCTGCCAAAGCCGCACAAGCCACATTACAAGCACAACAAGCACAACAAGCCAAAGTTTTATTGCAATAGCAACAACAACAAGCTGCCCAAGCCACACGAGCATTGCAAGCACAAAGGGTCGCTCAAGCACAACTTTTATTATAGCAACAAGCAGCGCAAGTGCAAGCTCAAGCACAACAAGCACAAGCTCAAGCACAACTTCTAACACAAGTAGCACAAATACAAGCATATCAGCAAGCACTAAAGCAATACCAAGAGAAACAAGAAGCAGCAGAATTGGCAGCCCAACAACAAGCATTGTGGGAACAAGAACAAGCAGAACAACAAGTGTTGTTAGAACAACAACAAGTGCAGCAGCAAGCAAAAGAACAAGCGTTGTTAGAATAGCAACAAGTGCAACAACAAGAAAAAATCCTAGCGCAACAACAACCAGATCAACACCAAGCATCATTCATCCAAAAGCAAGTAGAAGCCTACTTCACCTGCCACAACATACTGATACCATTGAACAATGCACCAACCAACCCATCCATCCAAACCGTGATTGCAACACCTCAAAACACATTCATCCCACTCCCTGATCCCCAAAATGATATGATGACACAACTCAGGTTGCTCTCGCAACAAGTGCTTGACCTTTAATCAGGGTGGACAACCAAAACGCAAAACAACTTGTGTCCCTATCCATTTGATAGGAGCCTAGACATGAAACCATTCCCTAAGGGATTGGAGATCCTTAAATTTGATAAATATCGAGGGATGGGAAACCCTGAAGATCACTTCAGGGAATTCCAGGTTCATTGTATGGAAGTTGCATATGACGATACTTATCTAATGTGGCTATTCCCTAGGAGCTTGGCAAGCAATGCTATAGAATGGTTCTCTCACTTACCCTCAGGCATAAAAACATTCCAAGAAATTAGAGACACATTCATTAAGAATTATGCATGTAACATTACAATGGATGTTAGTCTCGAAGAACTATATGCTCTGAAACAAGGAAAGAATGAATCTTTCACTTCATTCCTTCAACGATGGCGATCGAAGGCCAATAGGAGCAAATGGACCATGCCAGAAGAACAACAAGTCTCCACAATCATAGCCAACCTTGAAAGTCGCTTATCATTCCATCTCAAAGTTTAGGGTATCACCACATATGATCAATTGATCTCCAATGTGCTTAGCATTGAAAGAGCCCTTGTGACTCAACCCATCGAATCAACATCATATCACTAATCGCAAAACAACTGCCCATCATCAAACTATAATGATAAACCTCGTACATGGGTGAGAAACAAGAACATCACTAATGATGGCATCGTTGATGCCAAGGTGGTCATTAGTGGTCCACGCCAAAATACACCCGCACCGCAAATCCAACCACAACACTAAAACACTCATCACACAAAATATCAACCCAACAATAATCCCACCATCAATAACATCAACGACCAAAGAGAACCACCTCAACACAAAACATACCGCAAACGAAAAAACACTACTTTGGGGGAACCACTTGAGGTCATCATGAAAAAGCTAATCGATGAAAAACTCACTCAAGCTCCTACATTTGAAAATTACCAAGAACATAATGTCAAACCTCCTTGGTACAATAAGAATCAACTGTGTGAATTCCACAAAATCAAAGGCCACACCACAAATAATTGTATGAGACTCAAGAACATCTTTCAAGATCTCATCGACAAAAGAATCATAAATGTGGAAGCACCTACTAGGAATCAGGATATTAAAATCTACATGAATCCGATGCCAAATCATGGCAATAAAGGGAATAACAAGGATAAAGGAAAAGGTAGTGTAAATCATGTATACGAAACAGTTGTTGCGAACCTCAATGAAAATTCCATGGTCATCACCATCAAAGGCGCCCATGCCGAAGACTGTGGAGTCACCAAAGAGGTAGAAAAGTCACCATCGCAGGATCATCCCAACCCAATAGAGTCCCTACATCAAGAGCCATTCTGTATAGCTACAATGTTGTAGACCAACTCAAAAGAACGCCAGCACACATCTCCATCATGGAGTTGTTAAAAATCTCATCAGTGCATAAAAAGATCCTTGAGGAAGCATTAGCCTCATCTACCATCCCTGCAGACCTCGATGCGGAACAATTCCAAGCTATGGTCGGAAACATAATAACACCTAATCTCCTTATGTTTTCTGACCAATATTTTCCCACCCAACCATCTCACAATTTTGCACTTCACTTGGAGGTCATTGTGAACAAAATAAAAATCAAAAGGGTCTTAGTGGATGGAGGTGCAGGTTTGAACATCTGTTCTTTTAGCCTCATCAAGCAGTTAAAGATATCAGAAGATTCCATTGACAAAGGAAAGGGCATAACAATAAGAGCATATGATGACCAAGAAAGAGTGTCATAGGGCACAATTAAGCTCCCTATCCAAGTAGGGCCAACGCTTATGGAAACCACCTATCAAGACCTGGACCTCAATTTACCATACAACATTCTCTTAGGACGACCATGGATCCATGCAATGAAAGCCATAGCATCAACCTTCCACCAAGGTGTAAATTTTACACATAAAGGACAAGAGGTTACTATCCATGGAGATCCTGAGCCATTTTCATACTGCAAGAACATTGAAGCCAAATATTACAAAATCCCCCAAGTGCCGCAAAATGATGAGGGCCCATCCACACCATACATCGATCCCACCATTCTCACTTCTGCAACAGAGACACCCGCCATTCCCACCATATTCGATATCAAGATCATCATCTAGGAGGATGGTTGTGGAAGTTATAGGCTGCCTAACAATGCTTTTGTGATAGGAGAGTTACCACAATCTCCAAGATCACAAGGACACCCACAAGAAAATCAAGCTCCCTCATCACAAACCTATCCTCAAAATTATCCTAAATTCACAAGGTGGGGAGACCTTGGCCATGAGGTAATAGAAGCAGATCCATCAAACATGTTGTATCGAGATGAAAGACCGACACCTGAATTACCAATGGATGAAAGAAGCAGAGGCCTACACATGATGCTTGTGATGGGCTATGACCGCAATCAAAGACTGGGACAAAATGACAATGGGCTCTTAATACCAATCATGCCTGAGATGCGACCTATAACAAATCTTGGTCTAGGATGTACCCCTCCGAGAATAACCATATGTGGCTGAAGTCCTCCGGTTAGAGCCGCTAATGTTTCTCCTTAGCCAGTCCTAGTACAAGTGCACTCACCAATACCCATAGGGATAGACATGCATAACTTTATCACTGAGCCCTATATTAGTAGTGATGACAAAGATACCTCATCCAACCTACCTGGGTTATTTGAAGATACCACCCTATTTATGATTAGTACCATATCCTTTGAACCAGATAGTCAAAATCATGAGATCCGCTTAGTCTACCCCCAACTGATCGACTATGACCAACGACGACCACCAGTTCTCGATACATTTGAAAATGATGAAGCACTCTCAGAATTCATGGGATTGAGGGATAACATTCCAGATGGAGATCACAAGGCAGGATTCATAATGGAGTTGGACACACATGCCTATTATGGGGAAACGATTGAATCCTTCAGTCGTAAAAGTGAGAAACCAAGAATCATATCCAAGTCCTTGAGTGAAAACCACACCGTGGCACTCTCTGACAAGGAAATAGTAAAAATAAAGGACGTATCCAACGCTGAAAACCTCTCTAAGGCACCTGAGGATGAAGGATTCAATATTCCCCTAAAAGCTATTCATCAAGAGAAGTTAGCAGTCTTGGCTGAAAAATGCAACCCAGTCAACCTAGGAATAGAGGAGACCCCGCATATCACATTCTATGCAGAATCACTATTATTAGAAGAGCAAGAACTCCTAGCAGCATTCCTAAGGGAAAGACAAATAAACTTCGCATGGAGTTATGCGGATATGCCATGACTTGATCCAAATACTGTGGTCCACCACCTAGCAGTGTATCTAGATGCAAAACCTGTCAAACAAAAACTTTGCAAAATGCATCCTCAAATTGCTTTGTTAGTCAAAATGGAGCTCAAAAAGCTATTAGATGCTGGATTCATCCGACAAATTGATTATCTAGAATGGGTATCAAACTTGGTACCTATTTCAAAACCTAAAGGAGCTATTAGAAACTGCACGGATTTTATAGATTTGAAAAAAAGATGTCCCAAGGATGATTTCCCCCTCCCCAACATCGACATGATAGTAGACATGACAACAGGGCATGAGATGCTATTGTTAATGGATGGATTTTCAGGATATAACCAGATCATGATAGCAAAAGAAGACCAACACAAGACGGCTTTCACTTGCCCATGGGGAACCTACTACTGGAACATGATGCCATTCGGCCTAAAGAATGTAGGAGCAACCTATCAAAGGGCCATGACATTGATATTTCATGATATGATTCACAAAACAATTGAAGAGTATGTCGACGGCATCCTAGCAAAGTCAAGAAAAAGACAAGATCATATAGCAACCCTAAGTGCTATCTTTGAAAGATTAGAGGAATACAAGGTCAGACTAAATCCCAAGAAGTGTGTCTTCGGCATGCAATCAGGAAAATTACTAGGATACATAGTCTCCATGAGGGGTATCGAGGTGGATCCTGCAAAAGTCAAAGCAATCCTTGAGATGGAAGCACCAAGGAACTTAAAGCAACTGAGAGGCCTCCAAAGGCTCAAATCCATTAGAAGGTTCATAGCACAATTGGAAGACAAGCAGAACCCATATTCGCACCTTCTCCACAAGGGGGTATCATACAAATGGGATACCAAGTGCGAAGAGGCATTCAACAAAATAAAGGAATATCTGACACCTCCAGTGTTAATGCCACCTATCCCGAGAAAGCTATTGATCTTATATGTGTCAGCAACAGTAGCAACCCTAGGAGCTCTTCTTGCTCAACATGATGAAAACGGAACAGAAAGAGCCATATACTATATCAATAGGACAATGGTTGGTCATGAGCTAAATTACTCATTCATCGAGAAAGATTGCCTTGCAATAGTGTTTGCATCCCAAAAATTTAGACATTACATGTTGGCACACAAGCTCAAGCTCATTGCAAAAATTGATCCCCTAAAATATCTCTTATCCAAGGCAATGCTCATAGGCAGAATGGAAAAATGGGTGATGATACTGTCAGAGTATGACATCGAGTATGTGGAAAGAAAAACCATTAAAGGTCAAGTTATTGCAAATCAACTAGCAGAAGCACCCATATATTTTGAGAATCCTCTCGTATCTAAATTTCTAGATGAATCCATCTTTAACCTCAACGTTGTTGATCATTGGAAACTATACTTAAATGGGTCATATACACAACATGGATCAGGAGCTGGTGTCTTCTTCATCACCCCACAGGGGGACTGCATACCAAGGTCATACAAACTGGCATTTCCTTGCACTAACAACATAGCGGAATATGAAGCTTTTACTATAGGTCTCAGGATAGCCATGCAATGGAATATCATAGCTCTCAAGGCATATGGAGACTCTCAGTTGATCATAAATCAAGTCAATAATGAATATCAGACAAAGGATGACAAGCTAACCCCATACAAAAAATTGGAGACTCTAAAAGAATCCTTCATCGACATAACATTTGAACAGATTCCAAGAATCAACAACAGAGCAACTGACACCATGGCTACAATTGGGTCTCTATTGGACATCCCTCATAACATACCGAAATATGAATTTCTGATCGAGAAGCTTCTCGTTCCCACATTTGAGGTACTAGAATCAGAATATGTGTGTGAAATCGTTGGTCCTGGCGATCCTTGGTATCATGATATCTATACATATCTTCGAATAGGAGTCTTACCCGCTGACCTACCATCGAGCCTAAAATGAACCTTTATCAAAAAGCCACCCAGATTTCTCATCCTTGGTGATACCTTATACTGTAGAAGCATACAGGGTACTTTACTTCACTATCTAAATGTTGAGGCATTAACCGCTCTAACCAAGGTTCATAATAGTATCTATGGCTCACACTTGAGTGGAATGACCATTGCCAAGAAATTTTTGAGGCTGGGGTATTACTGGCTCATGATGGAGCGAGAAGCACATGATCATGCTAAGAGGTGTTTACAATGTCAGCAACATGGGGACCTCATCCATGCTCCAGCTCAAGAGCTTCACCCGATTATCACACCATGGCCCTTTTCGCAGTGGGGACTCAACCTCATTGGGAAAATCTCACGCACCTCGTCCAATGGCCACAAATTCATTATAACTACAACTAAGTACTTCACAAAGTGGGTGGAAGCCATACACATGACCTATATCACTAGAAAGCAGATCTCAAAATTCATCCTGAACTATCTCATATGTCGTTATGGTGTCCAACAAGCCATTATCTCAGATAATGGGACACCCTTCAAGAACCAGGAGGTTCACGACTTGTGTGAGAAATTCAAAATCCACCATCGCTTCTCCACCCTGTATATCCCCAAGGAAATGGCCAAGCAAAAGCCACAAACAAAACCATTCTCAAAATTCTCAAGAAAAAAGTCAATGACGTAGATCGTGACTGGCACTTGTAGCTTAATCCTACCCTCTGGGCTTATCAAACCAGCATCCGCACACCCACTGGCACCACCCCCTTCTCCTTGGTCTACAGATCAAAAGCCATACTCCCCATTGAGATTGAGCTCCCATCCCTTAGAATATCACTGCAAAATCTCATCACTGATGAATAATATCGGGTCTCAAGACTAAATGAGCTGGAGTTACTAGATGAGAGAAGGATTAAAGCTTTGAATCATTTGCAAGTCTATCAAAATAGACTCAAACAAAGCTACAGCAAGAGGATCAGAAGCAGGACTTTCCAAGTCAGAGAATTGGTCTTAAAAGAAAATCAAAAGAATGTCCTGAATCCTAGCAGCAAAAGCAAGTTTGAACCCAATTGGTTAGGGCATTTCATTGTCACAACAAGCTATAAATCAAGGGAATATCAACTATCAACACTTGAAGGGGAACCTCTGCAAGAGCCCATGAATAGCTTCCATCTCAAAAATTTTTATGCCTAATTCTTTCAAGGTATAGAACCAAAAAATCCAAAAAAAAAAGAAAAATCTTAAAAAAATGGTTACTTCGGCAAAAACCTGGCAAACAGGCATCTTGGTAACAACAAAAAAATAAAAAAAAGCCAAAAAATCCAAAAAAATTAGAAAAGGATAAAGAAAAAAATCATCCTCTAGTGAAAACCACTTCAGTGGCACTTTGGGCAAGTACCTTGGTGAAAACCTAGCAAACAGGTGCCTTGTGTAAATAGCCACTTTCCATCCACCAGGATCTTTATGGCTTGATCTGCATCATCCATCCATCTCACTTCCATCATCCATCTTATCTCCATCCATCACTCATCTGCTCACATCCGCACCATAACTTGGTCCTGTGTTTGTATCATGATCCCTCCAAGTACTACTCGACCCATCCTCAAGGTTAGTTTGTCCTACCTTTATCGGGGTAGTCTATTGCATCACGCTGGGGACACATTCTCATCAGATTGGATTCGTGTATGGTTTTAAAGTCCTCAAAATTAGAAAATCCAAAAACATTAGAAAATCAAAAAATTAAAAAAAATAGAAAATCAGAAAATCCAAAAACATCAGAAAATCAAAAAATCCAAAAACATTCAAAACATATCAAAATCCAAAAACAGGTCAAAAAGTCATTTAAAAAGCCAAAAACAAGGTCATCTTGTCGAACTGCGTCATCTCTAAGCTTGAACATAGGCAAGGTTGATCTTTTCTCATCCCCCAAGACATTTAGGTCAGTCCTAGAGGAGTTTATCATAATAAACTAACATTTCATCATGTATATCATCATCTGTAAATTGTCAAGTCGTTAGTCGAACTACGTGGTCTCTGCATGTATAACATAGGCAAGGCTAATCTGTTGATGAGCCCCCGAGGCCCCTAGGATAGGTCTTTAGGTTAGTATCTTGGTCGAAATCTCAGAAAATCCCAAAAGCATTGGAAAACTGAAAATCAAAACATTTGTAAAACCTCAAAAAAATACCAAAACAGCCTCAAAACATTGCAAAATTCCAAAAACATCCAAATATTTGAAAAAATCCATCCGCCTCATCTTGTTTGCACCCACAATAAACACCATTCATAATAAACTGATCGTCATCATCAACCTTTGGTGAAACAGTTAGAAACAAGTCTAGCAAGTTAAAAGTAAAACTCAAAAGCGTCATGTCTCAAGTCTTAGTTAGTACGTAAACAAGTTGGTTAAGTCTTTGTGTTGATAGTCCATCATCCAAATAGTCCCATATCAATCATCTGATAACATCATGTCATAGGATGAACCCTTCCTACAAGGGGCATTGGTTATTAGAAAGAACATTTTGGATAAATGAAATGATGTGCCACCATCCACTAACATGTCCTAGGATGTATCCTTCCTACAATGGGCATTATCTTTTGGCAATAAGCTTCAGTTCTTATCCTTAAAAGTACATTCCCTTTTGGTTAGCGGTATTGAAGAACATTGGCTTGTTTGCATACTTGATCTTTTCGTTTGGTTTATCTTATTGCACTCATTCCAAGGACCTCTCAATGATATCCGAACAAAGGATTTAGAGAGATAGGAATGGGGCAATGATCATCATTCTTTTGTCTGCTATGTTTGTTGGACGTTCTTGTAAAATAACTTGGCGAATACTTGCTTTGTTAGATATGTATGGAGGATGTTTCAAATAGCTAGTTGACTATTGCATTGATTGGTTATACCTTTCCGTGTTTTGGTCTGAAATGTTTGAGACTTCTAAAGTGCATCCTAGCAAGGTTTCCGTATGCCAGGTGTGAACAAGAATATTCCTATCTATTTGTTGAGTCAAAGTCCATCACACTAAGTACAACGCCATCCTAGTCCTTTATACCTTGATGCATCATGCTTAGGCGTGTTATCAAACATAAAGTAAGTGACCCTTTGAAAATCCCAATCCTTGATAAGCAAATCATCCATCTATCATCATCATTTCTTATCATCATTTCTCATCATCATCTCTCATAATCATGGACTTGTTGGATCCTCTTGTCATCATCTCATTTATGCGCTAACATCATCACTAATGAATCCATCATGCATCCATCTTGCATCCAGAAAACTGTCAGCATATCACATATCATTCATATCATACATAATAGGAAACATCGATCATTTCACATGCATTGCATTTGTATCATCATCATAATATAGATCTGTTAGTCTAAGCATCTGCATAAAACATCCATCGCATAATCATAACATATCACATCATATCATCATTTAAGTTGTTTAGGATAATATAGATTTGTTATTCTAAGCATCTTGAAATCATCTCATTTGCATCGTCATCCATAACCATCCATTTTGAACCTCTTTATCACGAGATCAACCCTCAAATCGAATCTTTTCGCTCGATCTCTCGAGGGGGCAATTTACCAGTGTACTTCTGTCCATTGGGGCATTCAAAAAATCATTCTTTTTTAATTTTGATTGCAGCAAGTTTATTCTTTGAACCAATGCAACAGGTACATTGCTTCAAAGAGGGGCAAAATGTAGACACACAAAATTAGCATTATGCATAGTCATCCGCTCATTGAATTGATCAAACGCAACAAATCCATTCATCAAGTAAATCAGGTCAATCCAAAAGTTTAATCAAATAATACCATTTCATCTCTCATAAATCATTCAACCTTCATCTTGCATCCTCTATTTAATTAAATAAATTGGGACTTTATTTAAATCAAATCCTAAATCATATTCCATCATTTTCTGATTTAAATAAATCAAATATCAAAGTGTTAAAAGTCAACTCACCTAATCAGCATTAAATCAGCATAATCATCATCTATTTAATCTAACCCTGATTAAATACTAATCTCACCCACTTGCATTCTCTAGATATCTCCACTTGCACAATAAATCAATTTTATTGATTTATTTAAAAACCCTCATTTTCCCTCAACATGACAAGTCAAAAATTGCATTTATTGCAAATTTGAATTCAAATTCTCCCTCTCATGGGCACTCTTTCCAAATCTTGCACAACCATTGACCTATCATCATTTAAAAAGTGTCATCTTCTCATTAGAGGATCTTTAGTCCCACATTCACCATCTTGGCCAATCTATCATCAGAAAAATCTATAAAATAGGGCCTTCATTCTCATTCATGGATCCACAATTTTATGCAAGGTTACTCTCTTGGTTTGAGAAATAATCTTGTTCTTCATCTCCATTGCAATACATCATCATTTAGCTATTGATCAAGGGTTGGGAAAGGGTCACTAGCACCTATGACACCAATCCACTATGGAATAGGTAATTTGTGGTTGCTTTTATAATGCTTTTAGTTTTATTTCATCCTTTGTTGCATTTTTAAAGCATTTGCAAAGTATTTCATAGGGTCATGCTTGAAGAATTTGTGATTTACTAACCTTGTATGAAGCTTAGTCTTTTGCAGATTTCAAAAGCATGCACCGCATTTCATGCTAGAAGGAGGGCTGATCGACATATTCTAACATGGTTTTTTTTAAAAAATTCACCATTTTTTACAGTTCTATTCATAAATCTGCATTTTAGCACCCATCATCACTGTTATACTGCCCTTAATAATTCTTGCAGCACCCATAATCACTGTTATAGTGCCGGTGAACACTCTTTTAGCGCATTTAATCATTTCTACAGTGCATTTAATCATTTCTTCAGCACTCTTGATCATTCCTGCAGTGCTCTTGATCATTCCTGCAGCGCCCATGATCATTTCTACAGCGCCCATGATCACTGTTTTAGCACCCATGAGTTAGTTTTAAAATGACCATATCTTGGTCATACGAAGGTCTTTTTTGATGATTTTTTTTTTGAAATAGGGTAGAATTTCATAAGCTATCCTACGGTGTAAGTTTTTATTAACTATAAATTAGTTAAAATTTTCAAATTTGCATTTAAAGTAAGAACACATGATAACTTGGCTAAGTTTTAGGGTGTTTTGGTAAATGATTCATCTAACCCCTATATCCTTTTGTTTCTTTTGATCTCATCTAACATTTTGATTTATTTTGTAGGTTGGAAATCAAAATCAAAAGAAGGAGGAGCATGGGTATGATATTTTGTCTAATTAAAGTGTTTTTTAACACTTAAGTGTTTGTTTAACACTTCTTCAAAGAATTTGTCATCCTTCTCCTTCTTAGGACACTAGTTTTCATTTGGGCTTAAGAAGAACATTTTCCATTTCTTGCAAAGGATAAAATGAACTTTAGGATCACAACATACTAGATTTGGTTTATTGGATTAACAATTGAACAAGGCAATTTCTCACACTTCATTTGGTGCTTAAAAAGCACTCACAATTGATTTGAAGGCTATAAAATGAACAAGTGCTTGGATTGTGTGATTTTGTCTTTTGAGTGCATATCCTCTACCCTTGCACTTTTTGTGATCTAGGGTGCAAGAGAAACACTCAAAATCCATTTTATTGCTATGAAAAACTTTGATTTGGGCTTAAAATTTGAACATCTTGTGCGAGTGTGAGTAGGGGAATTTTCACGTACATTATCTTTCTTTGTGCCATGAAAGATCGATCGAGTTATGGATTGTGTCTTTGCTTGCTTTTGTTTATCTTAGAGGGCCTGCCTTGGGGAAAAAGTACTCACCCAAGGGAATGACTCAACTGGTAACACTCTAAAGCCAAGAGTATTTCCAGCTGGGATATAAATGTGGGTTTTGGTTAAATTCCATTATCACACGGTTGGCTCCGACAAGATAGATCAGAAAGGGGACTCTTTCCGTATGGGTCAATCTCCACGAACAGAAAGTCCTTACTAGAACCCATGTGCTAGAATTTTCCAAAATCCTTAATCTATTTTTTGGTGCAAGAACGGTCATTTTGAAGCCGCCCCACACTTTTACGGTCTTTAGTAGAAATGGAAAACATGCCATGGGAGTTTCATGGGTGTTGATGCTTGACTGCTCCGATTGACGTTAATGAGCTGTGGAGGGGAGCTAGTGGGGTCAAGCATCTAACCATTCACTAAAGATAGGCGTAGCTAGACTTTTCCAAGTGGGGATTCAACAAATATTATCTTACACATCCATAGGGCTTGTAATTGTTCTTTGTTTGAAAACATAGTGTTGTATTCGAAAACATTTTGCAAACAAACATTCAACATGATTCTCAAAATTTCAAACCCTCTTGAAGACAAATATCATTGACTCAATGCATATGCTATTGCTTTCCCCTGGGATTCACGTCCTTAGAGGTTCCTAAGAATTGGATTATACCTCAATTTGTCTTCTTGAGTAAACAATAGTAAAACCCTTGCCTTAAGTTCAGTGAATTTCCACATAAAATATCTTGTGGGGTTTAAAGAAATTAAGACATTGGACATCTTAGTTTGAAACTTTAATCAAAGAGAGTGTTTTTGGTAAAATAAAGACATTAAGCAAAGCTAAACAAAATTGGACTTTCATGTGTGTTGAAGACTCCAAAATCCCAAAGCACAATTCATTGATTGGAAATCCAAAATGTTCAAATCATTTCTTGGTTACAAAGGTCATTAGGAAGCATTTGCATGCTCTTCAATACCTAGGTCTAGGAAAACAAAGTGGTCTTTTTAGGTTCATCTAGGGATCAAAACAAATCAAACCTCTTTCATCCATCTTTCAAAACATCAAACATCATCTCACAAATCATCTTTTGAAAAAACCTTGAAATCATCCTTGAAGTGCTAGGCTTTATGACAAAATCAAGCAAACACCAAAATCATTGAGACCAAGTCCTTGAAAACATTTATCAAAACACCTATGGCTAGGAATGTGTAAATGCATCCTTTTGCATATATCCTTAGTCAAAGTCATCTAAATCATCTTGTCTAGCTTAGTGTATGTAGATGAATCCTTCTCCATATACTTAGTGAAACAATCATCTTGTTTGCGTAGGTGTGGGTAGATGCATAATTCTCCTCACACATCTCCAAATCATCATCCTTTGAACACAACTATCCTTTAGATCATTATCAAACATCTTAGGGTTCCTTTTGTTCAAAATTCAAAACAAAATCCAAATCCAGATCACGGAAAAAATCTCAAAATCCAAAAATCAAACCAATCAAAAATCCAAAGCCTAGTATTTCATTCAAGATCTATCAAAATTCAAAAACATCCATAACATCCATATTTAACCATCACCATCTTATCATCATCACATTTGATCCTAAAAAGCATCCTAAGACTTTCACTTTGGGACATAAAATAGAGATTAATCCAAGGAATCAAGAGATTCATCTCCCATATTCTCGAACATTAGTCCTTGTTTTATGGTTCAAATGAGATCTCAATACAAGAAGAGTATGGAAGCCAAGAAAGAAACACTTGCTTCAGGTGATATTAGCCAAACCACTCCTAAAATGAATCCCATTGGGGATGGAAATCTCACAAATAGCCTTCCAACATCATCACAAAACCCACAAGAAGAAACCCAATGGGAGGATCTTACCTTGGGAATGTCTCACGAACAAATAGCTGAAATGATCCAAAATCCAAACAACCATAGAATCATCAACATCATGATGAGACTTAACCCTTCATTGTACATGCTTGAACTAGCAAAACAAGGCACCAAGTTGCCTTCAGATTTTGATGTGAGCACTATAGTAGAGACATCTTTTCCACCAATCTCATCCACCATTCCCATTTCATCTACACCCCCATCTCAAAAAATCATGAAAAATATCCTGCAAATCACAACATCATTTGCTCCAACTCAACCCAATGTTAACAAGGGAAACACATTCCTCAATGAACTTCAATCACATCCCCTTGTAAATAACCAAAACTTGGACGCACACACCACAGTGGAACTAAACATCCTACATAATTCATTACACCAAAATGTTCCTCTCACATTACATTATGACCCATCATCAACATCTTTTCACGGAGCACCACAAACACCTCTTCTCACAAATTCACAAGAGGAGGTAGACATATTTAGACCAGGGGGCATTTTCAACACCACAACACTCTCACAAGGATTCACTCCCCTTACATTTCCACTTCTCCCACCATCACCATTGTCATCTACACCACTCCTTTAGGGATTCCCCCTCTACCGAGTATCAATCAAAACAACATCCCAACCATCAATCAAAAGGATTTTCTAAATTCTCAAAAGTTATTGTTGACATCACAAATGACAAACACACAAGCAATGGCAACATCATCAAACACCCCCACAACATTGCAAAGCATGGTCTCTCAAGGGCCAATCACATCAACGATGCCACTTACCACATCAACAACACCATCCTCCAATCACGTAGTCAACATGACAACACCATACACCAACCAAATAATCAACACAACATCATCATTTACCATCATTCAAAATCCACCACCACCTCCACAACCACCAACGTTCACCACATCAGACCAATTCGACGCAACATTACAAGCCACTTTTCAAAGAGGATACCAACAAGTGCAGAAACAAAAAGCCGTGCAACAAGATGCTCAAGCTACACAAGCTGCCAAAGCCACGCAAGCCACATTACAAGCACAATAAGCACAACAAGCCAAAGTTTTATTGCAATAGCAACAACCACAAGCTACCCAAGCCACACAAGCATTGCAAGCACAAAGGGTCACTCAAGCACAACTTTTATTATAGCAACAAGCAGCGCAAGTGCAAGCTCAAGCACAACAAGCACAAGCTCAAGCACAACTTCTTACACAAGCAGCACAAATACAAGCATATCAGCAAGCACTAAAGCAATACCAAGAGCAACAAGAAGCAGCAGAATTGGCAGCCCAACAACAAGCATTATGGGAACAAGAACAAGCAGAACAACAAGTGTTGTTAGAACAACAACAAGTGCAGCAGTAAGCAGAACAACAAGCGTTGTTAGAACAACAACAAGCGCAACAACAAGAAAAAATCCTAGCGCAACAACAACAAGATCAACAACAAGCATTGTCCATCCAAAAGCAAGTAGAAGCCTACTTCACCTGCCACAACATACTGATACCATTGAACAATGCACCAACCAACCCATCCATCCAAACCATGATTGCAACACCTCAAAACACATTCATCCCACCCCCCTGATCCCCAAAATGATATGACAACACAACTCAGGTTGCTCTCGCAACAAGTGCTTGACCTTCAATCAGGGTGGACAACCAAAACGCAAAACAACTTGTGTCCCTCTCCATTTGATAGGAGCCTAGACATGAAACCATTCCCTAAGGGATTTGAGATCCTTAAATTTGAAAAATATCGAGCGACGGGAAACCCTGAATATCACATCAGGGAATTCCAGGTTCATTATATGGAAGTTGCATATGACGATACTTATCTAATGTGGCTATTCCCTAGGAGCTTGGCAAGCAATGCTATAGAATGGTTCTCTCACTTACCCTCAGGCATCAAAACATTCCAATAAATTAGAGATGCATTCATTAAGAATTATGCATGTAACATTACAATGGATGTTAGTCTCAAAGAACTATATGCTCTGAAACAAGGAAAGAATGAATCTTTCGCTTCATTCCTTCAACGATGGTGATCAAAGGCCAATAGGAGAAAATGGATCATGCCAGAAGAACAACAAGTCTCCACAATCATAGCCAACCTTGAAAGTTTCCTATCATTCCATCTGAAAGTTTAGGGTATCACCACATATGATAAATTTATCTCCAAGGTGCTTAGCATCGAAAGAGCCCTTGTGACTCAACCCATCGAATCAACATCATATCACGAATCGCAAAACAACTGCCCATCATCAAACTACAATAATAAACCTCGTACATGGGCGAGAAACAAGAACATCACTAATGATGGCATTGTTGACGCCAAGGTGGTCATTAGTGGTCCACGCCAAAATACACCCACACCGCAAATCCAACCACAACACCAAAACACTCATCACACAAAATATCAACCCAACAATAATCCCACCATCAATAACGTCAACGACCAAAGAGAACCACCTCAACACAAAACATACCCCAAATGAAAAAACACTACTTTGGGGGAACCACTTGAGGACATCATGAAAAAGCTAATCGATGAAAAACTCATTCAAGCTCCTACATTTGAAAATTACCAAGAACCTGATGTCAAACCTCCTTGGTACAATGAGAATCAACTGTGTGAATTTCGCAAAATCAAAGGCCACACCACAAATAATTGTATGAGACTCAAGAACATCTTTCAAGATCTCATCGACAAAAGAATCATAAATGTGCAAGCACCTACTGGGAATCAGGATCTTAAAATCTACATGAATCCGATGCCAAATCATGGCAACAAAGGGAATAACAAGGATAAAGGAAAAGGCAGTGTAAATCATGTATACAAAATGGTTGTTGCCAACTTGAATGAAAACTCCATGGTCATCACCATCAAAGGCGCCCATGCTGAAGACTGTGGAGTCACCAAAGAGGTAGAAAAGTTACCATCGTAGGATCATCCCAACCCAATAGAGTCCCTACATCAAGAGTCGTTCCATATAGCTACAATGTTGTAGACCAACTCAAAAGAACACCAGCACACATCTCCATCATGGAGTTGTTAAACATCACATCAGTGCATAAAAAGATCCTTGAGGAAGCATTAGCCTCATCTACCATCCCTACAGACCTCGATGCGGAACAATTCCAAGCTATGGTCAGAAACATAATAACACCTAATCTCCTTACGTTTTTGACCAAGATTTTCCCACCCAACCATCTCACAATTGTGCACTTCACTTGGAGGTCATTGTGAACAAAATAAAAATCAAAAGGGTCTTAGTGGATGGAGGTGCAGGTTTGAACATCTGTTCTTTTAGCCTCATCAAGCAGTTAAAGATATCAGAAGATTCCATTGACAAAGGAAAGGGCATAACAATAAGAGCATATGATGACCAAGAAAGAGTGTCATAGGGCACAATTAAGCTCCCTATCCAAGTAGGACCAACGCTTATGGAAACCACCTGTCAAGACCTAGACCTCAATTTACCATACAACATTCTCTTGTGACGACCATGGATCCATGCAATGAAAGCCGTAGTATCAACCTTCCACCAATGTGTAAATTTTACACATAAAGGACAAGAGGTTACTGTCCATGGAGATCCTGAGCCATTTTCATACTGCAAGAACCTTGAATCCAAATATTACAAAATCCCCCAAGTGCCGCAAAATGATGAGGGCCCATCCACACCATACATCGATCCCACCATTCTCACTTCTGCAACAGAGACACCCACCATTCCCACCATATCTGATATCAAGCTCATCATCCAGGAGGATGGTTGTGGAAGTTATAGGCTACCTAACAATGCTTTTGTGATAGGAGAGTTACCACAATCTCCAAGATCATGAGGACGCCCACAAGAAAATCAAGCTCCCTCATCACAAACCTATCCTCAAAATTGTCCTGAATTCACAAGGTGGGGAGACCTTGGCCATGAGGTAATAGAAGCAGATCCATCAAACATGTTGTATCGAGATGAAAGACTGACACCTGAATTACCAATGGATGAAAGAAGCAGAGGCCTACACATGATGCTTGCGATGGGCTATGACCACAATCAAAGACTGGGACAAAATGACAATGGGCTCTTAATACCAATCATGCCTGAGATGCGACCTATAACAAATATTGGTCTGGGATGTACCCCTCCAAGAATAACCATATGTGGCTGAAGTCCTCTGGTTAGAGCCGCTAATGTTTCTCCTTAGCCAGTCCTAGTACAAGTGCACTCACCAATACCCATAGGGATAGACATGCATAACTTTATCACTGAGCCCTATATTAGTAGTGATGACAAAGATACCTCATCCAACCTACCTGGGTTATTTGAAGATACCACCCTATGTATGATTAGTACCATATCCTTTGAACCAGATAGTCAAAATCATGAGATCCACTTAGTCTACCCCCAACTGATCGACTATGACCAACGAGGACCACCAGTTCTCGATACACTCAAAAATGATGAAGCACTCTCAGAATTCATGGGATTGAGGGATAACATTCTAGATGGAGATCACAAGGCACGATTCATAATGGAGTTGGACACACATGCCTATTATGGGGAAATGATTGAATCCTTCAGTCGTAAAAGTGAGAAACTAAGAATCATATCCAAGTCCTTGAGTGAAAACCACACCGTGGCACTCTCTGACAAGGAAATAGTAAAAATAAAGGATGTATCAAATGGTGAAAACCTCTCTAAGGGACCTGAGGATGAAGGACTCAATCTTCCCCTAAAAGCTATTCATCAAGAGAAGTCAACAGTCTTGGCTGAAAAATGCATCCCAGTCAACCTAAGAATAGAAGAGACCCCGCATATCACATTCTATGCGGAATCACTATTATCAGAAGAGCAAGAACTCCTAGCAACATTCCTAAGGGAAAGACAAATAAACTTTGCATGGAGTTATGTGGATATGCCAGGACTTGATCCAAATACTGTGGTCCACCACCTAGCAGTGTATCTAGATGCAAAACCTATCAAACAAAAACTTTGCAAAATGCATCCTCAAATTGCTTTGTTAGTCAAAATGGAGCTCAAAAAGCTATTAGATGTTGGATTCATCCAACCAATTGATTATCTAGAATGGGTATCAAACTTGGTACCTGTTTCAAAACCTGACAGAGCTATTAGAAACTGCACAAATTTTAGATATTTCAAAAACATATGTCCCAAGGATGATTTCCCCCTCCCCAACATCGACATGATAGTAGACATGACAGCAGGGCACGAGATGCTATTGTTAATGGATGAATTTTCAGGATATAAGCAGATCATGATAGCAAAAGAAGACCAACACAAAATGGCTTTCACTTGCCCATGGGGAACCTACTGCTGGAACATGATGCCATTCAGCCTAAAGAATGTAGGAGCAACCTTTCAAAGGGCCATGACACTGATATTTCATGATATGATTCACAAAACAATCGAAGAGTATGTCGACGACATCCTAGCAAAGTCAAGAAAAGACAAGATCATATAGCAACCCTAAGTGCTATCTTTGATAGATTAGAGGAATACAAGGTCAGACTAAATCCCAAGAAGTGCGTCTTCGGCATGCAATCAGGAAAATTACTAGGATACATAGTCTCCATGAGGGGTATCGAGGTGGATCCTGCAAAAGTCAAAGCAATCCTTGAGATGGAAGCACCAAGGAACTTAAAGCAACTGAGAGGCCTCCAAGGCAGGCTCAAATCCATTAGAAGGTTCATAGCACAATTGGCAGACAAGCAGAACCCATATTCACACCTTCTCCACAAGGGGGTATCATACAAATGGGATACCAAGTGCGAAGAGGCATTCAACAAAATAAAGGAATATCTACTGACACCTCCAGTGTTAATGCCACATATCCCGAGAAAGCCATTGATATTATATGTGTCAGCAATAGTAGCATCCCTAGGAGCTCTTTTTGCTCAGCATGATGAAAACAGAACAAAAAGAGCCATATACTATATCAATAGGACAATGGTTGGTCATGAGCTAAATTACTCATTCATCGAGAAATATTGCCTCGCAGTAGTGTTTGCATCCCAAAAATTCAGACATTACATGTTGGCACACAAGATCAAGCTCATTGCAAAAATTGATCCCCTCAAATATCTCTTATCCAAGGCAATGCTCACAGGCATAATGGAAAAATGGGTGATGATACTGTCAGAGTATGACATTGAGTATGTGGAAAGAAAAACCATTAAAGGTCAAGTTATTGCAGATCAACTAGCAAAAGCACCCATATATTCTGAGAATCCTCTCATATCTAAACTTCTAGATGAATCCATCTTTAACCTCAACGTTGTTGATCATTGGAAACTATACTTAAATGGGTCATATACACAACATGGATCAGGAGCTGGTGTCTTCTTCATCACCCCACAGGGGGACTGCATACCAAGATCATACAAACTGGCATTTCCTTGCACTAACAACATAGCGGAATATCAGGCTTTTACTATAGGTCTCAGGATAGCCGTGCAATGGAATATCATAGCTCTCAAGGTATATGGAGACTCTCAGTTGATCATAAATCAAGTCAATAATGAATATCAGACAAAGGATGACAAGCTAACCCCATACAAAAAATTGGTGGAGACTCTAAAAGAATCCTTCATCGACATAACATTTGAACAGATTCCAAGAACGAACAATAGAGAAACTGACACCATGGGTACAATTGGGTCTCTATTGGACATCCCTCATAACATACTGAAATATGAATTTCTGATCGAGCAGCTTCTCGTTCCCACATTCGAGGTACCAGCATCGGAATATGTGTGTGCAATCGTTGGTCCTGGCGATCCTTGGTATCATGATATCTATACATATCTTCGAATAGGAGTCTTACCCGCTGACCTACCATCGAGCCTAAAATGAACCTTTATCAAAAAGGCATCCAGATTTGTCATCCTTGGTGATACCTTATACTGTAGAAGCATACAGGGTACTTTACTTGACTATCTAAATGTTGAGGAGGCATTAACCGCTCTAACCAAGGTTCATAACAGTATCTATAGCTCACACTTGAGTGGAATGACCATTGCCAAGAAATTTTTGAGGCTAGGGTATTACTGGCTCATGATGGAGCGAGAAGCACATGATCATGCTAAAAGGTGTTTACAATGTCAGCAACATGGGGACCTCATCCATGCTCTAGCTCAAGAGCTTCACCCGATTATCACACCATGGCCCTTTTCGCAGTGGGGACTCGACCTCATTAGGAAAATCTCACCCACCTCGTCCAATGGCCACAAATTCATTATAACTGTAACTGAGTACTTCACAAAGTGGGTGGAAGCCATACCCATGACCTATATCACTAGAAAGCAGATCTCAAAATTCATCCTGAACTATCTCATATGTCATTATGGTGTCCCACAAGCCATTATCTTAGATAATGGGACACCCTTCAAGAACCAGGAGGTTCGCAACTTGTGTGAGAAATTCAAAATCCAGCATCGCTTCTCCACCCTGTATTATCCCCAAGGAAATGGCCAAGCAAAAGCCACAAACAAAACCATCCTCAAAATCCTCAAAAAAAAAGTCAATGACATAGGTCGTGACTGGCACTTGTAGCTTAATCCTGCCTGGGATTATCAAACCAGCATCCACACCCACGGCACCACCCCCTTCTCCTTGGTCTATAGATCAGAAGCCATACTCCCCATTGAGATTGAGCTCCCATCCCTCAGAATACACTGCAAAATCTCATCACTGATGAATAATATCGGGTCTCAAGACTAAATGAGCTGGAGTTACTAGATGAGAGAAGGATTAAAGCTTTGAATCATTTGCAAGTCTATCAAAATAGACTCAAACAAAGCTACAACAAGAGGATCAGAAGCGGACTTTCCAAGTCAGAGAATTGGTCTTAAAAGAAAATCAGAAGAATGTCCCAATCCTAGCAGCAAAAGCAAGTTTGAACCCAATTGGTTAGGGCCTTTCATCGTCACAACAAGCTATAAATCAGGGGCATATCAGCTATCAACACCCGAAGGGGAACCTCTGCAGGAGCCCATGAATAGCTTCCATCTCAAAAAATTTTATGCCTAATTATTTCAAGGTATAGAACCAAAAAATCCAAAAAAAAAATAGAAAAAATCCTAAAAAAATGGTTACTTCGGCAAAAACCTGGAAAACAGGCATCTTGGTAACAACAAAAAAATCCAAAAAAGCCAAAAAATCCAAAAAAATCAGAAAAGGATAAAAAAAAAATCATCCTCTAGTGAAAACCACTTCAGTGGCACTTTGGGCAAGTACCTTGGTGAAAACCTAGCAAACAGGTGCCTTGTGTAAATAGCCACTTTCCATCCACTAGGATCTTTATGGCTTGATCTACATCATCCATCCATCTCACTTCCATCATCCATCTTATCTCCATCCATCACTCATCTGCTCACATCCGCACCATAGCTTGGTCTTGTGTTCATATTATGATCCCTCCAAGTACTACTCGACCCATCCTCAAGGTCAGTTTGTCCTACCTTTATCGGGGTAGTCTATTGCATCACGCTGGGGGCACATTCTCATCGAATTGGATTTGTGTATGGTTTTAATGTCCTCAAAATTAGAAAATACAAAAACATCAGAAAATCAAAAAATCCAAAAACATCAGAAAATCATAAAATCCAAAAACATCAGAAAATCATAAAATCCAAAAACATTCAAAACATATCAAAATCCAAAAGCAGGTCAAAAAGTCATTCAAAAATCCAAAAACAAGGTCATCTTGTCAAACTACGTCATCTCTGAGCTTGAACATAGTCAAGGTTGATCTTTGATCATCCCCCAAGACATTTAGGTCAGTCCTAGAGGAGTCTGTCATAATAAACTGACATTTCATCATGTATATCATCATCTGTAAATTGTCAAGTCGTTAGTCGAACTACGTGGTCTCTGCATGTATAACATAGGCAAGGCTAATCTATTGATAAGCCCCTGAGGCCCCTAGGATAGGTATTTAGGTTAGTATCTTGGTTGAAATCTCAGAAAATCCCAAAAGCATTGGAAAACTAAAAATCAAAACATTTGTAAAACTTTGAAAAAATACCAAAAACAGCCTCAAAACATTGCAAAATTCCAAAAACATCCAAATATTTGAAAAAATCCATCCACCTCATCTCGTTTGCACCCACAATAAACACCATTCATAATAAACTGATCGTCATCATCAACCTTTGGTGAAATAGTTAGAAACAAGTCTAGCAGGTTAAAAGTAAGACTCAAAAGCATCATGTATCAAGTCTTAGTTAGTATGTAAACAAGTTGGTTAAGTCTTTGTGTTGATAGTCCATCATCCAAACAGTCCCATATCAATCATCTGATAACATCATGTCATAGGATGAACCCTTCCTACAAGGGCCATTGGTTATTAGAAAGAACATTTTGGATAAACGAAATGACGTGCCACCATCCACTAACATGTCCTAGGATGTATCCTTCCTACAATGGGCATTATCTTTTGGTAATAAGTTTCAGTTCTTATCCTTAAAAGTACATTCCCTTTTGGTTAGCGGTATTGAAGAACATTGGCTTGTTTGCATACTTCATCTTTTTGTTTGGTTTATCTTATTGCACTCATTCCAAGGACCTCTCGATGATATCCGAACAAAGGATTTAGAGAGATAGGAATGGGGCAACGATCATCATTCTTTTGTCTGCTATGTTTGTTGGACGTTCTCGTAAAATAACTTGGTGAATACTTGCTTTGTTAGATATGTATGGAGGATGTTTCAGATAGCTAGTTGACTATTTCATTGATTGGTTATACCTTTCCGTGTTTTGGTCCGAAATGTTTGAGACTTCTAAAGTGCATCCTAGCAAGGTTTTCGTATGCCAGGTGTGAACAAGAATACTCCTATCTATTTGTTGAGTCAAAGTCCATCACACTAAGTACAACGCCATCCTAGTCCTTTATACCTTGATGCATCATGCTTAGGTGTGTTATCAAACATAAAGTAAGTGACCCTTTGAAAATCCTAATCCTTGATAAGCAAATCATCCATCATCATCATTTCTTATCATCATTTCTCATCATCATCTCTCATAATCATGGACTTGTTGGATCCTCTTGTCATCATCTCATTTCTGCACTAACATCATCACCAATGAATCCATCATGCATCCATCTTGCATCCAAAAAACTGTCAGCATATCACATATCATTCATATCATACATAATAGGAAACATCGATCATTTCACATGCATTGCATTTGCATCATCATCATAATATAGATCTGTTAGTCTAAGCATCTGCATAAAACATCGATCGCATAATCATAACATATCACATCATATCATCATTTAAGTTGTTTAGGATAATACAAATTTGTTATTCTAAGCATCTTGAAATCATCTCATTTGCATTGTTATCCATAACCATCCATTTTGAACCTTTTTATCACGAGATCAACCCTCAAATTGAATCTTTTCGCTCGATCTCTCGAGGGGGCAATTTACCAGTGTACTTCTTTCCATTGGGGCATTCGAAAAATAAAATAAAAATTAATTTTGATTGCAACAAGTTTATTCTTTGAACCAACGCAACAGGTACATTGCTTCAAAGAGGGGCAAAATGCAGACACACAAAATTAGCATTATGCATAGTCATCCACTCATTGAATTGATCAAACGCAACAAATCCATTCATCAAGTAAATCAGGTCAATCCAAAAGTTTAATCAAATAATACCATTTCATCTCTCATAAATCATTCAACCTTCATCTTGCATCCTCCATTTAATTAAATAAATTAGGACTTTATTTAAATCAAATCCTAAATCATATTCCATCATTTTCTAATTTAAATAAATCAAATATCAAAGTCTTAAAAGTCAACTCACCTAATCAGCATTAAATCAGCATAATCATCATCTATTTAATCTAACCCTGATTAAATACTAATCTCACCCACTTGCATTCTCTAGATATCTCCACTTGCACAATAAATCAATTTTATTGATTTATTTAAAACCCTCATTTTCCCTCAACATGACAAGTCAAATTGCATTTATTGCAAATTTGAATTCAAATTCTCCCTCTCATGGGCACTCTTCCCAAATCTTGCACAACCATTGACCACTCACCATTTGACAAGTGTCATCTTCTCATTAGAGGATCTTTAGTCCCACATTCACCATCTTGGCCAATCTATCATCAAGAAAATCTATAAAATAGGGCCTTCATTCTCATTCATGGATCCACAATTTTATGCAAGGTTACTCTCTTGGTTTGAGAAATAATCTTGTTCTTCATCTCCATTGCAATACATTATCATTTAGCTATTGATCAAGGGTTGGGAAAGGGTCACTAGCATATGTGAGACCAATCCACTATGGAATAGGTAATTTGTGGTTGCTTTTATAATGCTTTTAGGTTTATTTCATCCTTTGTTGCATTTTTAAAGCATTTGCAAAGTATTTCATAGGGTCATGCTTGAAGAATTTGTGATTTACTAACCTTGTATGAAGCTTAGTCTTTTGCAGATTTCAAAAGCATGCACCACAAGAAATAATAACTGTTGCTGCAGTAGAAAAAGTGAAAAGTCAATACTGGTTGAGAAATAGAAAAGCAAATGAGCTAGATGGAGTTCCTAGGATAATATTTATAAAAGATCAAAAGGCAACATAGGAAAATGTAAAGAAGCTAGAAAACAAGCAGCATGATAAAATTGAACAAAAGCTAGTCCAAAAGGAGGAAGTGAAGGAATTAAATAAAGATGTACAGATGCCTGGCCAGCTTAAGAAAAATGAAAAAGAAGAAAACAAGAGAGAAGCACCAGAATAAAAGAAGGTTGCCATGGTGGAGAGTTCCTCTTTTGATTTCACTCAGGCATTGTCCTAGGTAAAAATGTTTGTTCCACTTCTTGAGATGACGAAAATTAAAGAGTATAGGGATACTGCTATTCAATTGATAATGAATGGAGAACATGTGAATGCTGAAAATAAAATAACTGTTAAAGCAATCAACAGGAAAGAGAAGATGAATAATTCTGAAGTCTTCTTGAGTGATATATTATCAACTCCTCCTCAAGTTGATCCCTTTTTTACCACGTTGCTTGTTAATAACAAATTGTTAAGGAGCTGCATGATAGATTTTGGTGCTTCTATAAACATAATGCCTGTTGGAGTTATGAAACAACTTGGTATGTGGGTTGATATCACTGGAGGTAAGTGTTATGCAATGGATAACAAACCTGTTCCTATGGTTGGTATTATGAAAGATGTTGAAGTCAAGCTAGCTACTTATCCACATGTGGCTTATAATATAGATATCACAGTGATTGACACTCCTCCGTAGTTTGGTATGCTTTTGTCAAGACAATGGATAGCAGCAGTTAGAGGAAATGTCCAGTTTGATTTGTTTTATGCTACTATTCCAGTGAATGGTCAAGATGTGAAGTTATACAGAGAACCAAGAATGAATCAACTTGTTGAATGTGTACCATATGATCAGATTAATTGTTTTTGTGATCTTAACCTTGGGAGTTTTAAGATTGATGTAGCTCAGCTAGAATTAATTAATAGTGATAGTGATCCAATTGAAAAACATGCTACACAAAATTGCAATGATGTCTGGAAGATGTATTTTAATGGAGCCTATAGCCAAAAAGGTAATGCAACTGTGATTGTATTCGTTTCACCTAAGGGTACTACTTTTAAATATTCATTCTTGTTAGAATTTGAATGTACAAACAATGTGGTAGAATATGAAGCTTTATTGATAGGTTTGAACATAGCTATGAAACACAAGATTAAATTTATAACTGTTTTTGGTGATTTTGAGTTGGTTGTTTCACAAATTAAATCCAAGTATGCAGCAAAGCACAAAATATTAAAGCAATATAGGAATGCTACATGGGACACAATTGAACTATTTGATGCTTTATCAATTGAGTGGATTGATAGGTCGAAGAATATAATGGCTGATTTTTTAGCAAATGTGGTGCTAAAAAGAGATGATATCACATTGGCTGGGGTGTCACAGAGTGAGTTCAAGATGAGGCCTGCTATTCCTGACAACGTTTATAGCTAGAAAGTTTTCGATGATGATACAGACTTTTTGAAATTCCTCAATTGTATAGATAAGTATGAAGCCTAGGAGATTGATTTCAATGCCTTTGTATAGGAAGTAGATGGGAAACAAACTGTGTTTTGCAAGGAGATCTTACAGCTCAAAACAAACAAGCTTCCTAAAGGATTAGTGGCACTAGAAAGGGTGTATGATGGAAATGATAGATTTCTAATGAAGCAAACACTAGTCAGAAAGGAAGATGTTGAAGAGATTAACTTGGGGACTGAAACAGCACCGAGAAATGTATACATGGGGAAGAAAATAAGCCCAGCAATTAGAATAATGTTGATTGAACTATTGAGAAAGTACAAGCATGTGTTTGCTTGGTCATATGAAGATCTGAAAGCATACATGGAGGATTTATTTCAGCATGAAATACCATTGAAGCTAGATGCCAAGCCTTTTAGACAGAAGCAAAGGCCTATAAATCCAACATTGGAACCTAAAATGCAAGAACTGACAAAGCTCAGAGATGGAGGAATTATCAAACTAATCAAGCATTCTACATGGGTTTCAAATTTGGTTCCTATGAGAAAGAAGAATGGTGACATCAAATTATGTGTGGATTTCAAGAATTTAAATATGGAAGCTATACTGCATAAGGTGACAGGCTGTGAGCTGTTGTCCATGATGGATGGGTTTTCTAGATACAATCAGGTTAAAGTCAAGGAATCTGAGCAATACAAAACAACATTCACAACTCCTTGGGGAACATATGTATACATAAGAATGCCATTTCATCTCACTAATGCTTGAGTGACTTTCCAATGAGCTATGGATGTAGCATTTTTTGATTTGATTAATGTTATCATGGTGGTGTATCAAGATGACTTGATTGCTTATTCAAAGAGGGCTGAAGATCATGTGCAACATCTTGAAAAGGTATTTATTAAAGCTCTTGAATATGGTATTAGTTTAAATCCAAAGAAATGTCATTTTGCAGTCACAGAGGGTAAGCTCTTGGGGCATATTGTTTCAAAAGAGGGAATTAGAATAGATCCTAAGAGGGTTGAAGCTATTGATAAAATTCCTATTCCTTAAACTATCAAAGCAATACAATCTTTCTTTGGGAAAATTAATTTTGTTAGAAGATTTGTCTCTAATTTTGCTGAGATGATCAAGCCCATATCTAAAATGTTGAAGAAAGGAAAAAAAATGGATTGGACTGTGAAAGCTTTAGATGCTTTCATGTCTATCAAAAAGGCTATCAAAGAGGCTCCTGTTCTTAGATCTCTAGATCTTACAAAGCCCTTTCAGATTTTTTCATTTACCTCAATGCATACTATTGTTGTTGTTATGCTATAGAAGAATGAGGATGGTTATGAGCAGCTTGTGTTTTTCTTTAGTAAATCACTACAAGGGTCTAAATTGAAGTATGACATAATGGAAAAGAATGCCTTTGCACTAGTGAAGGCTACTAAGGCATTTAGACCATATCTTGTTGGAGCAAAAGTAATTGCTTATGTCCCTCATGGCTCTATTAAAGACATTTTAACACAATTTGAAGTCATAGGGAAAACATGTAGATGGATCAAAAAGATTCAAGAATTTGACATGGAAATACAAATTACTAAACTGGTACGAGGCCAAGGCTTGGCTAAGCTAATGGCATAAACTATTATTGAGGCAAATCAGATCTACAATGTTGAAGAAGGGACTGCAGTTGCAAGCATAGAACACACTCCATGGTATACTGATGTTATGCATTGTCTTAAATATATGAAGTGTCTAGATGGATTGAGTGATAGCCAAAGGAGAACTTTGAAGTTGTAGGAATCCAAATATGTTTTTATGGATGGCGATCTATTTTGGAAAAATAGAGATGGTATATTGTTGTTATGTTTGGATGAGTCTTAGGCTAACCATGTTTTAAAGAAAATGCATGAAGGAGTTTGTGGAGGTCATTATTCAACAAAGACAACTGCACACAAAATTCTCAGGGTTTGGTATTTTTGGCCAAAGGTTTTTAATGATTCCTTTACACATGTGAGAAAATGTGAAGCTTGCCAAAAGTTTTCTAGAAGGTTGAAGTATTAGGGTGCTTTGCAACTTTGACCTTTGCAGGCTGATGCCCCTTTTCATCAATGGGGAATTGATTTCATTGGAGAGATACAGGAGAATTCAAGTGGAGGAAATAGGTGGATATTAGTTGTCACTGATTATTTTACAAAATGGGTGGAGGTGATCCCAACCAAGCAGGCTACAAGTAAAGTTGTAACAAATTTCTTGATGGACAACATTATCACTAGATTTGGTGCACCATTAAGGATAATCACAGATAATGGGATGTGTTTCAGGTCAGATGAATTCAAAAGCTTTTGTGATAGGTATGGCATTACCATTTCTTATGCAGCTCCTTATCATCCACAAGCCAATGGTCAAGTAGAATCTAGCAATAAGAGTCTCTTGAAGATTATAAAGAGGATGTTGGGATATAATAAAAAGGCTTGGGATTCGAAGTTAAAACTAGCTATGTGGGCCAATAGAATCACTATGAAAAAGGCAATTGGAAAATATCCATTTGAATTAGTGTATGGAGCACAGGCTAGGATGCCTCTGCAGAATTTGTTACCAGTCTACAGGCTCATCTTACAGGAAGATTTGGAAGTTCTTGAACCCATGGAAGACAGAATGGAGCAACTTGCTAAACTTGATGAAGTAAGGAGGGATGCCCAAAATCAAAACATGAAGGTACATGCATAGATGAAGTATCTATTTGACAAGAAGGCAAAGAATAGAAAATTTGAAGAAAATGTTTTGGTGTTGATGTGGAATGCAAGGTGCCAGGAGAAGGGCAAGCATGGTAAATTCAAAGATTTGTGGTTGGGACCTTTTGTTGTTGTTGGAAAAATGGGTGAAGACTCATATTATCTATAGAACATGGCTGGTGAAGATCAGGAATTGCCTTTTCATGGGAAATTCTTGAAGCTTTTCTTCTCTTGAGCAACACAAAGGATTAAGGGTTGCTAGTGCATGGACAACTCTTGTGTATCCTCTTGAAAATTATTTTCTATGTACAGTAGTTTTAGGTTTGCATCCACCTCCGTTCCACTCCCATTTTCCATTCACTTTCACTCATTTCCATTACCATTCATTCCATTACTGCTCATTGGTTCTTTCTCTATCTTGCCTGCTCTCCCAAGGATTCTAGATCCTTGCAATGATCTAACTATCATTCATCCCTAGATAGAGCCACTGTTGAAACTATCAAAATTTGATGATTATTTTTCATATCCTCATATCCCCAGAGTCTCTATGTGATATTTTCCCAAGCCACATTTCCACTATTTTCATGGTGCTTTATCCACATTCTGCCCCTTCTGCCCCATATATTTCATCTACATTTGCATTTTTTACACTTTGAAATGTATTGGCATAGGTCCCCATTTGTCTCCTCGACCCACTATGTTTTTTCCACTAAATTCTTCTGTTTCAGGTGGTTGGCTGGACATTCTTATTGTCACAACAATTGGCAACTATGGATGGGGTATGTTGGCAGAGGTCTGGGGTATCGGTATCATGTCCTGGCAATTTCATTTTGTTTTACTGACTGGCAATGGATGGAGTGGTTCGGTGGGAGATATGACTATCTTTGTAAGGTCTTAGCGAGTGATCTTCGGTCTCGCTGACCATACACATAGTTTCTTTTTTAATATACTTTTGGCAGAACTTTATATTTGTTTCAGTGACATAGGACATCAACAAAGGCATGTGTTTGTGGCAGGAGGTCATGGTGAAAGGCTTGGGTCTTTGTGAGCACGTTGGGTGTCCTTTCAGTGAGATAATCTTGCGGTCTTGGCAAAGTTGAATGGAGTCAAGAGTGGCTGATTGTGACTTATGTGTTTCGGTATTTGGTCTCCCTGAGAGCAATGGGCTATGGCGATACTTCTTGTGCTCGGCATAACAATGATCTGGTCATGGTGACATGAAGTTGGATGTAGGCTCTCGGTGAAACTTAAAATGATCTATGTGACCTCTTACCAACCCGGATGAGCTATGGCGATAGTGAATAGAACAAGGGGAGCTCGTCGGTGTGAACTTTGCTCATGTCTCGATGACTTAATGTAAGTGAAGATCTTTGGCAAAACAAGTTCCAATCTATATGAGGTCTCTCCGAAGTCATGTGGTCACAACGATAGTGGACAAAGCAAGTATGCTTTTTGGTATGACTCTCCCTATGTCTTAGCAACTGTGAAAATACTATGGGCTCTCGATGAAATTTAATAAATTTTGTGTGAGGTCTTCACAATACCTATGAGTTATAGCAAAGCAGAGTGCAAACAAAGGAACATTATTTGATCTCGATATGACTAAGGGGTAGCTATAGTGAATATGATTAAAATAGGGATGCAAGCAGAGTGATAAGTGAATGAATTCCCTTCGACAGGATGATATGGATGTCTCATTGACTGCTCACTGGTGAAAATAGAATTTCAAAATGCTAAGGTTGACATGAATATACTTGAAGACCATTGCCTGCCAGCTCGATTAGAGCCTGAATCTTGTGGAGGCTGACATAATATTTTATTTTGATATTTTTTTCATGCTGGTGTATAAATAAGCATGTTGTATTTGTTAATAAGAATGGAACATGAGATTTTTGATTGACTGCAAGTAGATACAGTAGAATAAAATTATTATACTAGAGGCTATTATTGCATGATTTCACAATGGAGGTATTTATGAGATTCAGTTGATGTTGCTACATTTCTCTGGTGTCAATTATCTGTTGAATTGAAAATGAAAAATACTATTAAGTTGTCTCCATGAATGATTTTTCTGGTTGTTTAAATTAACATAGCAAGCTTATGTTTGATTTATTGATACACATTTGTTGTATTTGTGTGATTAATCAACTGGTTCCTTCAAGCAAAGATTAAATCCTTTTATTGAAAATAGTAATCAGAGAAACTCATTTGGGATTATTGAAGTAGAACTTAGTAGTCACATTGTTGCATGTTTATACAAGTTGTAAACAAAACATATGCTAGATAATTTGTGTCTTCTTCAGAAAGTGTTGCTTATCTTGATCTCATTTGACTTCGCATACCCAACAAGGCACTATTTTCTGCACTTCACCATTATAAATTCATTTAGTTTCTTTTAATTGAGTATTTAGGACTTAGAGCTGAATATTGCCATTGCTTCAAATTGAATTTCATTTGTTCACTCCCATGTGCCATTGTGAACAAGAGTTGTAAGTGGATTGATTGCAAGTTAAGTCTACATTATTCAGAGAGGTACACTTGCCTTGGTCTTGTAGCACCTAAAGAGTAGAAGGTTTGATTTTTCAAACCTTTTTCTATTACCCTGAAATGTTGTGAAAGCTTGGCAACCTTTTGAGGTTAAAACCTGCATTTTGGAGAGCTAACACTATCCTTTAGTGACCAAGCATCTCAGGCTGCAGATTTGAACTTTCTTTGATTTGGGCCAGAAAGCATATCCCAAAAGGATAGGCTTAGCCTAGTCTTTGGATCTGATGAACCATGAGATGCAACATAAATTTGAACAATAATTGATTCTCTAATAGAGTTTTATGTACTTTGAAAACTCGTAGCCCTAGCTGAACTAGGGAATGCCTTTGTAGGCTTTGAGAAAATGACATCCATTGTAGCCAACCAAACCCTATTGTGAGCATGAGGAAAGTTTGATCTAGGATCCACATCACTCGCAGTTAGAGAGAGAGAGCTGAAAAGAAACCACTGGAGGAGGGTTTCTATAAGACCATGTTATCCACCACGCTAGGACAAACATTTTCTTTACCTAGGAAAATCCTTCGCATCGATAGAGAAGTTTGCATGTGATGAGGTTAGGGCACACCTCCTTTGCTCCTCCCAGAACACAAACACATGCAAAACCTAAGCCATCACTAGAGTACAAGAAACCTGCATGCAAAGCAGAAGATGGAGCGTAGGTAGAGGGAGTGGAGGGAACACATGAGGTGCACACAGACTCAAAGGTGCTCGACACTGCAGAAGATATTTTTAAATATTATATTATATTGAATTGATCTTTCATCTTGGAATTGGTACTCATATATAAACAGTCATCAATAAATAAACTAACAATAAGATCATTACTTCTTTAATGTAGGTTCACTCTTACTTCTAGTCAAACAATTATATATTGAAAACCATAAATCCTAGCATACCAAATTCTTGGTGCTTGTTTGAGGTCATTAAGGCCTTCAACTTGTAGATTTGATATTATTTTCCTTTAACCTTAAAACTATGTGGTTGTTCTACACAAATTTCCTCTTCTAGCTACCAATTCAAAAAGGAACTTTTAATAGCCATGCCATGAATGCTCAATTTCTTTTGTCTTGCTAAGGAAACCAACATTTTAGTTGTCTTTTTTCTAAATCTATGTGAAAATATCCCTTGATAATCAATCCCATACCTCTATATGCAACCTTTAGCAACTGATCTTACCTTGTGTCTCTCAACTCCCACTATTGTTGTACTTAGTCTTGTAGACCTATTTACTACAAATATTTCTTTTATATGTGGAATCTCTATTAGATCCCAAGCACCATTCTTGTGAATAGAGTGTATCTCTTGGGTATGTGCAGGATCATCATGAAAAAAATAGGTCCTTGAGTGGCGAAAAATTCAAAAAAATCAAAGTTAGGAAACTTGACGTAAAAATTTGAATAAGTTATCTATATTATTTAAAAAATATGTAAGAATAGAATCTGTAACAAATTGAATGTAGTTTCTAAACTACTAGGTTTATTTTTAAAAACAAAAGTCTATTTGGTGAGAATTTAGAATTTCAATGCAGTAGTACTTAAATTTCAAGAAAAAAATAGTAGGTGTTTGTCTGACCACCCTAACCACAATAAAATAATAATATTTTTTTATAGGATTTTAGATATAAGTAGAGAACTCATGTCCCAATGTGATGCATACTTTTTTTGTAATATTTTTTCCAAGTAAACAATTAACTATGAATTTTTTATTACAAATTTTAAAAAATATAAAAACTTGTATGTCTAACCACCTTAACTTGGTCAAAACTTCATGAAATTCATTTTTTTAATCCTATATTATGCAAAACATAAAATGTGACATATGTTTTGGATTCAAAAAATGTAATACCATTTGAAAGTTATAGATGTTTTTGAATCAACCTATCAATCAAGACTTTAGTCGTAATTCAAATAGAAAATGAATAATAATTAATTATTAAATTCACAGTAAGAAATAATTTATATTGGTGGAAAGTTGAGAATCTCGTTTAAAAAACCTATTTTGTTTCATCAATTTTGGGTAAAAAAAAGTCGTTAGCCACATTCCCTACATATACCCATCATATCACCACTTTTTAGCCCATCATGATCTTATACATACCCTCTTCATACATTTACTGTACTTAAACCTCATTGATACATTCATATTCAAAAGCATGACTATTCAAAGTTTGCTTGTGAAATTAAATAAATATTTATTGTTTCATATCCTTGTTGAACTATGTTCTCATTAGTGTTGTCATTGATGTCAACTTCTAATGAAGTATGTAGGTGTTGCAGTAGTGTGGTGTTGATAAGATGCCAACCTCTATTATCATTCTGGTATTGAGTGTAATTCTTTTATAGTTAAAAGTCTCAACCTCTAGTTTGGATAAGATGAGAATGTCTTTTTGTGTTGAGAAAGTGTTATTTAAGAAGCATGGTCACCTAGTTTCCAAGTGCTTTTGAGAAAATTTTCATAATGAGTGTACAAGGTGATAAAAGTGTGTTAAGTGTTCTACTCCAAATTTATTTTATCTTAAAGAGTGCTTGTGTAATTTAGATGTGATGATTAGAGATTTTCATTTGTGTTATATCTAGTGCTTCAGGCTTTGGACTATGTGGTAGTGGAAGATGTGCTTGACTAATTTTTATCTATGAAGTAGGTTATTTGGGAGAAACAAAACTTCTCTGCATTTCTCTGTGTTGAGGTTTCTTGTCTTGTAGATTTTGGGACTTTTTAATGTTGTATGTACCTACATTTCTTTGGATGGGTTCATGTTCAACTATTCTACAAGCTTGGACTACAAGCTTGGATTCATGACTTGTATCTAGTGGAAATTTGACTAGTTGCACAAAATGATGATGCATTTTAAAGGGTATGTGCAAGATAATGATGGGCCAAAAAGTGGCGCTATGATGGGTATGTGTAGGGTATGTGGCTGACAACTTTTTTTCTACCCAACTTTGATGAAATGAAAAGGGTTTTTAAAAGAGATTCTAAGCTTTGAACCAATGTAAATTATGCTTTACTTTGAATTTAATAAATAATTATTATTCATTTTCTATTTGAATTACGACAAAAGTCCTAATTGATAGGTTGATTGAAAAACTTCTATAACTTTCAAATGGTATCATATTTTTTTAATCCAAAACATGTGTCACATTCTATGCTTCACATACTATAGGATTTAAAAAAAATGAATTTCATGAAGTTTTGACCAAGTTAAGGTGGTCAGACATACGATTTTTTATATTTTTTAAAAGTTGTAATAAAAAAAATCATAATTTATTATTTACTTGGAAAAAAATAAAAAAAATTATGCATCACATTAGGACATGAGTGGACTCTAGTTATATCTAAAATATTATAAAAATATATTATCATTTTATTGCAGTTAGGGTGGTCAGACAAATACCTACTTCTTATTTTTTCCTTGAAATTTAAGTACTACTACATTGATTTATTTCAAATTTTCACAAAATAGATTTTTGTTTTTTAAATAAACCTAGTAGTTTAGAAACTACATTCAATTTGCTACAAATTCTATTCTTACATATTTTTGAAATAATATAGATAACTTAAGGGACTATTTTTTCCATGTTGATCCAACACATACCCTAAATTTATGTGGTTGTGGAAGTGTTGTTGGATATTTTCTTGAGGTTGGAATATTATAGAATGTTGTATAATGTTTCTACATTGACTGCAAGTTATTTTCAAACTTGAGAGTTTGAATGCAGTTGTTCAATAAGTGTTTATATTTTTTTGGCTTACCTACCATGCTATTATTCCATGTGGATATTATTTGTTGCTTCCGGAAGTGTGGTGTAGTGCATCAATGTAGATTTGGGTCCTAGTCAACCTTTATTATGGTCTTCCATCACTTATTTCAATCACAAAGGTGTGTCATGTTGACCTATTTAGTGGTTTAGTATTTAAGGTGCATTTGATTTATTAAGGCTGACTTGGAGAAGATTTTGAGGTTGTGAATGATATCTACATAAGGTTAATTTTGTGATGAGTTGTGTGTTGTGAAATATTAAGGTGTTCTTAGATATGATTGTGATCTTGAATGTTTAATGATGTTGCAATAATGAAGGTGATGTCAATGATTTCAGCAAGCCTATGTTGTCATAAATGTCATCTATATGTGCTAAAGGAGATTGTTGCATGATGAAGATGTCGAGGATATTGAGAAAATTGTTAAAAAGAGGTAACCATGTGTTGTAGAGGTGTTCTTATTTTTTCTCTGCATTCCTTCTTGGTTGAAAATCTTCTTGTTTGGTATTGATATGATATTTAGAGGTGTTCAAAGATGCTATATTTAGGATTTGTGGTGCTAGTTCATTTTACATAAGAAGTTGTGTTCACCATTGTGTGAGTTGTGTATTGAAGAGGTTTTTGGGAGAAAAGTATTTGCTTTGTGCTTATAGTCCACATTTGTGTTTTAGGACGTATGGTTTTGAGAGATTTTTTTTGGAGTTAGTCACTTGCTTGTATCAAGAAGATTCATGGTTTGTTGTATTAGAATGACTTCTATATTACAAAGTGTTACATAGTTTGGTAGCGTTGGTTGGATGAACAAAATGCTTACATTCTTTAGGTGAGATTTGTTGCAAAGGAGTTTTTTGGTTTCCAAGATGTTTCCAAATCATGTTCAGGTGAATTTTGTTGTCTAATATTTTTAGATTGATTAAAGGAAGTATGTACTCAAATGTTTAATGTGTTTGCACGAGTAATGGTCAACCTAGTATTTACACTACATATAAAGCATCTTCAAAGCTTTTGGAAGCATGTTGAGGTGTGTTACGATAGATTTGGGTCCTAACTAAGGATTTGTGTTGATTTCCTTCATTCATTTACATTCCAGGAATCTTTGGGCATTGACCTAATTTGAATTTGCATGTTAAAGGTGCATAGCTAACCCTCGAGAAGAGTTTCAAGGTTGAAGATGGTATAAATAAATGTTGAGATGTTGAGGGATATGCCTCATGTGAGGTGTCATGTAGAGTATATAGTGTGAATTTGAGTAGAAGTGCAAACTTTAAATTGTTGGGCTTCTAAAGGTAGTGAGCCAAAGGTGTCCACAATCATTCAAAAAAGAATATGAAAGTGTTGGAGAATTTTTGGTGGATTCTCTATTGCATTGAGAAGATGTTCTTTGTGAAATTATTTAGAATGGTGGGAGCATAAATGATGAGATCAAACCTTATGAAACAAATAGTAATGAAAGTTTTGTATTTTTCAATAGTCTTTAACATACTAAATGGATGAAAGTTATGAATTTACAAACTATTAAAGAAGTTTGGGATAAGCTACAAAGTATTCATGAAGGAAATGATAATGTTAAGCAAGCTAAGTTGCAGAATTTGAAGACATAGTTTAAGAATTTTCAGATGGTTGAAGATGAATCTATTAGAAGCTATATGCAGAGGGTTGATAAACTTGTCAATGAAATGAGATGTCTTGGATTAAAATTCAAATAAGATAAAGTGGTAATGGAAATTCTCAGAACTGTTACTAAAGCTTACAATAGTAAAGATTCTTCCATTAAAGAATATGCATATTGAAATAAAGAAAAAGGGGAAGGTGATCAAAACAAACATCAAATGATAAACCTAACTTCTGTTATTTCAATCAAACTATGCAAAATAAGAAAATGGATCTAAAACTTAATAGAATAAACCATAAAAAGGTAGATTTGGGAATGATAAAATGATGTGTACCTATCACTGAAGCTACTTTTTGAAGCCTTAACAAGGACTCATTCACCCCTATGAAAATGGGTCCTGGTATGCTTTTCTTAAAGGCTTTGAGTCAGAACTTGAAGCTTGCACACTGTCAAAAATTTCTTCCCTAGTGTTCCTAACAAGGACTCATTTTCCCTATGGTGAATGGGTCCTGATAAGCTTTTCTAGAAATATTAGAATCTAAATTTCATGCTCAAGACCTGAAATTCTTTCATATAACTTGAAATTTCTGCTTTTGGATCTAGATCTGCTAAAAACTTGCAAAAAAAAAATTGGTTTTTGTTGATGGATAGGGGTTTTCCTAGGTCAAACCTCATTTTGGTAATTAAACCTTGATGATAAAAAGAAAATCTGAAACATGAAATGTCTATGATCCTAACCTTAATTGTGTCTAATATTAAGATTGCATATAAACCCTACTCAAATGCATTAGAATAAGATCCTAAAATGAACATCAACAAAGATGAAGACCTACTTTAGGAGATCCCAAACCCCCTTAATAAGTCATCGATATGATTATACCTCTCCTTAGGATAAAATAAGATGGAATCACTTAGGAGACAAGTCATTAGGCTTTGTCAAACAACTAGGTGCACTTCCCAAAACCCAAAATCCATCATGATTCTCTATAGAAATCTACCATCACTTCTTCAATAATGCTTGATCTTTTATGGAAAAATGCATTTGAAGACCTACAAAAGTAAATATTCTTGTTGCTTCAAACTTCAATCATGCTTGCAACTTTCTTTCAACTTGAACTCATAACCTTGAATGCTTGAATGTTTTTCTCTAGATCTTAGAATGAAACTTGATGAAATAAACTTATATTTATACTTATCTTATCCTTATTCCCTAAAATTAAAATAACACAAGACAACATTTAATTATAGATTCAAAATCCTTAAAATCCTACCAATAACATATTTTAAAGAGGTTTCCTATCTCTAAGCTAAGACCCATTCACCATAGGGTAAATGGTTATTAGGCTAGTCACCTAGGACATACCACACTTGAAATTGATTTTTGTGCCATTTTGGGGTCCTAGGCCAAAGTGAGGACCCATTTGTCCTAGGAAAAATGGGTCCTAGGTTAGTTACCTAGGACACTCACCCACAAAAATTGAATGTTATGCATTGGAATTTATGAATGTCGAGTTTCATCCCATGGAAATTCTAATTAATTAGTCTTGGATTTGAAATTAATGGGCCAATTAAGGCACTATTAAGTCTATTTTGATTGAAATGGCCCAAAACATAGTGTGAAGAAGTAAAAAAACATTGCAAAACTAAACTAAGGCATCACTTATCTTATTTTATTGATTATTCCCAAACTAATTAATAAAAAAGGGATAATTTTTCCATGATTGCATTTAGCCCCCATTTTAGTGGTCATATGATACTATGTGAATATGCAAGATAAAGTAATTCTAACAATAAATTTATAAAAAGGATACTTATAAGAATTCATTAGGGAGAATGAATCCCCCACTATAGCTATCTGTATAACCACAATGTTAGTAACCACATCTTGCATCACAGATTCATTAGTTACTCAAAATCCTCTTATCAAACTTCTACTAAAAATTAAATTTGAGGGTAGATCTATGCCCCCCAATTCTTCTTAATTTATGGAGGTGGAATTAGGGTGAATACAAAGCCACATTGAATTGCTTAAGTCCATCATATGGTATTTCCAAGTACCATAACACATAGTGATAGATGGGTGATGAGACTAGGAGAAAAATTATGATTCCAACACAACAAATGGCATCAAAAGAAAAGTCCTCTAGCCCCCATTATGATAACTTAAATAAAATTACCTAAAAATGAAATAATATTTATTTATTAGTATATGAAAATGACACTTTTTACTACAACATGCTCAAAAAAAATTACTGCAACATATCATGATTTTTATTGCAGCACTCGTAGTAGTACCAGATGGATGAGTTGCACACCTAAATGGTGGATTAGTTCACATCATTCAAGACATGCGGGAGCATAGGACCATACATTCTTGGGGTCACAATTTTCTAGCTCACCTATATTATGATTTGGGATGATTTGTGTACCAGGAGTTGGATATTATAGTACATTGTATGCTCTTATAGGTATGATACTTCAAGCACATCACATGTACCAAATTGATTGAATTTCCTACCATAGCATCCATGGGCTATCCACGAGCCTTTAGCTATCCACTAAGGAGGGCATGGTAGGAGGGATATTTGCTTCACTAATGGATCAAACTTGATAGATTAGAGGAGGGTGACATCACCTAAAGACCATATCTTAAGATACCATAGTGAACAGATGACAACCATGAGCTAGTCAAGCAGTAGCAAGAAAAATTCATTTTGGGGAGAAATAATTACATAGTGAGGCCATTATATTATTATTGTGTCATGCACCAATTTAGACATGTTTAGATACCATCAAAAGATCTCTTGCTTCATCTCTTCTTTTCTTATCTTCTTTACCGGTTCATTTTTCTATACTAGAGCACACTACTTTCCCTTCTTACTTCTTCAAACCTTTTAGATATGTCCAATTTTGTTGCAGTTATAGTAGAATTTTTTTTTATGATTAGTCTTACCTTAATTAACTCTTGATCTACATGATTTTCTTTGTGTCCAAATTTGTTATAGGTATAGTAGTAGCCATTAAAAGATTGATTCATTCTGCCTCCATTAAATTTGTTCATCATCACCTAACTGATCACTCTCACCTGAGACTTTCATTCAATAGCTTTATGTCCAAACTTCTTACATGAAAAACATTGTCCAAAAAACAACCCAGAGGTCTAATTCATCCTACTATATTCTATTGCTCGGTGACCATATTTTTTGCATGAAAAATAGATAACATTGAGAGAAGGATGCCATTGATCATTAGGCTATTTCATAGGCGGTCTTCTTGCAAATTTTCTTGAATTTCTTTTCTACATTCCTTTGTCTTGAATCTTTTGAATACTCACTATATTCTACACATCTTTGTAACTTTCACTGGTATCAATTCACAAGATACCTTTGTCTTTGCTTGATTTTTTTCCTGTAATTAATTCTTCAAGCTTGCTAGAGCTAGATTCAAAATTTCTCACAGAGTTTTTCCTTCTCCAGTTCTACTCTCAAGTTGACTATCTCTTGTTCAAGTCTAGTGCATTGGTCAGACTTGTCTTGCACCATTGTATTCATACATTCTTCAATCCTCTTCTTTTCTTCCAAAGCACCTTTAATCCAATGATCTCTTGTTTCTACTACTCATTCAATTATTTGTCTTTCCTTCAATTTATTTAATTGTTCTTTTAGCTTCTGGACACATTCATTTGCATCATCAAGATTTTCTTTCAAATCTTTGTTTTCATTTTCAACTTTGTCAAGATCCTCAATAGTAGTTTGAAGTTCTTCTTTATCATCCATTTAGACAATCTTCAGGATCCTCCTCAAGTGGTTAAGCTCTTCACCTAGGAACTAAAGATATAATACCAATTTTTAAAAGGCCCAAGACAACTAAGAGGGGGGGTGAATCAATTTTCACAAAAATTAAAACTTAAAACTTTAACACTTATCAATTCCACAACCACACTATTTTGTTATTTAGTATGAAAATGAAACACAAATAACATAAAGTAAAATCAACACAATGAACACCAGATTTTTACATGGAAAACCCAATGATGGAAAAACCATGGTGATGATTAAGTCACAATATAAAGAGATAGCAAAATTGATTACAAAGGCTCCTTGCCAAGGGATCACTACCCAAAAAGGACTCACTATCTAGATACAAAGGCTCACTACCTACATAACAGACTCACTGTCCAATAGGGAGGCTCACTGCCTACAAAATATTTACAAAACAAAGTTGGGCTGCATAGCCAAAATGAATTGAAAAACTACACCTAACAAGTCTTGATGCAGTTCCAGTGATGCTCAATATACTGACTTAACAAACTTTATCATTTTTTCTCTTCTTCACTTTATCATCTATTCACCTTCATACAATATTCAAAGACTATTCAAAATATATATACTTGATCTAACTGCAAGCATCACTTAGGCCAACCTAATTAGATACAATTCCTTATTTTCCAATAATATCAACCTGTCAGCTTCAAGAATTTACAAAATCTTCTAGAAATCAATTCAACCATATAACACACTACATCATGTTAGCATAGACCTAATATAGGTTGCACATATACATCCGTATAACAAAAATGATTCTTCATAACACTAATTAGCATGAGGTCAGCTAGAGATAGACACTATTGCAAGAGTAATAAATAGAATAATGTCGATACATTGTACAAGCATTTGAATATGTGAAATCTTGAATATACGTGGTCCCAACATCCATAAACCATTTCCCAAAGCCTTAGGTAGCAACTATCAACCATAGAGGAATGTAGACCAAAATACTATATCTACCACTAGAGGAAGTAAACCTATTCTACACACCAACTCAGGGTACCAGACCAATATGATACCATAACCAACATGGTGACATCAATGACAACATACAGACTAACTTTCTCCATTCTTCCAACAATAGGTCCCAAAATCTAGTGTAAAAGTATAAATAAATACACTTTGCAACACTAAATTAAGTAAAAATTGAGTCTATTTAGGGCCTTAAATCCCATGTGAATCTATAAAACACATTACAACACTAGATTAGTTCCAACTGATTTACAAGCCTCCCAAATTCAATGTGAAAATGTCAATAAATATATTTTACAACATTAAATTAGGACAAAGTTAGGTTAATTTAGCTTAAAATGGACCCAAGACCTAATGTGGTTGTGTAAAATACCTCACAACACTAGACCAAGGCAACATTATGTCCAACTTATCATTAATTATTCCCATATCAAGTGTAAAAATTTCAAGGGATCCATTTTTCTACACTACAACACTTACCACTCCAAAATCTCTTTTTTGAATTTCAATACATTCATCAATATATTTTTTCCCAATAAATTTCAGCTCTTTCAATTTTTCTTCCTCTATTCTCTTCAAATTATATTGATGCAAATCACCATATTCTTCACAGTTAAATGATTTTAAACAATCAAAATTTACCTCATCTTCTTCACTTGTTATTGCAATCTTTCTTCTTTCACACTTAGTTGCAGCTATATTGTCTTCACCACCTATTTTCATCATTATCTTCATGTCCTCCAAAGGACTCACTACTGCTGCAATCTCCCTCTTTTCTTCTTCCTTATCCTCTTACATGAGAATCTCTCCTTCAAATAGAATATTTTTTTTTCAACTCTTCTTTCAAATAAGAGATCTTGTTCACCAGGTTCTTCATCAAATAAGGGACCTTCAAATACCTTCATTTATTCTCCTCTTGTTTCACTTGACTCTTCTTCACATTCACTCCAATGTTTACCTCTTTCTTTATGAGAGAAATCTATAGTCTCTATATGCCATTCAACATCATCCTTTTTTGTTCTTTATCAAGCCACCTTCACATAATTTTTCCTCATATTTATTCTCATCTACTTCAACTTCCAAATTTTATGTGACTTCTAAGGCATCCATTCTTGCCTCAATCTTTTTCAATTCTTCACAAAGCTTTATGTTCTCTATTTACTCGCAATATTCTTCCCAAAATTGGATTATCCCTTGTCTAATTATGATCCATTAGATCCTCTTCCTTGAATACATATTGTACACACTTTCAATTTGACACTTGCAACCTACACACACAATTTTGAGAGCTAATACTCTCTACAATTAAAGGCACTGCCTACAACCAAATTCAAAATCACCCTATCCTCTACCTAGCCAAGATTCTAGAAGATAATCCTCTCAAGACTTCCTCTACCCACTTTCTCCTAGTGGAGAAAGTTCATGCACCTTCTACTAAGCTTTATCTCCACTAAAGTACAACCAAACACTTAACTTCTTTGTAGTTACAAAAATCACAATAATTTCAACATTTCTACTAATGAGCTTCCCACTCTAATACCAAATAATGCAGATAAATTAATGTGAGCCTTTTCAGAGAAAAAATAATTATTTGTTGGTAAAATGATTTCAATTCACTTTATAGTTTTGACAATGAAGAAATCAAAAGCTATAGGAAAACAATTTATCCTTCAAATTAATTCATACACCATCCCATTCAACATAAAAAAAAAGAATCAGATTCTCCTAGCATTTTATTTAATTAATTTTTTTTTAATCTTTATATAATCAGATCCAAAATACTACTCATAGAATTCATGTTGTAAATTCCTTCTCCAAATTTCAATGTCTCATTCCTGGCAACAAATTTGACATACAAATCATGTTTAAACAAAATTCCCCTTCCTATAGAACTTCCATGCCTCCCTTGGAAATATGGATTGATTACCATCATTTAAAAATTTTGGACACTTTTCTCCAACTTCACTCTTCAACTTTCAATGACAACAACCTCATATTTTATTTTTTTTCTCTTTTTTTTTCCTACCATCCAATTTCCTAGCTCTTCCCTTTCCAACTAACTCTCCATTTCGTCCTTTTTCCTTCTTGTGGACATAGAAAAGTAACCCTTCTACTTTTCCTCATGTTTGGGCCCTCTGTGCTTTTGGCTTGATTTTTCCTAGATTTAATGATGTAATGTGGTCAACACATTCACATTAGGTCTTGGGTCCTTATGAATCATTAATAATTCTAGGATGTCTTGTAAAAGTGTTGTGAAGTGTTGCAACCCACTTTCACACATTTCTAGGACCCTTTCATTATAATTCACTTAAATACTTCTTTTTTATCACTTACCAAGACTTATTTCAAAGTTTTGTAAAGAGTTGTAACAAACTCTCATGCTTTTCTAGACTTGTCATCACTAATTCAACCATTTTTTATGTTTAAATTACCCCTTAATGCACTTTCCAGCCCTATTTAAGTGTGTGTTGGAGAATAACCCCATCAAACCTCATTAAATGCACTTTAATTCCTAACATCCAGTAAAATTTCCCTGGTGGGACCAAGTCACCACTTGTGGGGACTTAGTCCCACTAGGCACAAAAATCAAAATTATTTTAATTTTATGGTGGGATTTTATTCTCTTAACCTTAAGGTCAGCTTGTAATGTGTTATTTTTAGGAAATATTGTAAAATCAAGTATAAATAAAGGGTTTTTATCTCATTTCTCCCCCATTCATGCATTCATTCATGCATTCAATCCATCCAAGCATTCAAGTATTTAAGCATCCCTAATCATTTAATCAAGCATTTTCAAGCATCTTTGAGCTACCATTTGCATATCTTCAGACTTCAACATCTAGTGTTTGGTGATTTTATGACATTCCATGTTATTTATTCATTGTTCTCTTCTTATTTCATTTTATTCTCAAGGGTTTGATTACCAAACTAGGGTTTGACCAAGGAAAACCCCTATTCTCTAACCCTTAACCATTTTGCCCCTCTTTGCATGTGTGTTTTGTAGATCTTGTATGAATATTTGTCAAAGAGAAAGGTGATATAAATGTTGAACAACTCATCAAAGTCATTCAAGTCAAAAAATCACTAAATGAAGCTTGGAGATCTCTTTTAGTCTGTTTTATGTAGAATCAGAACCAGATACTAGTGAAGAAGAGGAGTGCAAATTGAGAGATAAAGATTCCTTCCCCGAATTTCTTGAGATTCCTACATGGAATAAGTCACCATCTATGGAAAATTAGTTCCACTACTAGGCCTACAAATTGATTTATGTATTTTTCGATACCCTTTTGGTAGAAACTTGTTTCAACAAAATCTGCCCAAAACAAGACTAAGTTGCCCATTTTGGTGTAAGTGTCCCAGTCAACTTTTCTAGTCAATTTTTTAGGATTCCAAAGCCTTTTTGCATCACATTTCAACTTCCAAGTGCACCTCTCTAGCTCTCTTTATTTTTGTCATTGTTTTCTAGCATTTTTAGGTCATTTTTGCATATCATAATGTGTTTTCAAAAAAATTACATTTGTTTGTTTTTGCATTAATAATTCATTTCTATTTTTAGTTTATTGAATTTTTACATTAAATTTAGGCATACTTCATTCATATTGCATTTATTTTGAGTGTAGACATTGTCCATTTTTTCCCATCTTTCTCTTTTTAGGTGAAAACCCCTAGAAGTGCAAGAAAGCATTAGGGTGCTAAAATCCTTGTTTACATTTTGGTGAGCCTAAATTTAGAATATTTTTTACTTTTTATTTCAAGTGCATTCACATCCTAGGTATAGTTTTCATCAACATTACATTAGGTTTTGGCATTGTTTTGCATCCTAGGGTTTTCAAACATTGCATTAGTGAAAAGATCATATAGATTACATCATTGCATTGAAAATTATTGAAAAATAAAAAAATTTTGCATATTAATATCATATCTGTATTTGAGAATTTTAAAAACATAAAAAATAGTTTAAAATTTCTAAAAATATCAAAAAAATCACTATTGGGACTAATTCGCCACATTGGGCGACTTAGTCCTCTTACACATTCTGCATAATAATTTGTCATTTTCAAAGCATTTTCTACATTTCTATGTTGCTTTCTAGAATTATAGTTATTAGCATTTATCCCTCTTAGTTCACATTGCATTTTCATTCATCCACCTTTAGAAACCTTTGCATGACTGTTTGGTTCCCTATTGATAATACTTTAGTGAGAATAAGTTCAAGACTCATGGCATCCCGTGATAGCACATTTTTTGTGGACCTTGGGTTATTTAGAGCTACTACTACTGGTATTGATAATAGTGCATTAGGCATGGATACCACCTTTAACAACCCTTATCCTTATAATAACATGCAAGTTGACACATAGAACAACCACATTCCATATGATAAAATCATTAACATTCATGAAGACTTAACACATCTTCAAGACTTAACACATCTTCAACATCAAGTGTGTCTTGAAAACATATCAACTAATACAACTCCTACCATTGAAAACATCCATCACATGCTAGAAATTGATGAAGGCCTAGAGGTTATGAAATGATTGTTGAGATATATCAAAAAAATGTTCCTTCAACCTCTAGTACATCTCAACTAGAAAACACTATGGTTAGCCAAGGAGGACCTCACACTCATCCTCCTTCAACTTTAGCATCCATACATGCCTCTGAGAACCCCAATCCTATTACCTACAAAACAATAAGAACAAACACATTAGATTAGAGATTGCAAGCAAGAACAAGGATTTCCCATGAAATCCATTCACCAAGTTCAAATTATGAAAAAAGCAATGAAGAACATAATGAAAATAACAAAAAAAGAGATTGAATCCTAATTAAACTAGCAAACTCATGATCCCATGGGGGAATTGGTGTCAATTTGATGTGAAAATTGGCCCTTTCCCAATTCCTATGATGCAAGATTGATGTATGTTGATGAATGTTGATGAGTGATCCACTTTGATGAAAGATGGTGAGTGCTCCAAGCTAAAAACCTGCATAACCTAGCTAAGAACTCAATAAGATGGATGAAGATTGCTCTAAATTTTAGTGTAATAACTTTGCATAATTTGTGGATGGATCAAATGAAGGATAAGATCTTTATTTATAGATGAGATTGAAGGATGAATGTCCAAAATAGAGCAATGTGGGACTAACATTCATCCAATGGAAAGATGCCACTTGTCGACCTATGAGTGGATGGAGGATGTGCAAGTTTTGAGGATTGTGCCAATAAATGCCTATTTTTAAATTTTGAATTTGTTGAAATGACATGCAAGAGGGAAGAGAAAATGCATTAAAGGCCACTTGGCTCAAGGAAAAGGACATGTAAGAGAGTAAATTCCTTGTTGGATGTACATGTCAACTTAGATTTTGAATTCAAACTTGGAGAATATTCCTTAAAGATGCCTTGTTGAGGAAAATAGAGATTTAATAAATGAATTAAATCTATTTTCATGAGCAAGTGGGAAAAGCTAGGGGATGGGAAATGAATTAGAATTAAATTAATCAAGGGTCAATTAATTTAATAGGAAATTAAATGATGTGACTTATTTGACTTAGATTTATGGATTTATTTAAATCAAATAATGAGAAGAATGTGATAAGAGATTAATTAAATAAAGATTTTTATTTATTTAATTAAAATAGGTGATGTTAGTTTAAATTAAATAAGATTTTAATTTATTTAATTTAATAGATAGACTTTAGAGATTTAATTAAGTAACAATAATTATTTAATTAAATAGGGATAATTAGATCAAGATGATTTATTTAATTAAGAGAGGAATATTAATAAATTTAATCAAATAAGGGAATTTGATTAAATGGTTAGACTGAAGAATGATTCAGGATGAAACAATGTTAGTGGTCGGGATCAAGTGCACAATGTCAATCAGTACATTTTATGTGTCTACAATACCTATACCACCCCTCAAGTTATAACAACAATGCAATAGGTTAGCAATGTGATTCCTTCCTCGACTATTCCTACTAGCATTTCTAATTCCTATGTGGCATTTCATGTTCTATCCTCTTCCACCATACCATCTATAAGCATGCCCTTCACTTGTTCTACCACTACATACACTTCATCACCACTTTCCCTTCCACCTTATACCACTTACACTGATCCACTCATAACAAAACTTTTCCAAACCATCTCCTCCATGTAAACACAAATTTCCACCATAAAACAAAGTCAAAATTCACCACCCATCTATTATCTTTGAAGAATTCCACTATCCTTGGAAATATTATGGACATTGATGCCACAAGGAGTAGAGATACCTAGATTTGAGAATATGAAGGGAATGGAGATCCTTCTAATCTTGTCAATTCCTATATTGCTTTATGTAGTGATTTTGTCCTTGAGGATAAAATGTTAGCTAAACTATTTCCTAGGACTTTAAATGACACTACCTTGGAATGGTTTTCCTCTTTACTAAAAAAATTAGTTTGTTCATTTAATGAACTTGTTGATGCATTTATCAATCATTTTCAAGTGCACATGACTCCCAAAAAGACATTGGATAATTTGATGAGATGTAAATAAAATGTGGATGAAAAGATAACCAATTTTATCTCACAATATTAGTCACTTTATGCCCAAATTGATGTGAAGGTTCCTGATTCGTATCTCCAAAATATGCTCATTGAAAACTTGCAAAGTTAGATTCAAGATAAATTGACCATGATGAAATTTCCCTCCTTTATGCACTTATGTACTAACCTTTGTGATTATCACAATTCAATTTGTAGTCATGATGCAAAGTCCACTTCTAGCTAAGTTGAGAAATCTAAACATGCTAACCAAAACAATTCACAACCATTTAGAAAGAAAAAAAAGGGTTCTTACAATTCAACCCCACTCCTCAACAACCAAGTCCACTTGTCAACAATCAAGTGGTAGTTGTTAAAATAGTGGTTCCCTTTAGTTATGGGGATCTAAAGAGACAATTTACACCTTTTCCTGATACCCTTCATAACATGATGACTCAACTTTTACAACAACAAATGATCACATTTCCTACTATTAAAAAACCTATTCCTACTAAGTATTTACCACTGACCTTTAAATAAAATGCTTATTGTAATTTTCATCACTAAAATGGATAGGACATTAAATAGTGCAAACATCTTAAACACCATGTGCAAGACCTCATTGATTCTAGTCTTCTATCCATTAAGAGTGTCAATGATCAAGGGAATAAGTCAGTTGCCATTCCCAATCAAAATTTGCAAATTTTTACTGATCCCATGCCTAAACACAATATTTCATTTGTCAAAGCTAGTGACACTTCAAACAATGATGTAATGAATGTCAATACAAATGATGAAGACCATGATCCTCTTCCACCTATTACCCATGTTAATCCTATGGATGAAATTGTAGGTGTAGGCATTATCCCTTGTAATGGCCAACCTAAGAAATCTCTTGATATTACTTTTTCTTCTCAAGAAATACTCAAAAATCTTCTCGATGGTCCTCTTTACATAGCTGAATGAATCTATGATAAGCCCACTAATGAGATATTAATAGATCCCACCTATGGAGAGAATGTGATCACTAAGGATTTTTTAGTCTTACATAATCTATGTCAAGATGATTATGACAAATAGAAAGCATGGATCAAGAAACCCAATAGTTTTGCATTCCCTACGATAGGATCAATTATCCTTCCATTACTTATAGGACCTAAAACATTGGATGTAACATTCTCTATCATCTCATAGTCTGATCAATTTTTTCTAAGGCTAGGCCATCCTTGGCTTCACTCAACAAAAGTTGTCCCTTCAATCATTCACAAATTTTTGAAGTTTCCATTTGATAATGACATATTTACTATCCACCATAGTAGCTTTAATCCATTATCTTCCAAAGGGAACTTTTTCTTAGAAGCCTTTTGGCTTGAGTTGATGGAGCCCATCATGCCTTGCTATGACTTCTTTTTCATTTCCTATAAAAAATTTAAAGCCAAAAAAATAGTTGAATTGTCTCTTCATAACATGTCCCCATCCACTCCTAACACTCCTATTCTAGATGAAACAATGCTACAACTTGAAGAAAAAATATAACATCAAGATCATCCAACCATAAACTCTCCACCTTCATTGTCCAAATGACCATGAGATAATGAAACCAACCCCATCATGGAACCTTGCATAAAACAAATTTATAAAGAAAAAGAGAAAGTGATTGACCCATATCTTATGGTTCCTTTTGTTCCTCCCCTTAGGGAAGAAAAGGATCCTATGATGGATCAACCTACTCTTACACCCACACAAATTCAAAATAATAAGAAGAAACCAAGGTGCTAGGGAGCATAGGTGTCGCCATCATTCTCTTGCTCGTTAGTTACATGAAGAAGAAAACAAAGAAAATCATAACCCACACTTGACAAAAGCAATACATGACCACCCTCCTATTGACCCACCACAAAGTAATCCAATACAACAATCACAACAAGAGGTGCACTCTTCTTCAAGTATTTTCATTCATCCTCCTATTGTGATTAACTTGGATGATGATGAGGAAACAACAAAGATTGATGAATAAGTACATAATGAACTTAATACATTGTTTTCCTTGTCTATGAGCTTAACTAATATATCTCCTATATAGAGTGATGAGCCTAGTACTTCACCTAGTTTAGCCCCTAATCTTGTCCCTCTCACCAGTTGTTCACCTCTCGCACATGATTGGTAGGTGGATAGCTTGTTAGATTGTTGACTTTCATTCACCTTGCTAGTGTTTTACATTTTATTTTCCTTTCTTTTGTGTGATTTCATGTGCGTAATGTTCTCCCTTGTTATGTGGTTTGATGTTATCTCTCTTTTGGAATTCCTCTATTTGTACCTTCATTTGTGTATATGTTGTGCATTCCTTTTGTTGTTGTCCTTTTCTTTTTCTTGTGTTTTCCTTTTTGGGATGACACAAATCGTTGAGATATACTATTTCTCTTCCATGTTGACCCAAAAGTTCTTTCTATTTTCTTTTCACTTTTCTTTTCTTGTGTTTTCCTTTTGGGGATGATGCAAAGCATTGAGACACCCTACGTCTCTTCCATGTTGACCCAAAAGGCCTATTTTTTTTCTTTTCCTTTTACACTTTCTTTTTGGCTTGTATTTTACTTTTATGCATGACGCAAGGCTTTGAGACCAAAATGTCTCCTTCATGTTGACCCAAAAGGCTTTCTTTTTCATTTCACTTTTTTCTTTTCTCTTTTCACTTTTTGTTTGTGTTTTCCTTTTGGGGATGATGCAAAGCATCAAGACACCCTATGTCTCTTCCATGTTGACCCAAAAGGTTTTTTTTCTTTTGTTTTCACTCTCTTTATGTCATTCTTCCAGTTCTTTGTATTTGAGGGATGAAGATAGTTCCAAGCTCTTTAATAAAAATATTGCATCAACAAACATACTAACCCCAAATCCATAGATTTCTTATGTGTTTAGTGTTTTCCTTTTTGGGGGCAGCCCCTCTTTCTTTTGTTCCTTTTCTCTCACATGATGTGGCCTTACATGAAAAAATATGACTTGGTATAGGGCCTTTCAAAGTGGTCTCTCATGTATTTCTTTCTATTATTGTTTGCATTTTTTATTTGCTACTTTAAAGTAATTGCTCATAGAATAATGCGTAGCAATTCCTTTAAAGTTGGGGAATACATTGACATTATACATTTTGTACTTTTCCTTTTCTTTGTTCTTAGTGCATCCTTCTTGTTTCATATGATGTGTTTGTCACTTTTTCGATGAAATTAGGTGTAGTGTCCTTCATGAGCATGATCTATCTTAGCATATTACATTCCTCTTAGTAGTTCAATGTGACACACTACATCCCCTGAGTTGTGAATTTTCTATTCTTTGATCGGTCCTCTCTTAGATACATTAGACACAATGTTCCCTATGTTAAAGCCCTCGCATGAACTAAGCAAGAATCTTTTGACGATCTTTTGCATGTTGCATTTTCCATTTGTTATATGGCCACCTTGCATAGCACAACTCACATTCCTATGGTACTATTGAATTTATTCATGAGTTCGAAGCATAAGAAGGTTTTCTTGTCTCATGAAGCACAAAAAAGTCATTTTATTTTGTGGTTCCTTATTAAAGTTATCAAGAGGTATAAATTTGGTATGGTTGAGTAGGAAGCCCATTCTGAGACATGAATTTCCCCATAGCCACCTACATGTGTGTGAGTGCATACCAACCATGAGTGTATGTTTCTCACCTTTTATGCATTCTCACCCAATGGATATCCATGAGTTATGTCACCTCAGAGTGAGTATGCATTTTCCTTTCTAGACAAAGAACCTAGATCTAATCCACAACAGGATGGACAAACAATCAAAGCTTGATCTGAATTTCTCTTTTTTTTTCTCCTTCTCCATTTAAACCATTCTCATGTGTTTCTTTGTGCTCAAGTTTGGTTTTCCATGGGATCTTGTTCTTAGGGGCTTGATCACCTCCATTGATTGTTGTTGTTCCATCTTGGTAAGCATTAGTGCATTGAAAACCTTCTTGATTGTATGTCTGGCTACTTTAGTGTGATTTTGAAGAAAGTTCATCCTCGCACTAAATTCAGGGCTAACTATGGACACAAAAAAAGTAACCCTTCTACTTTTTCTCATGTTTGGGCCCTTCTTGTTCTATTGGCTTGATTTTTCCTAAATTTAATGATGTAATGTGTTCAACATACTCACATTAGGTCTTAGGTCCTTATGAATCATTAATAATTCTAGGATGTCTTTTAAAAGTTTTGTGAAGTGTTGTAACCTACTTTCACACATTTCTAGGACCATTTCATCATAATTCACATAAATGACCTCTTTTATCACTTACTGAGTCTTATTTTAAAGAATTGTAAAGTATTGTAACAAACTCATGCTTTTCTAGACTTGTCATCACTAATTTAACTCTTTCTTATGTTTGAATGACCCCTTAATGCACTTTTTAGCCCTATTTAAGTGTGTTTTGGAGAATAATCTCATAAAACCTCATTAAATTCACTTTAATTATTGATAGCCAGTAAAATTTCCTTGGTGGGACCAAGCTGCCACTAGGGTGACTTAGTCCCACTAGGCACAAAAATCAAAATTATTTTAATGTTTTGGTGGGATTTTATTCTCTTAACCTTAAGGTTGGCCTATGATGTGTTATTTTTGGGAAATATTGTAAAATAGAGTATAAATAAAGGGTTTTTCTCTCATTTTCTCCCCCATTCACCCATTCATTCATGCATTCAATCCATCTAAGCATTCAAGCATTCAAGCTTCCCTAATCATTCAATCAAGCTTTTTCAAGCATCTTGGAGTTGCCATTTGCATATCTTCAAACTTCAACATCAAGGGTTTGGTGAGTTTGTGATATTGCAAGTTATTTATTCATCATTGTCTTCTTATTTCATTTTATTTTCAAGGGTTTGATTACCAAACTAGGGTTTAACTAAGGAAAACCCCTATTCTTTAACCATTAACCATTTCCCCCTCTTTGCATGTGTGCTTTACAAATATCTTGTAAGAAAATTTGTCAAAGAGAAATGTGATAAAAGTGGTAAATAACTTATCAAATTAATTCAAGTCAACAAAGCCCTAATTGAAGCTTGGTGATCTCTTTTAGCCCATTTTCTGTAGAATTAGAACTAGATACCTGTCAAGAAGAGGCATGTTGGCTAATAGATACAGATTCTTTCCCTGAATCTCTTAAGACTCTCAGGTGGACTAAGTCACCATATGTGGAAAATTATTCCCACTAATAGGTCTAAAAATTGATTTCTATATTTTTGGATACCCTTTTGATAGAAACTTGTTTTGACAGAATCTCCTCGAAACAGGACTAGGTCGCCTAGCTTGGCATAAGTTTCCCAGTCAACTTTTCTAGTCAATTTGGTAGGATTCCAAAGCCTCTTTGCATCAAATTTCAACTTCTAGGTGCACCTCTCCAATTATGTTTATTTTTGTCATTATTTTTTAGCATTCTTAGGTCATTTCTACATATCACAATGTGTTTTCAAACAAGTTACATTACTTAGGTTTTGCATTAATAATTCATTTCTCTTTTCAATTTATTATATTTTTACATTACATTTAGGCATACTTCATTCATATTGCATTGATTTTGAGTGCAGACATTTCCCATTTTGGCCCATCTTTCTCCTTGTAGGTGAAAAACCCTAGAAGTTCAAGAAATAATTAGGGTTCCAAAATCCTTGTTTACACTTCTCTATCTCTTCCTTTCTCCAATGCCTCTTTTTATCTTTTTGGTTTTTTTATAAATAAAAATTTACAATTTTCACCAAAAAAGAAAATAGATTAAAATACAAATGTTTCCTAGCAATTCTAATTTTGAAAATTTCAATGTGAGCATAAGAATCAATTAAATAATTAATTCAATTTTCTCCTATTACTCCACTTTAATTCCATTTGAAGAGTATGAAATTAAATTTTCCTATTCTCTCCTACACACCAAAATTGAAAAATTAGAAATTAAATCAACAGTAAGGAAAATCACACATTTTTTATTTTTTTGGGTAATGAGGATTGCCATACACATGGGATTATCTTACATAAGTTTTGAGGTAGTGGATCTCCATGTAACAGTCTTCTTCTATTCTTTTTTCTTTCAGATAGTGATATTGAAAATGAAGGTAAAAACTGTAGTAAAATTAGCTTAAAATTTGTAAATCCTTTGTGACTATTGATTCAATTTTAGTATTCTTTGTTAGAAAACCTTGTGAATGATTAATCTTGAATTAGATTAATTTTAATGTTATAGAAAGTATAGAAAATATTGATGGAAGAAATGTAGACATAATAGAAAGAACACTACATGTACATGGAGAAACCCTTTTGGAAAAAAAAACCACCAAGAATTTGACCTTGCTTGTATTATTCAACCTTTTAATGAGTTATAATCATATTTATTCAACTCTTCCTTTGATATGCTTATTTTTTCTCCAAAAAATATTCTTCACAACCTGCAATTTTCTCACAAAATTTTTTCTCATATAATTGTTGCAATAACAGACTATATTAATTCTTGTACACTCATAAGAGTTATCAAAATACTTGATCACAAAGCCTTTGAGAAAACCTATTGATGGTGTTTTCTACACAACAAAAACTTAGACAAGATACAAATATCCTATCACTCTTGAAAGGTAAATCTCTATCAAAAATCCTCAAGAGATAACCCAAGGTCTCTAATTTCAAGTCTTGGCCATGCATAAACAACTCAGTGATGAATGTGAAAATGTTGGTAATCACAATGGGACCTTACTACAAAAAAATATTGAATCCTTAAAGCTTGTCATATTTTGTAATATGGTGATACTTCCAATCCTAAATCTAACCCAAATGATAAAGAAAGAGAAAAAGAGATAAGGTTTTAGAGATATTTTTAAATTTAACACTAAACCTAGAATCAACAATGCAAATGATGAGACACTTGAAATGGACCAATCCCTCAGAAACTAATTTCTGCTTTACGCAGATAAATCTGAAATCTTATAGAAATAATGCAATCTTCTAAGGTATGTAATATTTTTAGATTATGAAAATTCATCCAAAACAACCTTAGCGCAATTGCAATGAACAAATATTCACAATTGAACTAAGCATAGTAAATATGAAAGTTCAGGCTAACTTTACAAAGCAACTAACAATCAGCTAGCTACAAAAAGTATGGACTAGAGATTGCTGCAAACACTTCAAACATCAAAACATATACATTATCAAATCATTTAACATTAAACCTAGCATATATCAAATAAACTTAAGCAATTTCAAAAGATAGAATCTCGAGAACCATGCTAGATAAAATTCAACACAAGGAAGGCACCAAATCACAATGTCTTTACTTGCATTAAATTACCCACGATAGCAACAATCCCAGTCTTCTGTTATAGTACTTTCTTGAAAATTATATTAATAACCAGATAGCTGCAAAAAGTATGGACTAGAGATTGCTGCAAACACTTCAGACATCAAACCATATACATTATTAAATCATCTAACATTAAACCTAGCATATATCAAATAAACTTAAGCAATTTCAAAAGATAGAATCTCTAGAACCATGCTAGATAAAATTCAACACAAGGAAGGCACCAAATCACAATGGCTTTACTTGCATTAAATTACCCACAATAACAACAATTCCAATCTTCTATTATAGCACTTGTTGGAAAATTATACTAACAATCAGTTAGCTACAAAAAGTATGGACTAGAGATTGCTGCAAACACTTCAAACATCAAACCATATACATTATCAAATCATCTAACATTAAACCTAGCATATATCAAATAAACTTAAGCAATTTCAAAAGATAGAATCTTGAGAACCATTTTAGATAAAATTCAACACAAGGAAGGCACCAAATCACAATGTCTTTACTTGCATTAAATTACCCACAATAGCAACAATCCCAGTCTTTTGTTATAGTACTTTCTTGAAAATTATATTAACAATCATGTAGCTGCAAAAAGTATGGACTAGAGATTACTGCAAACACTTCAAACATCAAACCATATACATTATCAAATCATCTAACATTAAACCTAGTATATATCAAATAAACTTAAGCAATTTCAAAAGATAGAATCTCTAGAACCATGCTAGATAAAATTCAACACAAGGAAGGCACCAAATCACAATGTCTTTACTTGCATTAAATTACCCGCAATAGCAACAATTCCAATCTTCTATTGTAGCACTTGCTTGAAAATTATACTAACTCCTAGCTCTAACTATTTCTTTATTGCTTAATTCACTCTAATATGAAAAACTATCTAGCCCTTACGAATGAGGTAGAATTCCATATTTATAGAAACCCCCAAGATATGTCGGCCTAACCAGGGTTTACAATAATGAATGGCCACAAAAAAAGTCAGCCAAGAAGAATTCAAAATAAAATAAAATATGCATTAAATGCATGTACTCCATCCAAGTCAACCTAGGATTTCCAACATAATATAGACCTATGCATGTGAAAGAGAAGAGAAATAATGAGGAAGCAAAAATTCCAATGTAGCATTGCATTAACTACTTCCCCCTTTATCCTTAGCATACTCCATCTTATCCTGTACCATCAAAAATACCTTGTCCAAGTAGGCCACAGGGGGCATAGGTAAAATCTTAACTCCTCTCAATGGACTTGATATCATCTCTTGACTTTTTTACCATTTTATACCAATCTACCTTATTGGTTTGATATTTATCAATCACTGCAATGTAAGTAGCTACATCATCCAACTGATGTTTAGTGACTGGGCTCTCATTGATTGGAGAATACACATCCTACCACCATCTTCTCAATTGCTCCAAGCTAAGATGTTTTGGCACAAATCTCTTTCTCCCTGTGATCACCTCAAAGAAGGAAATGCACTTGTTGTAAATTTTAGTCAAGGTGCCCTCAATTTGTTTCCCCTATTTATACACCTTCTTTAAAACTTTTTCCTTACTTGCAAAAATTCAAACCACTCCCAAGGTTCTACAACTTTGATGGAAGGAAGAATTCCATCACTTACTAATTTTTCCTTAGTATATTCCATGTTGGTTTTAATATTTTGCAACATGAGATCCACATATTCCTTATCCTGAGCTAGCACATTCCTTAGCCAATCAATTGATCTCATTGTATCTCCTCCAGTTGAAAGAATGTCCTTGATAACATCATATCCCTTGGTTTGCATTCCTTGTAACCAACCGATTGTAGCATGTGTGGTGCTTTTCATTCTTTCGAACTCTGATATTGTTTCTTCTCATAGGAAGTTTGTAGTAGATGATGAGGAGCTGATGGATTGCAAGGGTTCCATCAAATCTTGCAAATATCTATTGAGTTTATCATTTTCCTTCTTCAATTCCTTCTTGGTTTGTACTTCTTTCTTCAACCTACCCAAGATCACAACACTAGAACCTTCATACTCTTCAATCTCTTGTTCCATGAAAGTAGGCCCTAGATTGATAGTTTGCACATTGCAGTCACTTCCAGTCACATCATCCCTATTCTTATTAGGAGTAGGAGTAGCAATGTGAACCACCCTATTATTTGCTTCATCTCTCTCAATATTGGAGATGACCCTAGCTTTCTTCTTTCCTTTACCCTTTTCTATATTTTCCAATAAATCATCCCAATTGGGAGGAGTTCCATCCACAACAATCTATGTACTCTTTAATTCCTTATCCAACCAACCCAAAATAGTATATTTTGATTGTACATTTCTTTGTTCAACTTCATCTTGTTGATCCCTAGGTGCATCTTTGCTCAAATCTTGTTTCTCAGAAATCTCCTCAATTTTATCTTCTTTTCCTTTATCATGCTCTTCTTCTTCATGCACCAGTGATGGAGTCCTAATTGAAATTTCCTCTCTATGAGGAGGTCTATCTTCTTCACTTCTAATAGGTGAATTTTCATAAGTCACCGGAGGATACTACAACACCTTCTCTATTTTTGCCTCAGCACTATAGATCTCATCTTCTTGAAATTCTTCCCCTTCTAGATCTTGATGAATTTATACCTCTTTGGATTCACCTGGTGCAATGCGAGCTTCATGGGAAGGAGGAATATTATCATGTTGTTCAATAATAGGGGTAACTAAAGGAGCATCCTTCCTTGGCACACTATCCTTGGGAGGAGTCCTTGAACTTATATTTACCTGTGTTCTTTCTGCTAAGCTCACCACATTTATTACTGGTGGACTAACTTCCTCCCCTACCTTAGAGCTTTCCTTTTCCTTCTGTGGAAATCTTTCTATCCTTCTTCCCTTAGGTACAAAAACAATAACTTCTTTATCTTGCTTTTTAGCTTCATCTTTTTCTAACTTCTTGGTCCTTGAAATGTTCTTCCTTTTCTTTGCGATAGGATTTCTTTGTTTTTCTGCCTCCTGTACTTCCTCTTCTTGAACATCTTTAATCTTAATCTTAAAAGGAGAGCTCATCTTTCCCTTACCCTTAGGATCTTTTTTAGCTGACTCCTCATAAGTGGAATAAGACTCTAAGTCTCCCATTAGATCATAGGTGCATTACACACCTTCACTTTCCAGTTCCCGCATCCTATGCTTGAGCCATAGCTTTGTATACTTAATTATTGGATTCATAATTTATTCTAGCTCTATTTTATCTTCTTCTAGCCAGTCTACTTCTCCCATTGGTTTATCCTTCATGGTCTCATAATCATGGCCCTGAATCAAATACCCATCATCTTCAACTTGATCTAGAATGGCCTTCACATTATATAGTCAGACTAAGTTCACTTGTAGCCTAGAAAAATTCTTCCTTTTGATCTCAAATTCATCATTGCAATTGGCCTAATAGTCCTCTATATCATCTTTATGAATGTATTCCCTACAGTTCTTCTTTTGTGCTTCGCCAATCCTATCAAACCTAGATCTCTGAGAATGAAAAGATAAACCAAGAGTGCTCATTTCTTCTTCAGAAGCATAGGTTGAATTAATAGAAGGGAATGCCTCACTAGTGCCTATTCTCAGAGGAAAATCACCACCGAATCCAATCTTATGTTTATCCTTTTTCACAATTGCATTAAAATCACATATCTTCCTTGTGACCTCCAGAAGTATAATGTGATATGTGGGATACCTAGGAAGTCTGTATGGAGCCCTTTGACAACCATATATCCTTATATATATGAAAAGGTGGGAAACTGTATGAACCAAGCCCCATACCTTTTGATTAACTCCTTGTCATTGTCAGATATTCTTATTTTCTCTACACCTTGGAGTAACCTAGTGATGTACATGGTGAATTCATCATTCACCCTCCTATAGCTCGAGTTACCTAGGTGTAGTTATGGATAAACCTCATAAATTACATCTTGTCCAAACACACCTCTTGTACTTAGTCCCCTGCATCGATGGAACCTTGGAAGCACATAAAGCAAGTAGGAGGTCACTGTGAAGGTCTTCATCTATAGGAAATTACACATTTGTTCATGAATCGCGGCACTTATGATGCTTGCTTAGTGGTAGTTGGTCTTTTTCTCCACAATGACATGAAACATCCAATTTTCAAACATTCCTGCACTCTTCAACCCTACCACCCTACTGACAAGGGTGATAACATAATATTATTTCTTCTTAAATTTAGCTCTGAATAGCTACTTGGGTAGCTTGGAAAAGTGGGACTTAGGTTTCTTCAACTAGGAATTGATAACTTGTTGGGACTTGATGGTATCTTCCTCATAAATTTTATTTTCCACATCCATATCAAAAGCCACCACATGAGACCTGTCCTGCATGTCAAAGGTTTGGGCTATAGAGATAGGATTTAGATTTTCCACAATTCCTTCTTGGGGACCAACTATCCTTTGTGTACCCTTTTCATAGTGTCTAGCACACTCAAGCACCAACTCATAACACTGCACTATAGGAGGGAATCTAGCTACATGTGCCAACCCTAATTCCAATATTCTTCTAGCCAACAAAGGAAGGTCATGTACTTCCATCCTTGTTTTGAACTCTTCATAATCCCGTAATCCAATGTTTGTATCAATTACCTCTGACTAGATGGAAGTCAACTTGCTCTTAGAGATTCTTCTCTTTATATCCATTTTGATTCTTTCTACCTCAAAAATAGAAGACCCCTCTACACCTGGATCCATTACTCTACCCTTGGTTCCACTTGTCACTGCCTTACTTGATTTAGCTTGCATCCAACAAAGAAACCATAATAAAGATCACATGAAAGCCAAGTTAATTAATCAAAAATAGCATATTCAACCTCAATATAAGTCCCATGATAAGAAAAACTCTCTAAAACCTCATAAGAATTGATCATATCAAAGTTTGGGTTTTTAGTCCTCCTATGAAATCCAGGCCATAGAGGAACTTCAAAAAATTTCCAACCAGATGGATTTTAGTGAAATAAACACAACAAGCTTCGAATAATCATCTAATAAACTATCATTAAATAAGAGGTAGCATGACACATCTTTAAATGACTCAAATTGATCACACAATGTGTAATCACCAACTAATAAACCATGCTACCTCTCAGTTCTTCATTTTCAACAAAGTTTTGGGGAATTCCACCTAGGATAGAAATCTGCAATAATAATAGTAGTTTACCAATTTTGGGAAAATGAAAGGATGAAGGAAATTTCAAGAAAATCCTAAGGGAACGAAAATCTGTGAGGCAGGAAAAACTCTAGATTATTGCACATTTTAGGAAAACAAAGAGAAAATTAAAAATTGGGGAATTCTGAGACTTAAGGAATTCTGCAAACACTTTGAAATATTGAATTTCAACACTTTCTCACAACTTTACTCAAATTTATTGAATGATTAAAAAATTTGAGGACTTTGGGCCTGAAACTAGCTCAATATAAACCTCCTACTAATCATCTTTAAATTGGAGACTTATCTTGAAGAAAATTGATAGGGATTAGTGATGCCCTAAGTTTGAAACCCTAAAATTTTTCCATGAATATATAGGACAAGCTTGGGCTTAGCTTACTCAATTTCTAGGTTGTTAAAAGTTCCTTATGGCCTACACGAGTGAGCTACCTCATGATAAAACTGAAAGACAAGCTCACAAACTCACTTGAGATTGTCAATCTAACAAAACTGAGCAACCCTAGCTTCAAGATTTTCAATGCCCAAACATGTAGAAATTCAGACTCCCAACACACTCAAGATGCCAACGAATCATTCAAACTCAAAAATATAAAGCAAGGCAATGAATACATACCATTGATGAAGTGAAATTCAATTACAACAATGAAAAGTAACAATCTTTAGCACCCTAGCAGACAACAAATGATGCCTAGGAGAATCACCTCCAAATCAAAGAATTCACAAATCAAACACACAAAATCTAGCCAAGCACTCAAGATTAAGCACCTTAGATCAATAGAAAGAAAATGATAAAGACTTAATGTCACAAAACTCCCAAAAATAGATTAAATACCTGTCGCAGAAACTGTACAAACAAGCATTAATGCAGCCAATAAGACAACCTTGACCAAAACCTAGGAATTTGATAGGATGACAGATATTCAGAGAAATCCAACCAACACAAAATTTTGAAAGGTCCCAAAATTTCTGGATCATAGTGCACAGTAGTCATCACCAAGTTTTTAGAGTATCCAGGGAATTCCACCAAGAGAGGATTTTCCCGACAATAGTGAAAAACCTAAAATGAGTCTAAAACTTGAGATTTTCAATCAATGTCACAGAGAAATCACCAATGTAGGTAAGATAAAAGTTCAAGCTCATGCCAAAGCAAGGTAAATCCTTAAGATCAAAGGGCCAAAACACTAGGAACGAAAGCAAAAGAGGGTCCCTACTTTCGGTAGGGCATGTGTGCAAAAACTACACAACAAAACCCACACCTAGGAATGAAAAGTTGAGTTAACACATGCATGAGATGGCCAAACAAGAGTCTCCCTCAAAGTTGGCACCCAAAAATGAAGTTTCAACCTTGAAGTTATCAAAAATATCTTCAACAAGTTGATCCTTAAGGAAGGAATCCATCATAGGTCACACTTAACTGAGCTTTAGAAATATCTTCAACAAGCATTGGTTTTATCTCAAAGATCCCAACTTGGGCACCCAAAGTGAGCCCAAGTTCAATTTTTTAAACTAAAACATATCTTTCACCAAATCATGCAAATCAACATGCATGATTGATCTTCCATCTGTTAACTAAATGTAGCCACCTGTTATCTATCCATGCAAATCAAGTTAACTGAGATTAACTAACATGCAACTAAAAAAAACTAAAACTAAACTAAACTAAACTAAAATTGAACTAAACATCATCCCCTATTTTCTAAGATCTCAGCATGCATGAATCAAAATTCCTATTTTGTAGGAACATTAGATGCATAACTAAAGTATACTCAATTCACCAACTAGTTAACTGAATTAAGTGGATCCCCATCTCCCAAGTAGGAATTCATATGCTCCTATATTGTAGGAGATAACCCAAGGAATTCCTACATTCTTCTAACACTTAGAAATAACTACAATTGTCAAAATAAATGTTTATTTTATTCTAGCTTAATCTCTCCCTAAGCCTAGTGTTGTGACAACACATTCCAAGGAGTTAGGAGATAGAATAAAATATGATTAGAATGGCATCCTACTACAACACTCTCCCACTTTACATTATACATTGAAATTATTCGAAATAAAGAATCATTAGTTTAAATCAAGTACAAGACTCAAGGCTAATGAGCTTCCTGCACCAAGAGAACTTTTCTATAGGAACCAATTTCATAAGATATTCTATAGCATTGACCAAAGTTTCAACTTTCTCAATCAACACCTTCCCACTCTCAATCATTTCTCACACAAAGTGATATTGCACATCAACATGATTATTATAAGCATGATACATAGGATTTTTGGCTAAACAAATAACACTCTAATTGTCACATTCAAGTTTAATTCTCTTGCAATTAAAACCAATAGCTTTCCCAAGTCTCTGTAACCAAACTCCCTCTTTGGAGGCTTGTGTAGCAACCATGTACTCTAATTTTGTGGTAGACAAAGCAATTGTGGGCTGTCTCTTACTCATTCAACTAACCACAAATCCAAACAAAGTAAACACATAACCACTTGTTGACCTCTGACTATCCAGGTCTCTTGCCCAATCTGAATCAACAAAACCCTATATGTCCAATTTTTTGTGCATAATATAAATATCATTAGCACCGTGATAAACTAAACATTGATGAGAAGTTCCTCATAAATATCTAAATGCCCTCTTAACATAATTCCAATGTTCTTTACCAAGGTTATACATAAACCTACTTAGAAATCCCACTGCTTGGGCTATATATGGTCTTGTACAAACCATTACATACATTAAGCTACCAATTGCACTAGCATAAGGAATATCAAACATTTCCTCATGATCAAAATCAGATTTAGGACTCATTTATAAACTTAACTTCATGCCAACTAGTAAAGGAATATTAATTGGTTTACTCTCTTGCATGTTAAACTATTTCAAAATAGTATCTAGATAATTGCTTTGACTTAAGAAAAGATTTTTGTTACCTCTATCTCTATTGATCTCCATACCAAGGATGTATTTTTCAACCCCTATATCTTTCATCTCAAATGTGTTAGATAGTTTTTCTTTCAATTATGTGATCATTATCTTGTTGTTACCAATAAACAACATGTCATCTACATACAAGATACTAATTAAAAGTTTATCATTAATACTTTTCATGTAAACACAATGATATTCCTCACTCCTAACATAACCAATTTTTAATGTGAAAGCATGATGCAAACAAGGTGGAGAAACTCACTAACAATCACCAATTGATCAATCTTCAACAAGAAAACCACTCTTTACAACACTAAACTCACAACTTCATCCAATCTCACCCCTCAAGGCTTGTATTCTTGAAATTTAGTGTTACACAATAACTTTTAGAGGAGGATTTTGAAATACCTTCTATTCACCCTAAAAGTCTCACAACATCACCCCACATAATGTTGCAACAAACTCACCAAGAATTGTTGTCATAAAATAGAAAGACCTTTAAACTACCCTATTTTAGGGCCACTTAATTATGCCAATTTAATGAAGTGTTCCCCAAAGCCTTCACTCTCACCAAAACTAACATGATAAAGTTGAGTTATGACCTAAAACCACAAATCCACCTTCATTTCATCACCATCATACTTCTAACACACAACACTATGAAACCCTCATTTAGTACACATAACACAAGGGTTTATTGGAAAACATATGTTTACATGAAGTGTTTAAGATGATACAATGTAGATAAAAAAGTTATTAAATAACTCATGGTAAGAAGAAGCTACAAACACTTGTAGCTAAGAGCTCTAGAAATCAACTCCAGACAAGGATTTGAAGACATTATGGGAAGATAAAGAAGGCTCCTCAAGACTTCTAGGACATTCCAATATTGTTGTAAAATTAATGAGTATCAATCACTCCTAAATTGGTGGCTAAGCATGCAGTTCATGATAGCTCAAGAGATCTCTTCTACCACATTATCTTTCAATAACTCAACTTATCAAAGAAATTAAGTGTCATTAATGATAGTGGAATTTTCTTCAAGATAACCAACAAATATTTGGTCAAGAAAACTAAAGAACAATCCCTTGATTCATGTGGAGAACTAAAGGTTCCCTAAAAATTAGGCACCCAAAAATTGTCAAAAATGTAGTCTCAATAAAACAGCAATATCTCCCTTGTTTCTTAATGAAATTAAAAAAATTCAAAATGATCGAGAAAGTAGATTGGAAAAGATAAAAACCCTTTTGATCATTTTTCATGATTTACATTAGGGAATGAGTAGTATGTGATAGAAAATGACTAAGATAAAGGTGGCGTGATGGAGGACAACAACTTCAGTTTTTTTAGAGTTTTCTAAATGATCCCTTAAAAATAGTATCTTGGATCAAAATTCTTAGTGGATTTTTCAGATAGATATAAAATATGAATTCTATAAATACAGTGTAATAAGTTGATCAAAGGGGTGGGATTAGAAAGGCTTGTTGTAGCCTGAGGAAATGGGATAGTTTTAGTTTTATTTCCAACAATGTATTTCCAACTTTCTAGAGTAAATTTGAATTCAAGCAATTTTTTCATTCCAACACATGTGAAGTAGTTTATCCTTTTCAATTCTTGCAAGTGTTCCTTAGATTAGTTCCATTTCATGCAACTTTCCTTTCATGCAAATAGGATTTCTTTCTACAAGTAGAATAGATTGTCAAGCAAGTTTTCTACTTTCTCTCTTGCAGACAACCATGGACACCACCTTGGATTGATAAATTAAATGATGAGGATTAAAATGACCCCATCAAATCTTCTAAGAATCCAATGATGAATGATAGTTTCTCAAGAGTATTCTTCAATATATCAACGTCAAAATTCTCATAATTAAAGGAGAGTTGCTTGAGAAACAATAGTAGTATCCACTGGGTGCATCCATGTTTATAGAGGCTTGACCTCATCATATGTATTCTAAATGTCAAGTAACAATGTCAAATATTTCTCATCAAACTTGGCCTTCAATTCTCTTATTTTATACTCTAATGGGAAAAATACCCCTGAAACTGTTGCTCTCTAATTCCATCAACAAATTTGTATGTTCAAGGGACCACCATTGGATATCTATCCTCCTACTGCTTAGCCCCAATTGCCATTAATTTCAAATTGCAGCTAACAAGATTCAGTCAAAGACTGAAATCTCCTACACTTATAGCTCTGTAGGACCAAGATGGGTCTCCCATTACAACACCTAAAGACTCAATTCAATTATGCACATAGATTTCTTTTTATAGAAAATAATTCCCAATGAAAATATATCGGGGAAAGCATTGAAAACTTCAAATCTGACTATATTTTTTGTATCTCAACACTCGCTCAGCAATTGGGAAGTAAAATTCAACACTAAACCTAAACCCAACAACAAAATTTAAAATGATTTTGAATTTAATTTGTTTCTGAGAATGCATTAAGCTAAATGATAAATCAGTGGCTAATTCTAGGCCATGGAGTCAAATGCATAATCATAAAGAGAATTTCATCAACAAATGAACTTCAACTAGTGGATTCAAACTACTAATGCATTATAACAACATACCCACTCTTTTTTTCATCAATTTTTTTCTTATAGCCACCCTGCACACTTTAAATCACAATTATCTACTCAAAGTAATTTAACTATTTTTTTGAAATAGAACCAAGAACACATAACAAAATCTACAGGAAATTCAGATGACAAATTCAACATACTTTGTATGTTAAACTCATATGAATCAAAGTGTACAAGTTTGGAGACAATTTTGATAGCATTCATGCTCTATTTGCACAAACTGATTAATATTTACTCATGAAATCAGTAATTACAATTTATAGACTCAATTCAAGACTCAGACTCAACATTTCTCTATCTACCCAACCCATATAGAAATTTAGAACTCCTTACAATGAGAAGAGAATAAGAACAAGAAGAAATAAAAGAAGCACTAAAATTAATCTAATGATGACACTTGGCAGCTTCCTTCTTCAATTTGGAAAAGCTTCTCTCATCTATCTACCCTTTGCAATAAAAAAATTTTCCTCTACATTTTTCCTTCATTCACTCTTATATTTCAATAGAAAATTTTGTTCTCTCCTAAAAATATCTTCATTTCATCTTCCATTTTCCCTGTAGGTGAAAAATAACTCTACTCATGAAAGCCTTTTGTTTTTGCCCCTGTTTTCTTGTAGGTGCACTTTGTAATTTCATTTCTCAACCAATAATGAGCTTTGTGCATAAAATAAATAATAAATTCACTTTAGCCATGCCCTCTTCAAAAATATTGCCAACAATATTTAAAACTTTCATCTTACTAGTGAAAATATTATTGGGGAGTCAAATTTTACCTATGCACTCTAACTATGAAGGCATTTAAAATTCATCTGGCTAAAGTATTTCACCCACACCTTTATATTCACTCCATATCACTAAAATAGTAAAGAGTTTAAGAAAGACATTTTATCAGGTAAAGAAAATCTTTTCCCATGACCTTTATCTTTACAATATTTTATTTTTTAAAACTTTGCTATTCTAAAAGATGAAAATCTTGAAATGATGTTTTTGGGAAACACCTTATGTAAATAATGTTTTTCCTTTGTAAATGCTTTGTAGTGGGGAAGGGTTGGGATTTCACCACACTACTAGCCTCCTCTTGGCCATTCATTTAGTCTTTTTCCCTAATTTCTTCATCTGTTTTGCATCTCATTCCCTGCTTGAACCATGGCAGCAAGAATTTCCTAAAAAAAAATTGATACATTTTCACATCAAGTTGGCCGCCATTGCTCCTTCATCTAGTGTGAGAAATCCTTCAACAAAGTAAACATGTGCTAGATTTACCCACACATTGATCTTTGTACAAGGGTATTTCCCACAAAGCATCCTTTTACCTCCTACATTGGAAACTCCTTAGCATTATCAAAAGACCCCTTGTAGCTAGAATGATGGCACCTCATGCAAGCATTCCCTAGATTCTATGCCACAAAAGAGTTTCATGAAACAATTTTGATTCATTTTCATTACAAGTGCAGATCTCTCCTGATGCAAAACACACGTTGGAGCTTCATTCACAAAGCCTTTGAACAAAGATGTTTCATGAAATCACCTAACACACATTCCCATGTCTCTGTGCCAATACAATGAACCACCTATGTGAATCATTCTTCAGATCCTTCCCCAGAGCATTAGAACTGTGTGAGATTCTACCATTTTACTTTGGCTCCCTCTTGTTGTGTTCTATCTACCATAAGTGTGTTATTTAGATTCTAACTCCAAATTAAAATCATTTTAAGCTCGAGTTGCTTCTCTTCTCATAGGTACACATTCACTTAATCAAAAGATTTGAATAATAATGACTGATTTGTTCTTTTCAATAGTGCATAGTTGTTTAAATAGTTTAGCTAGATTAAAAAATGTGGTGACTTGATCCCCTAAAAACTCAAGCTATCACCATCTCTTGAAGGTGACTCAACAATGCTACCTCCATAACTCTAATGAAAATAACATGTATATAATGCACAAAATTGAGACTGAAAATGAATTCAATCTAAAGCCTTTATGTCTTGTGGTAGAAATACCTTTGAAAAAGTTGAGTTAGGAATTTTTGATAATTCCTCGATAGCGATTTCCCAAAAAGGCTCATCTAGAACATGACTCATTTTTATCCCTAATAAATGAAGCCCTTTTAAGTTTCCATCACTTGACAAGAGGCTTGCTACAAAGATAATTCAACTACATTAATTGAAACTTTGAAGGCCCTTGAGAGAGAAGGGTCACATGCAATGATCCAGAGGATCTTCATCAAAAATTGAAGTTTCTCTTTTATCTTCAGAATCGGTATCATCAACAAGAGGGTGAAGTCTTGACTCCAATGCAACTTGAACAGAGTCAATCGGAGTCCTGAAGCTCAAAATATGTAGGGTCAAACCTATGGTCAACCCTCATAAAATAGACCAAAAAAAGGGCAAAAAATCAGAGTTGTCAAAATTGGCCAAAGTAAACACCATTGTGTAATGCGCATCATCATGATTCGGACAAAGTTCATTTCACAAAAAATGGAGTCCGTATGACGAAGTTACAGATGGTCAAAATCTGGGTCAATGTGATGATGTCAATGCCCAGTCAGCACCACAGGCAATCAGCCCTTGACACTTGTCATCTCTTCAATGCTCCATTTGGCAAATATTTTGGAAAAAAAAAAGTATATATATATATAAATCAAAATAAAATAAATAAACATAAAATAAAATAAAATATAAAATTAAACTCGTAAAAAAGTGGGATAAAACCCACCCATTAAGGGGGGCACCCACTTTATGTGGGAAGCCACCCACCATATGGGGGGCGACCCACATAGTGTGGAATGCCACCCATGTAATGGGGGGTGACCCACATAAAGTGGGGTGCCATCTAAATGTGGGGTGGCCCACACTTTGTGGGGAGCCTTCCATAAAGGTGGAATCCCCAAAATTAAGGGGTTTTTTAATATTTTTCCTAAAACAATTGAATTTGCCACCCCAACAAAATAAATCAAGATTTATTTTGTAACAACAAATGCCTGGGAACGAATAAAATTAGGGGCTTGGAATTTTTAAAGGGAGATATTATTGTTAATTTATCTATGTAAAGGAGATTATTAAGATTTTTATGTAAAAATGGAGAGATAAGGTGGATTTTGTAAATCATTTGGTTGTTAACCAAATTGAGTAAATTTTTTGTATAAAAAGGGGAGATTAGAGGCTTAGAGGGGCAATTGAAAATTCCCCAAGTGTTGGAGACTTAGATCATTTTGGGAGATAATTTGTTGTTCCTGTACATCGGGAGAACGCTGGAATTCCATTGTGCTTGAAGGGAAGAGCTTGCCAGCTATTGTAATGCCGAATTTTTGAAGATATCAATCAAATCGGTCTACTCTTTGGAGAGGGACCTGGAGACATAGTCTATTTTACGACGAACTCCATTATCAAGCTGTTTGCATTTTCTCTTTCTTGTCTCCTAAATTCTGTCTTTTTCTCAATTCCATTAGTTTAATTATGTTATGGTGTTGATTTCATTTTAGTAATTTGGAGATTGGAATTATAATTGTTATGCATTCTTTAATAAATCATCTTAGATCCTAAATCGGATCAAATTTGTATCAGAGTTGTGTTTTGACTAAGTATTGCAGATTTGAATGCTTACATGCTCCCAGCTTCAACAAGGAAAAGGTAAGCTTGAAGAGTTTAATCCAAAGATTGTTGAATGCTTACATGCTCCCAGCTTCAACAAGGCAAAGGTAAGCTTGAAGAGTTTAATCCAGAGATTGGAAGACGAAGAGCTCATTCATGAACACAGATGGCAGATCCAAATGATGGTCAAAGTTCTAAGCTTGGTGAGAAGGAATTTCAAAAGTTTTTTCTCAACATGAAGGCCATGGTTGAAGTCTTATTCCAGGAGAGGCAAGAAAAGATGCAGATACATGAAGCTCGTGCAGGCAAAGGAAAGAAATCAGGAGATGATCCTAAGCCTCTGAAGACACCTCCCTCTTCTCCTTCTTCTCCTCTTCTCCCTCTTCTCCTTCTTCTCCTTCTTCTACTAATTCTATGCCTTTTAATCCTTTTAAGGGTGCACATAAGCCCAAAATTAAGTTGGATGTAAAATTTGACTTACCAAAATACTATGGTGAATTAAATGCTGAAAAACTAGATGATTGGATTCAACAGGTTGAAGTCTATTGTAGAGTCCAAAACCTCATAGATGATGCTGATAGGATCCAACTTGCTACTCTTCGGTTAGGGGGTATAGCTCTAACTTGGTGGGAGAGTAGGATTAGAGCAGAAATCTCCCAACATGGTAAAGTCAACTTGTCCTGGATAGAATATGTAAGTACTCTTAAAAAGAAATTCTATCCCTTAGGCTACATGCAACAGCTAATGATGAATTGACAGATGTTTAGGCAAGGGAAAGGTTAGTCCGTTCAGGAGTACACTCATGAATTTCATAAAAGGGCTATTGCATTAGATGTTCCATTGTACACCTAGGATACTTTGTTGAAGTATATAGGAGGTCTTCATTCCTACCTTAGACATTCAATTTTGGTTTTGAATCCCAATAACCTTGACGAAGTTTGTGTCCAAGCTACCCACTTAGAGTCTAGAGGTAACGGATCATACATTGATAAGTTTGATAAAAATCCATCTAAGTCTGATGGAAAGTCTAAGGGTAAAGATAAAGAAAAAGATAAAGGTAAAGGAAAGAAAATAGCTATGGTGAAGAAAGAGGGTGAAAAACCCACATGCTCGCATTGCAAGAAAGAGGGGCATGATGAATCGAGGTGCTGGAAATTGCATCCAAAAGAAAGGTCAAAAAGATTTGGAGGAAATAAAGGCAAACAGAAGACTACTACTGCTATCATTCAATAGGATCTTGGATCTAATTCCAGAGATGAGACAAAGATCGTTGCTGCCAGGATCCAAGGTAAAGGGAAAAGTATAATTCTCTCTTCTGATGCAAGTATTTCTAATGCAAGTACAAGTAATGCAAGTAAAGTATCCACTCCTAAAGTTGATAAACAACAGAATTAATTGTTCCACATTCATGTGGTAACTAAACAAACAAAGATTGATACACTATTTGATTCAGGCTCTCAAGTCAACTTGATTTCTGAAGAGGTTGTTAAGAAATTGAATCTAACTACTACTCCTCATCCTAAGCTCTATCCACTTGGATGGGTATGTAATGATGCACAGTTGCAGGTGACAAAACAGTGCAAATTGCATTTTGCCATCACTGCTAATTTCATTGATGAAGTAGAAGTAGATGTTGTACCTTTGGATATTTGTGGGATTGTATTAGGGAGTCCTTATCTATTTGATAGAAAGGCAATCTTTTATAGGGGCAAGAACAAGTATCATCTTTTTAAAGATGGGGTAGAATACATTGTACATGCACACAAGGTCAAGACTAATCTCACACTAGTTAATGCTGGTCAAATGAAAAGGTTAGTCAACTCTAGTAAGAACTTTGTGTTAATGCTTGTAAAAGACAAAGAAGAAGATAACTCTGAGGCATTTAAGGGGTGTGACCCAAAACACAAGGTTGAAATGGTCAAATTTGTTTCTGCTTATGATGACTTGTTTCAGGAACCAAAGAGGTTGCCACCCAAGAGGGAAATACAACATGAAATTCAGCTGCAACAGGATGTGCCATTACCTAATATTGGCTTATACCGTTTGTCCATTATGCAGAATGAGGAAATTAAGAAACAGGTTCAGGAGTTAGTGGAGAAAGGAGTTATCCATCCTAGTACATCTCCTTGTGGTTCTCCAATTGTGTTGGTTCCAAAGAAAGATGGATCTTGGAGAATGTGCATTGACTACCGCACCTTGAACAAGATAACGGTAAAAAATAGGTACCCTCTTCCAAGAATTGATGATTTACTTGATTAGTTGAAACATGCAGTTTATTTCACTAAATTAGATTTGTGAAGTGGTTATCATCAGATTAGAATTGTAGTAGATGACATTTGGAAAACTACTTTCAAGACAAAACAGGGACTTTATGAATTGATGGTTATTCCCTTTGGGCTTTGTAATGCGCTTGCAACGTTCATGCGAGTCATGCATGATGTCTTTTGTCCTTTCATTGATGATTTTGTCATTGTCTATCTAGATGATATTCTTATATTTAGCAAGTCTTGGGATGATCATGTAAGTCATGTAAAGAAATTTTTTTATGTTTTAAGAAAAGAAAAACATTATGTAAAGATGTATAAATGTGAATTTGAAAAGACATCTCTAGTGTACTTAGGCTATGTCATAGGGAATGGTCAATTGAAAGTAAACCCTATGAAGGTTGAAGCTATTGTAAACTGGCCTAAGCCAAGTACTATAACAGAGTTGTCAGAAGTTTCTTAGGTGTAGTCCAGTACTAGAGAAGGTTCATTGCAAACTTCTCCTACATTGCATCATCATTGCATGCATTGACAAGTACAAAGACAACTTTTCAGTGGGGAGGTCCACAACAAAAGGCCTTCAACAATTTGAAGGAAAAGTTAAGCACTGCATGTTATGAAATAACTTGCACAATAGAAGAATATGATATGAAATATGCTACAAATACTTGATAATAACTGAGAATAACAAGCCACTTCAAGGGGGAAAACCTCCAAATATCTCTAATGAGAACACACTTCACACTTGATGATGAAATAAGACTCACAACCTCCTATATATACCTATTTATGCCAAGGATATCACCTAGGCCACTTAGACACACCTATATAAGACTTAGGCTGACCTAAACAACTAAATAACAATATACTAATGATAATATGACTTAATAGAGAGTTAAGATAGCCACAAGTTGACTATTCATAACCCAATGTACAATAATATTAAGGGCGTAGCATGCCCCCCTTCTTCAAAGAAGCATTGTCCTCAATGCTAATCAAGTTTGGAAACTTTTGAATGAACTCCTCATCTTCCCATGTGGCATCTTCAACTGGTAACTTCTTCCATTGGATGAGATACTCAATGATAGTTCTATTCCTCAGCTTCTTTGTGCATGTTTGACGAATGCACTCTGGTTCCAAAATGATTCTTCCTTCTTCATCCAGCTCGGGAAGTGTTGTTTGAGTGGAAATATTATGCCCAATTACCTTCTTCAAATAAGAAACATGAAAAATTGGATGTATCTTTGTTGTTGGTGGCAACTCAAGCTTGTAGGAAACACTACCGATCTTCTGCATGATTTGGTATGGACCATAATACTTTGGAGACAACTTATTATTCTTTCTTTGCTTCTTTAGTGAGATTTGCTTATAAGGCTACAATCACAAGAAAACCCAATCCCCAACTTCAAAACTTCTTTCACTATGATGTTGGTCTGCCTGTTGTTTCATTCGATTTTGTGCCATGGCTAAATTCTCCTTGAGTCCTGAAAGTACTTGTTGATGAAGCAAGTGGTATTCTACTACCTGAACTATTGGGGACACCTTAATTGATGATGTGATGGAAGGAGGATGATATCCATAAAGTGCCAAAAATGGAGACATTTTTGATGAGCTATGAAAAGAAGTGTTATACCACCATTCTGCAAGTGGAAGCCAATCTACCCACTGAGACTGTTTCTCAGAAGTGAAACAACGTAGATATCCTTCTAAGCACTTATTAACAACCTCTGTTTGCCAATATGATTGAGGGTGGTATGAAGAGCTAAGAGCTAATTGAGTACCCAAACATGAGAATAAATCTTTTCAAAAGTGACTAGTGAAGATAGGATCATGATCACTAACAATAACTTTAGGTGTACCATGTAGCTTTGGGATATTCTCCAAAAAAGCTTTAGCCACTACACTTGTTGTAAAAGGATGTGCTAATGCAATGAAATGTGCATATTTAGTGAGCCGATCAACTACCACCATGATGACATTATGACCTTTAGATTTGGAAAGCCCTATGATGAAGTCCATGGATACCTCTTCCCAATGCTAGCTAGGAATAGATAAGCGTTGTAAGAGACCTGGTGTCTTAAGTGTCTCCCCTTTATGCCTTTGGCACACCAAACATTTAGCCACAAATTTTTGAACATCACCCTTTAGCCCCTCCCAAAAGAAATCTTGCTTGACTCAATGATATGTCTTCAAAAATCCTAAATGACCACCCACTAGAGACTCATGCAACTCTGTGAGAATCTTGATTTTAAGGTTGGAATTCTTGTAGAGATACAAAAGCTCTTTATACCAAAGAGTATCTCCCTTCCAACAAAACTTATTTGAACTACTAGAATCACTTTTTAATTTCTCGATGAGATTACTTGTTGCAACATCATTTTGCCACTCTGCTTTGGCTTCCTCCACCCAATTTGCTTGTAATATTGAAAGGGCACACAATAAGGCTTCATCTTTCTCATCCTTCCTTGACAGTGCATCTGTGACAATATTTTCTTTCCCTTTCTTATATACAATCTCAAAGTCATATCCTAACATCTTAGTGACCCATTTTTGTTGCTCTTCAGAAGATAGTCATTGTTCCAAAAAATATTTTAGGCTATCATGATCTGTCTTAACCTTGAAATGTCTACCCAATAGATAAGGCTGCCATTGTTTCACTGCATGGAGTATTGCTAGCATTTCCTTCTCATAAATAGGTTTTAGTTGATTCTTACCTTTTAATTGACGACTCTCAAAAGCAATTGGTCAACCTTCTTGCATGAGCACTACTCCTATCCCATTTCTAGAAGCATCACATTCCACAATGAATTCCTTGGTGAAGTCAGGAGTGGCAAGTACTGGAGTTGTACACATAGCCTCCTTCAATCTCTCAAATGTTGTATTGGCAAACTCGTTCCAATGAAAATAATCCTTCTTCAATAGAGTGGTGAGAGGTGCTGCTATACTACCATAATTCTTCACAAATCTTCTATAGTACCCTGTCAATCTCAAGAATCCTCTCAGTTTCTTAATGGGTTTTGGAATAGGCCATTCCATGATAGCCTTAATTTTGTTAGGGTCCACCTTTACTCCTTCATGTGAAACTATGTGTCCCAAATGCTCCACCCCTGTAAGACAAAAAGAACACTTGGATGGCTTAGCATAGAGTTTATGATCTTCAAGTATTTGTAATGTTTGGTCCACATGTTGCAAATGTTCTTCCCAAGTCTTGCTATAAATAATATATCATCAAAGAATACTAACACAAACTTTCTCAAGAACTTCTTAAAAATGGAATTCATCAAACTTTGGAATGTAATGGTGCATTGGTAAGACCAAATGGCATCACCAAAAATTCATAATGACCCTCATGAGTCCGAAATGCTATCTTACAAATATCTTCCTCCTTAATCCAAATTTGGTGATAACTAGATCTAAGATCTAACTTGGTAAAAAACATAGCTCCATTTAATTCATCTAGCAAATCATCAATGACTGGAATTGGAAACTTATCTTTAATGGTGTACATGTTGAGCACTCTATAATCTAGACACATGCGCCAAGTATCATCCTTCTTATGTACCATCACCACAGGTGAGGAATAAGCACTTTGGCTATGCCTGATGATTGCTGCCTCTAGCATCTCTTCAACAATATTTTCTATCTCACTCTTTTGTTTGTGTGGATACCTGTAAGGCCTGATGCTCGGTGGTTGGCTCCCTGGGACTAACTATATGGCATGATCATGATCCCTCTTAGGAGGAAGTCCTTTAGGCATATCTCCAAGAATAACTAAGTGACGATCAATAATAGCTTGCAAATACAGATGAGGAGTATTAGATTGAGAGACTTCTAATGAACATAGTTGGGCCACAAATCCATCCACTCCTTTCTTAAGCAACTTCTACATTTGATGAGAGCTTACCATTTGTGGAGATTTTTCCTTCAACCCCCTTAGCTCTACTAGCCTTCCTTCTTATTGAAATCTCATGAATAGTTCTTGGAAGTTCATCTCAATTGTTCCTAATGTAGTAAGCCATTGTACTCCTAAAACAATATCTGCTGCACCCATGGATATCGCATACATTGGGGTATCAAGTTGATAATCTCCCATGGATAATTTAATGCTATGACACTTCCTTGAACAACTAACTATACCACCATCTGCAATCAAAACTTGAAACTCTGGAGCTGGATATATGTAACAATTTAGATGAGTAGCTAACTTTTTGTTGATGAAATTATGAGTACTACCTAAGTCGATCAACACTGTTACCTTCTACTTCTTTAGGAACCCCACCACCTTGAGAGTTTGTGGAGAACTAAAGCCTAAGAGTGCATGAAAAGAAATGATTGGTTGAGAATCATGTGATTCCTCATTTGACTACCTTTCATCTTCTAGTATGGGTTCCTCTTCTTCCTTATTGGGACCTTCAATATAAAACAATTTCTTTTCACCAAATTTATATCCTCGACTGTATTTGCTATCACAATTGAAACACAATCCTTTTGCTATTTTCTCCTCAATTTGTTGTGGAGTCAACTTAGTAGGTTGTGTTGAATATCCTTTCTCTCTTGTCACATTAGCCCCTTGCTTCTTAGGAATCAAATACTTCTCCTCTACCCTGCGTGCTAAGATAAAAGACTCATTTATGGAACTAGGGCTAAACATGCATACCTCATGTTGAATGTGATCCTTGAGACCACCCAAGAATAAGTCATTCAAGTTTTCCTCTATAATTGTATCCACCCTTAAGGATAGATTTTGGAATTGCTGAATATAATCCTTAACTATTCCTATTTGTTGAAGTTTAGCTACCTGGCTTAAGAAGTTGTCTGTGACACTATTGCTATATTGTGCTTGGAGTTCTTCTGTAAAAATTAACCATGAGACGGTGAGCCCATTTTTATGTTAATGAGTGCAAATCCAATGATACCAAATGAATTGATCTGGTTCTAGATATAAGGAAGCCATCGTGACCTTTTGTCCATTTGGGATTTGGTGTACTTCAAAAAAATTCTCCATTTGGTTTATCCATGTTAGAGAATCCTTACCATCGAACTTGCACATATCCACCTTTAGAAATAAATTTCTAGATCCCATAGGAGTACTAAAGCTTGAGTCAGTAATAGCTGACCTAGAATTTTCACCTTGGCCGCATGAGAACTCCTTTCTTGATTCAGTGATGTAGGTGTTGAACATGTTTCATGTGTCCGATATATCTCCTCTTAGGTCACACATATCCATCTTAATTGAGGAAATGTCTTCCTTGAAATTATTTATTTCCTCATTATGAGTAATATCCTTGATTTTTTCACCATCCTTATCAGGAGTCTTCCCCAGAGTGACATTCTTTTTACCCCTAGTTGAAGGCCCCGTCATGATGGAAATGACTAAAGTTGAAATAAATCACACAAATGAAACTTAAATTCTCTCAAATTTTTACTGTAATATCATTTATTATGTCTTCAAAAACCCAATAAAAATTAGTCTCCAATTCAACAAGATGTGCGAGATATGTAGATATCAAAAAAATAGTGTAGAAACCCTAATTCTGCAATAATTATCTTAATTCTAGTCCAATTCTTCTGAAATATGGACTGTAGCTTCTTCAATATGTTCTTCAAGAACCCTTAAAAAATTAGAATTTTTTTTTCCAAAATCTGAAAGATATGCTCTTTCCAAAATCGCCTTTAAAATTGAGAAAAACCTTGCCTCTATGGTGCCAAGATCATGCTCTGATACCACTTGTTATGAAATAACTTTCACAATAGAAGAATATGATATGAAATATGCTGCACATACTTGATAATAAGTGAGAATAACAAGCCACTTCAAGGGGGAAAACCTCCAAATATCTCTAATGAGAACACACTTCACACTTGATGATGAAATAAGACTCACAACCTCCTATATATACCTATTTATGCCAAGGATATCACCTAGGCAGACTTAGACACACCTATATAAGACTTAGGCTGACCTAAACAACTAAATAACAATATACTAATGATAATATGACTTAATAGAGAGTTAAGATAGCCACAAGTTGACTATTCATAACCTGATGTACAATAATATTAAGGGTGTAGCACTGCACCAGTTCTGGCTTTACCAGATCTACACCAGCCATTTGAGATTGAGACTGATGCAAGTGGGTTTTCCATGGGAGATGTTCTTATGCAAGGAGGTAAACCAGTCTACTACCACTCTGAAACCTTTTCAGGAGTAGTAAGTAACTATCCTACTTATGATAAAGAACTTTATGCATTAGTTCAGAGTGTTAAGAAATGGAAACATTACATAATGGGGAAAGAAACTGTAATCCACACTGATCACCAACCACTACAATACTTGCAATCATAGTCTAAACTATAGCAAAGTAGGCATTTTAGATGGATGGGATTTTTGCAACAGTTTCTCTTAGTAATTAAGTACAAGAAAGCTACTCATAACAAAGTAGCAGATATGCTTTCTAGGCATCCTTTTATGAATACTTTGATCATCCTTAAAGGTAGTTCCATGGTGCATGAAATCTTTTAGGAACAATATGCTAATGATGAAAACCTTAAGGATATTTATTCAGCTTTAATTGCAGGAAAACAAATAGGAGAGAAAGATTAATATGTGCAAGATAAACTTTTGTATCATTTGGGCAAGTTATGTGTTCCAAAAGATGAACAAGCACATGTAATCTGTGAAGCTCACACTTCTTTGATTGTAGGACATTTTGGGGTAAGTAAAATAGTTACTCAATTACAGTAATATTGTTATTGGCCTAAAATGCTGGAAACTGTTGCCAAATACATTAAAGGTTGTATTATGTGTGCAACTAGTAAACCAAGTAACAGAAAACTAGGGTTGTACACACCATTACCTGTTCCATCTCATCCATGGGAAAGTGTGTCTATGGATTTTGTTGGGGGTTTACCTATGTCTAGGAAGGGTCATGATTATCTTTATGTAGTAGTTGATTGGTTCAGCAAAATGTGTGTATCTTAATGCCATGTAAAAATCAAGTCACTACTGAATTGATAGCTCAAATGTACTTCCAATTTGTATGGGTTCATTTTGGGTTACCTACTTCTATTGTATGGGATCGAGATTCTTGACCTAGGGGAATTTTGGTCAGCTTTGTGGGAACTCATGGACACTAGACTAAAGAAGAGCACAGCCTTCCATCCACATACCGATGGACAAACAGAGGTAGTAAATAGGATAGTTGTGCATCTACTCAAAGGCTACTGCAACAAGCATCCCAAATTGTGGGATGAGAGTCTTCACTATGTGCAGCATGCTTACAACCATGCAACACACTCTTCTACAAAGAGGTCTCCTTTTGAGACTTGTTTTGGTTATGTGCCAAAGACTCTGATGGATTTTGCTTTTGGGAAAGATGATGTTGAAGATGGATGCCATGATGTAGAAAAGGCTTTGAAGTTCATTTAGAAAGTTCAAGCCATCCATCAGGTAGTGGAAGCATAGTTGGAAAAGAGTCAAGCCAAATACAAGGATCGACATGATAAACATCGCACTGAACATCATTTTCAAGTTGGTGACCGCGTTTGGTTACATACAAACAAGGAAAGAATGCAAGGTGAAGGAAGAAAGCTCAAGCCAATTCGGTATGGTCCCTTTGATATCTTGGAAAAGATCGGAACCAATGCTTTTCACCTCAATCTTCCTCCATACATGTAGATCTATTCATTTGTCAATGTAGAGAACTTGAAGTTGTATGAACCTCTGATGATATTGGATGAGGAGATTGACATTCAGGTTCCATCAGTTGATGATATTTCACCAGAGTACATGTCAGAGTTGCCTGAAGACATCATCCTAGACAGGAAAACCAAGACTTCATGAAGGGGAGCAGTTGAGTACCTCAGAGTGAGACTAAAGGGGATGAATCCAAGCAAGGAAAAATGGATAGAGATTGGTAAAGTGAGGGAACTTTACCCTCACTTATTTTCCAAGTAATCAAGCTTTCGGAGGTCCAAAAGCTCTCCAGTGGGGAGGACTGATCTGGAGGATCTTCATCAAAAATTGAAGTTTCTCTTTTATCTTCAGAATCAATATCATCAACAAGACAGTGAAATCTTGACTCCAATGCAACTCGAATGGAGTCAATCGGAGTCCCGAAGCTCAAAATATGTAAGGTCAAACCTATGGTCAACCCTTAAAAAATAGGCCAAAAAAAGGGCAAAAAGTCAAAGTTGTCAAAATTGGCCAAGTCAACACCATTGTGTAGTGCTCATCATTATGATTCTGAAGAAGTTCGTTTCATGAAAAATGGAGTCCGTATGACAAAGTTACAGATGGTCAAAATCTGGGTCAACGTGATGATGTCAATGCCCAGTCAGCACCATGGCCAATCAGCCCTTGACACTTGTCATCTCCTCAATCCTCCATTTGGAAAATATTTTGGAAAATATATATATATAAATCAAAATAAAATATAAAATTAAACTCCTAAAAAAGTGGGATAAAACCCACCCATTAAGGGGGGCGCCCACTTTATGTAGGAAGCCACCCACCATATGGGGGGTGACCCACATAGTGTGGAATGCCACCCATGTAATGGGGGGTGACCCACATAAAGTGGAGTGCCATCTAAACATGGGGTGGCCCACACTTTGTGGGGAGCCTTCCATAAAGTTGGAATCCCCAAAATTAAAGGGTTTTTTAATATTTTTCCTAAAACAATTGAATTTGCCACCCCAACAAAATAAATCAAGATTTATTTTGTAACAACAAATGCCAAGGAAAGAATAAAATTAGGGGCTTAGAATTTTTAAAGGGGGATATTATTGTTAATTTATCTATGTAAAGGAGATTATTAAGATTTTTATGTAAAAATGGAGAGATAAGGTGGATTTTGTAAATCATTTAGTTAATAACCAAATTGAGTAAATTTTTTGTATAAAAAGGGGAGATTAGAGGCTTAGAGGGGCAATTGAGAATTCCTCAAGTGTTGGAGACTTAGAGCATTTTGGGAGATAATTTGTTGTTCCTATACATTGGGAGAATGTTGGAATTCCGTTGTGCTTGAAGGGAAGAGCTTGCTAGCTATTATAATGCCGAATTTTTGAAGATATCAATTGGATTGGTCTACTCTTTGGAGAGGGACCCAGAGATGTAGTCATTTTTACGATGAACTCCGTTATCAAGTTGTTTTCATTTTCTCTTTCTTGTCTCCTTCTGAATTTTGTCTTTTTCTCAATTCCATTAGTTTAATTATGTTATGGTGTTGATTTCATTTTAATAATTTGGAGATTGAAATTGTAATTGTTATGCATTCTTTAAGCAATCATCTTAGATAATAAATTGGATCATGCAATAATTGTTGCTATAATAGTATAGTCCTCAAACTCATCCAATTCAATATGTGGATCAACAAAGTAGAAGGAATGAAATTCCAACCATTCAATTGCTTGCTCTATTTTGGAATTGAAGCAAATTGATCCATATTCTCTTATGAGAGGAGAATCCATTGAAAGAAACCTCCTTATTGCCTTCTAATAATTTTTGGAGAAATGGTAAAAAAAATTTAAACAAAACTGTTGATCCAACTCTTGTCAAAAAATGAAGGTCAATATCATGTGTTACAATATCTTTATTTAATTGGCTCCTCACATGCTCCTCTTCACTATTCTTTGCATTTATTCTAAAAAATGCCACCTAACTTTAGGCCTCCTTGATCATACAACCTCTGCTTCATTAGCAAAAGATTTGTGGGCACACTATTCCCCTTTGGATCATAGGAACACTACATTGACTATGCAGAAACTCTAAAGACACTAGCACGTTCCACAACTATGCAAAGCATGTCAGGTCCCCATGTGGGCCCATCTAAAAAAAATATATTTTCAAACAAGTTCCATATTGAATTTATATCAGGAAGCTTCTGAGTGCTCCTACGATGAAAAAATGAACTAGGTTTCCATTAAAATTTTCTTTCAAGCATATTTTGAATAGTGATCAAAACTAACCTAGTGGGCTTAGGAATTGACCTTGGAAACTATCTAAACAACCCCCTGGAGATATGGAAATGAATAGGTATGTAGAAATTTGACCCAAGAATGTAGTGCAACAAATGGTTCAGCAAAAAAGACCTTGAGGTGTGAGATATTCAATGTCAAAGTTGCCCAGTTAGATTTTTCTGCAATCTGTTCAAAACCAATTAAAACTCACCTAGTCACCTTCTTGAAAAAAAATTAAATCATCACCTAGGAAGCTTCCACTAGAAAAATTAGATCATTTAGGTACACTAAGTACGTGTGCAAGAGGTCATTCCTTCAATCATCAATCTTCACGAGATAGTAGGGGTCAAAGTTTGACCACCTTGAAACATGTCAGAAATGTAGATGTAAAATCAGAACAAACTGCATTTTCTTTTGATCTCAAAAAAATAGTAAATTAGATCACGAGGCTCTAAAACTAGACCAGGGAGGATATGAATGTAGGGTTAATAGAGAGAAACAATCCTTTTGTCTTGAAAATCAAGCTATGAAATATCAACTTGAAAAGGAGGCCACTTCATAGGACAGAAAGTTTGCAAACAACAAAATAGTCTTAGAACACTCCAGCTTTGCTTTCCAAAACCCTATCCAAAGGCATCATGGGAAGCTAAAAATTGACATGAACATTCATATATGTCAACTAAATATGATCGCCAAAGGTTTTGGTCTAAAATTCAATTGGATTTGAACTATGGCCTTCCAAAGTAGGTCACTTAGGCAGCTTTTTTAGGTGCACTTTTGAGTGTGCAAAGGAAAAATTTCAATATGGGCACTTCAAATTTGCAGAATTTGAAGGTGCCACCAATGGCTCCAAATTGGGATGTATTCCCTGTATTGGAATAACAAGAATCTAGATCTCTGGGGAGTAGACCAAATGTCGATTCCATTAGGTGCTCTCAAATTGCTCCTTTATTTAACCTCATTTTCAACTTCACTTGATGACCCCAAGCCACAAAATGAAAAAGGGGAGTCAATTCTTACACCTATCAAACACTAATCTATTAAAAGAATCAATCCCCCTCAATCCACACTTGCCTCTGTCACACCACAACAACATGAGTGACTACATCTCTATAAACACAAGTCTTAGGTTGCCTTTGTAAGAGACCCACACTTTCTTTATCAAAAAATTCACTAATAATTTTTATTTTTTATTTTTGCTTAGCAAAGTAAATCTCTTAATGTATTGCTCAATTAGTTGTATAATTAGGAACTTCTATCCATATGGGATAGGAATCTATCAATCCAGCATAGGCATCTAACCATACATGATAGGTTAATGTCCATATAGGACCAAGATTTATCTATCCAAATAAGATAGAAATCTAACCATATGGGTTAGAAAATTATCTAGCCAAAGACTTAGACTCATTAGAACTATCTAGGTCTTGAGTCACTCTCTAAAGACTACACTAATCTAATAGGAGTGCACCAAGGCTGATCTCCTTAGGAGTATGTGAGATAATAGTAAAAGTTTGAGGTGTGCCTCAAAATTTAGCCTAAAGCCTTGGGGAATCAAGAGAATCCATCTAGGATTCCTTCTAAGTATAACAAGTAATTTCTAACTTCAATTTTAATATTTATTTATCTTTCTTTAACTCAAGTTTTGGTGTAATTAAATGTGTTGTGCCTTGTCCTAGGTCATGATTACACCTTAGTTAAGTTTACTTAGGGACCACATAGGAGGTTGTTGGAGAATTTCCACTTTTGGTGGACTTGACATGTCATTACTTTATCACTTCCACCTTTTGTGGACACATCATGTGATTATCTCTCCACCTTAGATGGAGTGATAGATTTTCATAGTTGTCTCATGTCATAAGATTATGAAACTTGTCATAATCTTATGCCTTTCTATGTTCTCACATTGGCTATATAACCAAGGGGTCTCTCTCATTGTAAACAATAATCTCATATCATTGACATTGAATACAATCTCTTCTTGTCATATTATATTCTCTCTCTTTTTGTGCTTTCAATTTGGTCCATAGATATTGGCAACCATAGCCAATTCTAACATGGTATTAGAGTAGATTGGGTGCCATTGGAGAGTCTTTTTCTAAAGAGAGTCTCAGATTTGGGGGTGTTGCAGTTCATGGCTCTTTGTTGCAGGTTCATATTAGAGATTGTTGGTGCAAATCTAAGGTCACCATTACATCCAGAAGGTTCGAGATAGTTGATTTTTCCTTTTGTTTCATCCAAATCATACTTACGAGGCTAAATCTAGGAGGGTTTGAAGCTGAAGAGTGCTTGCCAGATCTAGAAGGTAGTTGCATTTTTGGAGCATTTTGGGTCAAATTTGACCCTACCATTGTGTCTAGAAGGGCCAAAAACCCTAAGATCAACTGTCAATTTGTCCATTTTGGAGCAAGTCATCCAGTGAGGCAAAAAATATTTACCCAAGGAGCTATACGACCCCCCAGGTTATCATAAATATAGTCTATGGTACAAATTTTCTGAAAAATATATTATTTTATTCGATTGAAAATTTTTGAAACTTTTTTTATAAAAAAAAAACATTTTTCAATCAAATACTATTATTAAGAAAAATTTTATTTGAAAAGTTTTGTTTTAAAAATTTTAAAAAATCACTGAGTATAGGGTACAGTCCACAAACTGTACCCTGCCCCCTCACCCATGGTATACGGGTGGCCACACGAGCCCCACATCACCCGCATCACATTCATCCACTGACGGCTACACCAAGTTGAGCAACAGTCTATTCCACCGGCCGATGGATTGTGGGAAATTGCAACGAAATTCAAACACACCAGTAGGTGAATAATCTGTCAGATCAATGAAGGTATATTTCGGGCTCCTGAAGAATATTCCAGCAGCACATATTTTCTCATGATGGGTGTCCGACCGTCATTTTTAAGCTCAGATTCAATGAACATTCTGCATAGTGGGAATATTCTCTTTTGACGGCCTAGAAGACATCTAATTTAATCACATTTTTTTCTTACATCAGCACTGCGTCAGCAGATTCAAAAAAATAATTCCCCCCTTAGGGATGAGCTTTTTAATTTTGCAGTTCAACTTTGGAAGGCCATAACTTGCTCATTTTGACTCTTTTTTTGTAGTTTTTTTTTTTTTTAGGCTAATTTTTCATGCTATTCGTAGTGGTGTAGTTAGTTTTTTGTTTTGGTACCTAGTTTTTTAGAATTTTTAGATTCTCATAGGTGTTGTTGCTTCATCCTCATTTTGGGAACTTTGGGTGCTCATATCTTGCTCTTATAGTAACACTTTTGGGTACAGTTGTTTTTTAAAGTGCATGATTTTTTGTGTACTTCTTAGTGGTATGATCAGATTGATCTCATTTTGTACCAAAAATTGTACTTGATACTGTGGCCTATTTTAGCATTTGTAAGCACTAAGATCAAGTCTAGTTTTCTATTTTTGGCATCTAGCAACTGTAAACATACTAAATATAAAGTGACAAATCGGATATTGCTTGGAGGTTTTCTTGATTGAGTGATTTTGGGGGGGTCTCTTGGTGCATTGCTTTGATCTGGTTGATTTTGCTCTCTCATTTTCATGGATCATTATAAGGTTCCTTTGCTCACATCATATAATTATTCAACATGGCATCAAAATGCATGGAATATTCTAATGATAGAAGGTCACTCTCTATATGTTGAAAATAAGGTGCTTGAACCTACAGATGTAGATAAAAAGTTAAAATGGATGATCAAACATGCCAAAGCTCTTGGGTGTCTTTGTAGATTAGTTTCTCAAGATTTGTTGTTTCAAATTGAATCATGTAAAAATTCTCATGAATCTTGGGAAAAATTGAAAACATTGTATGGTACTACATATGGAGTAAGAGGCTATCAAATTGATAATGATTTGATGAATCTTGATCCTATAAGAACTTTGACAACATCTAGGACTACATCACTAAGGTTAATGATCTAAGAGAGCAATGTAAAGCATGTGGAATTGATAATAAGGACATCCTATTGGTGTACAATACAATGAACAAACTTGGTATTGATTATGCTTCTTTTGTTTCTAGCTTCCATACTCATAGATTGACTATGGGGTTTGCATACACTACACCTTCATTTGCATCATTTTCTAAGATGTTGATACATGAGCAATAGAAGCTTATCTCAATGGCTCTCATCAAGACTTCTAAATCTCAAGCATTGTTGGTTAGTCAGGTGAAAGAATCAAAATCAGATAAGAAACAAAAGAAAGAAAAGAATAATAAACATTTAGATGAAGTAAATCCACATTTAGATCAATCAAAGAAAAAATCTTCTTCAAAAGGAGAATCATCTAAGAAGGAGAGGCCTTTTTGTGCATATTGCAAGAAGGATGGACATGAAGAACATTATTGTTATAAGAATGTTATTTATGAGTTGAAAAATCTTCTGAAAAAGAATCACATTGATTTTCCTTCTAGAATGTCTAAATATTCTTCTCCTTCTACTTCAAAATAGTCTAAAAAGGAAAAAGGTCAAGCTCTTTGTGCTCTTTTAGGTCCAGGATCATGAAGATGGCTTCTAGATTCAGGAGCATCACATCATATGGCATCTTCAGAGACTATCTTCTCTTCATTTCAGCCTTGTTCTATGTCTCCTATCTTGATGGGAAACAACACATATATGAGTGTAATAGGGAAGGGATCTATTAGCATTGGGGACAACACATTTCAGGATATCTTGTGTGATCTTCATTTGACAAACAATTTTCTTTCCATTTATTAGATTACACATGGTGGAGATGGGAGAACTATGGAGTTCACTCCTAATTTTTTCATCAATCAAGACTTGGAGACTCAAGAGATCATTGCTACTAGGGTGGTTGATCATTCATCTTGGTTATACACCTTTTAACAGTTTGCTTCTGATGATGACAATGTTCCTTTGGCTATTGATCATATGAACCATGATTCAGAGGATACATTTGGGTTTTTGAACTTGGGAATTCTCAAATCAGATCTAGTTCTTGAGCCATTAATTTCATCTCCTCCATCTACTATTGTACTTGATGATACTTGTGTTGCTATAGTTTTGGCTCCTAGTGATTCAATGCAGTAGGATATAAATAGTCTTCTAGATATGGCTACCTTGGATGACTTTCTGATAGGTATTTCACACTTATTTTTGGAGTCTCATCTTGTAGATTTGGAGGCAACCATTGATAGCATTCATCTTCTCTTTGATGAAGATGCACCTTCTTTAGTTGTTGTGAGGGAACACCTTGACCCTCTTGTTCATTCTCTACATGATCATTCTTCACAAATTGGCGTGAGTGTGGATTTTTTTAGACAAAATTTTGAGGAGGCTTCTTTTTCTTTAGAGGGGATATCTTTGTATTTGGATCATGTTCTACATTCTTCTCTACTAGATGTTGGATTGTCCTCTTCAGCAGAGTGGCCTAGAATGCCTATTTGGAGTGCGGCAACTTTCTGCATCGACATGGAGACACTTGAGCATGATTTAGAGACATCATCATACATCATCCACATTCATGATATCCTGCATACATCCATGGTTTTGTTTCTTCCTAAGGGGAGGAATGTTGTTCGGCAAGATTGGATCATCTTCAGCATTCAATATCGAGCTTCTACCATTATTGCAGGAGACTCAACATTGAGGGGGGGCTACCTTGTCTCTCTTCTACTTCTCTCTTATGGGGGGGTCCTTTTCCTCACATGGGGTTTTTACCTTCTCATTCTTCATTGAGAGCATTTATATTTTGTATTTCATCTCTCTTTTGGGGAGGATTTTTTTCCCACTTGGTTTTCTCCTTTTCTCTATTTGTGAGAGATTGCATTTCATTGCATTGTGTGCACATGGGTACCTAACATGGCCTAGTTGCCAAGACCCATCTTGCATTGTTTGCATTTGTGTACATTCTCCCTAAGTTTCACTTAAGGAGGGGTGTTGGTGTAATTAAATGTGTTGTACCTTGTCCTAGGTCATGATTATACCTTAGTTAATTTTAATTAGGGACCACATAGGAGGTTGTTGGAGAATTTCCACTTTTGGTGGACTTGACATGTCATTACTTTATCACTTCCACCTTTTGTGGACACATCATGTGATTATCTCTCCACCTTAGGTGGAGTGATAGCTTTTCATAGTTGTCTCATGTCATAAGATTATGACACTTGTCATAATTTTATGCCCTTCTATGTTCTCACCTTGGCTATATAACCAAGGTGTCTCTCTCATTGTAAACAATAATCTCATATCATTGACATTGAATACAATCTATTCTTGTCATATTCTATTCTCTCTCTTTTTGTGCTTTCCATTTGGTCCATAGATCTTGGTAGCCATATCCAATTCTAATATCAAGGTATCTAAGACAAACACCCTTAACCAATCCTAAATCCCCATCTTGAGCACATACATACTAGGGAAAACTCTTTCCCTAGATGGCATAAATACACAGTTTCAACATGGGATCAAGGTGCATAATATGTATTTTTGGTTTTCTGATCTATTGTTTAATGTTAATTGTTTTGTGGGATTGCAACCCTTTCTAGGGCCATTGCCTCAAATAGTTTCTCTTCGGTTGCTACTTGTTATGCCTTACATAACCACCCAATTTGATTTTGGAACAAAATGGGTCCCCCTTCTTTCTTTTTCCTTCATCGCCTTTGATTGTTTCTTTAGGTCTTAGGAGTTCTTTTTCTTTCCTCCTAAGTTTGTCTTTTGTTCCATCAGATTTGGTTCTGCCTCTACTAGAATTAGGTTTCTTTTTGCTAAAAAATTGAATGAAATGATGAAGAATGATGTATTTTCTATGCTTTTGAGGACTAATGGAGGCATTATTTTGCAAGATTAAATCTTACAGTCTTATGTTATTTCTCAAGGAAGTCTATTGGAAAGTATACCTAAATTAGATTTGGTATAAAACTCCTTAAAGAAGAAAGTTGGTGAGACCCTCTCAATTTCTTGCCAACTGGCTGTTGTGTTCTATTCTTTTGAAATACTTGGTCGCCAGGACATTCCAGTCACTATGAGTTTTCTATATCTCTCCACATGGGAAGAAGTATCACCAATAGTTGTTCACAAGGCCGATGTCAGGGAGAATGGTTTACATTCAGTGTGATGTCTCGCCGACCAAGTGAAGTCTCATTGAAAGGGATTGAGATAGAGAAGAAGTCTGGCTGATTGATGTTTTTCTCACCAATAAGGTTTACCTTCGCTATGATGTCTGGCCGACTGGTGGAAGTCTTGCCAAAAGAAGTTGCACTTGGGGAAAGGAAGTCTCATTCGGTATGACCTCCTACCGACTAAATGAATTCTCACCAAAGGATTCTCCCTTCAGTATAATATCTTGCTAACTGGGTGTGGTCTCACCAAAAGGTTTGAGCTTGATGTAATCTCTTGCTGATCGGTGGAGTCTTACCAAAGGATTGTGCCTTTAGTGTAATGTATGGCCGATTGACATTGGTCTCGCCAAAATTGAATGGTCTCAGTGAGATGTCTCGCTAACTGAAGGTGGTCTTGCCAATAGTGGTTCACAAGGTTATAGGCATTGGGAGACTCTTGACTGAAATAGTTACTCTCAGTATGATGTCTCATCGATGGGTATATGGCTTTGGTAAGACTCCTAGCCGAATGGTTTTTCTTCAGTGTGATGTCTTGTAGATTGAGGAGTCTCACTGATGGTTTTAACTCTTTGGTGTGACTATGGGGAGCTTGCTGAGACCTTGTTTTGTCTTTTTTTTCTTGCCGAATGCGGATGTTTTTCCAACAGAGGAACACAACAGTATAAATCTTAAGGGCTCGCTATGTTGTTTGGGTGATAACGATGGTCTGGGTGATGGAAAGGGATATCGATATGACTCTTGCCACCCACTATGACCTCCTGCTGAAAGCTATAGTCTTGTTGATGGTCTTGGATATCAATATGACCCATGGCACTCGATATGAAATCTCTCTAATAGTTGTAAGTTATTTCAATTGTTGTTGTGGAGTATAATCGCATCAGGGAGACAAGGCTAGTGTCTCACAACATGCAATTCTATTTGAATGACTTTTCACTGCCTAAAAAGCTTACGTGGTGTTTGTTCAACCAATCAAAAGAAGTTGAGGGTGAACTAGTGGTAGTTGGATTGTGGCGGCTATTCTTGTGAGAAATATCAATAGAGCATGAATCACATGGACCTACTCTAAGATCAAAAGTGATGAATTGGCTCGGTGAGCAATGGTGTTTGGATCTAGACAAGAAGGTCAGATGCTACTTCTCAAAGGGGTCAACTTGCAAAAGGAGCCACGAGTCTCAAGGATATCTAGGATCTCTACTGGAAAAAGTAGATCGATATTAATGACTATACTCAAGAGCATTCAAAATAGCTTTGCAAGGAAGTTCAAGGGTGGACACAGGGGCCAGAAGTTAATGCCATGGTTGCAAAAGATCTGAAAGGCCATTCCTGGAGTGATCTTTCACTAGCATGAGTGGGGTATGCACATTTAATGCATCATTGACTTTGTCCCAAATTCTTCTAGGGCCTACCCTTTTGGAACCAACTCATTTTTAAAACCCTAAAACAGGGGCCAACAAATGCTTTTGACATGTTTTGTATATGGGACTTTTGGGCCTCTTTGTAATGGGACAGAGAGATAGATTTTGAATAGTAGGAATTTTCTAAAGGATAGAAGAGACATTACTAAATTCTTTTTGTAAGATGATCTTTTTCTAGTCTTCTTGGCTAGAGTTAGCAAGTTAAGGTTAGAAGGTAGAGAAACTTAAGAGTAGCAATAGAGTAGGAGTTAAGTTCAGTAGGAGGTGATGTATCTAGCAGATTTTCTTAGTGTAGATGGAGATAATTTGAAGACATAGGTTTTCTGTACACTAGTGATCTTTTCAGATTTGTAAATGTTGCTTATCTATTTCACCAACAGTAGAAACAACTGGATTTAAATATACTTCATATTGTGTTCCAGAATGGTATTTATCTTGGGTTAATTATTTGATTTGAAAAGCTTTCAATGAATGAAATTTTATTTTATGTTTTGTTTAAATGATGATTTACAATCTATTGTTGAAGTTAGCACTGTGAATGAATGCAACTATGTGTTAATCACAAAATAATTTTGTTCTGTAGTTTTAGTTAAGAATTCCTTGGAAGGTAACAAGTCTGATTAAGTTGGATGAATTAATATTCTCTTCAGTTCACAAGCTTTGATCTATCTTTTCTATTGGTTTAAAACCATCGGTTAAAGTAGGTTTAAATGTATGTTTGATCTTAGCACAATCCAAAAGCTCAACATCAGTAGGCCCCTTGAACATTATAGTTCATATCAATCATTGCGTGAAATCAGCATAGTCGAGAACCGATTACCAAGACCTTTGGAGTTCGATATCCATGTGTTATTCTTTTTCTTTCAGGAGAAAAAAATAGTAATATTCTTTTTACTATTGTTGTGCTCATTTGACCAAATGACAGAAGACTAGCACTAGAAGGAGGGCCTAGAAGAGCATAATAGATAATACTAGTTTTTTGTCACCAAAAAGGTCCCATAGAGTTCTTTGATTAGCTGAAAACCCACCACCTTTGATAGAGCTCAAGACCCTAATAAGACATAAGATTCACAAGACTAGGGTAGCCATCATACCACCCTTGTCAGCTCCACTCACTCCACCAGGCTTTTCACCAATACCCCAGTGGACACCTATCAATCCACCACCAAATCTATCTTAACTGCCATTACAGCTAGCTCAACCACCACCACTACCACCAATGGAGTATTTTTAGAATAATCCCTCTCCATTGGGGACTATTCCTAGAGGCTTTCATGATATTCCTAAGAATCTTGAGAGATTTTATCGTAAATACATTCATGGTGAATCAAGGAGTGTTGAAGAGCACACACAATCTTTGAAGGACACTTGTACTAGAGCCTAGATAGCTCACCATGATGTTTTTTGTAGGTTGTTCCCTTATTCATTAGGGGATATGGTGTACAACTGGTACCTAAATATTCCACAAGGTTTTATTCTAAGTTGGATAGACCTGGAGAATGCTTTCATCAATCAGTTCAGAGTTTATGTCGATCCAACCATTTTGTTTCACCAATTTTCTACCATTAGGAAGGATCCATGTGAATCCTTGCCCTTGTTTAAACCAGGTTTCAATGGATGTATAGGAGACTGCAGGACCCCTATCTAGTTGCTAAGGATAGTGCCATTCAAGCATACTTTAGAGTTATAGACCCCTTGCTTGGCTTGTTCCTACAAAGGACTTATTAGCCGACAGATATTGATTTCTTGTCTAAAGATTATCATCTAGCCATCAAGCTGCAACAAAAAATTAGCTCTCAACAAGGGAGTTTGGGAGGAGGTTTTCCTTCAATAGGGTATCAAATGTCTAGCCCAACCCCTTTATTCAATACCATCCCAGGAATGTCTCCTTCCCAGTATGGGCCTACATCTGAGTTGCACACTCAATCTCCTATTCAATTCTTTTCCAATGGAGCTCTTGACTTCTTTCAACAATCACAAGCTCATCATAGTCCACATGGTCATCCTAATCAAGCTAGAACACCAAATCATGTTGGTCAGCCACTTGTTGCTAAGAGTGTTGAAAGTGAAAAGATAGTTTGACTCACAAATGAGGTGGATGCTTTAAAGAAAACTCTATCTCAAGTCACAAATGACATGGCTTAGCTTAAACTAAACCCCTCTCAGAACCAAGGTAATTATCCTAATCAGAGTAATAACAATAAGAATAATTACCAAACAATTACAATCACGGCCAGAGAAATTATCAAGGAAAAAACTCCCCTAATCAAGGCTATCCAAACCAAAATAGAGGATATAACTAGAGACCAAATAACAACTGAAAATAGAATACAAGGCCAAATAATGATGGAGTTTCTCACAATTATCAAGCTAATGAGGACAGTCCACATACTGCAAATGTGGTTTACCTTAATTTTATGACTAATTGGTGTAGGTTGCATGACACTATAACCCATTCCAAGGTAAACTACCCTAAAATGGAGAAAGTCGTGAAGATGGCATAGGCAGATACCCAAACATTCCAAGGGAATTCAAATAAAGAAGGTGGCTCAGTAAATACATCAATGACTTATGACCTCTTTGAGGAAGAACCTTCATTCCCAATGCAAAATGATCATGAAATAGAGGAAGATGTGTATGATACCCAAGCTTTTTAGACAAAGGGAGGACACCTCCTAAGAAATAAAAATAAGGGTTTATTCACTACATCAACACCACCTAATCACATGGTGCCTCTGAATCAAAGCACCGATAATCACCCTCCTCCACCAAAGGATCCACCTAACTTCCATAAAAAAGGTAATTCACCTAGTGTTTTCAAATGTAATGCAAGCTATAACACAAAATTTGATATTGTTTTTGAGATGTAGAAATAGAAAACCTCTTTATCATACTTTGACATCCTAAAGTGGTGCCCTACCCAATGAGAGATAGTGCTGAAAGCTTTAGAAGAAGTTGATAAATCAAAAGGGAAAACCAAGGTGGCACCTGCTTCAAATATGAAAACAACTTTGTACAAAAGCAAGGTAGGTACCCCACCATTCCTTTTAAGTTTGAGAATCTATGGGAAGAATCTACATAATTGCCTACTAGATTTAGGGGATTTTGGCAATGTTATGCCATTTTCTATTTGCAAGAAATTAGGATTGAATCCTATCCAAACAAACAAGGTGGTCATCCAACTTGATAAAACAGAGGTTAATGTAGTTGGAGAATTGAGAAATATATGTGTGCACGTAGGGTATGACCCTAGGATTTTAACCAATATAGATATTCAAGTAGCAGAAATTCTTGAGATTTATGGTATGCTGTTGAGTAGAGGTTTTATGAAAAGTATAGGGGGATATCTCTCCCTCAAATTTTCACATATGTGGCTACCATGGAGCGGAATGCCTATGTAGATTAGGATCGAAAGTGAACCTCGCCTCAAACATATCATCATTGAATATGATTGTCCCAACGAGGTAGCTTATTTTGTAACTGAAATAGGAGTTTATAAAAGAGAAGAATTTTTGACCTTTTTAGTTCTTGATTCTAAAAATTCATCAATACAAAAGTTCCCTGATCCCATGATTAATGAAAATCAATAGGCATTGATCAGGAAGCTGTAATAGGATTAGCTAGTCTTAGGGGAAGATATCAATTTGTGAAGTCTTCTACTCCCTGATTGGTGCAGGGTGCACTACCAAAATCATTTGGAATTGACTTGCCAACTCTACTTTAGTATTTTAAATCATGTTTCACAAACTAAGGAAACTAGCCTAAGTCACCTTGAGACCATTTCAGATCACTTCTCATTTGAAGCCAAAAATGGAATAATGTTAACTAGGGATAATATACCTTCAAAGGAAGTCCCTCCTCAAATTGAACTTGCCCCGGTTACAATATCAGACCAACATGGTTACGAAGAACGACCCCAAGGTTTTTTTGATACCCCTACACTCACAAGTATACCAAAACCCAAGGGATTAATCAAAGATACAAGTGGTTGTTAGAAGGATAGCCTTGGATTACATAATATATCTGAGTAGGAACTAGAAATTACACCTAGGGAACCTATTGAACACCCCTTCCCAATGTGTGTGTGAAAATTAAGTGCATAAATGAATTAAAATTAGTTCAAACACACCAATAGAACATTATAACAAAAACAGAAATATAAAAGGAATAGAGATGTGCAAACTCAGTATCCTGTTTCTGTTGTCGTCCTATCGTCCTCTATCTTTAGTGTTTTTGTAGATTCCAGCCTTGTGTTCTCAGATTAGTGGCTAGGCTCAACAAACTGTCTTCCTAAAGAACGAGATTTTTGCTATGATATTAATGTATGATTAAGCTATGATAATGATTTTAGCTAAGAAACTTGAAATAAGCAAGATGCTATGATAAATGAATACTAAATGAATTAAATGCATAAACTCTACTTAATTGCCTATTACCAATGTTTGGATTCACACAGGTATTTATAGGGCTTTCTGAATGATTCTGATTGGCTGTCTCGATTGACGGTTGTGATAATTCCTAGTAGAGCAAACGGTTGAGGAAAGATGAATTTGAAGAGAAAGATAGAAGAACCCTAGAAACAGATTTTTCTATTTTATTATGAAAGAGGAAAAAGAAGAGAAGATAAGAATAAAAGAAAGATTTAAAGCTAATAAATAATTAATTAAAAAAAATCAATTATTTATTTATGGAGGACATTCAACTTTCCTTAATTAAATAAAATATTTAATTAAGCTTTTAAAAGCAGAAGAAAACTTGTGGTGAGAAAAGAGCTTTAATCAGTTTTATTGAAAAAAGTAGAATATCTCATAATTAAATAAAATATTTAATTATGATATGAGAAGATTGCACAATTAGGTTAAAATACCTAATTTTGAATTGGAAAGAAAGCATAAGATATTTTTAATTAAATAAGATCTATTTAATTAAATCACTTTTATTAAATTAATTAAATGAAACATTTAATTAATTAGAAGAAGAATTAAAAATAGAAGAAAGAGAAAATATTTAAACTTAATTAAATCAAAAGATTTAATTTAAATTCAAACAGTGATAATTAATTTAAATAAATAGAATGTATTTATTTAATTAATTAAGTGGACATGTGAAAATAATTAAATAAAATAAATTTATTTAATTATGGAAGAAGAATAAGATGAATGAACAATATAATTAAATTAAATAAATTTAATCATATGTAGAGGACTTTAGAAGAAATAATTAAATAATAAATATTTAATTAATTGCCAGGATTATAGATATGACCATTTTTATGCGTATACATTTTGCCCCTCTTTGAAGTGATGTGTGAAACATATTACTTCAAAGAAAATAAAAAATTTTGCCCCTGATATGTTTCTGATTTTTGATATTGATGCTGCCCCCTCGAGAGATAAATCACGGAAAAAGAAATTGATGAGGAACAGTGATTTAGCTCCTGATAGATAAGGTGGTTGATGCCCCAGTAAAAAAAAAAAGAGAAGAGAATGAAAAATGGGAAATGCCACTACTGCCCATCCTAAAAAGACCCTTATAAGGTAAAAGGGGTAAAATGAGGTGTCATTTTCACCCTGTTGCTACAGTGAATTTGGAGCTCTAAGAGTGACTTGGTGAAATGGTGATCCCCGTGCACAGACATAGGTTCGAGCAAGCGCGACTGTATCAGAGACCAGCAGCGTATGGACCACCGGTGAGTGATTCGAAACCTCTAAGTTGTCAAATTTCGCATTTTTGATCGATTTTGAATTGATTTAAAGTCGGACTATAATTTTTTTGGAATGTTTTAGCGCATTTAGGTATAGTTTTAGCGCATTCGACAAATAGTTTAGCGCATATAGGGTTTTCCGTAGCGCATCTAGGCATAGGTCATGAACTGATCTTTTAGCGCATCCAACAGATAAAGTTGTGCATATAGGTCAAAATAGGCTAGGTTGGAGATTTAGCGCATCTAGGGCACATAACAGAGCATTTAGGGTTAGGTTCAAAAATGTTAGAGTTGCACGTTTGATAGATAGAATAGCGCCTCTGAGGTACAGAATTGCGCATTCGGAGTTTTAGCACATTTAGGAAACAGTGTTGCGCTTTCGAGAAAAACTTTGGCGCATATGGGTTTTTAGCGCATATGAGCAACAGAGTTGCGCATTTAGGAAATTGTCCCCAGAATGGCCATTCACTGAAAAAGAATGAGAAAAATTGCTTCTTTAGTCAATAGATAGATAAATTGTCGGGTCATCATGTTGATAGGATAGAAAATCGAATAGAAAACTGATAACTTTGCTTTCTGCGATTGAAAAACAAAGAGTAGATGAGAAATTGATTGATTTGAATTTGATAACTTTGCTTCTCGTGATTGAAAAACAAAGAGTAGATGAGAGATTGAATGATTTGAATTTGATATCTTTGCTTCTCGCGATTGAAAAACAAAGAGTAAATGTTGTGATAAATTTGCTTTCTGCGATAGAAAGAAAATAGTAAAATAGAGATTTAAATTTGCATTCATGATTGAAATACAAACAACAAAGGATATGTGTTGATAAATTTTCTTTCCTGAAAAGAAAAACAAATAGTAAATGATGATAGAGTAGATTGATTAGACATGCTGGTAGATTGATGGAACACTTGATATAGATTATTGATATGTTATGTTGGGTGTTGTGATGTTTTTGGACAAAATAGGAGGCTTTCAAAAGCCTCCAGATCAGAGAGTGGTTCCCCTTGTGTTGGGAGTGGATAGGAGAGCTGACACCGGCCGAGTTACAGGTGATTGCAGATTGTGGATTGGGGCCACTGTTGACCATGCCGCGAGGCATTCGGGCCAACAGGGGGCTGTTGACGGCCTTGGCCAAGAGATGGAATTCCGAGCATAACACCTTCCACCTGCCAACGGGTGAGATGAGTGTGACACCGGAGGACGTGTATCAGATTTTGGGGATTTCGGTGGTTGGAGCCCTTGTGGTTTATGACCACAAGGAGATCGGTGGGATAGAGGCATTACAGCGGATATGTGGCGATCCCGGTATCTATGGGTACTGGATAGACTGGGATGACTTCAGCAGGTATCCAGCTCTAGTAGCGGTATTGGCAGCATTTGTTGGAGGTTTCCTTGGACTGGACCATCGGTCCAAGGGTTTTCCCATGGGGTGGGGGAGGATGCTAGAGTGGATGATCACTCAGCCGCAGAGATTTGCCTGGGGGAGCTGCGTCTTGGCAGATATGTATCATGACCTTCATTGGATTGTATACAGAGGATCCACCAGCCTGGCGAGTGGAGTTACATTATTACAGATCTGGGCGTGGGAGCACATTGCTGTCACCAGACCACTATGTACTAGGGCGAGACTAGCAGGGAGGCCGTACGTATATGCGTATTCTGGTGCAGTTGTCCAGCAGAGGCTGGGCAAGGTAGAGTACTGGCGGCGAGTGCTAGATGATGTAGATGCTGTGATATGGAGGCCATACACAGACTGCGAGGCATGGGAGACGGATCAGTTAGAGATGCCGTTTGTGTGCAGACCACGATACCTAATAGGGCGGACGCCCTTTATTATTGAGAGGTTTTTGGCACTACGGGTGCTGAGACAGTTTGGTTTTATGCAGGGGATGCCCCAGGGTGTTGCTCATTATGGGCGGCACAAGGGGGATGTAGGATGGGGGCCATGCATTCCCTACCAGGCAGCCTACACAGAGTACACAACTTTATAGCCCGAGGTATGGGCGGACAGGCCAGACATATTGGATGCAGGGATGACAGATGACTATGCCCAGTACTTTCATACGCATCCTTTTTCATGATTCACAATGCCAGATGAGGCACGGGCCATCAGAGCAGTCCCGCAGCTAGGAGCAGGGATACCGGGAGGTGTGGTAGGTGGAGAGCAGGCTATGGGTGGAGGGGAGCAGGCTATGGGTGGAGAGGAGGAGGAGGGAGAGGAGAGTGAAGAGAGTGGAGTTGGGGAGGAGGAGAGCAGCTCAGAGGATGGAGATGATGGAGATGATGGGGATGGGCAGAGACAGCAGATACTAGACAGTCTCGGTAGGGTACAGATTCCTCGGCGGTCCAGATCCGGTGCCAGGCCACAGACGGTGATTAGGGTGACATCCTCATCCTAGCAGGCACAGAGAGATGTGTTGCAGGGTCAGGTGCAGACCTTTCATGGGCAGCAGGCACAGCTTCAGAGTCAGTTGGTGTAGGCACAGAGCATGATAGTGTAGTTACAGGCATAGCTTGCATAGGCACAGGCTCAGGCACAGGTTCAGGCACAGGTATAGGTTCAGATGCCTACCCCAGATCCTCAGGTGGCACAGTTAGTAGCAAAGAGGGATGCCTTTAGACGGCAGGCACAGGAGGCTGAGGGTGTAGCACAGAGATTGATGGGTACCGTAGAGAGTACATCCCTACGAGAGGCCATTGCAGAGGGATTCAAGGCAGCCAGAGAGGCAGAGTACTACAAAGTTTATTATGAGGAGCTATGCCCTCCTGAGTGGCGAGAGCCATATCCCAGATCACACAGCCGGACAAGGACCCGATCCCGGACATCGACACACAGTAGAGAGGTTACCGGGCCTCGACGGGATCCTGATGCAGGGACCAGCAGCATGCCACCTCCTTCTGGACCAGCTCCGTCAGGGGCATCAACCAGTTAGCCATTTTTGGGGCTTGATTCATTATGTATACTAAGTTTTGATCATGTATGATGTATTTATGTTCTGACATTTTATTAGTTTCATTGGACATTTGAACATTTGTATTATTTTGATGAGTGATGATATGCAGTGGCGGTATTTCTCATGATGTTTATGTTCATGCATTTATGATATGATATGGATATGACATTTATGCATGTATGTTATAAGATGGATTTTGATATGCTTTTATTACATGTGCGGACTAATCCATATGATGCAGGATGATCTAGTGATTATGATGTGTATGCAATGATTTTGTGATGATGTATGTATATATGTGAGATGTTAATTTCTTTTTAAATTTTCCATGTATGAAATGCATCGTGATATGGTAGAAAATGAATGTGGTATGAATGGTAATATGGTAAAATGATATGTAAAATGGTAACATGATAATAAAATGATAAATGTGAATGGTAATGCAACGGTAGATGATAAAATGAGAAATGAATGATGAAACGGTAAACGAATAATGGAATGATAAATGATAATGAACTGGTAAAAATGGATAATGAATGATAAATGATAATGAAAAATGAAATGATAATGATATGATAAATGAATAATGGAATGATGATGATATGAAATGGTAAAAATGAATAATGAATGATAAATGATAATGAAAAATGAAATGATAATGATATGATAAATGAATAATGGAATGATGAAATGATATGAAATGAATGAATGCATTGAATTAAATGTCCCAATGTCCTCCACGAAAAAGGTCAAAACTTAATAACAACCTTTTGAATACCTTCATTTAGCCCTTCAAAATACAGATATGAATCCAATATGCAAATATATACAATGAGCTAATGAATCATGCAACTATATGAAACGAACCAGTTTGTTGAGCCTGTTATAAGCCTTCTTGAATCATCATAGAACATTTAAAATGTTGGAAGTATGTACAAGCATCAGAGGGGAAATTAGCGCCAATGATGACCAGAGTACAACTTTCATGAATTTTGATATAGCAAGCGAACACAAGCATCGAGGTATAATTGAACCGAGATGACCTGAGCATTTCTTGCATAAACAGACAAAGATTAACCACCGTTCTGATGCAAATGTGGAACTGTCATCGATGATATTTGCTTTGAGCGTCATGTCCTTTGACATATTTGCATCAGATTGGGCTGTTAACCTCAAGACAGCAGACAAAGAAAAATCATTCTCGTTCCTTGCTACTCTAGTGCAGTACATCATTGAGTATGCTCCCGAATAATGATATCGAAAATCAAACAACTTTTAATCAAACATGTAATACTGTTAATGCATACATTATTCAGATATGTGGATCATCCAATAGACAAGTGATATGATATCTTGCTGAAAAATGTGTCATGAGCGGATAACATTGACAAAGGAGTTTGTTGTTTGTTGGTATGCTCGTATTGCTATGTCATGGTCTAGCTGTTTTGGTATGTTCTGAAAGTTAAGTGCCCCCAGTTGAGTTTTGCCTTGTTGATTGACACAACTTGCGGAAAGGAATATGTACAAACGATTAAGCCATGGTAAGATGTTTTAGCTCTCTAGGCAAATGGCGGCAGGATGGTGCGATTAATGACCTCAAGATGCGGAAAAAGATGCGGAAAAAGGAAAGCTTTTGAAAAGATAAAGTGCAAAGCAGGAACTAATAGATGGAGAGGTACAGATAGCGTCTGTTTGCCAGATTTTCACTATCTGTATTTATTGCATTTTTTGATTTCTTTTTGATTTTTTTTGGATTTTTCTGTCAATAGACTGCCTGTTTGCCAAGTTTTCACCCTATGACATTCTCTTTTGATTTTTTTGTATTTTGTTGTCAATAGACTGCCTGTTTGCCAGGTTTTCACCCTATGACATTCTCTTTTGATTTTTTTGTATTTTGTTGTCAATAGACTGCCTGTTTGCCAGGTTTTCACCCTATGACATTCTCTTTTGATTTTTTTGTATTTTTGAAATGTTTTGATTTTTTTTTTGTATGGATTTCCTCAGGACTTTTTCCGCTGTTTTTGTATTTCTTCAGGACTTTTTCTGTTGTTTTTGTAGTTCTTCAGGACTTTTTCTGCTGTTTTTGTATTTTTTCAGGACTTTTTCTGCTGTTTTTGTATTTCTTCAGGACTTTTTCTACTGTTTTTGTATTTCTTCAGGACTTTTTCTGCTGTTTTTGTATTTCTTCAGGACTTTTTCTGACTTAAACGTAATACTTCTTAAGATGTATACTGTTGATGGGTTCATCCAATAGGTCTCCTTCTGGCGTTGATAACTTGTATGCTCTCGATCCGTAGACTGCAATAACCACATAAGGGCCTAACCAATTTGGTTCAAACTTTCCTTTCTTTTCTCTGTCTTGTTGATTACGCGGGTTCTCTTTCAGAACTAGATCACCCACCTGAAAGGTATGTGGCTTGACTTTGTGATTATAGCTGCGAGCCATCATCTATTGATATGCTTTTAAATGGTCTGCTGCTCTCTATCTCTTTTCATCTAAAAGTTCTAACTCTTGGAGTCAGGAAACTCTGTAGTCCTCATCTGTTATGAGACCTTTTAGTGATACTCTTAAGGAAGGTATTTCTACCTCTAAAGGTGGTATGGCTTTTGATCCATAGACGAGGGAAAAAGGTGTTGCTCCTGTTGGCATTTAGACACTAGTTCTGTAAGCCCACAAGGCGGGATTGAGTTGAACATGCCAATCCTTCCCTGAGTCATTGACAATCTTCTTCAAAATCTTTAGTATGGTTTTGTTTGAGGCCTCTGCTTGGCCATTCCCTTGAGGATAGTAAGGTGTGGAATATCTGTGCTGAATATGGAATCTTTCACAAAGTTCATCAACATCCTAATTTTTGAATGGTCAACCATTATCTGTAATAATGGCATTATAATACCATATCGACAAATAATGTAATTGAGAATGAAGGATGATATCTGTTTTCCAGTGAATTTAGAGAGAGGTACTGCCTCAATCCACTTAGTGAAATATTCTGTAGCTGTGATGATGAACTTATGCCCATTTGAAGAAGGATGAATTTTTCCCACTAGATCTAACCCCCATTGAGAGAATGGCCAGGTGGGTGTAAACGAATGAAGTTCTTGTGCAGGAGCATGAATAAGATTCCCATGAATCTGACATTTTGAGCATGTTTTAGCAAAGGTAAATGATTCCCTTTCCATTGTAGGCCAGTAGTAACCCATTCTAATCAATTTTTTGGATAAGGTTAGTCCACTCGAATGAGTACCACAAATGCCCCCATGAACTTCTTGTAAAGCTTTGTCGGATTCGTCACGTTCAAGACATCGAAGTAAAGTACCATCAAGACCACGGCGATAAAGGGTATCAGCGATAAGGGTATATCGAGAGGATTGTCGGATAAAGTTACGTTTTTGGTTGCGGGACAAGTCAGGTGGTAATATATCATCTTTTAGGTATGCATAAATCTTGCCATACCAGGGTGAATCGGATCCTACTAGGTGGCAGATAATTTGGCTTTCAGGTGTGTCATAGGCAGGTGTAAATAATTGTTCCACCAGAAATTCATAGCAAGTCTGTTTGTCTGGGAGTTGTATTAATGATGCAATCGTAGCCATAGCGTCGACTGCTTTGTTGTCAATCCTCAGAATTTGTGTGAACTGAATGTCCACAAAATACTTCTTGAAGTCATCAATCATCTTCTTGTATGGTAACAACTTGTCATCTTTAGTCTGATAGTCGTCATTGATTTGATTAATGACTAGTTGTGAGTCACCGTAAACTTGTAGCTCGGTAATCCTCCATTCCAATGTTGTTTTTAGTCTAGTGATCAGTGCTTCATATTCGGCTATGTTATTGGTGCATGGAAACATTAACCTATAGGACCTAGGAATGGTATGCCCTTGAGGGGTGACGAAGAGAATGCCTGCCCCCGAGCCATGTTGAGTAAAAGAACCATCAAAGTATAAGGACCATGGCTACTTAAAGTCTGCTGTGAAGACATCAGCATCTGGAAATTCAATGTGTAAAGGGTGCTCTATTTGGAGAAGAGCGTCTGCTAGTTGATCCGCAATAACCTGTCCTTTGATTGCTTTGTGATCAACATAGTGGATGTCGAACTCACTCAAAATAATGATCCGTTTTGCTAACCTTCCTGTTAGTGATGCTTTACTTAGTAGATACTTGAGTGGATCAATTTTGGAAACCAGCTTAATTGTATGAGTTAGCATGTAATGTCAGAATTTATGGGAAGCAAAGACGACTGCCAAATAAGCCTTCTCAATGAAAGTGTAACTAAGCTCATGACTTGTCAATGTTCTGCTGATGTAATAAATTTCCTGTTCTTTCCCTTCATGGTCTTCTTGTGCTAATAATGCTCCCAAATATGTCTCGGTTGCAGCAATATACAGAATCAATGGTTTGTATGGATTTGGTGGTACAAGAACTGGTGGATTCATCAGGTACTGCTTGATTTGTTGAAATTCCATTTCACATTTATCATCCCATCTAAAAGGAACATTCTTATGTAAGAGATGTGTGAATGGTAGACTTTTGTCAGCCAATTGTGCAATGAATCTGCGGATAGACTGGAGTCGCCCTTGTAAGGATCTCAACTGACTAATGTTCTTTGGGGGAGGCATCTCCATGATTGCGCGAACTTTAGCAGGATCTACTTCAAGTCCCTTGTCTGAAACAATATATCCTAATAGTTTTCCAGATGTGACCCCAAAAACACATTTCTTAGGGTTTAAGCAAACTTTGAATTTCTCCAATCTGGTGAATATTTTAGATAGTATCTCCAAGTGTTCTTCTTTGGTGTGTGATTTTGCCAATATGTCATCTACATAATCTTCCATGAATGTGTGCATCATGTCATGAAAGATCGTAGTCATAGCTCTTTGATAAGTAGCTCCAGCATTTTTCAAGCTGAAAGGCATGACATTCCAACAATATGTTCCCCACGGACAAGTGAAAGTTGTTTTCTCTTGGTCTTTTGGTGCAATCTTGATTTGGTTGTAACCTGAGAAACCATCCATTAATGAGTACATGGCATGGCCTGCTGTTAGATCAACTATAGTGTCGATACTTGGAAGTGGAAAGTCATCTTTTGAGCAAGCTTTGTTAAGATCTCTGAAATCAGTGCACACTCTTACATGTTTGTCTGGTTTTGCTACTGGTACAATATTGGAAATCCATTCGGCATAGTCAATTGATCTTATAAAACCTACATCGAGGAGCTTCTTGAGTTCTTCTTTAACCAATAGTGTAATATGAGGATTCATCTTTCTGAGTTTTTGTTTTACGGGTTTGGCTCCTGATTTGATAGATAAATGATGCATAATGAGATCAGGATCAAGGCCGGGCATATCTGCATATGACCATGCAAAATTGACTTGGTTTTCCTTGAGAAAATTCATGAACTCTAGGATTTCTTTAGCTGTCATAGATTCAGCTATTTGTAGGATCCTTGGATTATCTGTAGTTGCAACGTTGATTTCCTTTGTAGGCTCAGTCAGGATGGATGATCGCTCATGATAATGCTTTGGGAGAGTGTCAAGAGTCCCATCAGATGGTGCCTCAAAAAGGTTTTCACCATCTGATATGCTCTTTATTTTGTCTTTTGCTTGATCTAGTACTGCCAGATTCTGGTTTTCACCACTAGACCGTTTATCTTTATTTTCATTTTTGTAGCTAGGAGACTTGACACTCTCCTGATTGCAGACTTCATACCAAAAATCACTAGTGGAACAATTATTTACGTCTTCAGCGGAAAGGAAGTTTATGATAGCTTCATCATTTGGAAAAATAGGTATATCCATAGGTTCGGTAAGATCCCAGTCAATGAGATCAGGATAGATTAATGGTAGGACGTCGTCCGGTTGTGTAAAATTGGCGATGGTTAGGGTCAAGACAGAGCTATCGGTAGGATCTGAGGTATGAGATAGGTCAATGATGGAACTATTCTCCTGATAATCTTATTCATTAAAATCTGACTCAGTATTACTAGACTCATAGTTGCTTTGTGGTTCAGATTCTTGTGGTTGGGATCCTGAACCTTCTCCTTTGATCAAAGCGGGCGTATACTTATGTATGACATCTACCTCTTTGTCTCTCCAAAATTTGTTATCATGGATGGTATCCCATTCATATTCAGCAGAATCTGTGTCAGAGTTATTTTCAATGTAATTCAGGACTGATACCAAACATGTTTCATTCTTGTCGGAACCTTTTTGCAGTGTAAAAACATTACCTTGGGATTGTTTAGATGGGGTAGCCTCATAGCCTATTCCAGTTTTATCATATGCCGCAAGTCCTGGAAGATGGATAGGCTCAACTACGCCTTCTTTTCTCTTTCCAAGAGGACCATTATCATATCCCATCTTTTGCATGATAGAATATCCTTTCCCATATTGTTCTATTGGTAAGGTGACGTTTAGAATTGCGTCCTCTTCATCTTTATAGAGCCAATCTAGAATTGCTTGTATCCTCAGGATCTCCCATGGGAAATTTTTCTTTGATAAATTGTCCATTGAACTTGGTAGTGGGCTCTGTTTGTACCTGTGCTGATGTTGATGCTGCTGATATCTGTTGTGGTGTAATAGAAGGTTTTCCATGTGATCGAGGAGACGTAGGTAGATTAGCAAGACAAAGGGAATATTCCCCAACTCCACTTTCCTTGAACTGTAGTTTCTTGTCAAAGCTTTTAGTTAACTGACTGACGTGTGTAGCATGTTGAGAAGAAGTATCAGCAAGTGCTTCTCGATTATTCGGAACCAAAGTATCTTGATGAGCTTTGACATTGGCACAAGTTTGGGCGTTTGAGTTATCAGCTGGTATAGTAATTTCCTATCCATCATACGGAAACTTAAGACATTGGTGGTAAGTGGACGGAACAGCTTGCATCTCATGGATCCAAGGACGACCCAACAAGATATTGTATGCAAGATCTCGCTCTAAAACTTGGCAAAAGGTATTTTTGATAACAGGTCCCACTCTGATTGGTAGCATGATTAGACCTTTAGACATTCTCTCCTCATCATCATAGGCTTTAATGGTAATCTTCCTTCTAGGATCAATGGAATCTTTGGCAAATCCTAATGCTTGAATCACCTTCAAAGTACATATGTTTAGACCAGCCCCTCCATCTATTAGAACACGTTTGACACGGAACTTGTGGATCATGACCTCTAAGTATAATGATGAATTGTGGGGATGAGTTAGGGAAACATCATCTTTGTCTGAGAATGAAAGGCATGTGGGGGAGGACAAATGTCCTACCATGGTTTGAAATCGATTCACATCCAAATCCGTAGATACAGTCGTTTCAACGAGGGTTTTATCTAAAATCTCCCTATGTGCCAGGGAAATCTTTAGAAGTTCGAAAATGGAGATTTGAGCTGGAGTTTTTCGAAGTTGGTTAACTAAGTCGTATTGGTGTTGAGGAGAGGTCTCATTGGATTTTGAAGAGGTACCTTTCAAAACAACCTTAGCTTGTGCTCTTGTTGTGACGTTTACTTGTCCATTGTCTACTTTCTCTTTGATTTTTATGACATTGACTCGCTCATCGTCCGTATAGAGGTGACGGATTACATTATCATCAATTTGGTTCACGGTTTTGTCAGACAATTCTCCCTTTTGATAATTTGGTAGAGGATTTCGAAAGGCTTGGTGATCTTTGTTGGATTTTTGTTGTCCTTCTACTGTGATAATGCCCTTGTCAATGAGATCTTGAATAGCGTGTTTCAAACCTTGACAGTTGTTTGTATGATGACCTCTGCACCTATGGTAGTCACAAAAATAAGCTTCGTTCCATGATGGAGGTTTTACATTAGGTTCGTAATTGCATTATGGGGGTAACATAAGGACGTTCTTTGCCATGACCTCTTTGAAAGTTGATTCTAAAGATTGTCCTAGTGGAGTAAAAGCTCTTCTATTGGAGAAGAATGGAAAGCGTTGCGGTTTCGTGTTTGAGGTATTCCCTGAAGTGTTGTTGTTGTTGTTGTTGTTCCAGTGGTTTTGGTTGTTGGCAGTCCCTTGATTGTAGTTTTTTGGAGGGGGATGATTGTTTCCTTGATTTGCGACTGAATTGACATGGTTGTAATTATTGTTACGAGGAGTGCTCAAGATAAATGGCTTAGTCGTGATATGATTTGCATCTACAACACCATCATTTACAACATTCTTGTTGCGGGTCCAAAACTTGGACTTGTCCTGATTGTTGTAATGGTTAGATGAGGCAGGGTTGTCCCTATCAAGTTTTATGGTCCCTCTTTTGACCAAAGCACTTTCGATGGTGATGGCATCTTCAATCAGTTTCTCAAAGGAAGGTGGACAGTGCAGATTTAAACGATAACTCATTTCTGAGTTGAGGCTATTGATGAAAGTAACCATTTTCTCCTTTTCAGGGACATGACGGGGGTACCTAGCGAACATTCTCCTCCATCTTTGAAGAAAGGTAGTGAAAGATTCCCCAGGTTTTTGCGTAACTTTGCAAAGATCAATCATGGTGATCTGGTGTTGAACGTTGTAGGAGTATTGTTTTATGAACAAATTCATCAGTTCCTCAAATGTTCGAATAGGAGGTGTAATCTTAGATAACCATTCCATAGAGTTGACTCCAAGGCTTCGAGGAAATAATCACAATAAATATGTATCTTCGTGGGCAAATTCCAATGTCATGTTTCGAAAGTCTCTAACATGGTCAACTGGGTCTGATTTTCCATTATAACGATCAAATTTGGGGATTTCACAGTGTTTAGGAAATGGAATCATGTTGAGACTTCTATCAAAAGGATAAGGACATATGTCATCCAAAGTGTACTTCTTGGTTGTGGTTCCTCCTCGTAACTCTTTGATATCTCCCTACATTTCTCTAAACTCTTTTTTGAAGGAGGCATATTCAGATGGGGATGGCTCTTCCTCGGTGGTTTTTAATTTCTCAGTATCAAAGCCTTTAGGCAATTTAGATCCTTTATCTGCTAGAAAAAGAAAGTATTTCTCTTTGTCACATTGTATAATCTTTTCAAGGGCTTTAAGAAACTTGGGATTTTGTTCTGCCTCTCTAAGTTCAAGTTCGTTGTCTTGTTCATCATCACTACCTATAGGAGTTTTGTTCATGTTTTTGTTCTTAAGTATCAAACTTTCCTCTCTGTCAGCCATATTGTTGTTACTAAAAATGGGATTGCAACTTACACTAAAAAGAGGACTATCTCGTTCACCCTCTTCTTGAGGTGTTTCTCCTGCTTTGTTGTGTTGAGATCTCATAAAAATAGGCATATGTAAGAAATCCTTGAATATGGTCGAGGGTCACTGAAGGATCTGATTGGGACGCGTTGAATATTCAATTGAAGGTTGTGGTACGTTCTCAAACTAAAGAGGTTGATTCAAATTAAGACTTTGAGATAATGCTAATCTTTGATAATAAGCTTGGGTAGCCAAAGGTTCTACAGCATAATCATCGGTGAATCCCCTAATGTAGTCTTGGTATCTATGGAGGAATGTGCGATAATGGAGCAAGACGTATCGACTCTTGAAATTTGTTTTGGGCTTCTTGATCCTATTGAAAACTGATTTCTTGGTGAACTTGGTTGATTTCCACTTTCTCAACATGGGAGTAAAATCTTAGAAAGTTGGGTCTGTGACAAAAACCTAAAAGTGCTACTCTGTTTCCCAAATGCGCTACAGAAATAGTCAAATGTGCTGTAGAAAATATCATATGCACAGAAACAGAGCACCTATGTGCAGCAGAAAATCCTAAATGTGCCGAAACAGAACACAGATGTGCTAGAACAGAGCTTAAATGCGCTGCAGTTTTCCCCTAGATGCGCTAAAACAGTTTTTCTAGGACAGTTTTGACCAGTTTTTAGCTGAAATTTGTCATGTTTGTTCTTGGATGATCCATTATCTGAATTAATGTTTAGAAAGCACAGCAAACAGTCTGATTTAAGTTGATTCGTAACCAAACACATAATAAGACAAGCACAACCTAGGTTAGGCTAGGACAATATCCGCTAGACTCCACGTGGGTTTCCCCAACCGCATATCAGTAGCATGTGAATCCAGAAGCTTGGTTGCACGGGCTCCCCCTTATAGTGCACTCTCTTCTCAGGCCAACCAAGCTTCCAACCCCCATGAAACTCCCATGGCGAGCTGATCACCTCTACTATTGACTGCGAAAGTGTGGAAGGCTTCACACCGACCGGTGCTGGACTAGCAAATAGAAGGTTTTTGGCTTTCTAAACAATGGTATTTAGTTTGGGACCCCCGTTCGAGTGGCCATACATGGGGAAAGAGATTAATCACCATTAAGGTGGCACTCTAGCCTGAAGAGGTTAAGCTCAACAAGGTTTAAGGGAGTACAACTCCGTCTGTATAACACATCCGCACAAGCAACCTTAGGTTTTCCCTTAAGATTTACATTTATATACCGGTCGGGGGTAGCTTGGCCTTAGCTCCGTTGCCGGTTTGAGTCGTCCCTTAAGGTGAGTACTTTTTCCCTTAAGGCAGGCCCAATTTCTAGAGTCAATAACCATTTCTCTTGCACCCAGGATCACACAAGTGTGCAAAGGGAGAGGATACTTCGATTATCAAATCAGGGTTACATAGGGAAAAGTGGGTCTGGTTTTCTGATCACCTAGTTTACACAGGGTGAGAGCATAATCACCTACCATTTTCAAGCACAGTCAATAAGAGTAGACAGATTCATTTTATGTGCACCAAAATCAAATATGATTTAATCTAAGTGAAGATGTTGCTTCACAACAGACATTGGGTTCATTTTAACTGCATGATAAAAGGTGTGGTGGCTACCCTAGGTTGATCCATTTTAAGCCCAACATAAAAATAAAACAAATTTTGTCTGCAGAAGGTGTCAGACTCAGAATCTTGGTTACAGTTCTAGATGTGAAGCTCTGTCTCCCGAATGCGCAGAAACAGAGACCATAAGCGCAACTCTGTTACATAAATGCGCTAAAATAGAAAACAAATGCGCAATTCTGTTACCCAAATGCACGAAAACAGAAACTATATGCGCTATTCTAAATGCAGAGATTTTTTTTTTAATTTTCTGATACAACTTTTAAATGCGCTAAAGAAAGTCCTAAATACACTAACTAAATGCCTAAATGCGCTGTAGAAAGTGACGGATGCGCCACTCTGTTTCCCAGATGCGCCGTAGAAATGAGCAGATGCGCCGAAACAGACCCTAGATGCGCCGAAATACCTGCAAATGAAAAATTCCTGAATCTTCCAAAACGCGCTGCCGAATGCCAGAAAACCTATAAGCAAACCTGCAAGAAAAACCTGCAAGAAAGAAGTCTAAAATCAGGGCATAGTCCCCACGGTGGGTGCCATTTAATGTGTGTGTGAAAATTAAGTGCATAAATGAATTAAAATTAGTTCAAACACACCAATAGAACATTATAACAAAAACAGAAATATAAAAGGAATAGAGATGTGCAAACTCAGTATCCTGTTTCCGTTGTCGTCCTATCGTCCTCTATCTTTAGTGTTTTTGTAGATTCCAGCCTTGTGTTCTCAGATTAGTGGCTAGGCTCAACAAACTGTCTTCCTAAAGAACGAGATTTTTGCTATGATATGAATGCATGATTAAGCTATGATAATGATTTTAGCTAAGAAACTTGAAATAAGAAAGATGCTATGATAAATGAATACTAAATGAATTAAATGCATAAACTCTACTTAATTGCCTATTACCAATGTTTGGATTCACACAAGTATTTATAGGGCTTTCTGAATGATTCTGATTGGCTGTCTCGATTGACGGTTGTGATAATTCCTGGCAGATCAAACGGTTGAGGAAAGATGAATTTGAAGAGAAAGATAGAAGAACCCTAGAAACAGATTTTTCTATTTTATTATGAAAGAGGAAAAAGAAGAGAAGATAAGAATAAAAGAAAGATTTAAAGCTAATAAATAATTAATTAAAAAAAATCAATTATTTATTTGTGGAGGACATTCAACTTTCCTTAATTAAATAAAATATTTAATTAAGCTTTTAAAAGCAGAAGAAAACTTGTGGTGAGAAAAGAGCTTTAATCAGTTTTATTGAAAAAAGCAGAATATCTCATAATTAAATAAAATATTTAATTATGATATGAGAAGATTGCACAATTAGGTTAAAATACCTAATTTTGAATTGGAAAGAAAGCATAAGATATTTTTAATTAAATAAGATCTATTTAATTAAATCACTTTTATGAAATTAATTAAATGAAACATTTAATTAATTAGAAGAAGAATTAAAAATAGAAGAAAGAGAAATATTTAAACTTAATTAAATCAAAAGATTTAATTTAAATTGAAACAGTGATAATTAATTTAAATAAATAGAATGTATTTATTTAATTAATTAAGTGGACATGTGAAAATAATTAAATAAAATAAATTTATTTAATTATGGAAGAAGAATAAGATGAATGAACAATATAATTAAATTAAATAAATTTAATCATATGTAGAGGACTTTAGAAGAAATAATTAAATAATAAATATTTAATTAATTGCCAGGATTATAGATATGACCATTTTTATGCGTATACACCCAATATTTGATGCAAAGGATCAAGTGCCCCCACCTATGGCTCATCTTATCCAAATGCCCATAATAACCTCAAAGGGATCAACCCCAGCTCATGATTAGATATGGACCCTCATGTTTGATGGATCCAAATCCAAAATAGGTTGTGGTGTTGGGATTGAATTAACCAACCCGAAAGGGAAAACTTACTTTGCTTCTTACAGGTTGTAGTTTAGATGCACTAACAACATAGTAGAATATGAAGCTTTAGCTTGAGGGCTGATGTTCACACATAAGAAGAAAGTTACTGCCTTGATGATTAAAAGAAATTCAGAACTAGTTATCAAGCAAGTGCACAACCAGTACACATGTCACAATAAAAGGCTGGAAACTTATAGAAATCAGGTATGGAACGTGATTAAAAACTTTGATGCTTTTGGGATTAGTTTAATCCCTAGAGAGGAGAATAAAATAGCTAATTCATTAGCTATTGTTGTAAGTACCCTGGACCCCATGCAAGGATCCAAGCTTAAGATATTCTCATTACAATTGATATCCACCCCATCTATTCTTGATAATGTCATGAACTTTCAAGTCTTTGATGATGATCGACATATCCTTGCTTTTCTAGAAAGTTTTGATGTTTTTGAAGGATAGATCATTGATGAGTCCTACAGAGATCAAGGAGACTGGAACCCCAAAGACTATGATACAAAGGGTTTCCTCAACTTAAAAATAAATAGCATTCCCAAGGGAATGGTGGCCTTAGAAAGAATTTTTGATTCAGACCCAAGAGCTCATGAAAAGGTATCAGTCAAAGATAAAGGAGGTGAATATGAAATTGTTAACCTATCTGATTTTGGCTCTCAAAGAAATGTTTATATAGGGAAGTCCTACCTTGAAGCAATCATAAAAGATATACTGAGGATACTGAAGAAGGATATTGCTATGATAGCCTGGTATTATGAAGATGTAAAGAAATTTGATGCTTCTATAATGACTCACCATTCCTTTGAAGCTTGAAGCTAAGCAATTTTGGTAGAAACAATGTCCTATCAACACACTGATTGAACCATTGATCTTCAAGGAAGTTCATAAATTGCTTTCTACAAGAATAATCTTCCTTGTACAAAATTCAACATGGGTGGCTAACTTGGTTAGAGTCCATAAGAAAAATGGAGAGATCAGGCTATGTGTAGATTTTAGGAATCTAAATAGGGCTTCAAAAAAAGAAAACTACCTGCTCCCTTCTCTAGACGAAGTCTTGCAAATTGTCAATGGATCTCAAATGATATTATTCCTGGAATGGTTATTCTAGATACAATCAGGTGATTGTTAATTATGAAGACTAAATAGACATGACCTTCACTACTAAGTGGGGAACATTCACTTACAGAAGGATGCCATTTGGTTTGATAAACGCTAGAGAAAATTTTCAACATGCCATGGACATAGCATTCAAAGATTTGATTGGTAAATGAATCATCATTTACATGGATGACTTGACAATATTATCTAAAGATAGAATAAACCATGCAGCAGACTTGGCTAAAGTTCTTGAAAGATGTATCCAGTATGGCATCTCCCCGAATCCTAAAAAAGTGTGTGTTTAGGGTTTTTGAAGGGAAAATTTTGGGACACATAATCTTAGAGAGAGGAATATCAATAGATCTAGACTAAGTTGAGTCCATTCTAAAGATATCCATGCTAGGAATTGAGAAAGAGATGAGATCTTTCTTTGGAAAGATCAACTTTGTGAGAAAGTTTATCATAGGTTTTGCATAAATTAATAAGCCATTGAATGAAATGATGAAGAAAGAGGCCAGAATAGAATGGAGTAATGAGGCAAAGGCCGTGTTTTCTCAAGTCAAACAATCCATTTGAGAAGTGCCAGTCCTCACCAGCCCTGACTACTTGAATCCATTCTATATTTATTCTTTTCCTTCTAAACACTCATGTACAGCTATCCTTGTAGACACGTAAAATATACCGATTGACATTGTGCATTTGATCTTGAACTACTAACATCATTTCTTCTTGAATCATTCCTCAGTCTAACCATTTAATCAAATCTCCTTATTTGATTAAATCCATCAACATTCCTCTCTTAATTGAATAAATCATTTTATCTAATTAAGTCAATTTCTTTTGTTAATTAAATCAATCCATCTAATCTAATTATCCCTATTTGATTAAATAATCAACTTATTTGATTAAATCCCTAAAGTATATCTATTGAATTAAATAAATTAAAACCTTATTTGATTTAATCTAACACCATATTCTTTAATTAAATAAATCAAAATCTTTATTTAATTAGCCCCTTATCATATTCCTCTCTTATTTGATTTAAATAAATCCATAAATTGGAGTCAAATAGGTCATATCATCTAACCCCTCTCATTAAATTAATTAACCCTTAATTAATTTAATCCCACCTCATGTCCCATCCTTTAGATAATGCAAGTTGCACATGAAAATAGATTTAATTCATTTATTAAATCTCTATTTTCCTCACATGGCATCTTTTGGAATATTCTCTCAATTTGAATTCAAAATTTCCAAATCAACATGTACATCCAACAAGGCAATAAATTCATCTTACATGTCCTTTGCTTTGAGCCAAGTGGCATTTATTGCATTTTCCCTTCCCTCTTACATGTCATTTCAACAAATTTGAAATTCAAATTTATGCATTTATTGGCACATTTCTCAAATCTTGCACATCCTTCATCCACTCATGGATTCACAAGTGGCATCATGCCATTGGATGAATTTCACTCCCACATTGTTCAAATTTGGACATCCATCCTTCAATATCATCTATAAATAAAGAGATCCTATCCTCATTCAATCATCCACAATTTGAGCAAAGTTACCATGCCCAAATATCCATCAAATTTCATCAATCATTCTTGAATCATAGTTGAGTTTTGTAGATTTTAGCTTGGAGTATTCTTCAACATCAAGAAAGTGGATCAATCTTCATCAACACATCCATTTTGCATCATAGGAATTGGGAAAGGGACAATTTTCACATCAAATTGGCACCAATTCCCTCATGGGATCATGAGTTTGCACATCTAATTAGGATTCAATCTTTGTTTTATCATTTTCATTGTGTTCTTCAATATTTTCTTCTTAGTTTGAATGTTGTAAATGGATTTCATGGTTAATCCTTGTTTTGGCTTGCAATCTCTTGTCTAACTTGTTTATTCTTGTTGTTTTGAGGTACCAATGTTGGAGTCCACACATTTGGCACTAGAAGGAGGGCATGAAATCATTCTTTCTCATCTTTTTCTAAAAATTCTAAATTTTTGTTCATACACGGGAAATTATAACACTAGGAGCTCAACGTTGCTATATAGCACCGCTTAAAATTAAAACTACGATGCTGGACTCGTCTCACCAAGAAAATTCAAAAGTTTAACTCTGCCACTAGACTCTTTGACCTGCATGAATTTTGAAAAGGGATTAAAATCCGACATTGCATGAAAACTGTGACATGGGGCGAAAGGAGTGATGCAGTTGAGCTCTTTGTCTTGACACAGAGTGACTCTAACTGGCAAGTAGCATTGTGAGGGCACTGCTGGGAAACCAAACTGCAACACAGTCATGAGTTACGACACTGGAAGACAGTAAAAAATGAAAAATTCAATTTTAGCACGTGCTTTTGATTTATGAAAATTTTTTCCTGTATTTTCTTCTTTTTAATTTCTATATTTTCCCAAAATCTGACTAGTTTTTCCTCTTTGTAGGTTGGAAATCAAAATCAAAAGAAGGAGAAGCATGAGAAGGATGTTCATCAAATCAAACTATTTTTAAACACTATAGTGTTTGTTTAACACATTTTCACAAAATTGTTATCTTTTTCTTCCTTAAGGCACTAACTTTCATTTGGGTCTTAAAAGACTCTTTCCATTTCTTGCAAAGGCTAAAACAAACTTTAGGGTCACAACTTACTAGATTTCATTTTTTGGATTAACAATTGAAAAAAGTGTCTCATTTGTCATTTGGTGCTTAAAATGAACTCACATTTTTCTTTGTGGACTTAAAAAGAACAAGTGCAACTTTGGTTTTTGTGAATGCTTACTTAAACTATAGGCATTGAAAAAGGACGTATGCACTTCTCTTGCACTTTATAGTGATCTTGAGAATTAAAAGGCCTTTTTCATGACTTTAGGGTGAGACAAAGCAATCACCTCCACACTTCTATTTGGGTTTAAAATTGAACATCTTGTGCGAGTGTGAGTGGGGGCATTGTTGCGTATATTCTCTCTCTTTGTTGCCTACAAAGATTGATCTAGTTATGAATATTGTTCTTCATTTGTTTTTGTTTATCCTAGAGGGCCTTCCTTGGGGAAAAAGTACTCACCCAAGGGAACAACTCAACTAGTAACACTCTGAACCCAAGAGTATTTCCAGTCAGGATATAAATTTGGATATTGGAAGAAACGCCAATATCACGTGGTTGAATTTGACAAGATGGATCCTAAAGGGGTCTCTTTCCATGTTGGGTCAACTCCTACGAACAGAAAGTCCTTACTAAAACCCATGTGCTAGAATTTTTCAAAATCCTTTATTCTATTTGTTGGTGCAAGAATGGTCGTTCTGAAGCTACCCCACACTTTTACGGTCTTCTAGTAGAAATGGAAAGCATGCCATGGGAGTTTCATGGGTGTTGATGTTTGGCTGCCCTGTCTAAGTGAGTGTTGTGGAGGGGAGCCATTGGGGTCAAGCACCTAACCATTCACTAGAGATAAGCATAGTTGGACTTGTCCAAGTAGGAATTCAACAAATATTGTCTTACACATCCATAGGATTGTACTTATTCTTGGGTTACAAAATGCATTGCTTGATTGAAAATGTCTCAAAAACAAACACTTAACATCATCCAAATTTCAAACCCTTTTGGAGACAAATACCATTGACTCAATCTATATGTTATTGCTTTCCCTTAGGATTCATGTCTTTAGAGGTTTCTAAACATTGGATTATATATTGATTTGTCTCCTTAAGTAAACAATAGGAAAAACCTTGCCTTAAGTTCATTGAATTTCCGCATAACATATCTTGTGGGGTTGGAAGAATTTAAGACATTGGACACCTTATTTTGAAAACTTAATTGAAGAAAGTGTTTTTGGTAAAATAAAGATATTAAGAAAAGCTAAACAAAAAGAAATTTCATTTGTGATTGAAGCTTCATGATTCTCAAAAATTCAAAATCCTAAAATGAAAATCATTGGCCCAAAATTTGAAAATGTTTGTTCAAAAGAAATCATTATTTGGTTATAAAGGTCTCTAGGAAGCATTTGCATGTTCTTCAATAACTAGGTCAAGGCAAACAAAGTGTATTTTTTAGGTTCATTTTAGGATCAAAGAAAAATCAAAATATTTTTTATCCATCCTTCATTTTCATCAAAGAAAACATCATCTCACAAATCACCTTTTGGAAAATATAGAAATCATCCTTACCACTAGGAATTTTGGCAAAATCCAAACCATCAAAATCATTGAGACTAAATCTTTGAAAACCTCATCAAAATCACGTTTGGCTAAGTGTATGTAGATGCATCCTTTTGCATATGCTTAGTCAAAGTTATCAAAATCATCTTGTTTAGCTTAGTATATGGAGATGAATCCTTCTCCTTATGCTTAGTGAAACTATCATCTTACTTGAATAGGTGTGGTTAGATGCATCCTTCTCCCCACACATATTCAAAACTATCACCTTTTGATCAAATCTACCCCTTAGATAAAATCATCCAACATCTTAGGGTATTTTTGTTCAAAATAAAAACCAATCAAAATCAGAATCAAGGACAAATCCCAAAACCTAAAAACAAATAAAAAACAATATCCATAGCATATCCGAAAGTCCTAAAAGCCTATTTTATCCTTCAAGATTTATAAAAAGATCATAACAACCACCTCACCCATCCCTTACATCATCACCATATTACCCTTTCGATCCTCAAGATATCCTAAAATTTTCTACTTTGGGCATAAAGTAAAGATCAATCCAAAGAATCAAGAGACTTATCTCCCATTCTTAAAAATTGATCGTTTTATGGTTCAAACTAGATCTATACAAGAAAAACATGGAAGCCAACAAAGAAACACCCGCTTCAAGTGATCTTAGCCAAACGAATGTTGAAATAAATCCCGCTGAATCAAGCAATCCTTTGATTCTCTCACAAAAACTACAAGAAAAAGCTTAAGGAGAAGACCTCCCTTTTGGAATGTCTCACGATGAAATAACTGAAATGCTTCAAAATCCAGAAAACCATAAGATCGTCAATATCATGATGAAGCTTAACCCTTCATTATACATGCTTGAACTAGCAAAGCAAGGGGCCAAATTTCCTTTGGATTTTGACATGAGCACCATAGTTGAGACATCTTTTCCTCCAATCTCATCCACCATTCCCATCTCATCCACACCCCCATCCCAAAATATCACTCAAAATATTCCACAAATCATGACATCTCTTGCTCCGACCCAACCAAATGTTAATAAGGGAAATGCATTTCTTAATGCTATTCAAACACACCCCATTATTAATAATCAAAGCTTGGACGCAAATACCATCTTAGAACAAAACATACCCAAAAACCTATTTCAAAAAAATGTTCCTCTCACTATTCATCATGATCCATCATCATTCTTTCGTGCTTCACCTAAAAGTTCTCTCCTCACAAATTCACAAGAGGAGGGAGATATGTTCAGACCAGGGGGCATATTCGACACCACAACATTTTTGCAAGGACTCACATCCCTCACCTTTCCACCTCTTCCACCATTATCATTATCATCCACACCTCTCCTTGGTTTAGGGCTTCCCCCATTACCAAGTATCGACCAAATTAACATCCCAAACATCAATCAAGGTATTATACCAAATGCTCACAACTTATCGTCAATATCACAACAACATATGACAAATGCACAAACAATTGCAAACACAACACCATCTACCACTGAAATTATTAACACAACATCACCATTCACCACCACCACAAACGCCATTCTAAATCCACCACCACTACCACCACCACCAAATTCCACCACATCAAGTCAATATAACACGACATTGCAACCTACTTTTCAAAGGGGATACCAACAAGTGCAAAAACAAAAATCCATACAACTAGCTACACAACAAGCCGCCCAAGCTGTGCAAGCTGCCCAAGTAGCACAAGCCGCATTACAAGTGTAAAAAAACCAAGAAATATTGCAACAATAATAGCAAGCTACCCAAGCCACTCAAGCATTGCAAGAACTACAAGCACAAAAGTTTGCTCAAGCGCAAACCTTATTACAGCAACAAGCGGCACAAGCACAAGCACAAGAACAACTTCTTGCACAAAAAAAAGCAGTGCAATTGCAAGCATATCAACAAGCAATTAAGCAATATCAAGAGCAACCAGAAGAAGTTGAATTAGCAGCCCAACAACAAGCGTTGTTGGAACAACAACAAGCACAATAGCAAGCACAAATCCTAGCACAAAAACAACAAGATAAACAAGCATTGTTCATACAAAAGTAGGTGGAAGCCTACCTCACTCAGAAAAACATATAGATACCATCAAACAACAGACTGACCAACCCACCCACCCAACGCACAATTGAAACCCCTCAAAAAAATTTCATCCTACCCCCTAATCCATAAAGCGATGTGACAACACAAATCAAGTTGCTCTCATAACAAGTGCTCGATCTTCAATCAGGGCAAACAACAAAGACACCAAGCAACTTGTGTCTGTATCCATTTGACAGGAACCTAGTAATGAAAAGATTTCCCAAGGGATTCGAAATCCCCAAATTTGACAAATACCGAGGGACAAGAAACCCTAAAGATCACATCAGGGAATTCCAAGTTCATTGCATGGAAGTCGCATATGATGATACTTATTTGATGCAGCTATTTCCTAGGAGTCTGGTAGGCCACGCTATGGAATGGTTGTCTCATCTACCATCAGGAATTAGAACATTTCAGGAAATTATAGACACATTCATTAAAAAATATGCATGCAACATTGCAATGGATCTTAGTTCAGAAAAACTCTCAGCTCTAAAGCAAGGAAAGAATGAATCATTCACTTCCTTCTTACAACGATGGGAATCAAAGGCCAATCAAAGCAAGTGGACCATGCCAGAAGAACAAAAAGTTTGCACCATCATTTCCAACCTTGATGGCCTCTTATCATTCCATCTCAAGGTCCAATTAATCATCACATATGATCAACTGATCCCTAAAACACTCAGCTTCATATGATCCCTCAAGACTCAACCCACGGGACCATCATCATATCGCAAACAACAAAAAAATTGTCCACCATCCAATTACAATGATAAACCTCGCACGTGGGCAAGAAACAAAAATGTTACTAATGATGGTTTCGTCGATGCCAAGGTGGTCATTAGTGGTCCTCACCAAAATGAACCCACACTGTAAATCCAATCACAACACCAAAACACCTATCACATAACATACCAACCAAACAATAATCCAACCATCAATAATCTCAGTGATCAAATAGGACCACCCCAACGCAAGAGTTATCCAAAATGAAAGTATAGCACTTTGGGGGAAGCACTTGAGGACATCATGAAAAATCTCATAGATGAAAAACTCATCAAAACACCTACATTTGAGAATTACTAAGAACCCGATGTCAAACCTCCTTGGTATAATGAGAATCAACTTTGTGAATTCTATAAAATCAAAGGCCATACCACAAATAGTTGCATGAGACTCAAAAATATCATCCAAGATCTCATCGATAAAAAAATCATAAACGTGGAACAACATATAGGAAATTAGGATCTTAAGATATACACAAATCCAATGCCAAACCATGGCAACAAAAGGAATCAAAAAGATAAAGGGAAAGGTACCCACTCAAATGTAAATCATGTGTATGAAACAGTCATCACCTCCCTAGATGAAAACTACATGTTCATTACTATCAAGGGCACCTATGTTGAAGATTGTGGAGTCACCACAAGAGGCGAAAAGGCAACTATCATAGGATCATCCTAGCCAAACAAAACCCCTGCATATAGATCTTCTCCTAATAGTTACAATGTGCTAGACCAACTCGAGAATTCCAACACAAATCTCCATCATGGAATTGTTAAAAATCTCATCGGCCCATAGGAAAATCCTTGAAGAAGCCTTGGCCTCATCCAGTATCCCTGTAGATCTTGATGTAGATAAATTCCAAGATATGGTCAAAAACATCATTAGGCCTAATCTTCTTACATTCTCCGACCAAGATTTCCCCGCTCAACCATCTCACAACTGTGCACTTCACTTGGAAGCCATAGTACATAAGAGAAAAATTGAAAGATTCTTGGTGGATGGAGGTGTGGGTTTACATATTTGTTGTCTTGGCACCATCAAGTAGTTGAAAATATCAGAAGATTCCATTGACAAAGGGAAAGACATAATGATAAGAGCATATTGGTGCAGGAGCACCTGCCAAAGTGCTTAAGTGCAAATTTATTTTGAAGGTTTTTTTTTTTAAATCCTTTTTGTTTTTTTGGTAAGCTCTTAAATACCTTTTAGATTGTGTTTGGGGACCTTTTGGTTCATTAGGTAAAAGTTGAATAAATTGGGAAATCTTTTTGTGGTCATTTCCTAAGCTTTTGTTAAAAATTGGAAAACACATAGTGTTTTCCAACGTTAGGCTTTTGGCCATTCTTAGGCTCAAATTTGAAAACCTAACTATTTCTTGGTGTGGTAAAAGGTATCTCTCAACTTTTGAAGGAGGTCAGAAGCTTTGTATGTTGGCAATTCAGGAGAATAATAAAAGAAAACAGTGATTTTTGTTGGAAAAGTCTAATTTTTCTATTCTTGTGTGTGACAACTGCAAGAAATGAATTAAGTAAAGCTTTTGTTGAGTTATATAGAATGTAGTGAAGCCTTTTAAAACATTTTCTTGTGGCATTTTAGTTAGTTTCTCCATCGTTTTATTTATTGTGTCAATACTGTGTTTTTCTGTTTTGCTATTTTGACTAGTAAAGTCCAAAAATATGGAGTTCTAGCTTGTTTTCTGACCGTACCAAGAAGTATGGACTCATTGAAAATAAGGCTAGACTCCCTCCTTGTATATTATGTAAATATAAAATCCTTTTTGATGGTTGGTAGCATGCTAAAAATCTTTCCCTAGGCGAGTTGGCTAACACCCAATTAGGGAAAGACAGTGACAAATTAGTATCTGTGTTGTAGGGGTGTTGTATTCTAATGAAACAAATGTGTCCAATGGTTGTAGGGACCTTTACAATGGTGGTCAAGAAGGAAAATAATTTTTTTGGTCTTTTGGAGGTTGGAACAAGCTAAACAGTCCAAGAAAAGAAGCAAAGAAAACCCTAGTTCTTGCAAGAACTGGGTACACCATATGTACAGACAAAAAATAGTCCAAGACCTTGAAAATCTGTTAGTGCTCCAAATTTGAGCAAGGGTGATAGAAGCAAGTTTGGCCTAATTAGGTGAAGGAGAGGAGTGATAAGTAATTTTCTTATGTGAGGAGGCCTAAAAGGGGCTCAACCCTAGTAGCCTTTCCAAACCCTAAACTAGGGTTTAATGAAAGCAATAGAAGAAGGTGTTGATGTGTTTTTTATGCACTTTTCAACACAGGCAGTGCATAGGAGCACTACCTCTCTTGAAAGACAATCTTCCACAATCAGATTGCAGAACACTATCCCAAGGTCTCTAATGTCAAGTCTTGACAGTGTTTGGAATATCTCAGTTATTTGATGTGATTTGCTGGAATCACAAGGCGGACTTACGGATGAGTTACAAAGCATGGAAGCTGGGTTTGCAAATGTAGTTTCAAAGTGCTGAAAGTGAATGAACAGTGGCTGTCCACTCAAAACGACAAGCTAAAACTCATCAAGTTCATCTGATTTAGCTTCATGGTGATGCTTTGAATCCTAATCTAACCAAGGATTAAAAGAAATAGAAAAAGGAGAAGGGTTAAGAAAGCTATTCTAATCCTAAGCTACGAATGAATAGTAACAATGGTGGCTACTAAAGTAGATAGGCTTCCTAAACTGGGTTTTACTTGGCTAAGAGAAACCTACAGTTGCACAAAACTAGTGCAATCTTCTAAGGACTACAAATTTTCAAATTGCATACACACATCATGTACATGCAATCGAACTAAGTTGCAGCAATAAAGGAAAGAGGCTTAGACTAGTTTTACAAAGTGATTCATCATCAATGAACCACAAAAAGCATGAGCTGAAAGTTCATCAAATACTAAAACAACAAACACCATCACCACTCCCATTCAAGAAACTAACACTAAAACTAACATGGAAGGTGAACCATGAATACATAAAGAGAAAACTCAAAAGGAACACCTATAAATCATGCAATGTTGCTTTCTATTGTTGTAGAATGTCTTTACATCAATTATCCAACCCTTACAAATGAGGGGCAAGCCCCTATTTATAGTTTTTCAAAGCCCAAATGAATGGCTAGGATTCAATTACATCGAATGGCCCAGATTTGATTTACAATAGGGTTTCACCTACCCTGCATTATCTAGCAATTTAAAATACATTCCTTGTCTTTTCTCTATTTTGTCATCTAGTGCCAGTCACTATAGCAATTTCGTCATTTAGCTGATTTTCCTTTTCACTGTAGCTAAAACTGCCTGAATTTTTTTTTTTTGCTTAATGTGCTTGCAATGTTCTTCCTTTGATCAAACGAGCCCATCAACAATTGGAATCAATGGATTGGTGGCCTCTAATTCAGGCAGAAAGCTCCTTAGAAATCATCATCACCTGGAAAAAGGTAGGACAACTCCCTCAATGGGCCTCTCTGATAGACCTACGAAAGGATTATTGACTCCTGCAAATACGAAGTGTCGTAAGTGCATTTATACATGAGTTAAGGAAAATGTCAGTCAAACCTACGAATTCCCGATTAGATCTATCCATGCATCATCAAAAGATCTTGATATTCATATTTGGAGCTCATTTTGACCATAAACATTAATGTGTGCTTCAAGGGTGTGAGCGCCAGAGGGTGGAAAGATAGTGGAAGAAAACTAGAAGGAAGATAGCAGATGGAAGCCAAAATAGCTAGGAAGAAGGTGGGCTCCTAGATGTTCAAAATAGCTAGGAAGAAGGTAGGCTCCCGGATGTTCAAAATAGCTGAGAAGAAGGAAGGCTCCTGGATGTTAAAAAATAGCCACGAAGAAGGGAGGCTACCGGATGTTTAAAACAGCCGGGAAGGAGGTAGGCTCTTGGATGTTCAAAATAGTCGAGAAGGAGGTAGGTTCCTGGATGTTAAAAATAGCCAGGAAGAAGGGAGGCTTCCGGATGTTCAAAATATCCAAGGAGGGCCAGACTTTCAGAAACGACCATGGAGGGGCCGGGCTCCGGAGGCTGGGAAGGAGGTGGCTGCCAGATGTTCCAAATGGCCAAAGGGGGACAGAGTCCCGAAAATAGCCACGGAGGGGAAGAGTCTCAAAAATGGCCACGGAGGGGAGGAGTCCTGAAAACAGCCATGGAGGGGCTGGGCTTCAGAGGCCAGGTTGTCCTGGGCCAACGGATGTTCCAAACAGCAAAAGGGGGATGAAGCTCTGAAACTACAAAAACTTAACCGAATGTTAACAAAACCTTGGCAATTCATTTACGCACTTGAAACACATCCCAGATCCAAAAAAGGGTGACCTCAAAGTCAAAAATGAGGAAACGGGAGTGACGGGGGTCCATGGATGTTTCCAAACAGCCAAGGAGGAAGGGAATTCCAGAGGCAAAGTTCTGAAAGCATCGAAACTTAACAGAACATTGACAAAACCTTGGTAGTTCATTTAGGGACCCCAAACACATCCCAAATACAAAAAAGGGTAACCCCAAAGTCAAAATTGAGGAAACGGGAGTGATAGGGGTCCGCGGATGTTTCCAAACAACCAAGGAGGAAGGGAATTCCGAAGGCAAAGTTCTAAAAGCATTGAAACTTAATGGAACATTGACAAAACCTTGGCAGTTCATTTAGGGACCCCAAACACATCCCAAATCCAAAAAAGTTTTCCCCCAAAGCCAAAAATGTGGAAACTAGACCGACAGGGGTCCACGGATGTTTCTAAAATAGCCAAAGCAAGACAAAAGGCAGAAAGGGAATGGGGAACTTTATTTCTCCACAGATTTGAATACCCCAAGCAGGAGAATTTGGGTAGGGGATTTGATCGTTTGATGGCACATGACCAATTTGGGCTTGGAAATGGGGCACGCAAAACAAGATAGGAGCAAAGTAGCCTATCGAGAGTGAAAAAAAGGGGGTCTCTACCTATAGCAGGGCGTGTGTGCAAAACATGCACAAAAAATGGTTACTCAATGGGGAAATGCTCTACCTACAGCAGGGTGTGTGTGCAAAACATGCACAAAAAATAGTTACTCAATGAGGAAATGCTCGAGAGCATTTTGATGACAAACTAGAATCACGAACCCAAAATCTCTGGTTTCGACCTTCACACTAAGGCAAACAAACTAGATGCCCAACCAAAGGATCAAAACCATTAGCCAACCCAACCTTTAGTATGCTGAAAATCTAAGTGTGTTCAATTGCGTCAATTCCCATTCTTCAGTTGGTAAAGGAACCCAAGCTCCATTTAGTTAAGCTACATAGTTTCTTCTAACTCCAAAAGCATCTGAGACATTGCCTCACTGCCAGTCAGGTGTCCACAGCCCTGACGAGGTTATCACTGTGATTCTCCCAAACATTGCTCTACTACCTGCCGGGTGTCCATAGCCCTGGTAGAGTTGCTCAGATACCCCTGAAAAGTTGAATTTTTCTTTCTTTTAATTTTTAGTGTTTTCTTTATTTCTTTCTTTTCTCTTTTCAGCTCTTTTATTTCAACCTGCAAGCATTGAAGCTCGCGCTCAGGGCTGAGAATCACAGCGGCACTAGAGTAGAATTTTAGATTTTTCACTTAACTAGACTTCACAAAAGACCCTATAATGACCATCGAATTCTTAAGATGTGTAAGAGCTATAAGATTTTAGAATACGTCAAAGTTAGACTAAACCAAAAACTTATCCTCTTCGAATTAAACACCCAGATCGCTTGACACTAACAGAAGACCTTCACCATCCACTCTGAAGACTTGATTAGAGTTTGACAAATAAATATGTAGAACAACCCTAGGCAAGAAGTATGGTTGTTGTGCACACAGATGTGCCTAGCTAAAAGTAGACAGACCCTGAGCAAAGCAACAACAAAGCGAAAGCAAACAAAAAGAAAACAACCTACACAAACAAACTAACCTAAGGAAAGCAAGAAAGCAGAGTATTTACAGGAAACCTATACTACTCAAAATGGGCTATGTACAAAGATATTTACAAAGCACTATGTTCAGGTATGACAAACCAACATTAACATTCATTGAATTTCGTAATGCATTCATGAGCAAATAGACAATCTTTATCGTTCTTAACCATGCAAACTTGTCTTTATATTCTGAAAAAAGAAATTCAATGTTGTAGCACTCAAGTTCAACCACGTCATCATGAAAAATCAGCAATTGAGGAGGCTCGTTGAACCCATGATTAATCCATAAACATGTTCATTTTTCCTCATTCCCATAATCAAAATAATAAGTGCAATTATAAGAAATAATAGGGGCAAGGAAGGATAAAACTTAGATGTCATCACACGGATGTGGCAGCGTTGGACAGTCGAGAGCAAGCATAACATCTTTGATTGTTGCATTGGCAACCTCGAGCGGGCGCGATGGAGGGTGCATCACTTTGGACATTAAATGTGCATAAGGCTAGGATGATGGGGCAGCAGAAAACTCTTTCAATCTACCAATGGGACCCACAACCTCCATTGGTTGTTCCTCGAGGAAGTACACCTCATCTGCCTAGGTTTCTGTTGCCAAAACCTCTTCTTGATTGTTGTCTTCAAGGGGAAGCATGCTATCCCATCTCCTTTCCCAGGTGTCAGCCTTATTTTTGTGATGTTCAGTGTCATGGGATGATAACATACACAAATCTATCCTATTGCAGCCATCTAAATATGAGGGAGGATCAACAATGATCATGGTGAAAGGACTCCAAGTTGCATCTTGTAGTCGATCGAGTGCTTCATCTCTGTTAGCAACTATCCTAGCACCTCTGCCTTTGTCTTCTTATTTTTGTTGTTCATGCATCTCATCATGACGTTCACTCATTTCCTCTTGCTCACTATCATTGTAAATGGAGAAGAAGCTCCTCTCCCAATCTAGAAACTCTAGTGCATCACTGTTTTGGGGCTCAATGAGTATGTATTCATCGCTACCATCTTCTGAGATGTACTCTTCCTTGGCATGAGCATACCTCCATAGTGCAGCTCCCAATGGAAAGGAGTCGTCAATTGATGGAACCTCATCAAGGGGACCAAAGTCTACTACACAATTTCCTTCCAAAGACTAGCTAAAATGCCCATCGTCCATGGTACACAACTACTTTTCAAAATGAAGAACTTCTTGGTGACTGGTGGACAACATTCCCGCTTGATCTACTTCATTGCTCAGAAGTCTGAGACGATATTGCTATCCTTATATTGCTGCCCCAACATCCTCTTGAGGTCCACCTTCAACTGAGCCATCACTTGATTTAGACTTTTGGTCTTCTTTTTCGATATGGGCAGCAAGTAAAGGAGGTCAAGTACTTGGTTGCCTTGCTTGTTCTTTGACTTGTTTAATGACTTTTTGGCACAGTCGGCATGCAAATTCAAAGTGTGATGAATCATGAAGTTGCACCAATTTGTCAATAGTAGAACTTCCAAATCCACTTGGTATTTTAGCTCTGACCAATCCTTTGCTAATCTAGAGATGAGCTAGCCATATCTTTCCGCTATTGAGTCCTCATTATCACTTGAAAAAGAATTTTGATGGTAGATAGCCATAGCAAGTGGTTGCTCCCACTCCTTCAAATCTACATTTTCAGATTCTTGATCACTGTTGTTTATGAAGGAGAGGTCTTCCGACTTGATTTTTCTTATGCTTTGATCATCTCCTTCTGCTGCCCCAAGGCTTTTAGCCTCCTCTTCTTCCTAATCTTCAGCATCTTCATTGGCTGTCCCAGCATGCACGACTATAGACTTCATTGGTTCATCATCACCTACCAATTGCTCTTCTTCTAGAGTGGAGGACTACCCTTGATTGGTGGAGGGAAGGCCTTCTAAATTAATTTCAATCATATTTTCACCAAGGCATCTTGCTGTCCTAGTAAAATCTACCTCTTCCTCCTAGTTTTCAACTTCAATGTTTGCTGCTCCAACATCAACTTGTATCAAATTGCTTGGTTCATCCTTACTTTGTTGTCCTCTAGATGTTGACAACTCTTTCGCCTCATGGGTTAACTTCTCTTTATTGGGATTTGATTGCTTCAACTTGTTCAAACAACCCTTGGCTTGAGCAAGGATGCTGTCACATGATGGACACATAAATTCTGAATGTGGTGCATTGTGAAATCTACACCAACTTTCCATTAGTACTTCATCCAATCTCAGTCCATCCTTGCTGCTCAAATGTTCCTAGATCAGCTCCTTGAATGCCTTGGCTACCATGGTTGTTAATTCTTCCTTCGAGTCTACAAGGGCTAAAGGCTGATGGATTTCCCAAAAGGGAATTTCTCCCTGCAATACCCTTTCAATTCTACTCGAGAATGTGAGACACCCCAACCCATTGTGCCTATGAGTGCAATGGATTCGACATCTGTCTGCTATTGCGAATTACTGCAATGGCTTCTTCAGTCTCTTATTCAAATGTGCATGTAACTGAGTGATGTCAATTTGTGCATGCTACTCCATTTTGACTCAGCTTCTACTTGCCTTCAAATTTTTTTGACTTTTAGCATTAAAGGAGATCTCCATATCTCAAATTTCTTCTTTGAAAGTGCTCTTTTCAATTTCCAACTTTCAGCTTTGTAGCCTCAACTTGTCATGCCCTCCTTCTAGTGCTAGTTCTATTGATGGCATTAGGAGGAGGAGGGCATAAAATAAATCACTTCCAACCTTTAGCTTTTTATTCCCAACGTGTCAGCCCTCCTTCTAGCGCTAGTTCTGTTGATGTGCTTTTTATGCACTTTTCAACATAGGTAGTGTGTAGGTGCACTACCTCTCTTGAAAGACAATCTTCCACAATCAGATTGTAGAACACTATCACAAGGTCTCTAATGTTAGGTCTTGGAAGTGCTTGGAATATCTCACTTATTTGATGTGATTTGCTGGAATCACAAGGCAGACTTATGGATGAGTTACAAAACATGGAAGTTGGGTTTGCAAATGTAGTATCAAAGTGCTAGAAGTGAATGAACAGTGGTTGTCCACTCAAAACAACAAGCTGAAACTCATCAAGTTCATCTAATTTGGCTTCATGGTGATGCTTTCAATCCTAATCTAACCAAGGATTAAAAGAAATAGCAAAAGGAGAAGGGTTAAGAAAGCTATTCTAATCCTAAGCTATGAATGAACAGTAACAATGGTGGCTGCTAAAGTAGACAGGCTTCCTAAACTAGGTTTTGTTTGGCCAAGAGAAACCTACAGTTGCACAAAACCAGTGCAATCTTCTAAGGATTGCAAATTTTCAAATTGCATACACACATAATGTATATGCAATTGAACTAAGTTGCAGCAATAGAGGAAAGAGGCTCAGAATAGTTTTGCAAAGTGATTCATCATCAATGAACTACAAAAAGCATGAGCTGGAAGTTCATCAAATACTGAAACAACAAACACCATCACCACTCCCATTCAAAAAACTAACACTAAAACTAACATGGAAGGTGAACCATGCATACATAAAGAGAAAACTCAAAAGTAACACCCATAAATCATGCAATGTTGCTTCCTATTGCTACAGAATGTCTTTACATCAATTCTCCAACCCTTACAAATGAGGGGCAAGCCACTATTTATAGTTTTCCAAAGCCCAAATGAATGGCTAGGATTCAATTACATTGATTGGCCCAGATTTTATTTACAATAGGGTTTCACCTACCCTCCATTATCTAGCAATTTAAAATACATTCCTTGTCTTTTCTCTATTTTGTCATCTAGTGCCAGTCACTATAGCAATTTCATCATTTAGCTAATTTCCCTTTTCACTGCAGCTAAAACTGCCTAAAAATTGTCTTTTGCTTGATGTGCTTGCAATGTTCTTCCTTTGATCAAATGAGCTCATCGACAATTGGCATCAATGGATTGGTGGCCCCTAATTCAAGTAGAAAAATCCTTATAAATCATCATCATCTGGAAAAGGTAGGACAACTCCCTCAATGGGCCTCTCTGATAGACCTACGGAAGGCTTCTTGACTTCTACAAACACGAAGTGTCGTAAGTGCATTTATACATGAGTTAAGGAAAATGTCATTCAAACCTACAAATTCCATGTTAGATCTATCCATGCATCATCAAAAGATCTTCATATTCATATTTGGAGCTCATTTGGACCATAAACATTAATGTGTGCTTCAAGGGTGCGAGCACCAGAGGGCGGAGAGATGGTGAAAGAAAACTAGAAGGCAGATAGCGGACAGAAGCCAAAATAGCCGGGAAGAAGGTGGGCTTCCAGATGTTCAAAATAGCTAGGAAGAAGGCAAGCTCCCAGATGTTCAAAATTGCTGGGAAGAAGGTAGGCTCCTAGATGTTAAAAAATAGCTAGGAAGAAGGGAGGCTCCCTGATGTTCAAAACAGCTGGGAAGGAGGCAGGCTCCCAGATGTTCAAAACAACCAGGAAGGAGGCAGGCTCTTGGATGTTAAAAATAGCTAAGAAGAAGGGAGACTCTCGAATGTTCAAAACAGCCAATGAGGGACAGACTTCTAGAAATAGCCACGGAGGGGCCGGGCTCTGGAGGCTGGGTCGCCCTAGGCCGATAGATGTTCCAAACAGTAAAAGGGGGAAGAAGCTTTGAAACCACTAAAACTTAACCGAATGTTGAAAAAACCTTGGCAGTTCATTTACGCAGTTCAAACACATCCCAAATCCAAAAAAGGGTGACCCCAAAGTCAAAAATGAGGAAACAGGAGTGACGGGGGTCCACAGATGTTTCCAAACAGCCAAGGAGGAAGGGAATTCCAGAGGCAAAGTTCTGAAAGCATCGAAACTTAACAGAATGTTGATGAAACCTTGGCAGTTCATTTAGGGACCCCAAACACATCTCAAATCCAAAAAAGTTTTCCCCCAAAGCCAAACATGTGGAAACTGGACCAATAGGGGTCCACGAATGTTTCTGAAACAGCCAAAGCAAGACAAAAGGTAGAAAGGGGATGGGGAACTTTATTTCTCCACGAATTTGAATACCCCAAGTAGATGAATTTGGGTAGGGGGTTTGATCATTTGATGGCACATGACCAATTTGGGCTTGGAAATGGGGCACGCAAAACAAGACAAGAGCAAAACAACCTGTCAGGAGTGAAAAAAGGGGGTCCCTGCCTATAGCAAGGCATGTGTGCAAAACATGCACAACAGAAGGAACATCTATGCTTGTACAAGAACCTTCCCTTGACTATTTTAAAGCTTTGAAAACCTATGCACACCCCTAAATGCAAGTTAGGAAATATTTGGATGTTAACTAGTCTTTAAGCTTATTAAGGGCTAGATGGAGTATGAGTGAAAAAGCACCAAGAACTGATTGGTAGCAGTAAATTAGTGATGATAGCAGGGTTGGAAATGAACATGGTGTACCTATACTAGCAAAGGACCTACAGGTTGAAAGGTGGATGAAGTTACAGCTTAGGAGTTTTCAAGGCAAGGACTCAGAGCATTGAGATTGTGATTTTCTTAATCCAACCCTATCCCTATCAGATTGGTATTAGAGCTCAGCTAAAGATTTGGGAAAGCAGCTTATATGTTAGAAGTTGAGTCAAGTGAAACACCCAACATGGTGAAAAATGCACAGTTAGCCAAGATGGTTGAAGAACAAGAAGAATACAACAAGTATCTAAAGGAAAGAATAGAGCAACTTGAGGAAGCACTAAACAAGGTGAGGTCAGAAGGTAAACTGCCAAAAGAAGAAGAGGTTGTAGAGGAGGACAAAGTCCCTGAACTTGACCCTATTTTAGAGGAGGAGCCTTTCTTGAAGGAATTGAAATCCCTGATTGGAAAATGACTTGAGGGTATACCATTGTTCTATGGTAAGATGGATCTTGACTTGGTCATGGATTGGATAGATGGAATGGAGAACCACTTTGAATGTGATGGAGTCACTAAAGCACAGAAAGTGAAGGTTTAAAAATCAAGGTTGAGAGGATCAGCTTTGACATGGTGGAAATTTGTTCAAACTGAAAGGGAAAAAGAAGGCAAGCAACCCATATCAACCTAGAAAGGAATGGTTGCTAAGGTGAAGGAAGCATATATGCCAGATGACTATGAGATCCAACTCCACAAGAAGAGATAGAGTTCAAGATAGAAAGATCAAGATGTCAACACCTACACTAAAGAGTTTCAGAAAATTTACTTGAGATCAAATGTGGCAGAAGATGAGAGCTTGAAAGTGGCTAGGTACCTTAATGGCTTGAAGTGGAACATACAGGAAGAGATGGCTTTACTCAGCCCCAAGATAGTCCACCAATGTTATCAACTGGCTATAAAGATTGAAGAGAGGAATAAAAGGAAGCATGATCAGTCCTCTAAGGGTAGAGGCAGAGGTAGAGATCAAAGAGGACAGCGTGGAGGTTACCAAGGAAGAGGTAGTGATCAAAGAATCCAAGGTGAATCTAAGCTCAATGAGCATAGAGGTGAAACATCATCAAGCAGAGGATTTAATAGAGGAAGAGGACCTCAAGGAGGTTCAAACAGAGGAAGAGGAGCAGGTAGAAGTAACTCCTACTTTTCCACCATGAAATGTTATCACTATAATCAGCTAGGTCATCCAGCTTATAGATGCCCAGAGAAAGCTTCTTCATCTAGCAATGAGAAAAGAGTAGCTTATGCACAAGAGAACACCATGAGTGTCAAATCACCTGAGATTAGTCATATAGAATCATAATTAGGTGAAAATCTGATGTTTAATAGAGTGTTGATCAGACAACTGGTCAAGGAAGGACCGAAGCAAAGGAGAGCTTTGTTTAGAGCAAGGTGCAAGATATTGGGAAAGGTATGCAAGGTCATTGTAGATTCTGGTTCTACAGATAATATCATCTCTGAGGAGGTATTAACTAAGTTAAAATTGCAGAAGGTACCTCATACGAATCCCTACAAGGTCACATGGTTGAATAAAGGGCAGAGTGTTCTAGTGAATGAGTAGGTTACAGTGGAATTCTCAATTGGAGGCTACAAAGACAAGCTAATTTGTGATGTACTACCCATCGATGCATGCCATCTTCTTCTTGGTAGGCCATGGCAATATGATAGAGGTTTTGTATATTATGGAAAGGAGAACACCATTGAATTCAAGAAGGATGGAAGAACCTTCAAGCTGCAATCATTGATTGAGGATGATGAAGGATAGTCCAAGGTACCAAACATCATGTTGAGTAGTGGTAAGGAGTTTATCATCAATCTACACCAAGGGAATGAAGGTTATGTGGTTGTTTTACAGTCCAAAGAGGAAGAAAAGGCTGAAAGGACAATCTTAGCAGAAGCAGTCCAAAGGTTGCTTGACAAATACAAGAGCATAGTGAGTGATGGAACACCTGCAACTCTACCACCAAAGAGAGCAATAAGTCATCAAATTGACTTCATACCTGGAGCCTCATTGACTAACAAAGCAGCATACAAGCATACACCTAAGTAGAACCAAGAGGTGGCTAGGCAAGTGGAAGAATTGCTGAATAAAAGTCTAATTCAAAAGAGCATCATCCCATGTGCAGTCCCAGTTGTTTTAGCAACAAAGAAAGGAGGTAAGTGGAGAATTTGTATTGATTCTAGAGCAATTAATAGGATCACCATTAGGTATAGATTCCCAATACCTAGAATTGAGGATTTAATGGATTGCCTTAGAGGTGCAAAATTCTTCACCAAGTTAGATCTTAAGAGCGGGTATCATCAAATTAGAATCAAGGAGGGTGATGAATGGAAGACAAATTTTAAAAAAAATGATGGTTTGTATGAGTGGAAAGTGATGCCATTTGGCCTCTCAAATGCCCCTAGCACGTTCATGAGACTAATGAATGAGGTGCTTAAGCATTTCACAAGGATTTTTGTGGTAGTCTACTTGGATGACATATTGATTTTCAGTAAGACTGTAGAAGAACATTTGAAACATGTGGAGATGGTTCTCAAAAGGCTGCAAGAAGAACAGTTAGCAATCAACCTTGAGAATTGTGAGTTCTTCAAGCAAGAACTTATGTATCTAGGATTTGTAGTATCCCAAGGAACCCTGAAGATGGATCCAAGCAAGGTGGAAGCCATCCTAAACTGGCCTACACCAACCACAACAACAGAGGTAAGAATTTTTCATGATTTGGCTTAGTTTTATGGGAAGTTCATAAGGAATTTTTGTGGTATATGTGCACCAGTACTAGATATAATCAAGAGTGGTTAGAAAACAAAGTTTAAGTGGACTCTAGAGGTTGATAAAGGGTTTGAAAAGTTGAAACAAGAGGTAGCAACCCAACCTATACTTTTGTTGCCTAGTTTTGATAAGTTATTCACAGTTGAGTGTGATGCAAGTGGAGTAGCAGTAGGAGGAGTCCTTAGTCAAGAAGGTAGGCCTATAGCCTTCTTTAGTGAAAAATTCAATGAAGCCAAAAAAAAATACTCCACCTATGATCTGGAACTTTATGCTTTAGTGCAATCCCTTAGGAAGTGGAGGAAATATTTATTGCCCAAAGAGTTTGTGGTTTTCATAGATAACCAAGCACTCAGTTATATCAACACCTAAGAGAAGCTGAGTAATAGACATTTGAAATAGATGGAGTACATCCAAGCCTTTACATTTACCATTAAGCACAAGAAGGGACAACAAAACAAAGTAGCAGATGCATTAAACAGGAGAATGTTGACAGTCCAAGAGATACAGCTAAAAAGCATTGGATTAGAGAGTTTCAAAGACCTCTATGGTGAGGATGAAGATTTTTCAAAAGCCTACAAGGTATGTTCAGATTTTGAAAATCACTTTCATAGTCAATATGCTGAGTATACTCTACAAAATGGATTGTTATTTAAGGGTAATCTATTATGTGTCCCAAGAGGATCAATGAGGGAAACTATGATACAAGAGAAACACAATAGCAGTCTTAGTGGGCATTTTGGAATAAATAAGACTTTAGAGCTGGTACAAAGATTTTACTACTGGCCTAAGTTGGGAAGAGATGTCGGGAAATATGTGGAGCAGTGTTTTGTTTGCATGAAAGCTAAAGGGGGAGCTAGCAATGCAGGGTTGTATCAACCCTTACCCATTCCAAATAGACCATGGGAGTGTGTTAGTATGGATTTTGTAGTAGGACTCCCCAAGACTAAGGAAGGGTTTGATAGTATTTATGTAGTTGTGGACAGATTTAGCAAGATGAGTCACTTTATTCCTTGCAAAACCACCCATGTTGCAAGTTACATAGATCATATCTTTTTTAGGGAATTTGTAAGAATCCATGGATTGCCATTGAGCATTGTATTAGATAGGGATGTGAAATTCATGAGCCATTTTTGGAAAACACTATGGAGTAGATTGGGAACAAATCTGTCTTTTGGATCAGCTTACCATCCTCAGACCGATGGTCAAACAGAGGTGGTTAACATAGTGCTAGGCAATATTTTGAGGTGCTTGACAAAGGAATATGGAAATACATGGGATATGATGATTTCTCAAGCTAAGTATGCTTATAATGATAGTGTAAACAGAACTACAGGGAAAAGTCCATTTGAAGTTGTGTATGGGATGCACCCAAGAGGAGTTTGTGAACTCAGCGACCTTGGAACAATGGAAAATAGGAGTGGACATGCAAAAGAATTCACTCAGACCATGAAGGAGATCCATGAGTAGGTTAAGAAGACAATTATAGCAGCAACACAAAAATTGAAAGATAAAGTTGATGAGTCAAGAAAGGATGTGTAGTTTGGAGTAGGTGACTATGTTATGGTTCATCTTAACAAATCAAGATTGCAGAAGGGAATTTAAACCAAAATGCAAATGAAAAGAGTAGGACCATTCAAGGTGTTAGCTAAGTATGGGGAGAATGCATACAAGGTAGAACTACCACCAGATTTGGGTATATCTCCTATATTCCATGTTGTTGATTTGATCAGGTACAAGGGAACAGTCAGTGATGAAGTTTAGAATAGTTAAGAAATCTTTAAGGATATCAGTAATATACCCATTCCAAATCAAGAGAAACCTCAGGCAGAGAAGGTCTTGGAGTCCAAGGTGAAGAAAGCTACAAGACATCAGGCATACATGGAGCACCTTGTCAAGTGGAGGAACAAACATTAATCAGAGGCTACCTGGGTTGAGGAAGCTGATTTTAAGAAGCTAGGCATTGATCTAGCACTGATATCACCTCAGGTTCCTTGATCTTTGTGCTGAGAGGGGGAGAATGGTGCAGGAGCACCTGCCAAAGTGCTTAAGTGCAAACTTATTTTGAAGTTTTTTGTTTTAAATCCTTTTTGTTGTTTCAGTAAGCTCTTAAATACCTTTTAGATTGTGTTTGGGGACCTTTTGGTTCATTAGGTAAAAGTTGAATAAATTGGGAAATCTTTTTGTGGTCATTTCCTAAGCTTTTGTTAAAAATTGGAAAGCACACTATATTTTCCAACGTTAGGCTTTTGGCCATTCTTAGGCTCAAATTTGAAAACCTAACTGTTTCTTGCCATGGTAAAAGTAGCTCTCAACTTTTGAAGGAGGTTAGAAGCTTTGTATGTTGGCAGTTTAGGAGAACAATAAAATAAAATAGTGATTTTTGTTGGAAAAGTCTAATTTTTGTGTTCTTGTGTGTGACAGCTACAAGAAATGAATTAAGTAAAGATTTTGTTGAGTTTTATAGCATGTATTGAAGCCTTTTAAAACATTTTCTTGTGGCATTTTAGTTAGTTTCTCCATTTTTTTCTTCTATTATGTAAATACTATGTTTTTCTATTTTACTATTTTGATTGGTAAAGTCCAGAAATATGGAGTTCTAGCTTGTTTTTTTACCATACCAAGAAGTGTGGACTTAGTGGAAACAAGGCTAGAATCCCTCCTTTTATATTATGTAAATATAAAATCATTTTTGAGGGTTGGTAGCATGCTAAAAAGCTTTCGCTAGGCAAGTTGGCTAACACCTGGTTAGGGAAAGACAACGACAAATTAGTATCTGCATTGCAAGGGTGCTGTATTTTCATGAAACAAATGTGTGCAGTGGTTGCAGGGACCTTTACAATGGTGTTCAAGAAGGAAAATCCTTTTTTTGGTCTTTTGGAGGTTGGAACAAGCTGAGCAGTCTAAGAAAAGAAGCAGAGAAAACCCTAGTTCTTGCAAGAATAGGGTACACCATATGTATGGACAGAAAATAGTCCAAGACCTCAAAAATCTGTTAGTGCTCCAAATTTGAGCAAGGGTGATAGAAGAAAGTTTGGCCTAATTAGGTGAAGGAGAGGAGTGATAAGCAATTATCTTGTGTGAGGAGGCCTAAAAGGGGCTCAACCCTAGTCCCCTTTCCAAACCCTAAACTAGGGTTTAATGAAAGCAATAGAAGAAGGAAGATCTATGCTTGTACAAGAAAGTAGTTCTTACAGCTGTTCATCCATTTCTTTTGTTTCTTTTGGACTCATTAGATAGGATGGCTCATGTGGAATGACTGATTGGCATTCTGGCCTAATCTATATTTCACATTCTTCATGATCTTGGGACTAGAACTGTAGAGGGTTCATGTGACAACAATCTGTCTCAAATCTTTGTATACTTTCACTGAACACTTCTAGAGTTTGTTCTGCTAGTTCTTTCACTGACTCTTTCTGTTTCTTTTTCCCAGTATTTTCAAATTTATGATTCACAATTTTAAGTGCAGGGATTTCAATTTGTCTGTCTTCATGTCTCAAAGAGATCTTATGTTTCTAGAACTGAAGTGGCTCATATTTGGTTAGAAACAGAAATCCTAATAGAACATCATCTTCTAAATCATTGTACTCAATAAAATCAATGATGAATATTTTACCCATAATTTCTATGTGCACATCCTGTGCATACCTTCCCATCTGAATCCTTTCTCCATTTATTGCATAACTATGTGGTAGATCAGGTCTTTCTTTCCAAAATTGGGGAGGAATGGCATTGGTTTTAGCCAATGATCTTGAAGAACCTGTATCTACAAATGCATCTAGTTGGATCTTTTTGAATCCTGGAAAATAGAAATTAATTCTGATATAATTAGCATTGTTTGCAAGTAAAAGAGAGCATGACTTGTCCCTTGTTTTATCAGTAATGTTATTGCTGCTACTACTAGCTTCTGATTCTTCTTTTGAAGCAGATTCTTTTTCAAACGCAGTTTGTTGGTCTGCTTTGAATAAAATATCTTTAATTTCTCCCACTTCAGTAGAGAGATTTCTTATTTCTTTGTGTTGGGTTTTGAGCAATCTTTTTAAATCGGCTACATCGTTCATTAGTAAATCAAATTTCTTAAAGATTGCAATGACATTAGTGTCAAGATCAGAAGCTTTGGATTTGGAAGAAGATTTTTCTTTTCCTTTCCTTTGCCATGGAGGGATCTTATATCCATGGTCTATTTCTTTTTCAACCCCTTTTGAAGGTTTTCTCTATAATTTAAGCTGCTTTTCTACCTTAGTCTTATCTAACTCTAAGGTTTTCAACTTTTCCAAGTGTTGGTGGATAGCTGTCTTTCTTTCTTCCTTTGTTCTTGCCATTTTGTAAGGATCTTTGGATTTTTTGATCTGGATCTTAACCTTGAGATCCTGTAGAGTATTCTTAAGAAGTGAGGTTAGAAAATCCTCATCTAGGTCTGAACTCTCTAATTCAGGGTTAGAAATTTTTTGCATATGTCTATGACGATCCCTTACATCTTTGAATTTTAACATGAAACTAGAATCAGGAACAACTTCAACTAATTCATACAGATCTTGTAATTCTATAATATTGCTACTATCAACAACTTCCCATCCTGGGTTATCTTGTTCAAACATTGCATAAATCTTTGTGCCGAGATTTAATTTCTTAGGACAGTTAGTAGCATAATGAGGTCCTTTACAAATAAAGCACTTAATTCCTTTGTGGACCTTATTAGTTCATTTCCTTAGCAAATACGAAGGTGTTCTATGGAATTTTCTTATTTTATAGGGAACTGGTCTATATTTCTTTTTGTGTCCATATTTACCATGCTTGATGTGTCTAAAAGTGTATTCTCCTTCATGATGTTTTGTCCAAGAACACCTTTTACATCTACATTTCCTACCACAACCACCTTTCTTAAAATATTTGAGTTGCTGGAAATCTTTGAGTTGATTAATTGGAGGAAGATCACAAAATTCTTTCAAATTACATGTGTAGTTGTATTCTTCCTTATACAGTTGGAGAGCACCCAACAAACATTGCTTTTCCAACTTATATCTGATCAACCTTTTTATTGTAAGGAAACTCACATCATCAAGTTGTTTGTGCTCCTTTCTGATTATATAATCTTGTGCCCATGCACCTAAACTACATGGTAGAGAGTTTAGGTAATATTGCTTTGTGGTTAGATCATGCATTTTATTTGCTGCAACCATATAAGATTCAAACATGCAGTTGTATTCATCAAATTTGGCAAGATTTTTAAGCTTCATTAATTGCAAAATCTTACTGGCTTCTAGGGCTTGATTAGAAATGTCATCATAGAAAAGATCTATTAATAGCCATTTGAACTCATCAAATCCAGCTTGAAATATATCATCTTTTCCCAAATTTTTAGGATCCACTAGAATAGGATCTATGATTGAGCAAGAATGTTTTTAGGCATTGGGCCTTGGTCTGGAAAATTATTCCACCAGTTTCTCAATTTTCCAGACATAAGCCTTACATCATAAAGAACCTTTACAGGTTTTGTCCATGAACCACTTCTTTCAAACAAATTTTCCAATGTGTCAGTCCATGTACAAATAGCTTCATATGGATTAAATAATTTATCAATGTTTAAGATATAACCACTAGATGCATAAGGTTGCATCTACTCAGGCTTGAGGTTCTCCATGACTAGTTCTTGCATTTCAATATCCATGGTTAACTTCTTCAATGATTCCCATGGTTCTTTTTCTTCTATTTGCTTATATTTAGAAAAATCTAAAACAATTTACTCAAAGTCATTATTTACAGAGGAATTAAAGTCACTAGGATTGTCAGAAAAAATCAAAGTATCTACATCAAAAGATTCAACATCAGATTCTTTATTTGCATAACCAGGTTCATCCATGTAGACTAGTTCTTGTTGTTCTTCCTCTACTCCCAATTCTGCTAGCCAATCTTTGAGTGGTTCTTCTTTATTAGCCAAAGTATGCTCTTTAACCTTAGGCATGGAGACATGGGGAGTTGGATTGTGTAAGGGTTTCCTAGAGGTTGAATCTTTGTCTTCTCCACTGTGCAGAGGTTTACTTCTTTGGATTAAAACCTTCTTAGGAGGTTCTACAAATTTTCCTTTTTCTCTCTATCTTCTTCTTCTCAACTATCCTTTCCAACCTGGGATACTCTTATTTTCTTTGTAAGAATCCTTATCTTTTCTAATTTCTTAGCAACAGAGTCTAAGAGGTTCTTATTCTCAATATTGGCAACATTTCTGGAGGTTTCATTGGTCTGCTAATCAGAATAAATATGGGTAAGGTAGTTGTCTTGATGTTGTTGTGTAGAGATAACAGTTTTTACACTGTTATGAACTTGAGTAACATCATAGCTAACACTAGTAATTTCATTAGAATATTCAATAAATCTTTACAGATATTAGTAATATACCCCTTCCAAATCAAGAGAAACCTCAAGCAGAGAAGGTCTTGGAGTCTAGGGTGAAGAAAGCTACAAGACATAAGGCATACATGGAGCACCTTGTTAAGTGGAGGAACAACATGAATCAGAGGCTACTTGGGTTGAGGAAGCTGATTTTAAGAAGCTAAGAATTGGTCTAGCACTAATATCACCTTAGGCTCCTTGATCTTTGTGCTGAGAGGGGGAGAATGGTGCAGGAGCACCTGCCAAAGTGCTTAAGTGCAAACTTATTTTGAAGGCTTTTGTTTTAAATCCTTTTTTTTGTTTTGGTAAGCTCTTAAATACCTTTTATATTGTGTTTTGGGACCTTTTGGTTCATTAGGTAAAAGTTGAATAAATTGGGAAATCGTTTTGCGGTCATTTCCTAAGCTTTTGTTAAAAATTCGAAAACACACAGTGTTTTCCAACGTTAGGCTTTTGGCCATTCTTAGGCTCAAATTTGAAAACCTAACTATTTCTTGGTGTGGTAAAAGGTATCTCTCAACTTTTGACGGAGGTCATAAGCTTTGTATGTTGGCAATTCAAGAGAACAATAAAAGAAAACAATGATTTTTGTTGGAAAAGTCTAATTTTTCTGTTCTTGCGTGTGACAGCTGCAAGAAATGAATTAAGTAAAGATTTTGTTGAGTTGTATAGCATGTAGTGAAGCTTTTTAAAACATTTTATTTTGGCATTTTAGTTAGTTTCTCCATAATTTTCTTTATTGTGTAAATACTGTGTTTTTCTATTTTGCTATTTTGACTAGTAAAGTCCAAAAATATGGAGTTCTAGTTTGTTTTCTGACCGTACCAAGAAGTATGACTCAGTGGAAACAAGGCTAGACTCCCTCCTTGTATATTATGTAAATGTACAAGCCTTTTTGAGGGTTCATAGCATGCTAAAAAGCTTTCCCTAAGCGAGTTGGCTAACACACAGTTGAGGAAAGACAGTGAAAAATTAGTATCTGCATTATAGGGGTGCTATATTTTCATGAAACAAATGTGTGCAGTGGTTGCAAGGACCTTTACAATGGTTTTCAAGAAGTAAAATCCTTTGTTTGGTCTTTTGGAGGCTGGAACAAGCTGAACAGTCCAAGAAAAGAAGTAAAGAAAACCCTAGTTCTTGCAAGAACAAGGTACACCATATGTACGAACATAAATAAGTCCAAGACCTCAAAAATTTGTTAGTGCTCCAAATTTGAGCAAGGGTGACAGAAGCAAGTTTGGCCTAATTAGGTGAAGGAGAGGAGTGATAAGCAATTGTCTTGTGTGAGGAGGCCTAAAAGGGGCTCAACCGTAGTACCCTTTCCAAACCCTAAACTAGGGTTTAATGAAAGCGATAGAAGAAGGAAGATCTATGCTTGTACAAGAACCTTCCCTTGACTATTTTAAAGCTTTGAAAACCTATGCACACCCCTGAATGCAAGTTAGGAAACATTTGGATGTTAACTAGTCTTTAAGGTTATTAAGGGCTAGATGGAGTATGAGGGAAAAAGCACCAAGAACTGATTGGTAGCAACAAATTAGTGATGATAGCGGGGTTGGCAATGAACTAGGAGTACCTAAACTAGAAAAGGACCTACAGATTGAAAGGTGGATGAAGTGACACCTTAGGAGTTCTCAAGGCAAGGACTTGAGCATTGAGATTGTGATTTTCTCAATCCAACCCTATCCCTATCACATATGACAATCAAGAAAGAGTATCTCAGGGCACAATCAAACTCCCGACTCAAGTAGGACCAGCTCTCATGGAAACCACTTGTTAGGTCCTAGACCTCAACTTGCCATATAACATCCTCCTAGGACATCCATGGATTTATGTGATGAAAGAAGTAGCATCAACCTTCCACCAATGTGTGAAATTTACACATAATGGACAAGAAGTTATTGTCCATAGAGACCCCAAACCTTTCTCATATTGCAAAAATCTTGAAGCAAAATATTTCAAAATCCCCCAAGTGCCAAAAAATGATGAGAGCCCATCCACACCATACATCGATCCTGCCACCCTCGCATCCACTTCTGTGATAGAGAAACCCACCATTCCTACCAGCTCTGACATTAAGCTCATCATCCAGGAGGATAGTTCTGGAAGCTATAAGATCCCTAACAATGCTTTTGTGATAGGAGAGTTACCACAATCTCCTAGATCACAAGGACGCCCACAACAAAATCAAGCTTCCACATCTCAAACGTCTGCTAAAGACTATCTTGAATTCACAAGCTGGGGAGATCTTTGCAAAGAAGTCATTGAGACAAATCCATCGCATATGCTATACCAAGATGAGAGACCAACAACTAATTTACCAATGGACGAAAGAAGCAAGGGACTCCAAATGATGCTTGCAATGGGTTACGACAGAAATCAAAGACTAGGACAAAATGAAAATGGCCTTATAATACCTATCATGCCAGAGAAATGACCAATAACAAATCTTGGCCTTGGATGTACCCCTCCATGTATAACCATACATGGCCGAAGTCCTTCGGTTAGAGTGGTTAATAAACCTCGTCGACCAACCGCAATAGAACTATGATTACTAGTATCTACAGGCCATGTCTTAGACAACTATACCTTTGATATAACTGATGTCTATAGTAGTAGTGATGATGAAGATACCATGACAAATCTACCTAGGTTATTTTATGACATAACCCTTTGCATGATTAGTACCTTATCTTTTGAGCCAAACCACCAAGACCATGAAATCCGCTTAATATACCTTCAACTAATCGACTATGACCAATGAGGACAACTAGTTCTTGATGTGTTAAAAAATGATGAGGTGCTCTTAGAGTTCATGGAACTGTGGGATAACATTCCAGATGGTGACCATAAAGCAGGGTTTATAATAGAGTTGGACACATAGGCCTATTATAGAGAAACAACTGAATCCCTCAGTCACAAAAGTGAGAAATTAAGAATAATATCCAAGTGCTTGAGTGAAAACCACATTGTGGCACTCTATGACAAGAAAAGAGTAAAAATAAAGGATGCATCCAATGGTGAAAACCTCTCTGAGGCACCTGAGGATGGGGGATTCAATCTTCCTCTAAAAGCCCTACATCAGGAAAAATCAATAGTCTTAGCTAAAAAATGCAGTCCAGTCAACCTAGGAATAGAGGAGATCCCACATATCACATTTTATGCAAAGTCACTACTATCAAAAGAGCAAGAGCTCCTAACAACATTCCTAAGGGAAAGACAGATAAACTTTGCTTGGAGTTATGCTGATATGCCAAATCTTGACCTAGAAACCATAGTCCACCAATTGGCAGTATATCTAAACGTGAAACCTATCAAACAAAAGCTTTAGAAAATGCATCCTCAAATTGCCCTATTTGTGAAAATGGAGCTCAAAAAGTTGTTAGATGTAGGATTCATCTGACCCATAGATAATCCAAAATGGGTATTAAACCTGGTACCTGTCTCGAAACCCAATGGAGCCATTCGAATATGCATAGACTTCAGATATTTGAAGAAGGCATGTCCAAAAGATGACTTCTCACTTCCCAACATTGACATGATAGTGGACATGACAACGGGACATTAGATGTTATCACTAATGGATGGATTTTTAGGATACAACCAAATCATGATAGCAAAAGAGGATCAACATAAGACAACCTTCACTTTTCCATGGGGGACTTACTACTGGAACATGATGCCATTCAACCTAAAAAATGTAGGAGCAACATATTAAAGGGCTATGACATTGATCTTCCATGATATGATCCATAAAACAATTGAGGACTATGTTGACGATATCCTAACTAAGTCTAGAAAGAGACAAGATCACATAGTGACCCTTAGTGCCATCTTTGATAGAATGGAAGAATACAAAGTAAGACTAAACCCAAAGAAGTGCATCTTTGGAATACAATCAAGTAAACTACTAGGATATATAGTATCAATGAGGGGTATTGAAGTGGATCCAGAAAAAGTGAAAGCAATCCTCAAAATGGAAGCACCAAAGACACTAAAACAATTGAGAGGCCTCCAAGGTAGACTCCAGTCCATTCGAAGGTTCATAGCGCAGTTAGTAGACAAACAAAATCCATATTCTCACCTACTCCATGAGGGAGTAACATACAAATGTGATGCTAAATGTGAAGATGCATTTAACAAAATCAAGGAATACCTATTGACACCACTAGTCTTAATTCCACCCATCCCAAAGAAGCCATTGATCTTATATGTGTCAGCAACAGTAGTAGCCCTTAGAGCTCTCCTAGCTCAGCATGACGAAATGGAATGGAAAGGGCTATTTACTACATCAATAGAACAATGGTTGGGCATGAGTTAAACTATTCATTTATTGAGAAAGCATGTCTCGTAGTAGTGTTTGCATCTCAAAAATCTAGAAATTACATGTTGGCACACAAGATAAAGTTCATCACTAAAATTGATCCTCTCAAGTATCTACTATCAAAGGAAATGCTCATAGGAAGAATGGAAAAATGGGTAATGATATTGTCAGAATATGACATTGAGTATGTGGAGAGAAAAGCAATCAAGGGTCAGGTTATTGCAGATCAACTAGCAAAAACACCTATTTATTTTGAGAATCCTCTTGTCTCAGAATTTCCTAATGAATCCATTTTAAATCTTAATATAGCTAACCATTGGAAGCTTTACTTTGATGGTTCATACACACAACATGGATCAGGAGCTGGTGTCTTCTTCATCACCCCACGAGGGAATTGCATAGCAAGGTCATACAAACTAGCATTTCCTTGCGCTAATAACATTGTGGAATATGAGGCTTTGACCATAGGTCTCATAATAGTAGTGCAATGGAATATCATAGCTCTTAAGGTATATGGGGATTCTCAATTGATTATAAATCAAGTAAAAAATGATTACCAGACTAAAGATGACAAGCTTACTCCATACGAGAAATTGGTGGAGACCCTTAAGGAATCCTTCATTGAAATAACATTTGAGCAAATTCCTAGAACCAACAACAGAGCAACAGATGCTATGGTGACAATTGGGTCTTTATTGGATATCCCTCACAACACTTTAAAATATGAATTCCTGATTGAGCACCTTCTCGTGCCTGCATTCGAGGTACCAAAATCAGAATTTATTTGTGAAATCATTGGTCCTGGAAATCCTTGGTATCACAAAATCTACACGTATCTTCACATAGGAATCATACCCGATGACCTACCCTAAAACTTAAAGTGAACCTTTGTAAAAATAGAATCTAGATTCATCATATTAGGGGATACTTTATACCGTAGGAGCATAGAAGGAACCCTACTACACTACCTAAATGTTGATAAGGCATTAACTATTCTAACTAAAGTACATAATGACATTTATGGTTTGCACTCGAGCAGAATAACCATAGCTAAGAAACTACTGAGGATGGGGTATTATTGGCCCACAATGGAATGAGCACATGATCATGCCAGAAAGTGTCTACAATGTTAGTAGCATGGTGACCTCATCCATGCTCCAACTCAAGAGATTCATCCTATCATCACACCATGGCCTTTTTCATGGTGGGGACTCAATCTCATTGGGAAAATCACACTCACCTCATCTAATGGCCATAAGTTCATCATAACTACAACAGAGTACTTCATTAAGTGGGTGGAAGCCACACCCATGATGTATATAACTACGAATCAGTTTTCAAAATTCATCCTAAACTATCTCATTTGTCGTTATGGTGTCCCACAACCCATTATCTTGGATAATGAGACACCATTCAAGAATCAATAGGTTCGTGACTTATGTGAAAAAATTAAAATCCAACATCACTCCTCCACCCTGTACTATCCCAGAGGCAATGGCCAAGTAGAAGCTACAAACAAAACTATTTTGAAAATCCTTAAGAAAATAGTCAATGATGTAGGTTGTCACTGGCATTTGTAGCTTAATCCCACCCTCTAGGCTTATTGAACTAGCATCCACACAACCACTAGTGCCACCCCCTTCTCCTTGATCTACAAATCAGAAGCAGTACTCCCAATTGAGATTGAGCTCCCATCTCTCAGGATATCACTCCAAAACCTCATTATGAATGAGGAGTACAAAGTATCAAGACTAAATGAGCTAGAGCTACTAGATGAGTGATGTATAGCTGCTTTAAATTACTTGCAAGTCTATCAGAATAGACTCAAAAGGAGCTACAATAAGAAAATCAGAAGCAAGACATTCCAATTCAGAGAACTGGTATTGAAGGAGAATCAGAAGAATGTCCCAAACCCAAGTATCAAAGGCAAGTTCAAACCCAATTGGTTGGGACCCTTCATCATCACAACAAGTTACAAGTTAGGAGCATATCAGTTATCAATTCCCAAAGGGGAACCTCCGCAGGAGCCCATGAATATCTCCCATCTCAAAAAGTTTTATGCCTAAATCTTTCAAGGTATAGAACCAAAAATCTAAAAAAATAGAAAAAGTCCTAAAAAATGGTTAATTTGGCGAAAACCTAGCAAATAGGCATCCTGGTGACAACAAAAAATCAAAAAAGCAAAAAATCCAAAAACAATTAGAAAAAGCATTGAAAATAGTAAAGAAAAAAATCATCCTATAGTGAAAACCACTTCGGTGGCACTTTGGGCAAGTACCTTGGTGAAAACCTAGCAAATAGGCACCTTGCATAAATAAGCACTTTCCATCCACTAGGATCTTTATGACTTATTTTTCCTCATTCATTCATTTTGCTTCCATCATCCTTCGCATTTAGGTCTCCACCCATCACTCATCCACTCACATCTACACCATAGCTTGGTCCTGTTTTTATATCATGATCCCTCCTAGTAAAACTTGGCCCATCCTCAAGGTTAGTTTGTCCTGCCTTTATCCGAGTAGTCTATTGCATCTCACTGGGGGCATGTTCTTATCAGATCAAATTTGTGTATGATCTTAAAGTCCTCAAATCAGAAAATTTAAAAAACATTAGAAATTTAAAAAATCCAAAAACATTCAAAACATATTAAAATCCAAAAATAGGTCAAAAAGTCAAAAAATCTCAAAAATAGGGTCATCTTGTTGAACTACATCACCTCTGAGCTTGAACATAGGAAAGGTTGATCTTTGATCATCCCCCGAGACACTTAGGTCAATCCTTTAGGAGTCTGTCATAATAAGTTGGCATTTCATCATGTATATCATCATCTGTAAATCCAGTCGAGTCGTCATTCAAACTATGTGGTCTTTGTGTGTATAATGTAGGTAAGGATAATCTATTGATCAGCCCTCGAGACCCCTAGGATAGGTCTTTGGTTTAGTCTCTAGGTCAAGATCCTAGAAAACTCCAAAACATTTGAAAAATCAAAAATCAAAACATTTGAAAAAATATAAAATACCAAAAACAACCTCAAAATATTCCAAAAACATCAAAAACATCCAAATATTTTAAAAAATACATCTGCCTCATCTCGCTTACACCTACAATAAACACAACTCATAATAAACTAATTTTCATCCTCAAAACATTGGTGAGACATTCAGAAACAAGCCTAGCAGGTTGAAAGCAAAAACTTCAAAACATCAAGTCTCAGGTCTAAATCAGTACATAGGAAAGTTGGTCATCTCTTTGTATTGGTAACTCATCATCTAAATCAGTCCCATATCAATCATCATTTTGAAAGATTTGGATAACGAAATGATGTTCTTCCATCCACTAATATGTCCTAGGATGAATCCTTCCTACAATGGGCATTATCTTTTCGTAGTAAGTTTTGGTTCTTATCCTTAGAAAACACATCCTCTTTCCGTTAGAGGTGTTGAAGAACATTAGCTTGTTTATTTTATGTCTTTTTCTTTTGATTTATCTTATTGCGCTCATTCCAAGGACTTATCGATGTTGTCCCAATCAGGGGATTTAGAGAAATAGGAATGGGGCAATGATCATTGTCTTTTTGTCTACTATGCTTGTTGGGCATTCTTGTAATATAACTTGGTGAATACTTGCTTTGTTAGGTATGCCCTAGCAAGGTTTCTGTATGTCAGGCCTGAACAAGGATACTCCTATCTACTTGTCAAGTCAAAGTCCATCTCACTAGGTACAATGCCATCCTAGTTGTCCATACCTTGCATCGTACCATGTGTGTTATCAAAAAATAAAAGAAAATTTGGCCCTTTGAAAATCCCAATTCCTCAAAAAGTAATCATCATCATCATCATTTGTATTTACATCATCTTGTGTCTTGTTGAAATGGCTTCTTCTTTCTTTCCTCGCCAACCACACTAACAAGGTGCTATGATAGTTGATCATCATCGTCACCTTTGTCATCAAAACTACATCCATAAATCATTAGCATATTGCATAAACATATCATATTGGAAACATATGCATAATCATATACAAATGTCATCATAAGCATAGATGCATTCATCTCATTGCATTCCATTCATTACATTGCATCACAATACATAAATCATCTTATAACAGGTACATAAATAGGTCATAATAATTTTGTGCATAATCACAAGAAATAGATATAAACATTTAATTCATCTGCATACATACTTGCATGAACATCATGACATCATCTTACATCATTAAGATCATATCACATTACACATTATCATATCACTTTCCATTAACATACCATTGCATCCTATTATAGGCATCACATACATTACATCATCATTTATTATGTTTAGAGTAATTACATTTGTTATTCTAAGCATCATAGAAAAAAAACCATCTCATTTACAATGCACCATAGTACGTACATTATATCACAACCATTGCATTTATCATTTATCATCCATATCATCTCACAAATAACATCATAATCAATTTTTTCATTTCATTACATAAATCATTTTACATCACATAAAAATTCATAATCATTTCATATTATAAGCATGATTCACATCATTTCATGTATACATCATAGATCATCCCCATATCATTTTCAATATTGCATATCACATATACATAATCATATAAACAACCATTATTGCACATCACATAAATATATTTGCATATCATAAAGCAATATAATATAGAGTTATTACTCATTATCATTGCATAATGCATATATCACCCAAAATAAACGCATCCATAATTCCATCATACATCATCAAAAACAACATAACATCAAGTTAACATTATATAGCATCATATAAATTGCACAACATATAGAAGTAGAGTCATCCATTAATGCATAAACAAATGGTACACATCACATTGCATCATAATCAAAATCATTGGCTCATATATATATCATCGAATAATGCAATTGTCATAGTACAAAAAATAAATTAGATAACTGTACATATATGTCAATCAGTACAAAAGGCTCATTGGGCTATCAAAAATGAGCCCAAAGGCACAAGAAAGCATCATAAGAATCTTAATCAAGCTTGATCCCTACGGATGCTACCCTTGCCCCTGTCACCGTGACCCTCTACTGGTCTATGGCTAGCTTGCTCTAAGTACTCTGGGACCCACTCTACTCTAGGTATGACATCATGATAAGCCCGTCGGTAGTACTTTGCCTCTTGGACGACATCCTTGTAGGATCGAACTAGCACTGTACCCTATGAGGAGGAGGCTATCATACTCTGCTAAATGGCTTGATCTCTCTCAGCCCTTGCCTAATCCCTCTCAGCTATCAAGGTATGGACCTGGGCCTGCAGCTGTGCAATCAAAATATCTCAAGCATCTACCTATCCTACCAGCTATACCTACAGCTTCGCTAAAGGGGGACCCTCACCTCCTAATGGTGGAACTGGGGAAGCCTATTGTTGATCCTGCATATGTACATCCACCTAATCTAGTTGGAATAGGGGGCACAGGTGGTGGATCATCTCAAATCTCAACTCTCTTTCCTCATCCTCTCCCCCTGCCTCTAACCCTCTACACATTTGGAATCACACCTGGTATCGTCAATCGAAGTGGAGGTTGGAACCAGTCCCTGTATGCCTAGGTCATGCCTAGATCTGCTAGCCTCTGATCATAAGCCCACGATCAGGCTACCAACTGCCTAAAACTGTCAATGACCTCTGAGGCTAGAATATACTGCCCCCATTACACCTATGTCATGGTACGAGCAAATATGACTACGTAGTTGTCATTAGTCCAATCATGTGGCTCTCCAAATTGATGCTTCACGTGCCTAGGTAGGTATCTCTTGATCATCGTGTGCTCCCACCCATGTATGTATCAGTCCTGATAGCAGTAGAATAGCTAGTCGACATCATCAACCCATCTAGGTTGACCAAGGTATGGTCGCCATGTGAAAACTAGCATCTTGTCTAGGACCCACCTCCAGTAGGGGATCCCATGCTCACTAGTGTGTGTGAAGGACACACTACCTCTGTATTGCCACACAACAGGATCATCTAGCCCCATCGAAACTGGAACAACATGTGGACGTAGCACAAAAATGTGCTCCCATGCACAGGCATGAAGAAGGGTCACCCCTACTCCCAGTGCTCTCCCGTCCATGTAGACATACTCATGAAGGTCCTTGTAAAGAGAAGCTAGAAGAACGAGCCCCCATGCAAAAAGAACTGGTCTATCTTAGACCATCTGCTCCCAGTAGTATCCCCAGCTAAGATTGAAATATCACCCTCATCTATCTGGGGCAACAAGACCCAAAATAATGGCTATGATCACCCAATAGTTGGGAGATGCCAAAATCTAGTGACACTCAAGCTCTATCTGCCCCTCACAAAAGACAATCTCCTCTATAGCAAGGACTCAGAAGCAAGCCTCGCATCCCTCATCCCTATCAAAAATCACCCATCAGCCATGAATTGACAATCAAAGAATGCACCAAACATCCTCCAGGGTGATGGTAGCCTTGCTAGTGGGGAGATGAAATGATGTCTCACTATGCCACCTCTCAGCTAGTGCTAACAACATCCCCAGGTGGGTGCGCATGGGTGTTGCATATGTAATGTACCACAATTCTGCCATTTGAAGTTGATCCTAATCCCTATCACTTAGATATCACAGATAACCGACTAAATCTCGTGATTGATGCTCCCAAGAGTAGAGCTCCCTTGCCACATCCTGCATCAAGGAAGGTCAAAGTGTTAAAAATTTTGAAATTTTTTTGGTCGAATGCTCTAGAAACTTCCCCAGTGGTGCAGTTTTTGATGGCATCGTAGTTTGAAAATTTCAAACTCTAAAGTTGGACCCTAAAAAGAACTATATGGCACTGTCGTGGCACACTTTCCCTCCAGCGTCACAGTTTTCGTGAAAAGTGTGATGCCACATCGCAATTCTTCAAAGTTAGCCCTCTAAACCTGAGCTCAACATCAGAGTTTGTAAACTCTGAACTGTACTGCCATGGCACAAATAGCACCACATGACATAGTTTGAATGCCAAGAGTTGCTATATAGCGCCACTGCAAACAAACCACCCCTTTAAAGCATTAATTAAGGCATTACATGAAAGGACAAAGCTTGGATAAGGGTACATACCAATGGCCCAATGCTAGGTGGCCATTGGTACATCCAAAATCAATCTAAAATGTGTAGGGGAAGTTGTCATTGTGCCATATTGTCAGGAGGTTTGCACTCAAATCTCAAGGTTACTATTGGAGGTGTTTGAAAATGACTTGAAAGTGACCCCTTGGGCCCCATTTAAGTAGGGAATTTAGGTTTTTTTCACCTTAATTAGCTATCCTATTAGGGTTTTGGACTCTCAAACTTGTATTTGTTTGGTTGAGGCTTTTTTTTCATTCTTTTATTGCGTTTAGACATGTTTTTAGCCTCTCGGAGCCCTTTCGGACCTCTCAAGCACCTTGTCCTCTTTTTTTGTGAGATCACCCAAAAATTGGAATTTTCATCCAATCTCTCAAGTGAGCATTATAATGGCATGTTTCTCTTGCCATGCAGCAGTGGGGAAAGTTTTAAAATATAAAAAATCTTTGGCTTTGATCGAGATTGTTTATTTCTTTGAACCAATGCAACGAGTGCATTGATTCAAAGAGGGGAAAAATGTAGACATGTAAAATATGTCGATTGACATTGTGCATTTGATCTTGACCTACTAACATCATTTTTTCCTAAATCATTCCTCGGTCTAACCATTTAATCAAATCTCCTTATCTGATTAAATCCATCAACATTCCTCTCTTAATTGAATAACTCATTTTATCTAATTAAGTCAATTTATTTTGTTAATTAAATCAATCCATCTGATCTAATTATCCCTATTTGATTAAATAATCAACTTATTTGATTTAATCTAACACCATGTTCTTTAATTAAATAAATCAAAATCTTTATTTAATTAGCCCCTTATCATATTCCTCTCTTATTTGATTTAAATAAATCCATAAATTGGAGTCAAATAGGTCACATCATCTAACTCCTCTCATTAAATTAATTAACCCTTAATTAATTTAATCCCATTTCATGTCCCATCCTCTAGATAATGCAAGTTGCATATGAAAATAGATTTAATTCATTTATTAAATCTCTATTTTCCTCACATGGCATCTTTTGGAATATTCTCTCAATTTGAATTTAAAAATTCCAAGTCAACATGTACATCAAACAAGGCAATAAATTCATCTTACATGTCCTTTGCCTTGAGCCAAGTGGCATTTATTGCATTTTCCCTTCCCTCTTACATGTCATTTCAACAAATTTGAAATTCAAATTTATGCATTTATTGGCACATTTCTCAAATGTTGCACATCCTTCATCCATTCATGGATTGACAAGTGGCATCATGCCATTGGATGAATGTTAGTCCCACATTGCTCAAATTTGGACATTCATCCTTCAATCTCATCTATAAATAAAAAGCTCTTATCCTCATTCAATCATCCACAATTTGAGCAAAGTTACCATACCCAAATATCCATCAAATTTCATCAATCGTTCTTGAATCAAAGTTGAGTTCTATAGATTTTAGCTTGGAGTATTCTTCAACATCAAGAAAGTGGATCAATCTTCATCAACACATCCATTTTGCATCATAGGAATTGGGAAAGGGCCAATTTTCACATCAAATTGGCACCAATTCCCCCATGGGATCATGAGTTTGCACATCTAATAAGGATTCAATCTTTGTTTTATCATTTCCATTGTGTTCTTCAATATTTTCTTCCTAGTTTGAATGTTGTAAATATATTTCATGGGGAATCATTGTTTTGGCTTGCAATCTCTTGTCTAACTCATTTATTCTTGTTGTTTTGCAGGTACCAAGGTTGGAGTTCACACAGTTCTAACTCAATGAAGAGAGGAGGGAGATGAGAGGCCAATTGCCTTCATGAGTTATTCGTTTAAGAATGCCAAATTCAAATACCCACCTCTTTAAAAATAATCTTTTTCCTGGGTTAGAGTTGTCAAGAAGTTCAAGCATTACATCCTCCGAAGTCAAATTATTGTTGTAGTTCCTGATGCTACTGTGAAGTCTCTACTTATGCAGAGCGAGTTGGGAGAACAAAGGGGGAAATGGATGGCCATTTTGTAGGAGTTCAATTTGGAGATTCACCCTATGAAATTTTTTTGAGGTCTAGGATTGTCTAAATCCATAGCAGATGCTGGTGAGAACATTATTTTTCAACAATACACAACTCAATCCTTTTTCAATGACCCTTGGTATGCCAATGTCATCTATTTCATGCTCAATAATTGGTGCCCAAAGGGAATGAATACAACTCAGAGGAGAGCACTGAGAATGAAAAGATCCAATTATATGCTCAAAGGAGGATTTCTATACAAGAAGAATTTTGAGGGAGTTTACCTAAGATGCCTTGATCAGCAAGAGGCTAAACATGTGATTGCTGAATTTCATGGGAAATATGGCACAAGTCATGGTTCTACAGATTCATTAGCACATCAGATCCTCAGATCTAGTTATTATTGGCCATGTGTGTTCAAAGATTCCCATCAACATCTAAGAACATGTCACATATGCCAAATTTTTGCATCAAAAGAATGCCATTCAGCCATGCCATTGCAACTTGTTTATGAGGTAAGGCCATTTTCCCAATGGGCGCTAGATTTTATTGGGGTAATTAGCCCAAATTCTTCTATAGGACAAAAATTTATTTTGATTGCCACCGATTACTACATGAGATGGATAGAGGCTATACCTTGCAAGCATAGCACAATAGAGGTAGTAATCAAATTCCTCACCGAATGCATCACAACTAGGTTTGGAGTACCCTTTGTATTGGTATGTGACAATGACTCTTCCTTTTCTTCTGCTGAGTTCATTTCATGGGCCTATGATCACAAAATTGTTTTAAAGTATTCTTTAAACTATTACCCACAATGAAATGGAGTTTCATAATCAACTAATAAGAATCTCTTAGGAGTAATTAAAAAACTGCTAGAGGACAATCCTAGTGACTGGAATACACAGCTAAGATTTTCATTATGGGAAGATAGGACTAGGATCAAAGTTGCTTTAAAGACTTCACCATTTAAGCTAGTGTATGGCTAAGAGCCTATGTTCCCTATTCACTTGCAAATACCTATCTTTGAGTTTATTCAGAAATTTTACTCTAATGATGATAGGATAGAAGTAAGACTAGCTGGCTTGTTGAAATTAGAAGAGAAGAGAGATGTTGCCTTGCAACAATTCTTTAGACACCAGGCTATTGTCAAGCATTGGTTTGACAAAAGAGCCAAAATCAAGGCTTTTAGGATATCAGACCTTGTGCTGCTATGGGATAAAACTAAAGAAAAGAAGGGAAATCATCAGAAATTTGATAAGCTCTGATTGGATCCCTATCGAATTGCTAAAATACTGGGGGAAAATGCTTTCTGGCTGAATAGTTTAAGGGGAGTACCTATCCCATTACCTGTCAATGGAAAATTTCTTAAACATTATTTTGAGTTGTAAAGTTTGGTATTTTTACTGGGCTATGTATGCATGTAAATAATTTGTTGTTTTGCTTGTAAATAGTTTTGCTTGTTTGTTTGTTTGTTCTTTCTTTATGTCCTTTTGTTTCCTTTGTTGATTTGTGTTTGTATTATTTAGTTCTTTGGGGTTTCTCTATTATTTCCACCTTGAAATGGTGGGTTGTTATCTGAAGCATACTTTGGTTATTGTGAGAGAAGTGATTTAGATATTTTTAGGTTTTCTGATTGGATGATTTTGTCCTACATTCATTGTTTTATGCCCATTATCAATAAGAGTTGTGGAAAATTTTGAAAACAAGGTGCAAAGTAAACAATTTTCATTAACTACCTTTGAATCTGTCATAAATCTTCAAAAGCATCTCCTTTTGTAATGTTATATTTGTCCTAGGACTATGGTGTTGTAAGATTTGAATGAAAAAATTGATTCCCTGGATGTTGCTATGAGGTCCATGGTAGTTTCAACCTAGAAAAAATGTCACACATCTGACATATTGAGAAAAATTGAATGAAATATCTGAAACTCCAAGAGAAAAGAAAAGAAAAAGAAGGAACTATCTAAAAGAAAAGAAGACTCAATACGAATGGGTGATTCCAGTATCTCTACCAAGTCTATGGATTCCTGACTGGTAGTAGAGAAATGCTATGAGAAAAATAGAGGTATCTCTGTCGGGTCTATGGATGCCTGAATGGCAGTGGAGCAATGCCCAGGATATCATTGCACAACAACTAAAGGGAATCAACTCATGTAGTTCAAGTCTTGCACATTTTTGTTCAAAAGATAAGGAAAACTTTATAAAAGAGTGATGAATCATCAAGCACACACACATAGATTTAGGGGTAGCCACTATTGATTCACATTTGAGATTCTAGCTCAACCTTGGTTGTTAAAACTGACCCAATTGGATTTGTGATGTCCATAAACCAGGAGTTCTAGGTAGTTGAATCCTTCAATTTCTTGAAAATGGTTAAACCATTTTCCCAGCTGAGTAACCATTTGTTATGCCTTGCATAACCACCCCATCCTTTCTTTCTTTTTCCTTCATTGCCTTTGGTTGTTTGTTTGGGTCCTAGGAGTTCTTTTGTTTTCCTCCTAAGTCTATCATTTGTTCCATCAAATCTAGTTCTGCCTCTACTAGAGTTGGGTTTCTTTTTTGCTAAAAAATTGAATGAAATGATGAAGAAAGATGTATTTTCTATGCTTTTGAGGACTAATGGAGGCATTGTTTTGTAGGATTAAATCATATAATTTGATGTTATTTCTCAAGGAAGTCTATTGGAAAGTATGCCTCAATTAGATTATAAAAATCCTCAAAGAAGAAAGTTAATGAGACCCTCTCAATGTATTGATGAATGGCTATTGTGTTCTATTCATTTGAAATACTTGGTCGCTAGGACATTCTAGTCATTGTGAGTTTTCTATATCTCTCCGCTTGGGAAGAAGTCTCGCTGACAGTTGTTCATAAGGCCGACATTGAGGAGAATGGTTTACATTCAGTGTGATGTCTTGCCGACCAAGTGGAGTATCACCAAAAGGGATTGAGATTGGGAAGAAGTCTGGCTAATTGACATTTGTCTTGCTGACAAGGTTTACCTTGGCTATGATGTATGGCTGACTAGTGGAAGTCTCACCGAAAGAAGTTGCACTCGATGAAAGGAAGTCTTGTTTAGTATGACCTATCGACTGAATGAAGTCTTGCTGAAGGATTCTCCCTTCAATATAATATCTTGTTGACTAGGTGTGGTCTTGCTGAAAAGTTTGAGCTTGGTGTAATCTCTCACTGACCAGTGGAGTCTTGCTAAATGATTGTGGCTTTGGTGTAATGTCTGGCCAATTGATGTTGGTCTCACCAAAATGGAATGGTCATAGTGTGATGTATCACCAACCGAATGTGGTATCTCCGACAGTGGTTCACAAGGTTATAGGCATTGGGAGACTCTTGACTGAAATAGTTACTCTCAGTATGATGTATCATTGATGGGTATATGGCTTCGATAAGACTCCTGGCCGAATGGTTTTTCTTCAGTGTGATTTCTTTCTAACTGAGGAGTCTTGCTAATGGTTTTAACTCTTCAGTGTGACTATGGGGAGCTCACTGAGACCTTGTTATGACTTGTTTGTCTTGCCAAATGCGGATGTTTTTCCAATGGAGGAACACAATGGTATAACTCTTAAGGGCTCACTATGATGTTTGGATGATAACGATGGTCTGGGCAATGGAAAGGGATATCGTTATGACTCTTTCCACCCGCTATGACCTCCTACCAAAAGTGATAGTCTTACCGATGGTCTTGGATATCAGTATGACCCTTTTCACTTGATATGAAGTATTTTCAATAGTTGTAAGTTATGTCAATTGTTGATGTGGAGTATAATCACATTGGGGAGACACAACTAGTGTCTCACCGACATGTGATTCTGTTTGAATGAATTTTGACCACCTAAAAATCTTACATGGTGTCTATTCAACCAATCAAAGGAAGTTGAGGGTGAAAAAGTGGTAGTTGGACTATGGCGGCTATTCTTGTGAGAAAGATCAATAGAAAATGAATGACATGGACCTACTCTGAGATCAAAAGTAGTGAATCAGCTCAGTAAGCAATGGTGTTTGGATCTAGACAAGAAGGTTAGATGTTGCTTCTGAAAGGGGTCAACTTGCAGAAGGATCTAGAGCAAGAAGAGGACAAAAAGGAAGGAGTCGTGACTCTCAAGGACAACTGGGATCTCTACTAGCAAAAGTAGATCAATATTAATGACTATACTCCAGAGCATTCAAAAAAGCTTTGTAAGGAAGTTTGATGGTGGACATGGGGGCCAAAAGTTAATGCGATGGTTGCAAAAGATTTGAAAGGACATTCCTGGAGTGATCTTTCACTAGCATGAGTAGGGTATGCACATTTAATGCATCCTTGACTTTGTACCAAATTCTTCTAGGGCCTACCCTTCTGCAATTGACTCATTTGTAAAACCCTCAAATAGGGGCTGACAAATGCTTTTGGCACATTTTTTATATGCAACTTTTGTGACTCTTTGTAATGGGACAGAGAGAGAGAAACATAGAGATTTTGAATAGTAGGCAATTTCTAAAGGATAGAAGAGACATTACTAAACTCTTTTTGTGAGAGGATCTTTTTCTGGCCTTCTTGGTTAGAGTTAGCAAGTTAAGGTTAGGAGGTAGAGAAACTTAAGAGTAGCAATAAAGTAGGAGTTAAGTTCAGCAGAAGGAGGTGATGTATCTAGCAGATTTTCTTAGTGTAGATGGAGATAATCTAAAGACATAGGTGTTCTTTACACTAGTGATCTTGCCAAATTTGTAAATTTTCCTTATCTATTTCACCAACAATAGAAGAAACCGGATTTAAATCTACTTCATATTGTGTTCTAGAATGGTATTTACCTTGGGTTAATCATTTGATTTGAAAAGCTTTCAAGGAATGAAATTTTATTTTATATTTTGTTTAATGATGATTTACAATCTACTGTTGAACTTAGCACTGTGAATGAATGAAACTATGTTAATCACAAGTTAATTTTGTTTTGCAGTTTTAGTTAAGAATTCCTTGAAAGGTAACAAGTCTGATTAATTTGGATGAATTAACATTCTCTTTAGTTCACAATATTTTATCTATCTTTTCTATTTCTTTAAAACCACCGGTTAAAGTAGGTTTAAATGTATATTTGATCTTAGCACAATCCAGAAGCTCAACACCGGCAGGCCCCTTGAACATTAGAGTTCACATCAACCATTGCATGAAATCAGCATAGTCGAGAACGGATTACCAAGACCTTGGGAGTTAGATATCCATGTGTTATTCTTTCTCTTTTAGGATAACATAATAGTAATATTTAGTTTATTGTCGCTATGCTCATTTGACCGAACAACACTACCCACATAAGGGAGCATATAAATTATAAATATTCATGGTGATCTTTTTCTTATTTCCTAATTCATCTATGTCCTAAATTCCTATAATTCATGTCACCCTTTCCCATTAAATAAAAAATTATCAAAGATACAAGGGTTAATACATCAATTCACGTGCCCAAACCCTATTAGGGTTTTCTATGATTTTCACTAGCGGATGTAAGTCCATTATAGTATTATCTTTTTAGATTATTGATCCAAGAGAAATTTCCCGCCCCTTGGATTTTAACTCCAAAAATGCTCCTTATCACTTCTCGGTGATTTATAGGTACAATGCCACAAACATCGTTGTTGCAACTTTATTAGGCTATAAGTGCAATAACTCAAGCATGGTGGCATTACCTATAAATGTGATTCAAAGGCACCGTTAATACTGAACACTATTGGTTTTATTGTTTTCCTCCTCTTATTTAAGTTTTCTATCTAAGAAGGAAATTAAATGCATCATCAACAATAGAAAAAGTGTCTTGTGCACATAAACTAAATGGTAATATAAAAAATTTATACCTTCTTGCTAAGGAAATAAAATTAAATGAACTTACTAAAAAGAAAAACTATTTATTCAAAACTTACATTTGCTAGAAAGAAGTATTGCATCTACTTACATCATATGAAAGTAAAATTTTTTGTAACAATGAATTGAATCATGAAAATAGTCAAATCCATTTGTGAAATAAAAACACTTATACCTAATGTTAAATTCTTCAAGATGGGTGATCTAATTCACAGAGAGTATGAATCCAATTGTATTGCAATGTTAGTATTTCCTAGAAAAGAAACTTGAATCTATTTGTATAATATATACCATAAAGTAATCTAATTAAAGTAGTTTTGATTTAAATTGCATAACACTAATATTTTCAAGATAAATATCCATCTAAGAAAGCATAAATCATTCCAACTCAAAGAGACTTCATGGCATAATCTATTGTTTCAAGACAAAAGGTTTATTAATTTTGATTGAATTGCATGAATAAATAATCCAACTAAAGAAGGCTTTATTTTAATTGCATAAGTTATTTCACTAATGTCTTAAGAGAGATAAAACAATACAATTTCTTAATCTAATAAGAGCCTTGATTTTAATTGTATAAGTTATACTACTAATGCCTCAAGGTTGATGATCTATCTCAACTAGGTTTGCATTAATTTGCATAATTTTATTATTGATAATATTCTACTGATTACATAATGATTTATACACTATGCCCTTGTTGTAATTAAATGAATCAACCTTGTTTTAAAAAGAACTGAATCTATTTGCATATTAAGGGACAAAATTAATTTAAAGAATAACCATGATGTTGAAGGATTAATTTTATTGCAAATTTATTAAATGATGACTATGATGTTGTGTTATTGTTAGAGTAAATCATATTTACTTAGGCTTACATTGTAGCTTAGGCACATTGTTTTCATTTAATAGGGTAATTAGTTTTTTATTCCCTTATTGGGTTGTTGCATACCCATTAGAAATTTCATGGCTTTATAAGCCTATACATTATGTATGTTGGAAACAAAAGGGGAGACAACTGAGAGGGGGGCTTAATCAGTTGTCACAAAAATTTAAACTTATTAAACTTATTCTCATATATGATAAATTAACATGAAAGCATAAACCATCAGAGCAATAGAAACACACATAACACCAAGAATTTTTACATGGAAATCCTATTAGGGGAAAAACCATAGTGGAGGTTATTCCACAAGATTATACCCTATTAAAAGTATAGAGACAAATAAATGGGGAATGCACATGCATTTAGACACACTTCCTAGAACTCACTACTTAAATACAAGAGGATCATTGCCCAAGGAAGACACACTATCTTATAGAAATATTTAGATTAGATCTGCAAGATTTTGAACTAAGAAAATCGTATGTGCTAATGCCTAATTAATGTTCTAGTTAAACACTAGAGAAATATCCACAACAATTGAACTTACTAGAATCACATCAACTCCAATTAGAAACACCAACTGAAGCAACAAAAAATCTTTCAAAACACAACTGCTCATAACTCGATCAAATCTTCATGTGGATCTTTGAAACTTTTGGTGGATAAACTATATAAACTCAACAATAAACCATTTATGCCACAACCTCTGATCATTAGCATACTAACCAAGAACTTCACTACACCACTAACAACCTAAAACTTCTTCTATTACAATTTTCTCAATATCGTCAACATATACATTCTTTCAAACATTAATGCTAATAGAGTTGAGATCAATGACAACCACATATCAGCAACATCCAATAGTCTCTCCCTTTGGCATTGATGGCAACACATGATGTGAAAAAAACCATCAACACAACTCTCTCTTAGCAATTTTCTCCCCTTAGATTCTAACTCTTTTCTCCTCAACTCTTCCATAAGACTTTTCTCCCCATAAGTTTTTTCACATGACTCTTCTCTCCCTTTGACATCAATGACAAAGATAAAGACTTATTTGTCTCCACACAGGCTCTAAACCACATATCTATACATTTGACTATTCACTCTGAGTAGTAGCCACCACAACATCAATCCAGATCAAGATATGACTATGAAGTACACAGATTGATGCAAGCTAATGCATCTTAGTTTTGATTAGGACAAGTAATCACCCCTAGCTTCCCTCTAAGATACTCAAAAGTATCCTTATTGAATCCAAGCTTCAACAAATACTTGTCTAGTTTGGCATACCATGCTCTAGGGGCTTTCCCATGTCCATACAATGCTTTATTCAACTGGAAAGCCATATCTCCCTGATCAGTCCATTGAAATCTATCAAGTTGTTCAACATACACTTCTTCTTATATCTCACCATTTAGAAATGTTGACTCAACATCCATTTGATAAACCTTGTAGTTTTTGTAAGCAACATAAGTAAGAAATAGTCTCACCGCTTCAATCCTAGCAATAGGGGAAAGAGTTTCTTCAAAGTCAATGCCTTCCATCTATAAATATCCTTTACAAACTAGTCTTTCTTTGTTTCTAACCACTTCACCTTGCTCATTCAATTTATTCTGAAAGACCCATTTAGTTCCAATTTCATTTTTGTCCTTAGGTCTAGGAACAAGAATCCATGTATCATTATTCTCAATTTGCAATAGTTCTTCCATCCAATGTTCATATCTGCATGCTTCATTGAAATTATTTGGCTCATTCTTTGAAATCAAATAGTACTCTTGTGCAATTCTTCTTCTAGTCTACACATATTTGTTCTTATCACTAATGATCTAATCTTCTGAATGATTTAGCCTTATATCCCTTGGAATCTTAGGATTTTCTTTAACTTCAGGCTCTTGTGATCTCTCTTCTACACTTCCACTAGTTTCTCCTTGACTTTCTTGATTCACCAGAATGATCTAAACTTGATTATATTTTTGAACTTTCTTTCCTTTATCTAAACTATCATGTTATTCATCTAAATCATATCCACAAGTTCTAGATGATCTAATTGTGTCTTCATCAACCCTAACATTAGCACTTTCAACCACTTTCCTCAATCTATAGCACTGGTATGCTTTGCTTTTAGTAGAGTAACCCAAAAAGATTCCTTCATCACTTCTAGCATCAAACTTTCCTATATCTTTATCTCTTTTGATATAACATTTACTCCCAAAGATTTTGAAGTATCTAATAGTAGGATTATGACCAAACCATAGCTCAAAAGGAGTCTTACTAGTATCACCTTTGACATTTACCTAGTTGAGAGTGTAAATAGTAGTATTCATAGCTTCTCTCCAATAGATATGAGGAACATTTCCTTCCAACATCATAGTTCTAGTAGCTTCTTATATTGTCCTATTCTTCCTTTCCACAACTCCATTTTGTTGAGGGGTCCATGAGGTAGATAATTGTCTCCCAATTCCATGCTCTTTACAAAAGGAATTAAACAATCAGGAAATGAACTCACCACCTCTATTTTATCTTAGACATTTAATCTTTAGGCCTATCTCAGTCTCAACTATAGCCTTGAAAATCTTGAATTTCTCTAGAGCTTCACATTTTCCCTTAAGAAAGCAACCCATATCATTCTAGAGTAGTCATCAATAAGTAACATAAAATACCTATCTCCTTGTAAACTTATGACTCTAGAAGGACCACACAAGTCAGTATGCACAAGCTCCAACACTTCATTTGAACAATACTATTTTCTTTGAAAATAAATTTTACTTTTCTTCCCTAACTAGCATTCCTTGCATATAGTATTAGTAGGCTTCACTAAGGAAGATCTCTCACTACCTGAGTAGAGCTTATCTTGATAATATTTTCAAAGTTTACATGACACAATCTTCTATTCCACAACCAACTCTCATCAACTTGAGCAATCAAACAATTTTTAATAGCAACACTTAGGTGAAAGATATTACCCTTTTTTTTGTACCTAAAGCAATCACATTTCAGAAACTCCCCAGTATTCTACACTTTCCATGCTTGAATTGAAGATTGTACCCCTTTTCAACCATCTATCCAACACTTATTAGATAATGCTTCAAACCTTCCACATATATAAAATCATCAGTATTATGCTTACCACCAAGAGAAATGGATCCTCTACCACATATTACACCAACATTGTTATCACCAAATCTTACAACATGACTATCATACTTTTCCAAACTCACAAATTTTCTTTTGTCACCTATCATGTGATGAGAGCATCTGTTGTCAATCACCCATTCATCTTTTTCTTCAACTCTAGCTGCAAGATATTTCTCCACATTCTTGTCATTAGCAAATTCGGTAGAAACTGAATCATTTTCCTTGATAGCAATAAATACCCATTCATCCTCACTTGCATTACATTTATTAGACTCATCATTTGTCACACCTTCATCAATAGCATAATAAAATTTTCTTTGAAATCTAGGCTTGTTAGGTCTTGACTTAGGAACTCTTTCTAAACAAATTGAAGAAAAATGACCTATCTTACTATAAGCAAAAACATTTAATAGGAAATTTCCTTATATACTTACCTTCTCCTCTAGCTTCTCTTTTCTCAATAAGTGCTTCAAGTCTTCTAGATTTCTCTCTTTCATCTCCTAATCATACTTGAACACCTTTCTACAACTTTCTCCAAGATCATATCTCTACTTATCTCTTCTAGACATAGTAGCTTTAAATGTAGATTATGTCTTAGGAAGAGATTCACCAAACTCACCAAACTCACTCAACTCAAAAGTAGCAAGCTTACCACTCAACATATCTCTAGTTACATTTATTATAGTATGGACCTCCTCAATATCAATAACTTTGGCTTTGTATGTAGTAGGCAATGATCTAAGTACTTTAGCAACAATCTATGATTCTTCCCATGTTCCACCAGCACATCTAATACTCATCACAAGTTCATTACTCTACATAAAATAAGATATGTTCTCATCTTTTCCCATTTTCAAGGTTTCATATTTCCCATTTAGACTTTATAGCTTAGCAATCTTCACATGTGTATCACCTTCATATAAGATTTCCAACTTTTTACATATCTCAAGTGTAGTCTGTAGCTCCATTACATTTGTCATCTCTGAATTAGTTAGAGAACTCAACAATTCTTCCTTAGCCCTGATATTGTACTCATCTTCTTTAATCTCATCAGGAGTAGAAGGACCATTCTATGAAATAACATACCTATTATTTTTAATCTTGCAATAGGTTCGCCAATGCATCTTAGATGACACTCCATTTTGGCCTTCCATAGAGAATAATTTGTTCCATTAAATCTCAAACTACCCTTCTTATATGTCACCATCCTAGATCAACTCAAGCTATAAAACTTCTTCTACGGAACCTGCTCTAATACCAATTGTTGGAAACACAAGGGAAGACAACTTAGAGGGGGTTTGAATCAATTGTCATACACATTTAAGCTTATTAAATTTATTCTTAGATCTGATAAATGAACATGAAAGCCTAAACCATCATAGCATTAGAAACACACATACCACCAAAAAAATTTATGTGGAAACCCTGTTAGGGGAAAAACCATGGTAGAGGTTAGTCCACAAGATTATACCCTATTAAAAGTATAAAGAAGAATAAATGGGGAATGCACATGCATTTAGCACACTGCCTAGAGCTCACTACTCAAATACAAGAGGCCCATTGCCCAAGGAAGACACACTGTCTTGCAAAATAATTCAGATTAGATCCATAGGATTTTGAAATGAGAAAATAGCATCTGCTAATGCCTGATTATAGTTTCAGTTAAGCACATGAACACTTCTTCACACTCCAATTCTTCCTTTAAATGATTAGAATAGTATTCTCACATTATATTTAAGACACAAACTTGCACACTTTACATTGCACAAACAATTGCTTTTATATATCTGCAACTCAGAATTACATCAACAACATGTCAGCCAAAACAAAATATAAAACATGAAACGTGTACACACTGTTGGCCCAAATCAACCAATAATTTTTCAATACGAATAAGGAATAGTTGGACAAGACATAATGAAGACCCAAAACAATATTATCGAGCATGCAACACCTTCAAAAATTATTCCTTGAAGATCCACAACACATTATAATCACCCTATTAGCCATGATCATGAAAAACATGAACACACAAGAGAAAATCACCAATCATGAGCACAACGATCAATTTGAACATGCAAAAAAAATAGAGCATGATGTAGAAACACCATGAGCATCATGAATCACTAGAGAAACATTTGCAACAACTAAACTTACTAGAATCACATCAACTCCAATCAGAAACACCAACTGAAGCAACAAAAATATTATCAAAACACAACTGCTCATAACTCGATTAAATCTTGATGTGGATCTCTGAAACTTCTAGTGGATAAACTAGATATACTCAACAATAACCCCTTTAGTCCACAACCTTTGATCATCAACATATTGATCTAGCCATTATCAGAAACTTCACTGCACCATTGACAACCTACAACTTCTTCTACTACAATTTTCTCAATATCCTCGTTATATAAAATCTTTGATACATTAATTCTAATAGTGTTGAAAACAATAAGAACCACATATCAGCAACATCCAATAGTTTAATATATGCATTTCATATTCAACATAATTTTTTTCTCTTCAATGAAAGAGCATTGGCTTCTCTCATTTCTGAAGGTGTCTGAAAATGGATTTCCTAGGTTGATTTCTCTACCATGGTATCAAAGCCTCCCAATTTGCAATATCTTTGTTGAGATTTTTTGTTAGAGTGTTGGATGGAGATCATCATTTAGTGTTTGATTTTATTTTTTTTAATTTTCAAAATTGCTTCATTATTCTGATTATCTCATTCTTTGTGTGGCACATCTTGAGGTTTGTGATTTCTTTGGTGGATGTGAATTGTTGAGGGTGACTTATCTTAGATTGGAGGGACCAATTTTCATCCTAAAGGCCTATGATTGAAGAGCAGCAATTTTTTGTTTCAAAGAACCCATATCTTGTTGAAGAGGCCTACATTTCAATATACAAGTGGAATTCTAATTTTTTTGGCATTGGTGCAATTTGTAGCCCCGCAAGGGCATCTTTAGGGGCTGCATCTTACCTCTAGGGTGCACAAAATTTTGGAGGTATGTTCAGTTCATCTTCTAGCCTATGTTTTTCTCATTGAGGTGAATTGCGAAGGAGACCCCAAGCTGATTCATTTTGGAGGAATTGCTTTTTGTCTTTCATAACTGGAGTTGTTTCTTATCTTAGAGCACATAGGAAGCAATATTTTCTTTCGACATCATTTTTTACTATCCACCAGGGCTATGATATTTGAGGGCCAAACAAGCTATTAAAGGTCAAATTCAAATTTTGAGAGAGTCGTTGAAACATAAGAAGGTAGCATTCCATTAAAATCCTGATTCCTTGCTTGAAGCCTGCAAAGAGGTGTCTAGAGAAAATCTCCAAAGAGGCATCTTTCTTCAGAGGCTAGTTGAAGATACATTTTTTCAAAACTTTATATCTCATAAAGTTTAGAACAAAATATTTAGGGTTTTTTCTAAATGGTGGGCCCAAGCTTCTTTTCTGAAGTGTTCTTAGGAATTTTAATCCCACATCAGTTGCATGGAAGATAATTTTTCTATTCAAATAGCACTATAGTGTGGAAGAGTAGTGTGAGAAAGACTCATAGGTGTTGAAGAGGCTTGTGATTGTGCTTCATGTGGAGGCCGCTTAGTTGATCAAGGTGCCTTCATCTTTAGCTCAATTATTTTCTAGCTTAAAAATTAGTTTTTGCTTAGAGATATTCTTTTTTGCAAAGTGGTGAAAAATAATTTTTAGATGCTGCCTTATTGGAGATTTTTCTTTGATTTTTCTAGTGAAATTTTAACATGAATCCCCCTCCAAACATTGAATTATTAACTCCCTACAATTACCACACTTGGAAAATAAAAATGTGGAGATTTCTTCAATCCCAAGGTCCATGGTCTACTCTAAATGCTGCCCAACCTTCTCTCACCAAATAATATTAAATATTTACCCATCAAAATAAATGTGACCAAGCTATGGGGTTGATGAAGTTAAATGTTTTAGATAGTCTTATTTTTCAAATTGATGGGTTGGGTACACCTAAAGAAATATGGGATAAATTAGAAAATTGTTTGGTCAAGTTAGCAAGATTCGTACATTACAATTGGAGGTTGGGTTAAACTCTCTTGTCCCTGAAACATTTCCTACTATTGATGACTTCCTAGTAAAATTCAAATCAGTAAGGTCACAATTAGAGGTATGTGTAGGATCATCATGGAAAAAAGGCCTTAAGTGGCAAAAAATTCAGAAAAATCAGAGTTAGGCAATTTGACGTAAAAATTTGAATAAGTTATCTATATTATTTCAAAAATATGTAAGAATAGAATCTATAGAAAATTGAATATAGTTTCTAAACTACTAGGTTTATTTAAAAAATATATATATCTATTTGGTGAAAATTTGAAGTTTCAATGCAATAGTACTTAAATTTAAGGGAAAAACTAAGAAGTAGGTGTTTGTCTAACCAACCTAACCACAATAAAATGATAATATTATTTTATAAGATTTTAGACATAAGTAGAGGACTCTTGTCTGGATGTGATACATATTTTTTTGTAATTATTTTCCAAGTAAATAATTAATTATGAATTTTTTATTACAACTTTTAAAAAATATAAAAAATTCATACGTTTGACCACCTTAACTTGGTCAAAACTTCATGAAATTCTTTTTTTTTTTAAAAACCTTTAGTGTGTGAAGCATAGAATGTGATGCATGTTTTGGATTAAAGAAATGTGATACTATTTGAAAACTATAGATTTTTTTCAATCATCCTATCAATCAACACTTTATTCATAATTGAAATAGAAAATGAATAATTATTATGTATTAAATTCAAAGTAAAGAAAAATTTATATTGGTGGAAAGCTAAGAATCTCCTTTTAAACCCTTTAGATTTCATCATTTTTGGGTTAAAAAAAGGTCATCAGCCACATACACTAAAAATACCCATCATATTGCCACTTTTTGGCCCATCATGATCCTGCACATACTCTTTGCAGGATGTGGAAAGACCAAAACTAATAAAGAGTCTATCTTCTTGATAGTGTCAAAAATTGAGAGGTCCTTTTGTTGTGATTTCCTCTACCTTTTACTCCACAATGGATGCCTTAGGTAGTGCATTCTAGATGCCCTCTTTTGAGACCTTCTATGACTAGTTAACAAGGGAGAAAGCCAAAATTTCCTAGTTGGCGGGGGTCTCTACAAGTCATGCATTGGTTGCACATGGCTCATAGAATAAGGGGAAGAAGTCCAAACCTAAAACAGAGTCAAACAAGTCCTCCACCACTACAAAAGAAGAAAATCCAAAGAAGGAGAAACTAGTTGTGTATACTATAAAAAGAAGGGGTGTGATGAAGATCATTGTTACACAAAGAAGATAGATGAGCTCTCACACCTTCTCTAGAAAAAAAATATCCCACTATCATCTTCTATGACTCCTATAGCCTTTGGATCTTCATCTACTCCATCCACCAAGCCTACATAGTCTAGTGGTACAGACATTGCAAACAATAAAGAAGATAAGCACTACATGGGTAAAGGACACACACTATTCACTTCTACAATTGATTCTTGGTGTAAAAGATTGTTTTTAGATTCTAGTGTAACTTACCACATGATTTATTCATCCTATCCTTTCATGGGTTTGCACCCCTTTGCCACTTCCAAAATTTTGTTGGGGAAAGATAAGTTGTTGGATGTTCAAGGGATAGGCACCATTGACGTAGATGATGGTTGCTTCTGAGATGTACTATTCATTCCATAGTTGCACACAAATCTGCTATCTATATACCATATCACACATGGTGAAGTTCTTAAGATTGTGGAGTTTATAGCTGATTTTGTGTTTATTAGAGAAGTTGATTTTGGTAAACTCATTATTGTTGGTACTACTAATTATGAGTATCAATTGTGTAGCTTCTCCCACTTTGTTAAGGAGGATGACTATGTACCTTGAACACCCTTGTCTAGTGTTGATAGTAATATTGGTCATCTACATTTTGGGGTACTTTAGAGTCATGATAATATTGTTCATGTTGATTCAAAGATTGATCCTTCAAAGCAACAGGCTATTTTTGATCCCTTATATCTTGTTTTGTTGGATGAGTACTTAACAAACATCTTTGATTTGTTTGTAGAGACTCACCTTGTAGATTTGGGAGATTCACTTGATGGGATTTTTCTCCTCTTTGATGACAATTGCAACATGCCAGTTGATTCACTCAAATTATTTTTGGAGGTTGAATTGGTTGTGCCTTCTCCTGATCTATCATATTTCTTAGTTGTGTTTGATCATTTGATGGATTGCTTTGTTTGGAGACTTACTTCCCCTTATTAGTTGGCTATGGAGTAGTTCCTTCTTTATCCAATGGACTTGTTTCTTCCTAAGGGAAGAGGTGTTGCTTGCAAGCACTAGATCATCTTTTGTTTTTAGGCATACTTCATCAACTGTTGAGCTTCTTCATTATCGGGGGGATATGATATCTCCTACTTTCCCTCCTATGAGAGGGTCATTGGTTATATATATATGTGTGTGTGTGTGTGTGTGTGTGTGTGTGTGTGTGTGTGTGTGTGTGTGTGTGATGTATGTAGTACATGGGGAGTGTGATTGAGTCCTCCATCCATGCATCTCTTTTGTTTTTCTTTTCTCTAGTTGGGAGAGATTTTTTGTTTTAAATTGTAGTTGTAAATGGGTACCTAACATGGTTGTGTAGCCAAGACCCATACTACATTTTTACATTTTTATTCATTATCCCTAAGTTGCACTTAAGGGGGGTGTTAGAGTAAATCATATTTACTTAGGCTTAAGTTTTAACTTAGGCACATAGTTTACATTTAATACAGTAATTAGTTTTTAATCCCATATTGGGTGGTTCCATATTGGCCAACATTTTCATGGCTTTATAATCCTATACATTGTGTAATATATGCATCTCATATTCAACATATTTTTTCTTCTCTTCAGTGAAAGAGCATTGGCTTCTCTCATTTTTGAAGGTGTTTGCAGATAGATTTCCTAGGTTGATTGCTCTATTAGTTATAAACCTTGAATCCCAAGAAAATAAATTTATTTCAAGGAGATAAATTTTATTTGAAGAATAGCAATAAATCTAAGAGTTAAGTTTGTGGCATAACAAGAAAGGAATTTTATTAAAGAGATAATTATTAATTCCTTAAGTTAGATGGTATTTTGTTTGCATGAATTCAATTTTACTACTTACCATTTGGTAAAACAAGGAACTTCTCATTTAATGTCAAATAGTCATAATTGTTATCATAGAATTGTAGTTATTGACATAAAGTTATAGTGTTGTCATAAGATATAAATGTTCTCACTCCTCTATTTTAAAATCTCCTATAACTAGGTCCATACTCATAGTTTATGACCATTTTATGAAGAAGAGAGGTATATTCTAAGTTCATTAATTATATTCAACAATATCTAGTAATCATTTCCATCTTTTATTCAAAGGAAATTAAATACTATCTCATAGAACCATGGTTTGGACCAAATCTTCATCAATCATAGATGTTAGTTAATTTGTTGTCTTACAAAATTAGGGCACAACATTATTAAAATTAAGAAGTTCATGGAATTTATTTTAATAATTTGAATAAGTCATCCTTTGATTGTTAATTGGACCGAATAAATTATTATTTAATCTATCCAATTGAGACACTTTTTGAAAATCCTATTAATTAATTTATTTTTAGAGGATAATCTAATTTCAAAATAAAATAAGAAACTATTTTATTAAAAGAATATTAATTCTTATATAGATATAGATATAGATATAGATATAGATATATGTATGTATATACGTATGTATGTATGTATGTATAGGGTATGTGTAGGGCATGTGGTTGACGACTATTTTCTTACCCAAAATTGATGAAACGAAAAAGGGTTTTTAAAGGGGATTCTCATGTTTCCAACAATATTAATTATACTTTACTTTGAATTTAACAAATAATTATTATTCATTTTCTATTTGAATTATGACTAAAGTAACGATTGATAGTTTGATTGAAAAACATCTATAGCTTCCAAACAATATCACATTTTTTGAATCTGAAACATGCATCACATTTTATGCTTTACATACTATAGGATTAAAAAAAAAAAGAATTTCATGAAGTTTTGACCAAGTTATGGTGGTTAGACATATGAGTTTTATATTTTTTAAAAGTTGTAATAAAATTCATAATTAATTATTTATTGGAAAAAAATATTAAAAAATATGCATCACATTGGTACATGAGCCATCTACTTATATCTAAAATATTATAAAAAAAATATTATCATTTTATTGTGGTTAGGGTGGTCAACAAACACTTCTTATTTTTTCCCAGAAATTTAAGTCCTATTGCATTGAAATTTCAAATTTTCACTAAATAGATTTTTTCTTTAAATAAACCTAGTAGTTTAGAAACTACATTCAATTTTCAACAGATTATATTCTTACATATTTTTTAAATAATATAGATAACTTATTTAAATTTTTATGTAGAGTTACCTAACTTTGATTTTTTTTTAAATCGCCACTTAGGGACCTATTTTTTCCACGATGATCCTGCACATACCCTACACACACACACATATTGTAGACACTGAAATTTGGTTTAGGCTTGTGACTTCCATATTTTTTGTAACTTGTATTCTTCATGGTCATGATTAAATAATCTTAATTATTTAATTAATTCACACTTTTCTTTATTCTATCTAATTAATTAAATAAACACTTTTTATTTAATTATCTTACTAATTAACCTTATCTGTCTTGTCAAATTAAATAAATTCTTATTTAATTTATCATATTTCAACTATAATTAAATAAATTCTTTATTTAATTATTCATTTAAATCCCTTCATCATTTAATTAAATAATTATTATTTATTTAATTATTCTTCAAATATCGAGTCTTGAATTAAATGAATTATTTAATTCATTAATTCTATTTTAACGCATTCCTCTATATTTTAGATAATTATGTGAGTTATCTAAGTATTCACTTTTACTCGACTCGACATCTATTTTTAATCATTCAGTTAACTATTGATTTGATGTCTGAGTGGTATTCTCGAGTAATCTCTTTTTCAATTCATTCAATCGTCCAATTCTAACTTATTTGTGTGTACATGCGGATTAATTAAATATTCTTATTTAATTAATTAAACCTCGTGCATCCATTCAAACAGAGATTCATTATAATCAATCTTCATCTTTGTCATGCAAAGATATTTCTTATGTTTTCGAATGTTGAACTAGAGATTAAATCATTCATTTAATCTTTAATCCTATTTCTAGTTTGTATCACTCATGTCACTACTAACAATTATCAGAATGCATGTCTAATCTGTCGATCTCAACCGTTTGTTAATCTTTCAATCTTGACCTGTCATTTGAATAATCAATTTTCTATAAATTTATTTGTCATTCTTCATTCCAATCTCTCACGAAATCTCTCTCGAAAACTCTCACAAAATCTTATGACTTTTGAGAGCACTTTGTCTTGAATATTTGATATTTTCCTAATCACTATCTTAGGCTAGACTTGCACGAATTTACTAAAAATCTGAGGGCAATTATACTACATAAGCAAAATGGAGAAGGGAAATCGAGATGAATCATGGAAATACATTCGAAATTGGTGAGATTGTTCAAGTTTTGTTTACGTTTTGACTTTCCTATGTTCTTTGTTGCTTAACATTTAGATTTGCATTTTAGATTTTAGTGTTGCATGTTTGCTTCTAATCTTCTCTTGTTTTCTATAGTGCATTTTTCTATGGCGTTACATTTGGTGAACCCGATGTGAAGACACCATCTTTGTGAATCCGTAGATCTTTTATTTTTAGTTTTTGCAGATTTTTCCTACGGAATGATGCATCTAAAGTTTCTTGAACCGCAATTGATTTCCTGAACCACATCTGACAGAGGAAATGATGCATCTATATTTTTCTGAACCACAATTGAATTCTTGAGCTGCAATTGAAGAAGAAATGATGCATCTGACTGGTAATACAGCGATGCAATTGACTGGTAAAAATTTATTTCTATTTTAAGAAATCTGAAATGTTCAATTGACTTGTGTGTTACTAATATCTTATCTCTAGCATGTGGCCTTTTAGAGTTAACAAGCTTTTGCAGGATGATTGATGAAGACAATATTATAAAATACTAATGAGTTTTTCTATAGGATGCTTGTCAAAGACCCTAGTTAATTTTGAAACAGATTGATTGGTAGCGTAGCAAATCTTTCGTTTGGATAAAATTAACAAGTGTCTACTGTGTTTGGTGCAAAAGCACAAGTTTGGTCACCCTTATGACTTGGTACATCAAAGTATCCTCTCCCCTTGCTCATCCATGCGATCCTGGGTGTAAGAGAAATGGTTACCAACTCTAGAACTTGGGCCTATTCTGGTGGGAAAAAGTACTCACCCCAGGATGACTCAGACCGGTAGCACCCTAAACCCGAGGGACTTCCAGCTAGTATATAAAAGTGGGTTCTTGGGGAAACCCCAAGAATCATGAGTGTGGTTCCGATGAGATGGATCCGAAAGGGGACTCACACCATATAGATCACACCACACGAACGGAATTCCCATACTAAGTACCTTTTGTTTTAGAGACCAACCTATTTGTGGCCGTTGCTTGGTATAGTACAGGGTATAGTATCATGCCCAAAGATTACTCACTATCGATCCCCTTGAGTAGAGATAGTAGTTCTTGGGAGGTCATTGCCCAAAGAATTCAAAATTGGTGTGCTCGAAATATGTTAATGAGCCGTGGAGGGGAGCCAATGCCACCAAATTTCTAAGCTATCCGCTCTTGAGAAGGAAAGGTGTTCATCACCAATCCGGGGTATTTCGGTGGGCTATACCAAGTATACAAACCCTAGGCCTTTGGCCTATTAGGATGTGCTTGTCTGTTATCAATTTAAATATTCTGAGTCCAAAATTGAAACTAAAAACACTTTGTTTTATGATTGTCTTTGATTGTCATAATTTTATCATGGAAAACAGAGTCAGTTTAAATTTCATGTCATTGAAAATTCATAGAGTCACAACTATTCACTAGAAACTCACAATTGATTTTTTTGAGTCGTATCTATTAGATTCTGAGTCACAATTATTATTTTAGGTTGCATTTGTTTAGTCTTGAGTCGCATCTGTCTAGTATAGAGTTGCATCTACTAGTTTAGCTCCCAATTGCTTTGGAAAAACCACATGCATTATATTATGAGTCACAATTGTTAGTACAAGTCATATTTGTTAAAAGGTTAACCGCATCTATCATAGTCAAATTGAACTTTACCAGAGAAACGTAATTGATTACTGGAAAATTGCAACTATGAGCTTGAACTACATATGTTAGATTCTGCAACGCATTTGTCTAATTATCAGAAAACCAAAATTCAGAGTCACTATCAAGTCAAAACAGTTATACTAGTTTCAGTTGTCTTTACACAAACAGTCTTTGAAATAGAAACATGAAACGATTTGCTCAATTTTCCATCCTTTAGGGTCATTTAGTCATTACCATAGTTGTCTTCATTTAGAGTTTACCTTCATCTTAGGGTACATATTACCTTGCATAAAGCTTCTAGGAAGGTCACTTTTACAAACTTTAGTAGTCCACCATCTATACTCTAGAAAAGTCATAGTGTCAACAAAATTTGTCATTGAACCTAGTCCTATCATCTTATACTTTGTCCTATAGAGAGTCCTCCTAACTCATCAGTCTAGTTAGGAAACCCAGCTTGTCTTTGATCCTCATCCTATATTGGTTCTTTGACTTAAACTAAATTGACATTTTGATTAGACTTTAGGTAGTTGGTCCCTTCATCTTGGGTTTATAGAATTGATCAATTTAGGGTCTTACTTAGAATTTTTCATCTTTAGAGTCTAGACTAGTGTCATCCTAAGATATCCCTTATTTTGCATACGAAAATCCCAAAAACATAGACTAGAGTCATAATGTTCATAGATATAGTCTTGGATATCTCGCATATTGAGCTTGTCTTACATGGTTAAAACTAGGTCTAAGAGAAGGGAGAGAGAAAGCATGTCGAACCCAAATGATTTCATCAATCCATTTTCTTCAAGACCTCATAAGACTCTATTAGACAAATTCACCACTAGAAACACTCAAGGACATATTGCCGTAGAGGACATAGAGGCCGCTGCACAGGACCCTAAGTTTGCATCTTTTGTAGATGAGTACCTAGCAAATGATCGTCAATGATTTTTAGGCAAATTGCTAGCTGAAGGTGATACTTTACCTCTAGGATTTGACATTAGCACCTTACAAACTCAACCTACACAAGGGACAAACATGATGATTGCTAGTACTACTATACCTCAGGTAAGCACAATTATGCCCACTAGCACATCTACACAAAGTACGACAGTCCATATGTCTCCATTTGGTATATCTAGCATGACATCAAGATTTAATTTCACCGTAGGGGCATCATCATCCACTCCCTCTGGTCCTCTTGTTGGGAGTAAAAGACCTAAAACATCAGCTCATACATCTTATGTCGGTGTCACAAGTGCACAATCAACAACCATACCTACTGCTAGTATCACGGGTACCTTACCATAGTCGATGGCCTTACCTAGTGCTCAAATCACTATTACTATACCAAGGATTACACATATAGGAGGCATTCCCTCCTTCCAATATGGAAATCAACATCCACTCTTCTAGACTAGCAGTCAAAATCCACTTACATCGATTCCGAATTAGAGTCCTTTTTCACAGATTGGTAGTCAGACTCTATCAACATAGATTCCAAGTCAAAACCAATTTACATCGATTCTAAATCAAAATCCTTTTTCATAGATTGGTAGTCAGAATCCATCTACACAGATTCCAAGTCAAAACCAATTTACCTCAATTTTGAATTAGAATCCTTTTGCATAGATTGGCACTTAGAATTCGTTTACACAGAACCCAGGCCAACACCAATTTATGCAGATACTAGACTAGAACACCTTTACCAACATTCTGAATCCAAATCCACCTCAGATGTCAACATTCAATCAAAACCCATCACGAGACTTTGGATTTCAAAACACATACACGGATCTGCATAATCCTCCTAGCACATCTTTGACCCAAGTTGACATCCTACAAACACAAATGCATGCATTACAAATGCAAATGGATAAAATTTTAGTGTCAACCAAGAAATCATTTTCAACAAAGGACATATGCCCATTTCCCTTTGATAGATCACTGTACATGACACCTTTCCCTCATGGATATGTCATACTGAATCTTCCTAAGTACAATGGTAAACAAAATCCAATAGAACATATCAGGGAATTTTCTACCATATGCATAGATGTTGCTTATGATCCCACATATCTTATGAGACTATTTCCAAGAAGTCTTGTAGGAATTGCACTAGAATGGTTTTCAGGTCTAGATTATGGCATTAGATCTTGGGGTGAACTAGTTGAGAAATTTGTGGAGCAATTTTTCTTCAACATTGACCACGACATAAATATAGCAACCTTGTGTCACACAATGCAAGATGAAGGGGAAACATTCATTGCTTTCTTCCAGAGATGGAGAACCATAGCTAGTAGGTGTCCTATTGAGATACCCGAAAAACAAAAAGTTACTATGTTTCAAGAAAGCCTTCATGCAAAACTAAGGAGTAACTTAAGGGTAAATTGTTGTACATATTTTTCAGAACTAGTGGAAAAGGGGGTGATAATAGAGAAGGATCTCATTGAAAAAGGTGAATTCAAGACAACAATATCCAATCGAAACTCAATCATACAAAACACCCCCACATATAGAAACAAATTTTGGTCTCGCAACAAAAATGTCACTAATGATGGGGTGGTTGATGCTAAAACATTACAAGTGGGACCCCTCCTCACATTACAAGGACCTCATACTTTTTCCAACATGCTTAATGCTGTCAGTCAACCCCCTAATGTGGTCCAAAACACTCAACGTCCACAGCAAAGGAGATTTTAGAAACATGAGTTCACTCCCTTAGGGGAACCCATTGAGTTGGTGTTCAAACAACTATTACAACATAACCTCATACAACTACAGGAACCAAGACAATACAATCCAGGATAGTTTAAACCAGCTTGGTGGGATGACAATGCCTTTTGTGATTATCATAGGACTAAGGGACAACCTACAAAACTGTCGACAACTAAAGAATATCATACAGGATCTTGTTGAAAGGAGAATCATTGAAGTTAGTGGACAAAAACAAAAGACATCGAATACTGATCATCAAGTCTTTTCAAAACCACTACATGACCATGGGAAAGGAATTGTCCCTAGTTTGAGTACTAAGACCAATATGTCACCCAACTATGTAAGTATCAAACATGATTATGATAGTGGCAAAATCATTCATTGCCTTTGCGTCGCTAATGAAAATATCAATACCATTACTATCAATGCTAATCCTGAGCGTGCAACCAATACTCGTCATACTAAGTTCATTATCTAGGGCCCTCCATCACAGCAAACACCACAATCTTCCAAGTTACAATATAACCTACTTGACCAGTTGGGGAAGACCCCAGCCCAAATTTCAATCTTGGAATTGTTGCGTATTTCCCCTGAGCATCGATCCATCCTCGATAAGGCTTTACAGAACACCACGGTCCCTAATGACCTTGATGTCAATCATTTGTAGGAAATGGTAGGCTACTTGACCAATAATCACCATGCCACATTTTCTAAACAAGACTATGCAACAAAAAAGATGAACCACAACAACCCTTTACATCTAGAAGTCCTTGTTGATGACAACAAAGTTAGATGAGTTTTGGTAGACAGAGGAGTAGGGTTAAATCTATGCACTTTAAAATTAATTAAGGCATTAGGTATTTTAGAAGCATGCGTAGACACCACTAAGAGTATTGTCATTAAGGCTTATGATGATGAAGAATGAAAATCAAAGGGGGTGGTAACACTTCCTATCAGAATTGGTCCTGCCATAATGGAGACAAAGTTCCAGGTCTTGGATCTCACCCTCCCTTATAACCTTCTGCTAGGTAGACCATGGATTCATGCCATGAAGGTGGTCCCTTCCATGTATCATCAGTGTCTTAAATTCCCTTACAATGGCACCGAAATAACTATAGATGGTGATCCTGATCCTTTCCAGTATTGCACCAATCTAAAGGAGATCCCTCAATGCCAAGTGCCAGTAAACCAAGAGGCCTCACTGTCTAATCCATCTTCTTATGTTGACCCATCCACACTCACTCGAACATCTGTTTCACCCTCACTTCCTACCACTCTTAGGGTTGAGATCCAAGACAAGGGTTGTGGAGAGTATTACATGAGGACTTCTTCTTGTGTTAGCCATTTGGTTCCTCCTATGTCATATGGCTTACCTATAATAGGTAGGGTACAGTCTATGATCACTATACATGTTCCCCCCACAACAACTTTCACTAAATGGGGTGAATTAAGCAAAGAGCCTGTAGATGCAGAAGATGTCACTTCCTAGTTGTATAAGGAAGATAATCAAGAACCCCTTTTACTTGCTCATATTCCTACAAGTCTATATGGAAAGGGTTTCAAAATCATGCAAAGAAAAGGATATGATGGACAAAGTGGTTTAGGCTTAAACCAAGATGGCAGAATTGAACCAATATTTGTTTCTCAGTGGCCAAAAGGAGTAGGGCTAGGGTTTCAACTGATTCAGATTGGCGTTCCTAGTAATCCATTACCCTTACTTGAGGAAGTACGTGCTTCAGAAGATATTAAGACATCTCATGAAACAGTAGACCAATATCATTGTGACTCCCCTGACTCTAATGATTATGAGTGGGAATCGCTATCCTCTACTTCTTCCATGGACCTTGACAAATTATTTGGAGAACTTGACGTAATGTTAAGTTCCTCACCAAACCCTTTAAATTCCTGTCCACCAAATAAAATGACAAAAGAGGAATGGTTTAAACACTACTATTGGGAATCACTTGATCCTACCTCTTGGCAACCTGAGCCACCTATTTCTAATAGTCAAATCCTGGCATTAGGCCCACCTATTCATCCACCTACACCCAAACCTAAGAGCAAAGAGGACCTGGTACAAGACTTTTGTAACCACATGAATAATTCAATCTTTACCTTGACCCCGTTAGACTTTGATAACTCCAACGATGACATGCCCTTAGTCTACCCCCAGCTCATTGATTGGGATCAACAAGATACACCCATCTTAGACACTTTTGAGAATGACAAAGCAATTGCTGAGTTCTTGGGATTACGTGAAGGCATACCTAATAGGGATCATAAAGTTGGTTTTACCATTGACTTGGACAACAAAGCATATTTTGGGGAATCTATTCAACCCTCCAGTCACAAAAATGAGAAAAAGAATAAACAAGATAAAAAGGATGAGTCTCTAGGTGAAAACCGAAAGGCACCTTTAGACAATAAAAAAGTAAAAAGAAAGGATGCATCTGAAGGTGAAAACCTCTCTGAGGCACCTAAGGATGGAGGTTTGAGCATTCTCCACATTGCACAAGAAAATTCACCCATGCTCATTGAAGAAACCATAGAGGTCAACATAGGCACAAAAGAGAATCCTCAACTAGTTCATTTTGCAGCGTCATTGACAACAGAAGAGAAGCTTGAGTTCCATTACTTCTTTGCACAGAGATAGATAAATTTTGCTTGGTCATATGCCGACATGCCGGGGTTAGATCTTGAACTTGTTCTACATCATTTACCCTTACAACCAGGTGCCAAAATAGTGAAATAGAAGCTAAGAAAAATGCATCCACAAATTGCTTTATTAGTCAAGGCAGAACTCAAGAAACTGTTAGACATTGGTTTTATAAGATCAATCGACTATGCAAATTGGATTTCCAATCTTGTACCAGTCACTAAACCCATTGGGGGCATCTGCATCTACACTGATTTTAGAGATATCAACAAAGCTTGTCCTAAGGATGACTTCCAATTGCCTAACATAGACATGATAGTGGACATGACAGCAAGATATGAGATGTTGTCCCTTATAGATGGATTTTCATGATATAACTAGATCAGAATTGCAATTGAAGATCAACATAAGATGACTTTTACTTGTCCTTGGGGAACGTATTGCTGGAATGTTATGCCCTTGAGACTCAAGAATGTAGGAGCAACCTATCAATGTGCCATGACTACTATCTTTCATGATCTGGTACACACTTGTATGGAGGATTATGTCGATGACCTTATTGTAAAATACAAAACAAGGACAAAACATCTACAAGTTTTAGACAAGATATTTCAGAGGCTAGAAAAGTATAAAGTGAGACTTAATCCAAAGAAGTGTGTGTTTGGAGTCAAGTCAGGAAAGATGTTAGGTTTTATCATTTCTAGACGAGGCATTGAAGTGGATCCTGCTAAGGTGAAAGCAATTATTGATATGCCTCCACCCACTAATCTCAGTCAACTAAGGACACTACAGGGAAGGCTACAATCTATCAGAAGATTTATAGTGCAATTAGCAAACAAGACACATCCTTTTCAACATCTTCTTAAGAAAGGAGTACCATTTGTATGGACAACAAGGTGTGGAGAAGCTTTTCAACTAATTAAAGAATATTTACTCACACCACCCATCTTAATGCCACCTATTGAAGGAAGAACACTGATTCTTTATATTACAGCAACCCATTCATCACTCAGAGCATTGATTGCACATAATGATGATGAAGGTCAGGAAAGGGTAGTCTATTATATCAGTCAGACTTTGGTTGGTTATGAGCTCAACTATAGTAACATTGAATGTTCCTGTCTTGCAGTAGTATTTGCTACCCAAAAGTTGAGGCACTATATGCTAAACCATCAAACAATGTTGATTGCTAAAATAGACCGTCTTAAATATCTTCTCAACAAGACAGCATTAACAGGATGACTGGTCAAGTGGGTTATGATACTTAGTGAGTATAATATCCAGTATGTAGAAAGAAAGGCTATTAAAAGATAGGTCATTGCAGGTTAGTTAGTTGATGCACCCATATAGGCAGATCACCCATTATTTGTAGACTTTCCTAATGAGTTCATATTCACATTTGACACAAATATAACATGGAAACTATACTTTGATGGCTCACATACAAATCATGGTTCTAGGGCTGGGATATTGTTCATCACACCATAGGGTGATTCTATCCCTAAGTCATTTAGGATTGCATTTCCATGCACTAACAACATGGTAGAGTATGAAGCTCTAGTGACAGGATTGCGTGTGGCAGTCAAGTGGAAAATTAAGAACCTATAGGTATATGGCGATTCCCAATTGGTAATTAGGCAGATAAATGATGATTATGAGACTAAGGATGAGAAGCTTGCTCCATACAAGTGCATGGCTGATAGCTTTAAAGAGTACTTTGACAAAGTCGAATTTCATCAGATACCTCATGTTTTAAACAAGGCAGTAGATGTTATGGCTACAATTGCATCACTTCTTGACATTCCTAACAACGTGCCTAAGTTTGAGTTCTTGGTCGAACAGCTTTTGGTCTTGGCCTACGATATCCCAGATTCTGAAATGGTGTGTGATATTGTTGGTCCTGATTCCCCATGGTACAAAGAAATCTATGATTACCTTCATGCCAAATTCATACCCACTAGCCTATCAAATAACCAACATAGGACATTCCTCCGCAAGTCAGCTAAATACACCATCGTCAAAGACAACCTATATAGATGTGTCTTAGATAATACCCTATTGAGATGTCTTGATTCCACTGAAGCACAAGCAACCTTGCATGGGGTGCATGAGGGTATATGTGGTTCCCATTCGAGCGGTCCTACCTTAGTAAAAAAGATTATGAGACTAGGTTATTACTAGCCGACTATGGAAAAAGACTCATATGTCTTTGTAATGAAATTCCACCAATGCCAAGTTCATGGAGACTTGATACATGCCCCAGCACAGGAGCTCCGTCCTATCACGTCACCATGGCCCTTTTCCCAATGGGGACTCAACCTCATAGGAAAGATCCACCCCACATCATCTAATGGGCACAAGTTCATTATCACTGCCACTAAGTACTTTACAAAGTGGATTGAAGCCATTCCTATGACATACATTACCGGCACACAGATTTCTAGATTTATCTTGAACTATATCTTCTATCAATTTGGTTTCCCTCAGTCCATAATCATTGATAATGGCCACCCATTTAAGAACCAAGAAGTTCATCATCTGTGTGGAGTTTCACATCCAACATCACTTCTACACTCATACTACCCACAAGGTAATGGCCAAGTAGAGGCATCTAACAAGACCATCATTAGAATCCTCAAGAAAACTATCAATGATGCTGGTCGTGACTAGCATTTATAGATTAACCCTACCTTATGAGATTATCACACAATTATCCATACTCCCACTGGTGCTACCCCATATTCACTTGTTTTTGGTTCTGAAGCCATTTTTCCTATTGAGGTCGAGATTCCTTCCCTAAAGGTATCCCTGAAAGGCCACATTGATGATGAAGAGTACCGAGTGTCAAGACTCCATGAGCTAGAATTTCTAGATGAGCAAAGATAGAAGGCATTAGACCATCTCCAAGCATATCAGAATTGCCTTCATCATAGCTATAACAGGAAGGTGTTGAACAAAAACTTTGACATTGGTGACCTGGTTTTAATGGAGAACCCAAAGAATCAAGCAGAAAGAGACAAACCAAGAAAGTTTGAACCTAATTGGTTAGGACCTTATGTTGTTACAGAAGCTTTTGGATCAGGAGGATACCAACTCTCCACTCCTAAAGGGGAACCATTGGCCTCACCAATCAATAGTATGCATCTGAAAAATTTCTACACATAGCTTCTATGAGCCTTTGTCTTAATTAGAAAAAATAAAAAAAATTCAGAAAATCATAAAAATTGTTATCAAGGTGAAAACCTGGAAAACAAATATCTTGGTAACAACAAAAAAATTGGATAATATAGAAAATAGTAAAGACAAATCATTCATCCAATAGTAAAAACCACTTCAGTGGTGCTTTGGATAAGTATCATGGTGAAAACCTGGCAAACAGGCACCATGTGTACTCAACTCTACTCCTTTGTCTACTATTATTCTAGTCTACCCTGTACATAGTATCTACCTTGTACATAGTCCTTATCCCTGTACGTATTACCTATCCTTGTACATATCCTTTATCTTTCCTATCCATCTCTTGTATATACCATTCATAATAAGTGGTAGTCTTTCCCATAACTTGGAACGATTGACATCGAGAGCATTTCATATCCCTTGTTTTACCCTATTCATACTCAATTGGTCTTATATACTCGACTAGGGGCAAACACTTGACATGTGTCATATTGCTTCTTACATTGGTTTTGTTGGAGATGTAAAACTAGGGAAAATCCACGAACATCGTAAAATGACCTGAGAAAACACAAAAACATCAGAAAACTTCAAAAAAAGACAAAAAAATCAAAACATTTCAAAAATCCAAAAATAGAGTCAGAGTCAGTTGCACTTGTCAATCTTTGTTGTTTGTTGAACTACATTGCCTCTGCGACTGGACGTAGGCAAGGCCATCTACCGATGTGCCCCCGAGGCATTAGGTTAGTCCGTTTAGGTTTGTCTGTATAAATTCATGATTTAATCCATACGTCTATATGACAAGGTCATTGGTCATGTCGAACTACGAGGTCTCTGCGTGTATAATGTAGGCAAGGCCATCAAGCAATGAGCCCCTGAGGCTACACTAGGTTAGTCCATTAGGGTTCGTCACATTCACTTTCACACATGTCTTCTATTTGTAGTCAATCTTGTTGGTCAAGTCAAGTCAAACTATGTGGTCTCTGTGTGTATTACATAGGCAAGGCCATCAATCGATGAGCCCCTGAGGCCGCACTAAGTCAGTCCTTTAGGGTTTTTCATCACACACAATCAATTGTCCACACATCATATCAAGTCATGCATTAATCTGGTGAACAATTCAGCAATTTCTCTGAGTCAAATCAAACACCTTGCCAAACAAAACAACCAAAACAAATCAACTAATGTCTGCTATAGGATGTGTCCTTCCTAGAAATAGACATCATCATGGCAATCAACCTATATCTTATTCAGGATGGGTCCTTCCTGAATACTGATATTAGCAAAACAACCTATGTCTTATACAGGATGAGTCCTTCCTGCATAATCGACAAGGTCAAACAATCGAACATAGCCTATACGGGTTATCACATCAACGGCATCTGACTCAATGTATTATACGATACATGTCTTTTTGAAACTAGGCTTTGTCATGCCTTATATAGATAGTCATAACATCGACACCAAACTCACAGTCTTATCCGGTATGTGTATCTCATGAAATCAGGCTCTATCAATCAACAAATCAAACAAACAAATCATGTTTTAGCAAATATTTTACTGGCTTTTTGACTTTATGGCTTATTTATCTTATCATTTATCTTGAATTGATGACTGGGATTCACATTACTAGCTTTCTCAAGGATGTCCCATGAAGGATTTAGAGAAGCAACAAAGTATCAGAATTCTATTTTCTTTGACTACTATCTGTCAACTGTCTTTTAAATTTTATTTTGAGTCATGTTACTAGTTTCCTCACGAATTTCCCATGAAGGATTTAGAGGAGCAATGACATCTCATGACCTGTCTTTTACTTTGTTTGCTGTCTATAGTTTGTCTTGACAAAAAGATTGGGGCAACTTGTGTCCTTAGAATGAGTTAATGACACTCCTTGTCTATGACTGTCTGTTATCAGCAAGTGGATGATCTTGTACACCTTGATCTATGTCATATCATGGTGTTTTTCTCCATTTGTATTAGTCTCGCCCAATGATGATAAAGTGCAATTCCTTTTGTGATATAGCAAAATATTGAAGAATGCTAATACTAACATCTATCTCCTATCTTTCATTTTTTTCTCGATCTTTCTTTCTGCACTAACAGTTCCTCTCTCTTGCATTATGATGGAGTCCTATGACACAAAACATTATACATCATCCTGCATCAACATACATGTTAGAAACATACATGCATATGTACATATCTCATATCTAGATCATCATGGCATAATAAACAATCATCATTAAATAATACTTATCATAAGCATTCCATGTACAAAGCAACTATAAATACATGTATCACATTACATTTGTATAGCATCACATGTCATCTGCATCATACATATAACATCATATTACATCTCATAATCATATAGGATCAACATCATATAGAATTATACATCACATAGAATCAACATTATCTCATTAACTGTATAAACATCATAAAGTACATACACTCATCCATCACATAGGCATATCATATAAACATCACATGTATAAATAAATACTGCATAATCAGTACATAGAAATGCATATCATGAGAATCACTACCAAAATCATATATATATTGCTCAAATGTGTCACATCACAATGTCATAATGTATCAATAATACATGGAAGCCCGGAGGCTATAAGATCAAAATACAATGTCTCAAATGAATCTCAGGCAGTATCTCTATCTTGAACTTCCACTGCCATCATGCCGGGAGTGTGTGGGAGAATGATGCTGGGAACCTGCTAATCTCTGAGCTTTGGGAGGTTTGTCATATGGCCCTGCTCTATGTGGTTGATCCACCCCCTCTGTGCTAACTATCCACTTGTGGGTCCTAGTCTAGGACCTGCTACTGTGTGCCGCTGAAAAATTGGGAGCCCATCTCTCTAGGGGAACCTCTACCTCATATAGGTCCCAATAGTATCTCTCTCTCTCTCTAGCTCTGACTAGCTCTCTGGTGAATGCAATTGATGGTCCTATACATAATGCCCTGAGCTCTGTGAATATCTGCTCAGTCTCCTGTTGCCAAGCTATAGCCTGATCTCTATCCATCAAAGCTCTGTCCCTCTCCACCTGATATGCATCCCTCTCAACCATCAACACTCTCATCTACTCCTCCAAGGAGGTAACCTAGGCTCACAATGTATCCATGTCTGGATCCTTTGCCCCTCTCTCATCCTGTCTAGCCCTGTCTCTCCCATCCTCCTCCTCATCCAACTCCTCTAGGATATGATCTTGGATCTCTCTCTCATGATCATCATCCTCATCATCATCCTCCTAGTATGCACCTAACAACCCCAGAGTATCAACCTCTGCCTCTTCTCTGCCTACCTCCTCAGCACCTGCCTCTTCCTCTGCTGGTATATCTAGGATATCTGGGATGGCTTCCTCCATTGGTTGCACCTCCTCTCCACCTTTGGCCACATCTAGCATGGCGATGTCCTCCTCTCCTTGCCCCTCCTCGTGGATTGGTGATAATGGTTGTCCTCATCCCCGTTGACCATGCCTCCCTCTCCTGCCTCCATGCTGTCCACCTCTACCATCATCCCTTCCATCACCACAACCTCCTCTACCTCCTCGGCCTCTCCCTCTGCCTCACCTACCTCATGGACCTGTACCACACTATTCTACTTGTGCTAGCTACTCTAGATCTATCAAGGGGATCGGCCTGTGTGCTGCCCAGCACTGATCATAAGCTACTATGGTCCCTGGGTCTACTGGTACATCTCTCCATCCCCATGGAAGTGCCTGTAATGAATCAATATCTGCCTCTACAATGGCCACTGGAATCTCTGGCCCCCATAGCGGGACCTCTCGAGAGGATCTCTCAAACTCTGCTCTACCTCAAGGTACATCCTGCACCTCCCCAAACTGCCTTAGAACTCGATCAGGTAATTGCTGCTCTATAATATGTACATGTGACACAATCCACCCAACCAAGTACTGTGCCTACCTACAAAATGGTAAGTGCTCATCCTCATCTGACCACTGCTCACAGCCCAGGTATGGTCTCCATGTAAACTGCTCCATGGTGTTTATGGCATGTCTTAAATAGCCTGTATCCCCGATATGATGTTGTGTGGTTGCCCTCACATAACGGAAGGCATATGGAGCTCCATGAGGTAGGTCAACTGTAACAGGTGGCCGAAAGATCACTATATGCTCCCACGCCCATAGCATTAGGAGCGTGGTACTGCAACTCATCGACTATGCCTCTCGGTAGGCAATATCTTGTAGATGGAAGTACAACATCCCAAGTACACACAAACCCCAGGCATATACAACTCACCACTTGAGCAAGCCCATTAGCATCTCCCCCCATCCCACAGGAAATCCATGACCTCGACGGTCAGGCAGTACTATACCGCTTATCAATGTAGCTAATAGACAGTCTAACTATCTATATTGTTGGGACAACACCCGCCACCTAATCTCATAGTCATCAAAGCCTAGCTATCTAATGTTAGCATGGGGGTAATACCTACACATTTCGGCAGCACCCCTCTGAGTATCATATGCTACCCGTGTGCCTCTAATAGGCAGTCTAAGGATCCTATACACATCCTCTAATGTAACCATGGCCTCTCCAGTCAGTAGATGGAAGGATGATGTCTCTGAGTGCCATCTCTCACATAACGTTGTCAGTAGCCCCCGATTTGCCTGAATCTGGGGCATATCGGTCACATGCAACAAACCCAAATGCCATAGAGTCCGTTGCTCTGTCGGCCGCAAGCTATCTCTGAATCGAAACGTAGTGGGTCTCGACTCCTGTGTATAAATCATATCTAATACAACCTGCAACAACATTCCACATGCCTTATGTTAGCCTCAAACATCTATTCTAGTGTAAACTGACTATACCTCACAAAATGCACATGCATCATTATTTTGCACATGTGTCATTCTTTTTCACATGCGTCACTTTTTAACATATGTGGTTCATAAACTTCATATGCATCATTATTAAACATATGCGGCTAACTTTATCAAATGTGTTGCACTGCATTCATATGCGTTGAAATATAGATGGTGTGTTGCATAAAATTCAAATGCGTTTCACAATAATCACATGCGGCTATTCTAAATGCAAATGCGTTTCACAAATTTAAATGCACTTCAGAAATAAACACAAGTGTTGAACTACTAAATCCTATTAAAAAATGACCGACATTCAATTACAAATGCGGTTTTCTGCATTCAAATGCGTCATTCGTGCATGCATATGCGGTTCAAAATTAAAGTGACGCATAAATAAAACATGCATTAAATGCATTAAATAATGCGCAAATTAAAAAATTTCAAAAGGCAAGTTTTAGGTCCATACTGGGGGGTCTGCGCCAGCTGGTCTCTAGTATGTCTGGATCTTGTATGTGCGATGGTGAGTAGCTAGAACTGGATACATCCTCACTAGAAAGTTAGAACAAAATCTCAATTTTTCAACTAGGTGGGTGAAAATGAATAGGTTTTTACACTTATTCCTATATATACCTAGGGCTTAGGTGGCATTATTGTCCTACTGGCCATGTTAACTTTCATTTTCCATCATCCCGTACCCATCCCTCCCATTTCCAATCCCAATTCTGTCAACTCCACTGCATTCATGGCTATCCAAGGTCCTAAACGGGAACATTTTCAAATTTTTCTGACTTTTTCAAAAATTTGTCAATTTTCCCAAGGGGGCATACCTTCACCTATTTTAATCTGGAGCATTATTGAGGCATGTTTTTATCAATTTTCTTTGACACAACACCAAAATGACATTGTATCAAAGAGGGGCAAATGTAGACATCGAAATCTAGTTTAGGCTTGTGACTTCCATATTTTTTGTAACTTGTATTCTTCATGGTCATGATTAAATAATCTTAATTATTTAATTAATTCATCTTCTGTTATTTCTTCTATTAATTAAATAATCTTAATTATTTAATTAATTCACATTTTTCTTTATTCTATCTAATTAATTAAATAAATTCTTTTTATTTAATTATCTTACTAATTAACCTTATCCGTCTTGTCAAATTAAATAAATTCTTATTTAATTTACTCTTTATCATATTTCAACTATAATTAAATAAATTCTTTATTTAATTATTCATTTAAATCCCTTCATCATTTAATTAAATAAATATTATTTATTTAATTATTCTTCAAATGTCGAGTCTTGAATTAAATGAATTATTTAATTCATTAATTCTATTTTAACGCATTCCTCTATATTTTAGATAATTATGTGAGTTATCTATGTATTCACTTTTACTCGACTCGACATCTATTTTTAATCATTCAGTTAACTATTGATTTGATGTCTAAGTGGCGTTCTCGAGTAATCTCTTTGTCAATTCATTCAATCGTCCAGTTCTAACTTATTTGCGTGTACATGCGGATTAATTAAATATTCTTATTTAGTTAATTAAACCTCGTGCATACATTCAAACAGAGAGTCGTTATAATCAATCTTCATCTTTGTCATGCAAAGATATTTCTTATGTTTTCGAATGCCGAACTGAAGATTAAATCATTCATTTAATCTTTAATCCTATTTCTAGTTTGTATCACTCATGTCACTACTAACAGTTATCAGAATGCATGTCTAATCTGTCGATCTCAACTATCCGTTAATCTTTCAATCTTGACCTGTCGTTCGAATAATCAATTTTCTATAAATTGATTTGTCATTCTTCATTCTAATCTCTCTCGAAATCTCTCTCGAAAACTCTTGCAAAATCTTATGACTTTTGAGAGTAGTTTGTCTTGAATCTTCGATATTTTGCTAATCACTATCTTAGGCTATACTTGCACCAATTTACGAAAAATCTGAGGGCAATTATACTACACAAGCAAAATGGAGAAGGGCAATCAAGATAAATCATGGAAATACATTTGAAATTGGTGAGATTGTTCTAGTTTTGTTTACGTTTCTGACTTTCCTATGTTCTTTGTTGCTTAATATTTAGATTTGCATTTTAGATTTTAGTGTTGCATTTTTGCTTCTAACCTTCTCTTGTTTTCTATAGTGCATTTTTCTATGGTGTTACACATAAATATGTTTTTTCAAAATTTAACTTAAAATAATTAAATGTTATAAAGAACTTTAATATAAAAACCCATATTATAAAACATATGTATTTAGATATATTTTATTTTATTTTAACAATAATAAAATAATAATTTATTTATTTATAAATTTTATTTTATTAAAAATTATTTTATATTCGTAATGAGATTAAAAAAATTAAAAGAAAAAAAATAAAAATTAAATAAACAGATGAAAATAAATTTATTTATTTTCTCTTAAATATTTTGATTTAAAGATGAAAAATAAAATAAAATAAAATAGGGAAATTAATTTCATTCTAGATTTACTTTGGAAAAACAAAGAATGGTAAGGACAATAATAATAGATTGATTCTAACTTTATTTTAAAATTTGATTTTCACAAAACAAGGATAGGAAAAAGAGTAATAGCTTGATTCTAACTAATTTCTAGATTTAATTAGTTTTTTAAAAGAAAATAAAAAAAATGGAACCTGGATGTTGATCGAGTTCCAACAAATATTCTTCCAAATCTTCTCCTTGTACCTTCTTCGACTTGATTCTTCTTCATTCAATCTTATCTAAAATCCTTTTTCAAAGTGATAGTATAATGATATCATTCATGTGTTGTTCATGAGTGAAGAAATGGCCTCAATTTATAAACTTGAGGGGAGGTAAATAGAGGGCCAAGGTTGAAGATTGATTCAATGGCTAGGATTGTTTAAGAAGATGGGGTTTGGATTGATATTCTCACCCTATGACAAGTGTCACAAGGAGAAGACTTTAAAAATAGACCCACATGAAATGGGGAGAGGAGCCAAGGGTACTCACACATGTGTGAGCAAACCTTGGGAGAGGTGGATATGACAAGTCCCTACACCTTCCTCAAGATTATGAAACTCGTCACTCCTCTTTAAGTGACAATTTGGGGGTTCATACTTATATGAAAAGGTCATATTGTGTTCTCAATAAGCACCCACCCTATAGGTATTCACCCAAGGGGTTCATTTTTACCCTAAATTCAATAAAACAAGCCCAAATAACCCTATGCAAGATAATTATAATTTTAAAATACAAATTTTGATTTGTAAGCACACCTTGGGTAGAAGATATGTTGACATGTCCATGACATGTAAGAGAGAGGGTGGCTTGATAATGAGATGTAAGAGAGGGTGGTGGGACGGGGGTGTGGTTGACCATGTGTGTTCACACATGTGTGAGGACACATGGGGAAGCCAAATGACTCAAAGAGGAAAAGTCACATACATGGTGTGAACTCCAACACAAGGGTGAGTGGGGATGAATTGTAAAGTAATAGTGACTTGTGCATGACTGTCACATGTGAGGGAGATTAGAATGAGTTTTAAATTTGAGAAAATGATAATGAAGATTAATTAATCAATTAATCAAGTATTAATTCATTAATGGATTATGGAGGATAGTGGCATCTCCCTAATATTGATTAATTAGATTAAATGATGTATTATATTAATTAATGTGAGTTAGGAAAGTGGCTAATTTTAATAATTAAGTATAATGATAGATTGTGCTAATTAATAATTCTTAGGATAGGATGGGGACACTTTTCGTAGAATGACTTAATTTTTATTCAAAATTATTTTATTCCTTTATTTTCCATTTCTCCAACACCATGTGTTAAAATTATTAATGAAACACTTATTTATTAATATTGTTAACTTTTTCTTTTCTTTTCAGGAGTGTGTATTTTTTTTTTTTTGTTCTTTATTTAGTCTCTACCTTCTTAACACATAAATTAATTGTTTAAAACAACTTACATAATATTACAACACAAAATTATAATATGTCTAAATTTTTAATAAAAAGAGGATCATGACACCCCCCCCTTAATTTGTGCATTGTCCTAATGCATGCACTAACAAGATAAGAAGTTTCATGTTAAAAGTTTCAAAACAAGAAAGGAAATAATTGTTGCATTTCATCTGTATCTTCCCATATAGCACTTCCCTCATCATATTAATCCCATTGTACTTTGAATTGACTAATTTCTTTGTTGCACAATTAGTAATAGCACCTCTCCAAGATTCTATATGGCTCTATTGTTATTCCCTCATGTAGGTGCACCCTAGCATGATCATGCCTCCATAAGGAAATTTTAGGTTTTTTATTTGGTAGGGCTAATCTTATGTTCTAATAAGGCCTAAATGGCTACATATAGCATGTACAAGTTCCTCGTTAGTCATTTTAGAGTAATTGGTTTCAAAATGTCAAAAGTTGAAAAAATTGCTAAAGTTGTCATTGCAATAATGTAAAAGTGCAATATATTGTAAAATGAAGGAAGATGAAAGGTCAAGTAGTTAAAGAGACAATTATAGGAATTTTATCTGGTTTAAAAAGGAATCTTGGGGCCTCATTTACTTCAAGGAAGGTTGGGAATTAAATGTATGAATGAAGTCTTAGTGGAAAAACTACAGTTTTTTGTTAACTTTTTGTATTTTCTTGGTTATTAGGCTAATGTATTGCCATATTTGTGCAAGAACCCTATCCTCCTCCATTGGAAATAAAATCCCTATTAATCTACTTGAATTTTAATTTTATTTCATTTAAATCCACAAATATTTGTTAAAGATATTTGCAAATTGGTCCAGGCGGGTAAAACCCTCTTTTAGGGTAGATAGTGGGCAATGAAAATTATGTTTCCAAGTTTGTAACGAATGGAATATCCTAAAAATTGGTGATAATTTTGTTTGATGAGTAAACTAAGAGGTATAAAGGTTTAAGAGCATGAGAAGAAGGTTCTGAAATGATCCCATGATGCCCTATGTCTCCAAGTTATGGTAAATGATGGGTAAAATTAGTAACAGTGAGGTTTTTAAGGGATTTGATGTTAATGTGATAATATTTCTTGGTTGTTTTGGTTATATAAGATTTATAAGATGTATTTGAGTCCATTTTCTAATAGGGACTTGTGAATTTACAAGCTTTGGAATCCAATTGTTGATTTCCCCATTTTGCCAGTTTATTAGAAACAACCAATAATTTATGTTTTTGATGATATAAAAGGTGTTTTCCTTTGGGGCAGTGATTTGATCGATTGTGTTGGTGTATTAGAAACACCTTCTTGACAAAGTTTGCTGGATCAAAATCCTTGAATCACCTTGTTAATTGATATTGCATGACAATCATAATTTGGTGTAGAAATGGAGGGTTTTGAGTACGTATTTGTTGAAAGATTATGAACAAAGAATAGGAAGTCGTCTAACATGATTGTGCAGACATGTTTACATCTGTATGTAGCATTGGAAAGGTGTAAAGAGTTATGGAATTTTTTTGGGGGATGTGGCCTAAAAGGTCCTAAATGTTGGTTTGAACAATTTGCTACATTCTTGAGTTGTCTGAGTTGGTGAAAGTGCTTGAGGTTGTCATTTGATGTTGTTTAAGGTCTTTTGAGGAATCTACAAGTGGATTAATAACCTAGATCTTAGTTTGGTGCCTTGATATCATGATTTTTGTGAAGGGAAATGAGTCCTAGTTGTAAGGAAAACCAAGGAATGTTTTGGGTTTTTTCAAAGGAAATTGACAGAGTGAGTTTTTTCTTTCTTTTCTTACATCAATGTGGTATAAGATAATAGAAGGTGCTAGGTAGAGAGTTCATTTTTTGTGGTTTTGTGTTTTCGTTATGTGCAAGTTAAGAAGAACTTGGTTGTTTCCAAGAGAAGGAAGGGAAATTTGAGAGAAGTTGTGAATCAAGGAGATACTTTCTTAGAGGCCATCTAAAAGATGGAGATATTGAGAAGAAATTTGCAGGAAGAAGAAGAACTTGGAAAAAGAGAAAGGGACAAGAGAACTTTTATAAAGAGATATCTAAGTTGAATCAAGAGATGAGAAGGTCGAATGTAGAGTTATAGGAATCCATGATGAAGATGAAACATATGATTGAGCAGGTGTATAGACAAGCCACAAGTTGGCATTTGAAAGTGAAGAAGAGAGCATCATGGCCCATAAAGAAGATAGTCAAGAGAAGAAGAATACAAGAAGAGTTAGTAGAAAGAAGGAAAAAAGAAGATGTTGAAGAAGAATTCAAGGATGAAGAAGACAAAGGTACTATAGCCATTCCCAAGCATGAAGGTGAAGATAAAGTAGAGATAAAGTACATAATTTTAGAAGGATATATTGAGTTGGTGTCAAGGTTGGAAGAAGAAATGATCAAAGATGAATTGATCTTGGAGGTTTGTAAAGAGTTGAAGAAGGATGGAGGTATTGTGGTAGAGTTGATGTATCATTTATTTTCTATGCTAACTCTGTGGATGGGGAATAATTTTCAGGTCAAGATGTAGTAGATTGGAGGACAAAGTGTTGAGATTGAGATTATGATGAAGGGGAAGATTCACAGAAACAATTCAAGATGGAAACAAGTTTGAATAGACCAACTCAAACCAAAGTTAGAGATGAAGTGGCAAGGCATAAAATACTATAGGGAGGAGAATATAACAATTTAATCCACAAGGACTTGGAATTATTTTGGTTGGAGAGAATGGTGTAGGTGCACCCTAGCATGATCATGCCTCCATAAGGAAATTCTAGTTTTCTTATTTGGTAGGGCTAATATTATGTTGCAATAAGGACTAAATGGCTACAATTAGCATTTACAAGTTCCTAGTTAGTCATTTTAGAGTCATTGGTTTCAAAATGTCAAAAGTTGCAAAAAAATGCTAAAGTTGTCATTGTAATAATGCAACAAATTGTAAAATGAAGGAAGATGAAAGGTCAAGTAGTTAAAGAGATAATTTTAGGAATTTGATCTATTTTAAAAATGAATCTTTGGGCCTCATTTACTTCAAGGAAGGTTGGGAATTAAATGTATGAATGGATTCTCAATGAAAAAAATATAGTTTTCTATTATTTTTTTGTATTTTCTTGGTTATCAGGCCAATGTATGGCCATATTTGTATAAGAAATCTATCCTCCTCCATTGAAAATAGAATCCATGTGAATATACTTGAATTTTAATTTTTGTTTCATTTAAATTCATGAATATTTGATAAAGATATCTACAAATTGGTCAGGCAGGTAAAACCCTCTTTTAGGGTAGACAATGGGCAATGAAAATTATGTTTCCCAGTTTGTAACTAATGGAATCTCTTGAAAATTGGTGAGACAATTTTTTGATGAGAAAATTAAGAGGTATCAAGGTTGCAGAGCATGAGAAGAAGGTTTTGAAATGATCCCATGATGCCCTAGGTCTGCAAGTTATGGTAAATGACTGGTAAAATTAGTGACAATGAGGTTTTTAAGGGATTTGATGTTAATGTGATAATATTTCTTGGTTTTTTTGGTTATGTAATATTGCTAATATTTATTTTATTCTATTTTATATAGGGATTGGTGAATTTACAAGCTTTGGAATCCATTTGTTGACTACCCTATTTTGGCAGAGCATTAGAAACAATCCGCAATTTGTGTTTCTGATGATATAAAAGGTGTTTTACTTTGGGGTAGTGATTTTATTGGTTGTGTTGGTCTATTAGATACCTCTTCTTGACAAGGTTTGGTGGATTAAAACCCTTGAATTCCTTTGTTAATTGATCTTGCATGACAATCATAATTTGGTGTAGAAAAGGAGGGTTTTGAGTAGGTATTTGTTGAAACATTATGAACAAAGAATAGGAGGTAGTGTAACATGATTGTGTAGACATGTTAACATATATTTGTAGCATTGGAAACATGTAAATATTTTTGGAATTTTTTTTGGGGATGTGGCCTAAAAGGGCATAAATGCTTGTTTGAATAGTTTGCTACATGCTTGAGTTGTATGAGTTGGAAAAAGTGCATGAGGTTGTCATTCAATGTTGTTTAAGGTCTTTTGAGGAATCTACGAGTGGATTAATCACCTAGATATCAGTTTGGTGCCTTGAAATCATGATTTTTGTGAAGGGAAATGAGTGCTAGTTGCAAGGACAAATAAGGAATGTTTTGGGTTTTAAAGGAGACTGAGAGATTGAGTTTTTTCTTCCCTTTCTTACATCATTCCCTCTGTTTCCTTGACATGTAAGGCATTTGAATCCAAATTATACTTTTCATTAGGAATGCACTTTTTAAGAAGAAAGACATGGAATACATCATGGATTCAACTTAGTTGGGGAGGTAAGGCGAATTGGTAAGAAACTTGATTTATCTTTTCCAAGATTTCAAAAGGCCCAATATAGCGAGGTGCTAGTTTTGTCTTCTTCCCAAATCTTACAAAAATTTTGTGAGGTTTATCCCTTAGGAAAAATCTTTCCCCCACGTCAAATTCCCTTAGAGGTTTATTTTTATTTGCATATCTCTTTTTTCTATTAGAAGCATCCTTTAACCTTTGCCTTATTTCTTCAGTTTTTAATTCCATTTCTTTTAACATGTCTAGACCAATTATTATTCTGTCTTCAAGACTATATCAAATCAAAGGTGTACAACAGGGTATACCATAAAGTGCTTCAAAAGGAGCCATTCCCAAAGAAGTTTGGAACATATTGTTGTAAGAAAAATCTATAAGCAGTAGGTACTCTTCCCATTTCCTCTATTGGTCCACACAAGACATCCTAAGTAATTCCTCTACAATTTTATTTATCCTTTCTATTTTCCCATCAGTTTTAGGATGATATGTTGAACTAATGTTTAATTTGGTTCACAAATATGACTAGAGAGTTTTCCAAAACTTTGAAGTGAATCTTGTATCTCTATATGATATGATCTTCTCATGTATTCCATTTAACCTAAATACTTCCTTCACAAAGTTTCTTGCTAAGGTAGGAGCATCATCAGTTAAATTTCCTAGTATAAGGTTGGCTACCTTGGTGGGTTTCTCAATTACCACCATTATTGCATCATGTCTATAAGGTGTCATTGGTAGCCCTTGTATAAAATCCATGCTAATAATTTGCCATTTATGGTGGGGTATTTCATGTGGGTACAATAGACCTACTAGATGGTTATGTTCTACTTTTACCCTTTGACACTCTAAACATTTAGCCACGAAATGAACAATGTGATTTTTCATCCCTTGCCAAAAATACAACTTTATTATATTTGAATAAAGTTTATTAACTCCAGGGTGCCCTGAATAAGGAGTTTTGTGAGCATCAACTAGAACTATATTTATTAAATCACTTAGGTTTGGAACATAGATTCTTTTATTATACCACAATAGCCCTTGTTAATCAAGAGTGTACCCTTCAACCTTAGGATTTGTTGGATCATTTTCCAATATTAGCTTGATTGTTCATACCATGGGTCATGTTTTTTATCTTTACTTGCTGCTTGAATGAAGTCTTGAAAGTAGTCATGGTCAACAAGTTTCTCCTTCCACTTAAAGCATCTACTACACTATTTTCCTTTCCCTTAATATATTCTATTTCAAAGTCATATTCACTTAGAAATTTTAGCCATCTCATTTGCCTTGCATTCATGTGAGTAAAAATATATTTAAGTTCTTGATTATCATTTTTTAGCTCAAAGGGCTTCCCAATCAAAAATTTCCTCCATTTTTGTAAGGAATGAACAACAAAACTAACTCTAAATCATGGGGGCATCATTTACTTCATGGCTTTTCAACTTTCTAAATTCATAAGCCACTACTCCTTCATCTTGAATAAGAACTCCCCCTAATCCTTTGATAGATGCACCCATTACCACTATGAAATGTCCATTTGGATCTAGAACCCAAGTAAGATAAGTGTTGTAGTTAAATTTTCCTTTAAAATTTGAAATTCCTCATCACATTTTTTTGTCAACATAAACCTTTTATTCTTCCTTTGTAATGATGTGATAGGATTTTCATCTTAGAGAATCCCTCTACAAACCTTCTATAGTACCCCACTAAACCCATTAAGCTTCTCACTTCTAACACATTTTTAGGAATTGACCATTCCACTATTGCCTTAATCTTTTATGGATCAACAACTATTCCTTCTTTAGATATAATGTGACCAAGGTAATGGATTTTCCTTTCAAAGAAGGCACACTTTGAAAATTTCCCATATAAATTTATGTTCCTTCAATCTTTGCAAGACTATTTGTAGGTGAGCCAAATGTTCTTCTTCATTTCTAGAATAAATTAATATGTCATCCAAAAACACCAAGACAAATTTTTCCAAGAAATCATGGAACACACTATTTATTAGGTTCATGAAAGTAGTTGGGGCATTAGTCACACCAAAAGGTACAACCGTTAATTTGTAATGCCCATATGTTGTTCTAAAGGCTATTTTTGGGATATCCTCCTCCTTAATTCTTAATTGATGATAGTGTGATAAAAAATATATCTTGGAGAATATTGTTTCTCCCTTCATTTGGTTAAAAAGGTCTTCAATTCGAGGTAATGGATACCTATTCTTTATTGTGACCTTGTTTAGCATTCTATAGTCAATGCATAGCCTTAGAGTTCCATCCTTTTTCTTAACAAACAAGACTAGTGCACCCCAAGGGGACACACTTGGCCTAATTAAGCCCTTCCCTAAAATTTCTTCCAATTTCATTTTAAGTTCTTGTAATTCTATAGTGTTCATTTTGTATGGTGTCCTTGACATTGGTTCAGCCCTAGGTAAGATGTCAATGGAGAAATCTAATTTCCTTTTTGGGGGTAATCCTGGTAATTCTTATGGAAATGCATCCTTATGTTTATGCAAAAAGGAGGATTTTTCAAAGGTTGGAGTATTTTCTTCTTTATTATCATCAAAACTTACTAAGTATATTTGAGCACCTCTTCTTCTTTCCTTTTTTAATTACATTATTGAGATGGTTTCTACATTTATAGGTTTAAATTTTCCTTGTATTTTGACCCTTCTTCCCTCATCATTGTAACACTTAACCACTTTATTGTAACAATCTATCTTAGCTTAGTGATGTGTTATCAAACCCATCCCAATAATTACACCATATAATCCTAAGGGAGCCACATAAAGATCTACCCTTATTTAAAGTTTAGGAAATTTCACCCTCTCCTTTGATAAATATTTGGTTACTTCCCTAGTTACCTTATCCTCATACTGAACCATCCATTATGATTCCATATGGTTAACTCTTAGTGTTACCTTCCTTACTAATTTTGGTGAGATGAAACATTTAGATGACCTAGTGTTGAAAAGAATTGAAATTGGTTGATTGAAGAGGATACCTATGGTTTCTATGGGAACATTTTTAAATCTTGTCCTTCAATTTCTAACTATTTCATGAATCCTTTGTTGTGGTCCTTGTTGGGGTTAGTTTTTTCTTATTTGACCTTGCATCCTTGGGAAATATCTAGCATAATTATTTCCTCCACACATAAAACACCCACCCAGTGGTCCTTGCTTAACTTGATTCCTAGAAGGACTATTCCTTGCTTCATTGTTCCTTGGTGGATAAGTTGCCTTGTTAAATTTTTTTTGATTATTCATGTTATAGTTGTCCTTTTTATTATTTTATCCATTCCTTTTATTTTGATTTGGTGGTGGTTTCCTTTCCGATGTATTATTCCTTTGGTTTTTTTGGCATTGGAGTTTCCCTTGAACTCATGTTTCCTCTTATTGTTAAAGTTTTGTCTTATTGCTATTAGGGCTTGCAACTTCCTTTCTTGTTTAAGAGACTTTTATAATACCTCATTCATGTTCTTAGGTCCATTCATATCAACCTCTTCCCCTATGTTGGTATTTAGTCCCAATACAAATTTTCTTCCTTGGCTCTTTTCATCTTTTTGATACATTAGTACATTTTTCAATAATTTGGCAAACCTATCCCAATATTGTTGAACTGTTAGGGTCCCTTGTTGAAGGTTGTGGAATTCTACCATTTTCTCATAAAATAATAACTATGGTAACCACATTTTATGGAAAATATGAACAAATAGTTCCCATGTGATTGTGTCCTTATTTTATCCATTTTGTTCCTTAGCATTGGTCCACCAACTGGCTACCTCTCCAATGGGTTAATGGGATCCCAATAAAGCCTTAGTGGTTTCACTAAAATAGCTTAACTCAAAGTATTTTTCCATTTCATTCAACCAATTTTCTGCCCCTTCACCTATCTATTTCCCATAAAAAATTGGTGGTGATTTTCTTTAGATCCTTTGATAATTCCATTATTTCATTCCCCTTTCTTACTTCTATTTCATTTCCTTGATTGCTCCCAATATTCTCCCTTTCTTCTTCACCCCTATTTTCAATAGTGTTTTGCCTTGTCCTAAGGTCTTCTATTGATTGCTCCAAGTTGGTGATCTTATCCCTTTGTTCAGTTAGCAAATTTATTATGGCTTCCACCCCTATTTCACTATTTATTTGCTCTTGCTCTTGGGAAATGCTAGCTCAGGTTACCCTTCTTCTTGCCATCTAGAATTTTCTAGAAAATTCAAATTCCTAAAATCAAAATTGGATTCAAAATTTTATTGTAGATTTTCGATCTCAATACTCTCCAAATTACATAAATTTTTTATATATTATTCAAGTTGTAGTGAGCTCAAGGCCTAGTCTTTGAACCTTGGCTCTAATACCACATGTAAGAGACCCAAACTTAATAAAAAAAATTCACTAATAATTTTTTATTTTTTATTGTTTTAGCAAAGTAAATCTCTTAATGTCTTTCTCAATTAGTTGTATACTCATGAACTTCTATCCATACATGATAGGAATCTATCCATCTAGGATAGGCATCTAACCATATGGGTTAGGTTAATGTCCATACAAGACCAAGATTTATATATCCAAAGAAGGTAGAAATCTAACCACATGGGTTAGAAAATACTCTGGCCAGAGACTTAGACTCATCAGGACCATATGTGTCCTGAGTCATTCTCTAAAGATTACAATCCCATACTAGGAGTACACCAGGGTCAACATCCTTAGGAGTATGTGAGATAATAGTTAAATCTTTAGTCCCACCTTGAAATTTAGCCTAAAGCCTTACAGAATCAAGTGAATCCATCCAAGGTTCCTTATGAGCATAACAAGTAATTTCCAACTTACTTTTTAATATTTATTTATCTTTCTTTAACTGAAGGTATCTAAGAAAAACACATGTAACGAATCCTAAATCCCCATCCCGAGTGCCTATGTACTAGGGACAACTCCATCCCTAGACTACCTACATACACCATTTCAGAATGGGATCAAGATGTATAATATGTAGTTATTTTTTCTAATCTATTATTTTATGTAAACTATTTTGTGGGTACGCAACCCTTTCTAGGGCCATTGCTATAGACAATTTCTCTTTAGTTGCTACCCACATAATGGAGCATATAGAGCATAAAGATTCATGGTGATCTTTTTCTTATTTTCTAATTCATCTGTCCTAAATTCCTATAAGTAAAATCACCCTTACTCATTAAATAAGAAATCATCAAAGATAAAAGAGTTAAAAAGTCAATCCACATGTGGAAACCCTATTGGGGTTTTCTATGATTTTTACAAGTAGATATAGGTTCATTATAGTATTATATTTTTAGATTAATGATCCAAGAAGGGTTTCGTGCCCCTTGGATTTTAACTCCAAAAATGCTCCTTATTACTCCTTGATAATTTATAGAGATGATGCCACAAACTCCATTGTTGTAGCTTTATTAGGCTATAAGTGTAATAACTCAAGCATGATTACATTACCCCTAAATGTGAGTCGGAGGTGTTGTTAATATTGAACGTTGTTGGTTTTATTGTTTTCCTCCTCTTATTTGAGTTTTCTATCTAAGAAGTAAATTAAATGCATTATCAACAATAGGAAAGGTAGCTTGTGCACATAAAATAAATGGTAATATGAAAACTTTATACCTTCTTGCTAAGGAAGTAAAATTGAATGAACTTACTAAAAAGAAAAACTATTTATTCAAAGTACATTTGCTAGAAAGAAGTATTTCATTTACTTACATCCTATGAAAGTAAAACTTTTTGTAACAATGAATTGAATCATGAAAATAGTCAAATCCATTTGTGAAATAAAAACACTTATGCATAATGTTAAATTCTTCAAGATGGGTGATCTAAATTAGAGATGGTATGAATCTAATTGTATTGCAATGTTAGTATTTCCTAGAAAAGAAACTTGAATCTATTTTCCTAATATATGTCATAGATTAATATAATTAAATTAGTTTTGATTTAAATTGCATAACACTAATATTTCAAGATAAATATCAATCTAAGAAAGCATAAATAATTCCAACTCAAGGAGACTTCATGGCATAATCTATTGTTTCAAGAAAAAAAGTTTATTAATTTTAATTGAATTGCATGAATAAATAACCCAACTAAAGGGGACTTTATTTTAATTGCATAAGTTATTTCAGTAATGTCTTGAGATAGATAAACCAATACAATGTCTTAATCTAATAAGAGCCTTGATTTTAATTGTATAAGTTATACTACTAATTCATCAAGATTGATGATCTATCTAAAGTAGGTTTGCATTAATTTGCATAAGTTTATTCTTGCTAATATTATAATGATTACATAATGATTTATACACTATGCCCTTGTTGTAATTAAATGAATCAACCTTGTTTTAAAAAGAATTTGAATCTACTTGCATATAAAAGGAGAAAATTAATTTAAAGAATAAATGTAGTGCCCTCCATTTCGGTCATCGTTGATGTCAAGTAAGTAGTTGTTAGTAATGTCGTGATGACGTGGTGATTTTATTATTTAATTTAATTTTAAGGTTATGAGGTAACACTAATAATATGTTTGGATTTGATTAATAAAATTAATTTAATTATAAGGTTACCTGTTTCATTTGGATTTAAATAAAGAATTAGATTCAATGATAAACATCAATTTAATTATTGTTGGGAGTTAGTTATTTAGAATAATCAGATTAAATGAGGAAAGATAGTTATCATTTAATGATTAAATTCAATTAATAAATTTAAAAGTGATAAAATATTAAAAAGGATTAAAAGGGAACTTAATTTAATTGGGAAGTGAAATTATAACTGAATGAACTACATTAGTAAATGATACGATAACTATTTTGGATGGTTAATTATTAAATTAAAATAATAACTAAAAGAAGTATGAGTAATTAAACAATGTGATAAGATTTTTATTAATTTCTTTGTGAAATAAATAATTAATTAAATGTTTTAATATAATTAGAGGTTATGAAAGAATAAAATTACATTGTTAATAGAAATAAATAAAAATAGAATATTGCAAGGTAATTATCATTTAATGTTTAAATTCGATAAATAAATTAAGGAGAAAATATTTATTGTAACTAAAAGAAAGATTAAATTTTTAAATATTTATTGAATATTTAATAGATGACCTATTTGGTTCATATATTAAAGAGTAGATTATAAAATAATAATTAAGGGTTTTCGTTCATTCATAACTGCTGGAAGTTGAACGGTTTCTCGTTGGGAGTGGAAAAAGACTCCGTGAAACAAATTATTAAAATGAGAATTATTCTGGAGATAAAAGGGGGATTGGCGGGTTCGAAGGGTGGCTCCTTCTGTCATGGATTGTTCGGCTCTGGGTTTTCATTTCAGACAACATTGATTTACAACGCCAATTGAAATTTCCTGTCAATGCTCTCTGGAAAAGAGTACAATTTTCTTTCCCCTCTCTATATTTTTGTTATGTTGTGTGCGAATTGTAAATCATCTTGAAGATTCAAATTGCATGTGGTGCTAGGGTTTTGATTTAAGTTTTTATGATATGGTTTTCAACTTATAATCATATGCGGTGGTTTCAATCTATATTCATAATTTATGTGAATAATTATAAAGAGTTAGTTACGTATTGAAATCTATTTGTATTCTGGGTAAATTTTACATTTCATATTCTTAAGTGATTTAATGAAAATTCATTTATTTTATTATTGATGAACCTCTGGTTCTTTATAGATTTATAGATTTATAGATGTGAGATTAGGATTAAAGATCCATTAAAATGTTGATTTAAATTATAATATTTTAAATCTATTGCGATTGTTTATATATATACATATTATATTTTGTTTGTAAAAAAAAAATAGATATATATATATATAGTTATACTTGGTAAACTATTTCCTGTGACTCTATTCAAATAGTCTAATTGTGTCATCCATAACATTTTTTATACAAACTATTTTGCTGGTAAATTTAAAGGGTTTCTCCAAATTCCAGTGTTCTATTTGCTGTCCAAAAATCTCAAATACCCAGATTATAGTTTTGGCGTTATGCTTAAAATATGAGGCTGCTGTCAAGCTGCTCCCTTATGGTTGCGTTTTGCTGATAATAAATATAATTTATAAAAAGTTAAATTAAATTTTGGTCTGCTAGTATGATAGGTTTTGAGATAAATAGAGAAATAATAAAGATGTTAAGGGTTTATTATAATAATAAGTTGCATTTTGTTAGTTATTAAACTTAGTGGTTAAAATAAATTGATTATTAGGGAAGTAACACTTGGAGGGAAATGATTTATTTATATTAAAAGAATTGAATAAATAAAATATAAAATCAACCATAAGTAAAATATTGTTATTTCTTAATCAATCTATTGAAGAGTTGATCCAATGAACGAATATGCTTGTCTTTGGCTATGGAGTCTTTTATAAATATTTGATAGTTAGAATGTGGAATTTTCCTTTGTAATTAATTCTTGTAAATATGGAGGAAATAGAAGGATAGTGATATATTTTGAAAATTGGTGACACATTAGAATATCAGGAATTAGGGTTATGCTTTTGTAACTAATAGGTTTAAGGTAAATATTGTGCAAGGGGTATATTATTTTATTGCTGTGAAGATATTGCTTTTAGGTAATATTCATAATATTAGTAGTTAATGAAGTGAATGAATTAGAGTAGATTAACTGAAAATATTAATTTTATTTAGGTTAGGGTTGTGCTGTGAAGAATTAGATTTTTATCCCAGCTAGATAAATGATCTCTTATTATTAATCATTGTATCTAAATTAGGATGGAAAAATAGGTTAAAAGTTTTTAACATGAGATTTAAATTAAGGAAAATTATAATATAAAGTGTATCTTGAATTTCTTACATGTTCTCTTAATTGGTGATTTAATTTTATAGTATTAATTTCATGATATCTTTTATATTTCTTTTAGAATGAAATAAATGTTATCTTAATATCTAAACTTCTCGCATGCTTTTAGGATTGGCTAATGGATACTCTTGGCAAATAGGTAGTTGGTTACTAGAATAAAATATTGCTACAATTACTTGTGAATTATTGTGCCAAGGAATGAATTAGGTAAATAATTAAAGTAAAATGGTTATTTCGATAGGTTGTTTAGTAAAATATTATTTAACAAAAGATTTTTACGGAATAAACATTATTGAATTAGGTATTTAATTTTGTTGTAGATAAATGAACTGTGTATTTAGTTAAAGTAAATTGATTTATATGGTTAATTAAGTTTTAGGGTTCACTATAGGAGATATGTGATTCTACATTTACATAGTTTCTTTTACTTGAAGGTTAAATGATAAAGTTAATTTTAAGTGAGGATAAATCCAAGGTTCATAGGTTCATTAATTTAAATGATACTGATTAAATGTTAAATGGTTTTAATTACCTTTTTGTTATCTAATGAGTCTGTGAATGATAATTATTTATCAAACTACTGTGTGAAATAATCTATTAGTGTCGTCACCTTAGTATTATAATAAAGTTGTAATTATAGAATTGTCATCTTAGTATTACATTTTAAAGTTATAATTAGAATTCGTATTAAACAGTTGATGGAGTTGGTTATCTTATAAATGATATAGTTATTTTAAATATAATTATTTGTAGTAAATACTCTCTTAATTAAATTAAGTGGATATATTAAAATAAGTGGTAAAAACGTTGAAATAATGCTTAAATTAAAGGAAGGTCTTTATGGTTATAATGTGTGAGTAAATGTGTTTTAAACAAAGTGTTGTGATTACTTGGTTAAGTGTTATTTAATTGTTTTAAGATGGGTGTTATTTGTGGGATATTTATGGAGATGTCTCAATGGACTGTTCATTGTAAGTGTTTTAAGATAGTGTTCTTAAAGGTTGATGTGTTGATGGTTTCCTTGTATGGAATTATTCCTTAAGACTTTGTGATTAATGTGTTTATGTTCAGAAAATGATTTATTTATAGGAGTTAGAAAATTAGAATTATTAGGTAGTTGAGTTAGGTATTATGTTATTGAGTAGGTTAGTAAAGTGATTAGAGAGGGAGTTTCCTTATGTTAATAATTTGGGTAACATTGATAGATTAGTTTATTCTCAATTTGATTAATTTCAAGTGGGATAGTTAACTTAGAAATAATGAAAAGTAGAGTTTTGTATGTTGTTGATGTATGTAGATAATATTGGCGATAAGGATTATTTCTGTTTAGGTGGGAGAATTGATTTATAAGATAAATGGAAGTAAATAAATTTGAAAACTTTAAATAGTTGGGTATTATGATAAAGGCTAGTGAATGATTGTTGATTCGATAAATGTTTTGATTAATTATATTTAGTTAAACAAAGGGTTTATGTAAATGAATAAAATTAGATGATCTTTTCTAAGTCAATTTCCCTCATATTCTTTCTAGAAAATACTTGTGATTGATATCAAGATCAAATTGTTGGTTTGAGTGGGTTGATCTTCGAAGGGAGATTGTTGTTATAATGTGTAAATTGGAATATATTTGTGTTTGAAAGAGTATACTTGTGAATAGTGTTTTATGGCTTAAACCATTGGATGTTATTTTCACTTCGTAATATTGTGCTATTCTTAAATGTTGGAAATGATTGATCTTTAAACTAATGTTCTTTTTAGATGGTTTCAAGTTACTTCTTATTGAATGAATGGATATATTATATTTGAATTAGTGGTTTTATATATTGTCTCGATAGGTCCTTTCAATGTGACTTTTCGTGAGCTGATTTTGAGTTAGGGACTTTCTCTCATTTAACTTACATTTCTATATGTTTTCTTTTGCTTTCTACCTAAGTGGCAATTTGGTTAAGGTTATCTTTGTTATGATTGACAGTTCTGCTTGAGTTGTTAATGAGTCAAATTGAAAAGTTCTTTGAGTTATGGGTATTCCGAGAGGAGAAAATAGAGGTTTCCCTTGGATTCCTGATTTAGTTCGTGTCAAAGTTGTTGGTGTTGTTGAGTGGAGTTGTTGATCTTATTTTGGTGTATTTTCTCATTATATTTATATTGGAAATAGTCCTTTGAAGTCTTGCAATTATTGCTGTCAGTTCTTTGATGGGGAAACCCTAGTGTAACTTTATGAGAATCTTCCAGAGGTTTATTTTACTATTGGTTAATGTTTCTCCTTTTATGTGCCCTTGTTGTGGCAAGTGTTTTGGTTTCATGTTTTTGAAAGGGTTTTACATGAATCGTTGAGATTTTGATTATGTATTTATGGCAAGATGTGTAATGCCTTGCATGCTTCTCTGTTGTGATCTAATGTACTTGTTATGTTGTACAACCCTTGGATTTGGTTTTTATGTTTTGAGTGTCTAGAGTGGGAGTGGCTCTAAGTGGGTGGTCGGCGCATAAAGGGGCGCTTGGATAGCCCTCGTTAGAGTGAAATTAAAAAGTGATAATTTAAATAATTAATTAGGGGGTAGGTAGAGTCACATTTAAAAGATAATTGATGCCTCATCCACCTTTGAGTGCTACCACAGACTAAAGGGGATTGAGAAGGCCGTGGTTGGCAAGATCGTTGCCTTGTCTTCATGAAAGGTTAACGGTTCCGCATGAGCAACCCTATGGAGTGGTACCTTGAGATAGGAAGCCTGGATAACCATAGATGGAGGCGGCTCCTAGCGCTTGAGTGCCTGGATAATTCGTCAGTAGACGGAGGCGGTGCCTTGCGTTAGTGGTAGCCTGGATAATCCATGTTAAGCCATGCGATGACACTCTCCTGTAACACTCCTTCTGATGTTGTTTCTTTGGAAATCCTCTGGAAGTGGGTCTTTGTCTTGAATTGATGGAACATAGTTGTTTTGAATTGATTTATGGTTTTACCCTATTTGATCTTTGGTGTATTCTTTGGTCTTGTATAAATCTTGTGGACGTTTGGGTTTTGACCTTGTACTCTTATGGTACTGTGATATGATGTTATTGTATTGTATCATTGCGTTTCTGAATTATGATATGGTTTTTAATTCAACTTGATTTGAAAGTGTTTTATGATCTTCCTTTGGTTCCTTGTTTACTAGCTATTGTTTTGATTTATGTGATGAGATTTATGACTCCTGGATGTGGTTGATTATGTCATTTTAATTCCTGAGTGTTATGATACCTTGGTATGTTGTTGAGTCTTGTGGTTCCATGTTTGGATGTTCTTGGTTGAGGTCTCTTTCTTGTTAGCTCCTAGCACGGGGGGTGGGTCTTCAGACTCACATGGTCAGGTGGAACGTGCTAAGCACCCCATTGGGTCCCCAGTCGAGGATTGAGAGGTGCGGATTGGTGCTGTTGCAATGAATCTAGAGTTGTATTTTTCTTGGAGCCAGTTATGATACTTTGTATTTCTCTAATTATTTGTATCATGGTATCTTGTGTATGGTTTCCATTCATATTTGGAACACTTTTGTATCATTGTACTTCTTAAACATTGTACTGTAATGTAATGTAACATTAAACCTTGTGTAGATATTGGCCATGGTGATTGTTATTTAATGTGTTAAGTTAATCATGTATATGTTGTATTTATGTTTTCAGATGGCTTCTTATCAATGAATTTTTCATGTATGTGTTATATTTGTTATTGTTTACTTTATATCTTTAGATTTTATTCTTTATGGTTGTTGTATGGATCTAAGTCGCGTAATGACTCCTCGTGTACCCCAAGGGATGTATGTGTTAATGAATCTATTTAGATGAAATTCATGTTATGACTTAATGTGTATTACATGTATGTTATGTTTAAAAAAAAAATTTGTGCTGTAATTATTGTGTTGTTGTACTTTGGGGTTCGCACGGCAGGGCGTTACAACCATGATGTTGAAGGATTAAGTTTATTGCAAATTTATTAAATGTTAACTATGATGATGTGTTATAAACCTTGAATCCCAAGAAAATAAATTTATTGCATGGAGAGAAAGTTAATTTGAAGAATAACAATAAATTTAAGAGTTAAGTTTGTGGCATAACAAGAAAGCAATTTTATTAAAGAGATAATTATTAATACCTGAAGTTAGATGGCATTTTGTTTGCATGAATTCAATTTTACTACTTACCATTCAGTAAAACAAGGAACTTCTCATTTAATAAAACATAAATTTAAGCTTAAAATTTAATTTCTAATAGTCATAATTATTATCATAGAATTGTAGTTATTGTCATAAAGTTATAGTGTTGTCATAAGATATAAATGTTGTCATTCCTCTATTTTAAAATCTTCTATAAATAGGTCCATACTCATAGTTTATCACCATTTTATGAAGAAGAGATGTATATTCTAAGTTCATTAAATATATTCGACAATAGCTAGTAATCATTTCCATGTTTTCTTAAAAGGAAATTAAATACTATCTCATAGAACCATGGTTTGGACTAAATCTTCATCAATCATAGATGTTAGTTAATTTGTTGTGTTAAATTAGGGTAACATTATGAAAATTAAGAAGTTCATAGGATTTATATAATAATTTGAATAAGCCCATCCTTTGATTGTTAATTGGACAAAATATTTTATTATTTAATCTATTCAATTGATACCCCTTTTGAAAATTCTATCAATTTATTTATTTTCAAAGGACAATATAATTTCAAAATTAAATAAAAAGAACTATTTTATTAAAAGAATATTAATTCTTATATGTATATATATAATTTAGCTTAAATGAATTAAATGTTCTAAATAACTTTAATATAAAAAACCATATTATTAAACATATGTATTTAGATATATTTTATTTTAATAATAATAAACTAATAATTTATTTGTTTGTAAATTTCATTTTATTAAAAATTAATTCATATTTCTAATGACATTAAAAAAATTAAAAGAAATATTATTTCTTTTTAAATAAACATAAATGAGAATAAATTTATTTATTTATTTATTTTCTCTTAAATATATTGATTTAAAGATGAAAAAAAAAGGAAAATTAATTTCACTCGAGATTTAGTTTGGAAAAAGAAAGAATGGTAATGACAGGGTATGTGCAAGATCATGATGGGCCAAAAAGTGGCACTATGATGGATATGTGTAGGGTGTGTGGCTGACAAGTTTCTTTTTACCCAAAATTGATGAAATGAAAAAAAAAATTAAAGGAGATTCTCAACTTTCCACCAATATAAATTATGCTTTACTTTGAATTTAATAAATAATTATTATTCATTTTCTATTTGAATTATGACTAAAGTCCTGATTGATAGACTGATTGAAAAACATCAATAGCTTTCAAACGATAACACATTTTTTGAATCTAAAACATGTGTCACATTCTATGCTTCGCATAATATAGGATTAACAAAAAAAAAATGATTTTCATGAAGTTTTGACCAAGTTAAGATGGTAAGACATACTAGTTTCTATAATTTTAAAAATTGTAATAAAAAATTTATAATTAGTTATTTACTTGGAAAAAACTTACAGAAAAATATGCATCACATCGAGACAGGAGTCCTCTACTTATATCTAAAATATTACAAAAAAATATTATCATTTTATTGTAGTTAGGGTGGTCAGATAGACACCTACTTATTTTCTACCTAAAATTTAAGTACTACTACATTGAAATTTTAAAATTTCTCCAAATAGATTTAAAAAAAAACCCTAGTAGTTTAGAAACTACATTCAATTCACTACAAATTCTATTCTTACATATTTTTTAAATAATATATATAACCTATTCAAATTTTTATGTCAAGTGGCCTAACTCTGATTTTTCTAAATTTTTTGCCACTTAAGGGCCTATTTTTTCCATGATGATTGTACACATACCCAACAACAATAATAGATTGATTCTAACTTTATTTTAAAATTTTATTTTTACAAAACAAGGATAGGAAAGAGAGTAATAGGTTGATTCTAACTAATTTCCAAATTTAATTAGTTTTGTAAAAGAAAATCAAAAGAAGGGAACTTGGATGTTGATGGAGTTGCAATAGATTTTCTTCCAAATCTTCTCCTTGTGCCTTCTTCAACTTGGTTCTACTTCCTCCAATCCTGTCTAAAATATTTTTTCAAAGTGATAGAATAAGGATATCATTCATGTGTTTTTTATGAGAGAATAAATGGCCTCAATTTATAGACTTGAGGAGAGGTAAATGGAGGGCCAAGATTGAAAATTGATTCAATGGCTAGGATTGTTTGAGAAGATGGAGTTTGGATTTATAGCCTCACCTTGTGACAAGTGGGATTTGAAAATAGACCCACATGGCATGGGGAGAGGAGCCAAGGGTGTTCACACATGTGTGAGCACACCTTGGGAGAGGTCGATATGACACGTCCCCACACATTCCCCGAGATTATAAAACTCATCTTTCCTCTTTAAGTGACTTTTGGGGGATTCATACTTTCCCCAAAAAGGTCATATTATATTCTCAATAAGCTCCCACCCCATAGGTATTCACTCTAGGGGTTAATTTTTACCATAAAGTCAATAAAAAAGTCCAAATAAGTCTATGCAAGAGAATTCTAATTTTAAAATACAAATTTTGATTTGTGAAAACACCTTGGGTAGAGGAGATGTTGAGATGTCTATGGCATGTAAGAGAGAGGGTTGCTTGATAATGAAATGTCTATGACATATAAGAGAGGGGGGGTTTAACCATGTGTGCTCACACATGTGTGAGCACCATAGGGAAGCCAAATGACTCAAAGAGGAAAGGTCACCTTCATGGTGTCAACTCCCACACAAGGGTGAGTGGGGATGAGTTGTAAGCTGATAGTGACTTGTGCATGCAAATCACATGTGAGGGAGATTAGAATAAATTTAAAATTTGAGAAAATGATATTGAAGATTAATTAATTAATTAATCTAGGATTAATTGATTAATGGATTATGGAAGATAGTGACATCTGCCTAATCATGATTAATTAGATAAAATGATGTATTATATTAATTAATGTGATTTAGAAAAATGTGGCTAATTTTGTTAATTAAGTATAATGATATATTGTTCTAATTAATAATGCTTAGGATAGGATGGGGACACTTGTCGTATAATGACTTAATTTTTATTCAAAATTATTTTATTCCTTATTTTTCCATTTCTCCAATGCCATGTGGTGAAATTATTAATGAAACAATTATTTATTAATATTTTTAACTTTTATTTGTTCCTTTTCAAGATTTTTCATTTAATAATTTAACAAAAAAAAAATGTTCTTTATTTATTCTCTACCTTCATATATAAATTAATTGTATAAAACCACTTGCATAATATTACAACACAAAATTATAATATGTCTAAAGTTTTAACAAGAAGAGGGTCATGGCATTGTACAAGTGAAAACTTGCTCTCTATTTGGCTTCATTGTCACATGGCAACCAAATTATGTAGGATACATCACTAGCACTTTGTTCATTTTCTAATTTTGCAAGTGTCGACATTTGAGGATAGTGATTAAGACCATAGGAAAACATAGTCTTATCATATTTATTAAACCCCTCATAATGATTATGCTCAGAGAAGGGATCATGCTTCAAAAATAATGTGCAATCCTCTTGTGTGTTGAGCCAGGATTGCTTACACATTTGTAACTCCTTCAACTCAATTGCACCATAGGTAAGTTTATCTTGATCCCAACATAGCCCAAGCACATTGTTACATGCTTTAAGGTTCTAAAAATTTGGTTCATCAATACTCAAAGTACTTTCATCTTCATTCAAATCATGGAATTTAGAAGAAAAATCAACATCCCAAATAGAAACAATGTTTTCCATCTCAAGTTAAAAGACAAGATTATCCACATCCAATATGTTATCACAGAGAGTAGTTTCATGTAAAGGTTTAGATGACTCAAAAAATTTATTTGCAACAAATTCATCATGGTGAGTGTTCAAGACACATCCACTATTGGAAAGAGCATCACATTCAACATTATCTCTTGTTACTCCAACTTGAAAATCTGAAGTATATTGCCCATGAGAAGGGCTATGAGTTGCAGATTCAGAGAAAAGGTTCTCATATGCATCTATGTGATAAACACAATTGTATTCTTCATGTGTAAACTCAATAAAAAGCTTTATTAGTCGTACCAATATTTGTCTCTACCTTTTCACTTTCACATACAACCACATTTGTGCTATTCTCATACAAACATTCAATGATAACTTCAAAACCAGCAAAAGGAATGGAAGAAGGTGAAGAATCAAACAAGAAATGAGTTCCTTGTTCATCACTTTCATTACCAACATATGTATGCTCCTCATAATCAACTAATTGAACTGATTCATCAAATGAATTTATTGCACACATATCTTCTTCTTTTTCCATATTATTGCAACAATCATCAAGGCCACATTCCTCACTATCAAACTAAAAATAATTGTTTGTTTTTCATTACAACTACTTGTGGATGATCTTTCCAACTAAAATTCATTGCACACTTTTTCATTTGCATCTGATACACTAATATTTAAAAAAAAAAATACTAAATCAGCAAATTCCTTTGTCTCATCATGAATACTTGCATAAAAAATATATTGAACAAATGTAGAATCGACATGATCAATTGTATCATAAGATTGTTAATCACATACTTCTCATTCAAAGAGTAAATTCAATTCACATCCCTCTTCATGATCTTGGCTTAGAAAAATTGGAATCCCATTATTCTTCACAACATCACACTCATTGCTTGAATGGAAAATATCATCAACACAATTTGAATTGAGCTGATCATTAGGAAGTTGTTTGCATCATTCATATTCACATAGTTGCTAATTTCATTAGCATTTTTACCCAAACTTGAAGACAACAAACTTTGTATATATTCATTCCTTCTTTTATCCAAATTATCTAAAAATGTGTAAGGCATCTGCATACTCAATATTCTATAATTCTTTATCAATGGACTAGATCCCTCCTCAAAGGCTTCAAAATACATTTGAATGCAATCTAGAGTACTAGGTCTAAAATTTTGAGGGACTAGTGAAAGAGAAAAAAAAAATCTATGACTGAAATCAATGGTTGAATCTTCATTTTTTCTTTTAATCTCCTTTAACCTTGTGACAAGTTCAGAAGGTTCTCTTGCAACTTCTTCTCTATAAGCATTCACTAATTTATCCTTGTAGGAGAAGGAATTCTCAAGAAAACATAAATATCAGTCCTTAGCTATAGCCTCAAGAGATCTAAAAAACAATATCATCCACATATCCTAATCTCCAAATGAATGTTTCTCCATGAACATAGAAAAACTTTGGGCATGTGCATCTCCTTCACACACATTGTATCCATCAAATCTAGGCATATGTTTGTAGACTTGAGTTGACATACTTTCAAACTTGTAATCAACCCATGACAAGTTGAATTGGTTATACAATGGATCAAAATAATTGACAAAATATGCAACAATATGGCTATTAGATATAACATGGTTATCATTCATTTCATCATGAGTATTAAGGCTGCAATATTCATATAGGTTTGTTTTCTCTATGGGTTGATAAAAAAAATAGTCTTTATCACTACATGATGCATTATCATTGTCATCTACTACACCATCCAGATCTATTTGATCAAGTCTAGAAAAGGTACCATCACATAGGTTCTAGTTAGAAAACTACTTCCAAGCTGCTTTATCATTTCTAGAACTGTCTTTGTGTACACTAAAATGTCCTTTATAGCATGTAACAAAGGAATTTTAATGTTAACATTACAGATTTCATTCACAAAATCAAATTCAAGTTGCAAAAATTCCTCTTGTATAGGTTTTGAAAGGAACTGGTAAGGAAATGAAGGTTCTCTTTCAGGCTTGTCTTTGGGTTCTTCCTTAATTTTTGTGATGGTGGGTCCTTGGAGAGCTTTTCTTGACCTCAATTGTACTCCGTCTATCTCTACGGTATTGATGGGATGAGTGGGATAACTTTCCACCTCATTATTATATATAGGTTGTGTTGCCTTATTGTTTAGATTTTGATTTAGCTAAGTTGGAATTGATGTGGGCATTGGCAGTTGAGGTGGATTGCCTAATTGGTTCGAAGATGATGGTATAGATGGTAGATATTGTTGTGGCTATTGATATGGGTTGATAATTAAAGGAGATGGAAGTTGTGGTTGTGAAAAGAACTATTGTTGATATTGTGGGGGTTGTGGCATTTGTGGCCTCCATGCTTGTTGCCATGGCTATGAAGTATATTGATATTGTGGCAAGAGGTTGTTTCCAACCCTCGTACCTTCCATGTTGATTGAAAAAGGAATTGGTTTGGCTAGGTCCTGGGATGAAATAATCATTGGATGTTCTAGGATGCATTACCCGAGGTGGAAAAGGTCACCTAGGCACCATGTAGTAGACAGGTTCTTTAGAATATCCTAAATCAATCATATCTATAGGAAGAGATCTCAAGGTAGAACTCTTACTAGCTTCCTCTAAGGATAAGATATTTCTCCTATTATAAGGGAAATCCTCACTTCCATTCTTTTTCCTACATGTCAAAAAAAATACTGCTAAGGCCTTTTCTACCTCCTCTTGCTTTCTATGGGTAAACAATGTATCTATCTATTTACCCATGTGCCTCAGTAAATTGATTTTAAGATATTCAAGAAAATTACCTATCTCATGCTTGGTGATATTTGTTGAAGTTCCCACATAATGCAGTTTACTTGGATAGTTCCTTCCCAAGGGTTGAGACCTAGAATAGTTCTTGCAAATATCACAGATATTTTCAAAATCCATTTTAGAAATATTCCCTTTACCTATTAAATTTAATGCTTCCATGATATCATCTCTTATGCCTCTAAGGAACAACATTTCAACAGTATAATCATTCAACCCTTTTTGATGAGATCATTGAAGACTGAACATGAAGTGTTCAAGATAATCTTCTATAGACTCATCTTCCTTCAGTGTCATATGGAAGAGTGCATTCCAATTTTCCTTGGTTCGATAGTATACCTAGTACTTGTCCAAGAACCAATACCTCATGAAATTCCATGTCCTAATCTTCCAAAGGTTAATAAAACAACATAGGGTTGCATCATTAATGTAGTTGGGGATAGTTTGAGCTTTTACGCATCACTCTGATAGTCATAACTATTGCACAACACATGAAATTCAAACAAAAAAATGTTAGGATCCTCAATAGAAAGTCCATGAAAACTAGGTAATGTTGAATGTGGAATGTTCTTCATAGGAGCATCTCATTTAGGATATGTGATAGGAAAATCAAAGGTAACCAGATTATTGTTGGCTAATTCCCTATTATGATTATCATTTTTGTTGTTATTTTTATTAGGATCCATGACTTCTAATGCCCAAGGAGTAAAATAAGTTTTAAATGGCTCATGGGTTTCTTTTGAGAATGGACCAGTTTTTTCTCCGTAAGACTCTTGGAAAAAAATTTCAACCTTTTTGCATAATATCTCATAAGAGTTTGGATGATTATTTATTGGCATTTGGACAATAGTGTTATCAATAGTAGACTTCTCAAGATTAGGTTCAAGTAATTCTAATGATTGCAACTTAGTTTTTGATTTCTTCTGAGTTGGACTACTTCTTTCTATAGATGGTTTTGACTTATTTTACAATTCTCTAGTCTGTGTTTCCTTAATGGATGTTTTTGATTTGTTTTTAAGCTTTGTGGGTTGTGAACTACTTCCCTTTTCTTTTCTAATGAATCTTCCTCTACTATCCCTACTACGGTTCATGCACCTAAATGACTTATGAAAAAGTATACTAAGGATAGTTATCCAGATGAGGCCGACTATCACATGGGTTTTCTCCTTAGCACAATGCTCCTAGATTAGTTTACTAGAAGTGTAGGCCTTAAACACCATTCCCTGGTCTTAATTCCAAAATGATTGGATAGAATTGTGGTTTAGATTATTCTTGAAATGGGCTTAATTTAATATTTAGAAATGGTTTCCTTAGTTCATCCTAAAGTGTCAATCTGAGAACATAGGCTTTTGAACAATGTTGGGGCAGTATATCAAAGGGCTACAGTCAACAAACTAAAGGTTGAAAGATGCAAACTAATGTAATCTGCAATTGAATAGAATTCTGATTTGAAGACTTTTTGTCACATGTGTGACAGGAACCCAAGAAATGGTTCTGAAATAGAAAATAGATTACTAACACAAAACTGAACTGAATTAAAAATCTATATATAACAAAACACAAATATTCCTTGAAATAAGATGAACATAATCAAAGTTAAATTGTTGAATGTAAATAGGATTTCACTATTAATTAAACATTCAACTTCTTAACTCACAATGAATTTATTAATCAACATCTAACTATTCTTAATACTGATAATAAGTGATAGGTAAATTATACACACTAACAAGTACTAAACAAACTAATAGAGATTCACAAAATCACAAAGATGAATTATACAAATAAGAATATAATACTTAACACTGTGATGAAATTAATTGAATAACTATGAAATCACAACATACATTATCACACACATATATTTAATGGAAAGATCACCAACAACTAAGGAAGTGGGCCTTACCTTCATCGACTATTGAGTGATGAGAATCACAAACACAAGATCACTCTACGCTAACTATCATTCATTTGGATTGTAGTAAGAGTATGAACATAGATTTAATCACCAATATTTTATTTCTATTATGTTTATATATATTCTCTTTTATTTTTGACATGCACACACACATAGATATATATATCATAGTTGCCTATACTCATAATAGTCTTACAGATGAAATAAAATAAGTGTTATGGTTGTTTGTGGCTTATAGCCAACAACCATTTAAAGATATTCAAGAATAGCTTAAAGTATTTTTGACAGTATCTTGAAACAACATAACAACTCAAAACAGATTTGCTAATCTCAACAAGTATAGCCAAAGTGACAAAATGACTACAACTGGCTTAGTCATCCTTCCATCGACACCCTTCATGATTTTTTATCAACCACTTAAACATTTCATGCTATAAAAATCACAAATATAGTTAGCAAGAGTCAAAGAAATTGATATTTTCACTAGTTTTTACCTTTCCTTCTATTTCATAGAATATCTCTAGTTCATTAAGAAAAAAGTGACAGGAGTGATACAAAATACTAGGAAAGATGACAAAGGTTAAAGAAAATAATGTGTAAAATAATGGAATATTTTTCCCCATCAAGTTCCTCTCATGGAACATCTTTTTCTCACTAGGGGTGTCTAATCTAGGAGCATCGTTGGGTCATGGTAATATTGCATCACCCAAAAAAAATTTCATTTCATTTTATCTCTATTTTTGGAATCAAGTTGATGGATCTAGTAGTTCTTCATGTTTGCTCATTAGACCTTGTGGATTTGTGTGTAAATCATGGACATGTTCATTTACCTTATTCCAATATTTGAGCATGATTGGTTCTTTTTCGGGTAAGTTATCGCTTTTGTAATGAGCAAAAATTTCTTGAACCGGTACTAGAATAACTTCAAAATATAATGGCTAGTTGGATCAATCATAGATCATCTTCATTGCTTGTGGATCTCAGTGGTGTGATTAAAATTATTCTATGGGATTTCTTCAACCTTCACTTAGCTCCACACTTCATTCTATGCTCTCACTAAAAGGTAATTCAAAATTTGAGGCAGACATATGCATGCATATGTTACATTTTTCTTAATTGAAGATTCTAATAATCTTTGGGCTGACATGGGTGTTTTTGGATTTGTGAATGTATATATTGCATTGTAATTGATCTATAGGGGTGAATTCAATGAAATAGATTGACCAGAGGGATTTCTCTATAGGGTTTTTTCTCATTTGAGGAGTGTGTAGGAAGATGATGCTATTTTAAACATGTTGTAATCAGGCCTATGAGTTGAATCTGAAAAGCTCAGATATTGCTAGCTAGTTGTAATTGAAATTTATGATAATAAGAATGCCTGAGTTTGTATTTTCTTTCATTTTCTATGTTTCTTCCATTGTGTGACTCTTTCTACATGGTTTGGACTATTCTCTTTGAGGACCCTCTAACTATGGTTGCATCAAGAATGTTTTGGGTTTTTCCAAAGGAGATTAAGAGAGTGAATTTTTTTTCCTTTTCTTACATCATTCCCCTTCTTTCTTGAACCTATAAGGAATTCCAATCCAAAATATGCTTTTCATCAAGTATGTATTTTTAAGAAGAGAGACATGTAATACATCATGGATTCAACTTAGTTGGGGAGATAAGGCCAATCGGTAAGCAATTTGATTTATCTTTTCCAATATTTAAAAAGGCCCAACATATTGAGGTGCTACTTTTATCTTCTTCCCAAATTTTATGGAACTTTTGTGAGGTTTATCCTTTAGGAAAACTCTTTCCCCTACTTCAAATTCTTTTGAGATCTATTTTTATCTGCATAGCTCTTTTGTCTTTTAGAGGCCTTCTTTAACCTTCTCCTTATTTCCTTAGTTTTTCTTTCCATTTCCTTTAACATGTCTAGACCAATTATTATTCTATCTTCAAAAATATCCTAATGAAAAGGTGAACAAAAAGGTATAATATAAAGTTCTTTAAAAGGAGCCATTCCCAAAGATGTTTGGAAGGTATTGTTGTAAGAAAAATCTACAAGTGGTAGGTACTCTTCCCATTTCCTTTGTTGGTCCATACAATACATCCTAAGTAAGTCCTCTATGATTTGATTTGTCCTTTATGTTTTCCCATAAATTTTGAGATGATATACTAAACAAAAGTTTAATTAGGTTCCCAAAGCTAACTAGAGAGCTATCCAAAACCCTGAAGTGAATCTTGTATCTCTATTTGATATGATCTTCTCAACTATTCCATGTAACGTAAATACTTCCTTCACAAAGCTTCTTGCCAAGGTAGGGGCATCATTATTTAAATTTCATGGTATAAGGTGGGCCACCTTGGTGAGTTTTTCAATTACCACCATTATTGCATCATGTCTATAAGGTGTCATTGGTAGCCCTTGTATAAAATCCATCCTAATAACTTGTCATTTATGGTGGGGTATTTCATGTGGGTACAATAGAATTGTTGGATGGTTATGTTCTTCTTTTAACCTTTCATATTCTAAACATTTAGACATGGAATGAACAATGTTATTTTTCATCCCTTTCCAAAAAGACAACTTCTTTAGATCTAAATAAAGTTTATTACATCTAGGTGCCATGACTGAGGAATTTTATGAGTCTCAACTAGAACTATATTTCTTAAATCACTTAGGTTGGGGACATAGATTCTTTTATTATACCACAATATCCCTTCTTGATCAAGAGTGAACCCTTCAACCTTAGGATTTGTTGGATCATTTTACAAGATCAGCTTGACTTTTTCATACCATGGGTCATTTTTTTTATCTTCCTTTACTTGCTGCTTGAATGAAGTCTTCAACTTAGCAATGGTCAACAAGTGTCTCCTTCCACTTAAAGCATCTACTACCCTATTTTCCTTTCCCTTAATATATTATATTTCAAAGTCATATTCATTTAGAAATTATAGCCATCTACTTTTCCTTCAATTCAAGTGATTTTGAGTTAAAATATATTTAAGTCCTTGATTATTTGTTTTTAGCTGAAAGGGCTTCCTAAGCAAAACATGCCTCCATTTTTGTAAGGCATGAACAACAATAGCTAACTCTAAATCATGGGGGGAATAGTTTACTTCATGGATTTTCAACTTTCTAAATTCATAAGCCACTACTCCTTCATCTTGAATAAGCACTCCCCTTAATCCTTTGATAGATGCATCCATTACCACTATGAAATGTCCATTTGGATCTAGAACCCAAGTAAGATAAGTGTTGTTAAATTCTCCTTTAAAATTTAAAATGCCTAATCACTTTGTTTCGTTGACATAAACCTTTTATTCTTCATTTTTAATGATGTGATAGGATTTACAATCTTAGAGAATCCCTCTACAAACCTTCTATAGTACCCTTCTAAACCCATAAAACTTCTCACTTCTGACACATTTTTAGGAATCGACCATTCCACTATTGCCTTAATCTTTTCTGTATCAACTACTATTCCTTCTTCAGATATAATGTGACCAAGGTAATTGATTTTCCTTTCAAAGAAGGCACATTTTGATAATTTCCCATATAATTTATGTTCCTTCAATCTTTTCCAAACTAGTTGTAGGTGAGCCAAATGCTCTTCATCATTTCTAGAATAAATTAATATGTCATCCAAAAACACCAAGACAAATTTTTCCAAGAAATCATTGAACACACTATTCATTAGGTTCGTGAAAGTAGTTGGGTCATTAGACACACCAAAAGGTACAGTCGTGAATTCCTAATGCCCATATCTTTTTCTAAAGGTTTTGTTTGGGATATCCTCCTCCGTAATTCTTAATTAATGATAGCCTAATCATAAATCTATCTTGGAGAATATTGTTGCTCCCTTCATTTGGTCAAAAATATCTTCAATTTGAGGTAATGGATACCTATTCTTTATTGTGACCTTGTTTAACATTCTTTAATAAATGCATAGCCTTAGAGTTCCATCCTTCTTAACAAATAAGACTGGTGCTCCCCAATGGGACACACTTGGCCTAATTAATCCCTTCCCCGAAAGGTCTTCCAATTGCATTTTAAGTTTCTATAATTCTATAGTCTTCATTTTATAGGGTGTTGTTCACACTGGTTCAACCCCACGTTATATGTCAATGGAGAAATCAATTTTCCTTTTTGGGGGTACTCCTAGTAATTCTTCTAGAAATACATCATTTTATTCTTGCAAAAAGGGGGATTTTTCAAAGGTTTGAGTATTTTCTTCTTCATTCTCATCAAAACTTACTAAGTATATTTGAGCTCCTCTTCTTCTTTCCTTTTTTAATTACATTGCTGAGATGGTTTCTACATTTATAGGTTTAAATTTTCCTTGTATTTTGACCCTTCTTCCCTAATCATTGCAACACTCAACCACTTTATTGTAACAATATACATTAGCTTGGTGATGTTTTAGCCAACTCATCCCAATAAATACATCATATACTCCTAGGGGAGCCACATAAAGATCTACCCTTGTTTCAAATTTAGAAAATTGCACCCTTGCCTTCGATAAATATTTGGTTACTTCCCTAGTTGCCTTATCCCCATATTGCACCATCCATTATGATTCCATATGGTTAATTCTTAGTGTTAACTTCCTTACTAATTTTGGTGAAATGAAACATTCATATGACCTAGTGTCAACAAGAATTGAAATTGGTTGATTGAAGAGGGTACCTATGGTTTATATGGGAACATTTTAGAATCTTTTCCTTCAATTTCTAACTGTTGCATGAATCCTTTGTTATGCTCCTTTCTGGGGTTGGTTGTTTCTAATTTGACCTTTCATCCTTGGGAAATCTCTAGAATAATGATTTCCTCCAAACATTAAACACCCACCTAGTGGTCCTCGCTTGACTTGATTCCTAGGAGGGTTATTCTTTGCTTCATTGTTCCTTGGTAGATAAGTTGCCTTGTTAAAATTTGGTTGATTATTCATGTTATAGTTGTCCTTGTTATTACTATATCCATTACTTTGATTCTAATTTAGTGGTGGTCTCCTTTCTGATGCATTATTCCTTTGGTTTTTGTTGGCATTGGAGTTTCCCTTGAACTCATGTTTCCTCTTATTACTACTAGGGATTGCAACTTCCTTTCTTGTTTAAGATATTTTCCTAATACCTCATTCATGTTTGTAGGCCTATTCATATCAACCTCTACCCCTATGCTGGTATTTAGTCCCATTATGAATTTCCTTCCTTGGCTCTTTTCATCTTTCTAATACATTGGTACATATTTCAATAATTTGGCAAACCTATCCCAATATTGTTGAACTGTTAGGGTCCCTTGTCAGAGGTTGTGGAATTCTACTATTTTCTTATCAAAGAATAACTATGTTAACCACCTTTTATGGAAAAGATGAACAAATTATTCCCATGTGATTGTTTTCTTATTTTATCTATTTTGTTCCTTAGCATTGGTCCACCAACTTGCTACCTCCCTAATGAGTTGATAAGATCCTAATAAATCCTTAGTGGTTTCACTAAAATCTCTTAACTCAAAGTATTTTTCCATTTCATTCAACAAATTTTCTACCCCTTCACCTATATTCTTCCCATCAAACTTTGGTGGAGTTTTTTTCTTTAGATCCTTTGATAATTCCATTATTCCATTCCCCTCTCTTAGTTCTACTTCATTTTCTTGATTGCTCCTAAGATTTTTCATTTCTTGTTCACCCCTATTTTCAACATTTATTTTCCTTGTCCTAAGGTCTTCTATGGATTGTTCCAAGTTGATTATTTTATCCTTTTGTTCAATTAGAAAATTTATTATGGATTCCACCCCTATTTCATTATTTATTTGTTATTTCTTTTGGGAAATGCTAGCTCTAGTTACCCATCTTCTTTCCATCTAGAATTTCTTGGAAAATTCAAATTCATAAAATCAAAATTGGATTCAAAAATTTATTGTAGATTTTCTATTTCAATATGCACCAACTTACACAAAATATTTATATGTTAATCAAGTTGTAGTGAGCTCAAGGCCTAGTCTTTGAACTTTGGCTCTAATAGCATGTGTAAGAGACCCAAACTTCCTTAATCAAAAAAGTTACTAATTTTATTTTTTTTACCAAAGTAAATCTCTTAATGTGTTGCTCAATTAGTTGTATACTAGCAAACTTCTATCCATACATGATAGGCATCTATCCATCTAGGACCAATATTTATCTATCCAAATAATGTAGGCATCTAACCACATGGGTTAGAAAATGCTCTGGCTAGAGACTTAGACTCATTGGGACCATCTAGGTCCTTAGTCACTCTCTAAAGCCTACAATCCCCTACTAGGACTACCATGAGGTTGACGTTCTTAGGAGTATGTGAGATAATAGTAAAATCTTGAGTCTTGCCTTAGAATTTAGCCTAAAGCCTTGAGGAATCAAGTGAATCCATCTAGGATTCCTTCTAAGTATAACAAGTAATTTCCAGCTTACTTTTTAATATTTATTTATCTTTCTTTAACTAAAGGTATCTAAGACAAACACCCTTAACCAATCCTAGATCCCCATCCTGAGTGCCTGGGTACTAGGGACAACTTCATCCCTAGACTACCTACATACACCATTTCAACATGGGATCAAGGAATATTATCAGAGCATAGGTTCATACACTGGGCACTATGTGTGCCCACTATGTAACCTTGCGCCTAGACCCTTGAGTCTTGAGTTTCACTTTTCTATTGTCATTGTTGTGAACCTGAGTTCTTTTGTTAGCTGGTGTCGGGTGGATGGTGCAGGAAACTGATAGGAAAGGATAGGACCCTCGGTGTAGTGCGCAATGCACTGATGTCCTTCCTATCGGGGATGCACTATGGACCCTTGTATCATTGTATGATTTAGTTTCAAGTGATGTGAATTTGTTGTGTGTGAATATGTCATGTGTGCATAGAATTTTCCCTTTGTTGGCCTTGAGTGATGGATTATGTTTTTTTTTCCTGAATCTGTGAAGGTGTGAAATTTTGTCTTTTGTTGAAATTGTTGTGAGATTTGGGGTTGAATAATGATTGAAGTAGAGTGCTTTGTGGGAAAATGATAATGTTTAATGAGAATATGTGCTAGTGTGGATAATTATGTTGTGTTTTATGGAGATGTGGCATATCGAGGGTAAAGAATCCTCTTGAATGTTTAGTACTAATGTGTTATGTTTCCACCTTAGTTTATGATTTTCAGGTAGTCAATTTCAAATCTCGAGGATGAAGGTAATTAATTTGTTATGTTTAGCATCTGGACTTAATAAAATATTTTCATTTGATTAGTAATTGTATTGGTGATCATTTATGATGTTTCATTGATGGTAGTGTGTAGAAGGACGATGTTGTATCACTCATTTGTGAGAGGCATACAACATTGCAATCCCCTCTACACTAGGTTTAATAGATATATATATGTTGTGCACCATGTTTGTTTGTATGCAGGATTGCAGGAACTGAGCCTCGATTCCACCTGCTTTGTCAGGACAGGGTGAGCATTATAAACCACCCAATGGGTTGATGTGGAAAAAAAAAAGGAGCTAACAAGAAAGTTTCCCCAACCTTGTTCGTCACCTCATCCTTGTGGCCTGTTGCAATCCTATCTTCGTTTTTGGAATCATTCCTTTCTTTGAATGTCATTTAAATGGTCTTTAATGATTGTTGATATTGTTGCTAGTTGTTGTGTTACCATGTTTATGTTGGAACCCGACTTCCAGGAGTAAGTCGATGCCTAAGGGGGGGAGGATGTAATGCCCTCTGGTTCGGTCGTTTTGGAATTCAAGTGAGTTTGTTGTTGAGTAGTCATGTTGTGTTCGTAAAAGTGTCACTGAGTATGTATGGTTAAGTGATTTATAGTGTGGTGTTGGCTTCTAGATTACATTGTTTAATTGACTTTTTGTTATGTGATAAGTTAATATTTTGATTTATCAATGTAATTAAATTAAAATTGTTTTAGATGTTAGCTTAAATCAATTTAGAAAGTAAGTGTTTATTTTAATCAAATTATTGGAAATATAATTATATACTAAATAAAAGTATATTAGGAAATATAAAGTATAGGTATATATATATAAAAACTAGCTCTAAACGTGTTTTCTTTAAATTGAAGTTAACCATAATAATAATGGATAAGTTAGTATCATTGATTAATTGTGGAAAAATATGGTGATCTTTAAATTAAATAAAGATGATAAGATTTGGAACTGGTAAAAAAACAAAGAAAAGAAAGAAAAAGAAAGAAAAGAAAAGAAGAAAGCGAGTTCAAAATAGAAAAGGCGGAAGAGGCTTTAATGCATGTTCATGCACGTTTTTGTATGGGGTTTCTATCGAGAAACTTTCTTATTTGTTGATTTGTTATTTTACTTCTCTTGGGGTTGGTTTGAAAGTTTCTATATATTTCCTTTGGAGTCAATTCCAATGGGGGGGATGGCATGCGACGGTATGATTTTGGGCCGCTATGATTTGGTGTTTTTCTTTTGAAAATCTTGCTTGCTGAAAGTTTTGGAAGGGGAGGGGGTTTCGAAGAGTGGATTTTGTCTGTAGAAGTTGGGTCTCAGCACTGGATTCTTGCCTCAACGAGTAATTGAATAGGTTGGCTTCGTTTTCTCTTTGTACGTTCTTGATTAAAGCAATTTGAATTCTTTTGCTGTCAAAGGCTTGTTTGTTGATATTTGCGTGCGTCTTCTTCTTCCATGACTTACATTCGATATTGCTTATACTTTTATTTTCTTCAAGGATTCATTTTGTTTGGAATCCACCTGCATGCATGGCATCTAGTAGTCGATGGAATTGATGAATGGCGTTTGAGAAATTCAATGTTAGATATAGAGATTTTATTGTCTTATACGAAATTTTTCATCTACAATTTTGTAGATGCTAATTCCTTTCTTTAGCATTCATTGCTTTCTTTTATGCCCCTGCAACATCACTGGTAATACTCCACCTATATTCCTATGTGACCCTTAGACACCATCAATTTAGGGTGTGCCCTAGGTAGCCAGCTCAGGCATGGAGATCAATTATGCATACCTTATTATTAACTACATATGTATTGAAATACGGGTTACCTATGCATGCAGTTTTGCGCCCTCTATCTCCTCTTTACCGCTGCCTTACTGTGAGCATGGACTTTCTTTTATACTTTCATCTATTTGGGTTCTCAGCATGCTTATAATTCACTGCAGTCTTTCCGCCTTAGCTTGTGTATGGGGGCTTAAGGTTATATTTTCCTTGAATGTTGCAAATTCTGATCTCTTTTGCTGCATATTGCACTTAAGGTTTAAATAATCGCTCTGATTGCATTGTCAAACTGGCACAGCAGCGCTTGAACATAATAGGAAGTTTGAAGGTTTAAATAATCTCTCTGATCCATTGCCAACCGGTCTCAGCTGTAGCACTTGATTATAATAGGAAGTTTATAGATTTAAATAACCTGCTTGATTCTACTGACAATCTGTCGCAGTTCTAGCACTTGAAAATAAATCTTGTCAATGTTCTAACATAATAGAAAGGTTATCGTGATCGTGGTGAAGTTTAATTTCCAATCTCCAAACTTGAGCACGTCTCTGGAAATTCGCCTTCAAACAGAAATGCGCCATGTTCAAAATAAAAGAAGAGAAAAGAAAAAGTTGCACGTCATTCTATTCGGCTCTTAAAGTCACATATCTGCACCTCACTTTTCTCCTTCTCTTCAAGCCGGTGGATCACATTTGGGATTTGATAATAATGCAAGTAGATAGTGATATTTCCAAATTCCAATATTCACCTTCTAATATACTTGATAACCTGCCACAGTTACAGCATTTAGAGTTGAGACATTGTATGCTAGTGTAGTCGTAATCATTGCTTCTTGGTTTGGGATATCGATTTGATCATATTGCCATTCGACAGGATCGTTGTTTAAGCTTAGCCTTCTATGTCGTTGGTGCACCTCCTATCTACCTCCTTGTTCTTGCTGGCTTTTGACCCACATTACAGAATCAGCTTTGTGGAGCGGCTACAGCCAATCTCCATTTGGTTTCATTTGGGATGTATACAAATATACATGGTTATTAGAGTATGTTGACCTTGTTTTGGTGTAGCATATGGCTTAGACTATCATCGTCAAAACAGTTTCCATTCCTTGTCTATCTGATAGTCCTCTTTATGCTTATAGCAACGACTTAGATCATTACATGTTTGTAGGAAAATTGTCTGAGTTTATCCTGTTGAAAATAGGTATGCAGACACTTTCTCTTGGAATCTAGAGTACTCCCCTTTATCTGAAATCTTTATTCTGAGACAGCGAATTGAATCACTGCGTTGAGTCAATGAGGTCATAGGCACTCACTTATACTATCTCTTAATGTCGATGCTTTTCTTTGTTATCACATTATGTTCTATTGTTTCAAGCCGCCTATCTCTTGGTTTCTTTTATAAAAGAGTATTTTTAAAGATTGCATTAGTTCGTATAATGTTGAATCTTGATTTTTTTTTTAATTGACTCTGTATGTTAAACTTTCTGATAGTCATTGTTTTAGTTTATGCCCATTGGTGTATTTCCTCTCTCACATACCCATTGCCATTAAAATTGATATTGCTTTAGAAACCATGTTTCCCTTTTATACGCAACCTACATCTCTCTTTACCTATAAGTGTCATAAGTTATTTGACATTTTATCAATGATCGAACATTTAGGAAATGCATTAAGGGATACCAATTTGTGTGGTGTGCAGCTCTCTACCCCCATTATCTAGGCGACTGCATGAACCCTGGAACACAACAAAGCTTATAATGTTAGGACATTTTTTCTTAGAGTGCTTCATTAATTCAATATTCTTGAGAACCTCCATGCAAAATCGGTTCATCCCCTCACGATTACTTACCTTTTTAATAGAATACATGTTATCTTTTAAAGCCTAAAAGGCTTAGGAATAAATCAGAACTTTCTTAAGCAAAGTACTTGTTAAGTGTAATAAAGAAAAGAAGGCTAGGAAATATCCTACTTTGCTAAGACAGTTTTTTTTTAGACTTAAGAAAATTATTTATATTTAGAAATTAAAGAAAAGTGGATTAGCTAATAACATTTCAACCTTAAGATAGATTTTTGTCTGACTACTTTTGTTAGGAAATCTTCTTCATATTAGAGATAAGTAAGAATGTTAGCTTTTTTTTAAGAATTCTAATTGAAAGATAGTTTTATATATATGTAAATTTAAATAAGTAAGGAAGTAAATAAATAATAGTTAATTATAAATGAATTGTTATTTTGTATATATATAAATATGTTTATGGGGAGTTACATGAATGTAATTGTAGTAAATCAGTAAGGGATTTCTACCCTCTTTGTATTGTATTTATGAAGTTGTGTAAATCAAGAAATATTCCATTGTGGAAATATTAATACAATTATAGTAAATTGAATGGAGGTCAGCACATAGTGATGTATATTACCTTGAAACTGTTGATTTATTGAAAATATGAAATGGTTATTTCGTTAGCCTATCTTAAAGTCTTATGTTCCATTGTTGGTTGAGTTGTTTGGTTTGGAGGTGTTTTGGTTCATCGTGTTCCTGTTGAGTTAAAGGATGTTTATGATGGCTCCTTATTATTTTGTCTCCCGTTTGAGTCATTTTGGTTGAAGAGATTTTCAAATGTTAAGTTTTCACGCTGAAACCATTTTTGCTTCTTTTTACCCTCGTTTGTGGATTACCATTCCTTGGGCTTCCAGAGGCTTGAGATGATGGTCAGTTAATGTTCTCTCTTTATGTGCCCTGGATGTGGCAAGCATTTTGATATCATGATTTTAAAAGGTTTGTACATGAATTGTTGAGTCCTTATAGCGAGATGGATAATGCCTCGCGTGGTTTGGTCTTGAGTTTACTTGCTTTATCGGATACGGTACAACCCTTGCCTAGTTTGGTTTATGTTAGGGGTCTTAGGGAGAGTGGCTCTTCGTGGGCGCCGGCGCCTCAGGATGAGGAAGGGCTCAGGATAACCCACGAAAGAGTAGTTAATCAAGTGATAACCTAAACAATAGAATTTAGGGGGTTGGGTAGTGTAAAAAACACAAGATAATAAATCATTGGATTCCTCGGCTATGCACTAGGGCTACCATAGACTAGTGATAGACTGAGAAGGCCGTGGTCGGCAAAGTCATAGTCTCGTCCTCACGAGAGATTATCGGCTCCGCATTAGCTACCCTATGGTGCCGGCGCCTCAGTTAGGAGGAAGGGCCAGGAGATCCATAGATGGGTGCCGGCGCCTCAATTGGAGGAAGGGCCAGGAGAATCCCATGAGAGCTATGCGATGACACTCTCCACTTGACACCCTTGTGCTTGGTTGTAGTTGCCTCTGGTTATTGTATCTTTATGTTGTTCTCGAGGGCTAGGGAATCCATAGATGGGTGCCGGCGCCTCGGTTGGAGGAAGTGCCAGGAGATCCCATGAGAGCTATGCGATGACCCTCTCCACTAGACACCCATGTTCTTGTTTCTTGCCGCCTTTGGATATTGTAACCTTTATGTTGTTTTCATATTCTTGAGAAAATGATTTATGAATGTTGTTGATTATGTCATTGTAATCCTTGTTTCATGATACCTTTGTATGATGTTGAGTCTTGTGGCTCCCTGTTCGGATGTTCTTGGTTGAGG